>CM062213.1:3280000-3880000 GCA_031216445.1 Lateolabrax maculatus | reverse complement strand
TAAATGTATCTTCCTGTTCAAGTTTTTATCCCCTTTTCCACTGTGCCTCAACTCATATATCACTCCATCTCTTGCTGTTGTACATTTGTCTTCGTTCACCTCTCGCCGGTCTTTCCTTTCATCTCTCTGTCCTCCTGCTCTCCACTCGTAACACCAGCTATAGTGTCTGGCAGGCCCACGCACAATAAAACCCCACAGGGCTCTCCATCTTCTCGCATCTCACAGCTTCTCCTTTCGTCTCACTCCAGTGGTGCAGTATATGCTAAGAATAGCTTTATAGGAGATTAGGGTAATGCCATTTATGAGGGATTAGCTGTTATCTGGTAACGTTAGTGGCATACAGACATAGTTTCTGGCTGCTTTGGACTGATTTAGAGTCGGTTCTGGCTTGATGGGGGACACACGGAAATGAGATTCACATCTTTTCACAGGTTGCAGGATAGGAAGAGCTGTGTTTAAAGAGGAGGGATAATGGATAAAACATAGAGTGAAATCTTCAGTGTGGTCCAGCTGTGGTTTTGCTTACACTGACAGAATAAGGCTGGTTCCTACTGTGTGTGTGTGTGTGTGTGTGTGTGTGTGTGACTGATATCTGCAAAGGTACCAAAGCTGTATAGGTTTCAGTCAGTGTAAGTCACTGCGGTTTGAGGTCCAGGTTTGCAGCTGAGCCATAAAACATTTTAAGAGCAGCCGGTTCAAGTGCAAGTAAACTATGTTAGGTTGCTCATTTTGGCTTCAAAATTCAAAACACATTGAATTCTTAATTGAGTAAATAGTAATTAAGGGTAGCTTTGTGTTATATAGGAATGCAGAGCCGCCCACATCCAATAAAGTGCTTGTTTAGAACGTGAGCATATCAAGGAGGATAAACAACAGAATCCACACTGCAGTTCCCAACGCATCTTACATTCTCAGCGCTGAGAGAAAAAGGTTTTTTTTCCTCTTTTTTATTTTTTCTTCCAGTACCTTTTAGCGAATACATTCTCTAAAGGTTCAGGACATATCTTCATCATGGCCCCCAGCTGTGAGAGGTCAAATACCAGCCAGGAAAGGTCTCAGGGATCTCCTACCTGCCCCATGACTCCCTCTCTAATTGCTGCTCTTTCTCTCATTTACAGGGCTTAATGGGGGCCGGGGGTTAGAGAGCTGGGGTCAGATGAGCAGGGACTCCCCCTTTCGGCCCTTATAATCCTCAGTGTTTGTCCAGGCTGCTCATACATGTGTGTGTCGAGCACATGCTGTCACTCCACACTTCTCCATCTCCTTCTCCCTCCACATCTTCTCTCGCTCTTTGCGTTCTACATGTCAGCTCATATGTTCCTCCAGGAACGAAAAGGATTAAAATGCTTCCTTACATGAATTAACTGCATTTGGGCCTCACAGGCCGACACAATCAGGCCTTGATTTGTTTCTGTTCAGTTTGTGTATATGGATTTGGGAGGATCAAGTTTATGCCGATCTCATTTAAATATCTCAGTTTGTTGTTTTGTTATGGAGACTATGGCGACACACAGTAGGATCTCAAATGACGTTATCCACTGGCCACAAGATCAACCAGTAAGTGCCTTGGTTAATATGGGGTGTGCTTGAGTTAAGCACTGAGGTCAGAGTTAATTATCCTGTTGACTCATAGCTTTTACAATATAAAGTACATAGTAGTGTTGTCTGATATATAGATCCAAAAAATTCCATCTTAGACAGTTTTACTCTTCAAAATCATACAAGAAAGTATTCCTGAATACTTTACCCTGAATCCTGTCAGTTGACACAGTTTGAAGTTAAAGGTCAAGGTGATAGGTCAACTGCAAAGGAATATAGTTCAAGACCAATAAAACCAAGAGGACTGTATATCTTTCAGAAAGTTTGAGTTGGTCTGTTGCTTGAATTTGTTATTGCTGTGTGCATGATAATCGGTGTGGACAGTTAACAAAGAAAGTCTCCTCACTGCTGATGTTTGCTGTGATCCTCATGTCATGGAGGGGTTTTAATAAGCTCAAAGAGACAGTTTAAAGTGAGTCTGTAGACGTGCACATCTACTGTGTGTGTGTGTGTGTGTGTGTGTGTACTTGTGTTCTGGCATGATTGGATTAGATTGCATGTTGCCTCTTTGATGTGAGAGGATGAATGACAAAGATTAAACTGTCAGACCAGAAACTGATAGAGGCCAGATGAGGCAGGATGACAAATCAAGGCCTCTGTGAGGCACTCGGGCAGCTTGCCAAACCAATAATGTGTGCGTCTGTGAGCTTATGTGTGGATTTGTGGGTGTTTGTTCAGAGTTATGGTCATAAACTCTCACACATGCATAAGTGACCAGAGACTATGCGGAAGTGTTACCATTTTATTCTTTATTAATTCTTAACGAGGAGGAATGTCAGGAATGTTAAAGAGTGGCTCACTTGAGGAGGCTTCAGCTGAGCTGTGATGACTTATTTATAGCTGAAACTTCTGTTTAATATTGGAAGATAAATTAACTGCCCTCCCCCGCACCAACACACACACACATTTGCAAACACACACACTCCTATCACCAGCCCCGGTCTCGTGTCCCGGTCTGACTTTTCTTTATATCGGTTTGTGATGTCATCACCTAACAAGCTCAAGATTGACTTTTGTGCGTCATCAACTCACTCACATAAACACATTGTCACTCTGACACACAAACGCATGCACATTCACAGACACAATATCTTGATAACTCTTTCTTGGCTTGCCATCGCCCACTCACATAAATAAACGGGAATGCCAGCACACACGCTGGTTTTCGACCACAAAAACACACACAGACATGTGTTACAGATTCCACTCACTGCTTTCTTATTCTTCCAGCTCATATTCGCACTCCCACTTAGATAAAGCACACTAACTTTGCTAATATAATTTATTTTAAACTGTCTGAAACAGCCGTGGATTCAAAGGAAGAGTTTGGCACTTGAAAAAGTGGCATATAAAACAAGGGTAAACTCGCTGAATGAAGCCAACCACCATCAAGTGTGCTGAAGGTCAGAGGTCAGCACAGTGACGCTGGGACGAATACTGACTGAAGTTCAACAATCAGTTAGATTCAGCGAGCCACAAACATAATGTTTGTGCTCACATGAATACACACAAAAACAGTTTTAGTTAGTTCTCCCACTGCGTTGAATGTTTCTATGACCCACGGTTTCTGACTTCGGTTCCCCTCCTAAAAGTCACACTGAGAAATGGAGCAAATGAGAGGAAAAATCAAATCCAGCTGTCTGAGGTCCTGAGCTGCAGGTTGGGGGTTCTAGTCTGTCTCTCATGTCTGGCCACTCTGCTGCTTTGAGGCCCTTCTCAGCTCATTAAAAAAGTCTTTATTGGTGTGCCAAGGGTCCACCTGTGAGTCACCAAAGCCATAACGGCAACTTCAATGTATAGCCAGGCACAAGGGTCACCGTTAAACAACAGTACCTCATATGACCGGGCAAGCCCAAAAAGAATCAAATCCGCGTGGAGGCCGCCTCACGCGTTTGTTGCTGCTGTCTGCTTGGCTCTTGTAAAATGCACTGCCACAAAATACTGTGATGTTAACGTGACATTTGCTGCCCTCGTGGTGGTTCTGTTTCATCTATGACTTGACACCAGCAACATCCATTGACCTCAGTGGTGGTGCCGCTCAGATCAGATGCCCTTTTAAAGAGAAAAAAGGTGCTTTGAAAACAGTGTGCAGTGACGGATATTAGGATGTAAGCAGATTCTTCCAATGTGTCCAACAGTTCTGTTTTATTCATAGATCCATAGAGTCAGTGTGTAAATCACGAGGAAGACTTTATAGCTCTGTGGCAAATCATGCCTGCATGTTTTTCCACACCTTTTTGATACCAGTATGCAACAATTCAGCCTATTCTCAAGAAAGCTTAATGAGACTTTGCTGGAAACTACAGCATGCCTTTGTGTGTTTCCATTGCTGTGTGCAAACGTAAAAATAAAATCACACTGCAACTTAAGGGTGTGCCCACATTTGTGGTTGGATTGTGGGTTTCTGCATGAGAAAAGAGGTATGTGGGGATACATGCGACTGCTAAGCCCCCCTGGCTTGCCCAACAGTGTGACAGTAAGCGGGGGATAGCCAGTGTTTGATCATTTCAGCCAACATCTGGCCCTCAGGGGGAGCTAAAGTTAGCAGCACATGCTGATGTCATTAGCGTAGAATGGGAGTTGTATTCACAAAGGCATGACCTTCACAACATCCCAATACTGTAAAAAGTCGGGGAAAGGGAGGACGAGAAGTGGATGAATAATGTGAGGATTTTAGGATGTTGAGGGGAGAGGATGGATTAAACATCTGGTTGATTATGTAAGTGACTAATATTGATGTTCCTTAGCGGTTGATGTTGAGCCAGGTCGCTCATGTCAGCACATAATCTGCTTTCGGACTGTCAGTGCGAGAAGTGAGAAAGAAGACGAGTGCAGGGTGGATCAAAGCTGTAACAAAGCTTGTTAGGGTTTAATCAGCTCCACTCACCCAGAGCTTCTGGCCACATCTGTCCCAATCATGTCCCATCGCCACGGCGGGCTCCTGGCTCCAGTGATGGCTGCAGCACTGCCAACCAAACATTGGTAGGCAACCATGTTTTGAGGACCACCACCTCATCAGAGGCTTGTGGTTCTTGTGGGGTTTTCTTTCCTTGCCTGGATCTCCTCACTCATTTAATCAATACCATTAGACATGTGCTAATGATTAATAATCTGCTGTGGTCGGGATGCTTTGAGTGCTGAGGCCACTCTGATGGAAATGTCATCATCAGATGTGGGCTTTTTAGACCCTTGGGGAAGTCTTTCATTTGGTTTAGGCTTCCTCATCGGGGTGAGGTCATTGCTTTGAGACTGAGCTGCACTGAAGCAGAAGGCCTCTCGCTGAACATTTATATTACATATCAAGCCGCTCTATGCATTTGACCTTTGCTCTTTGGCTCCACTGTAAAGCATTTTGTTCATGACCTTACTGTGCTGCCACCTCTGGCCCGCTTCGTCCTCATGATCCCAGCCACAGCCACACACAGACTTCACCCCTCCAGCTACCCTCCGGTCCCTTCTCGACCTTAAATCATCCCCGTCCGTGTGGCAGCGTGTCCTTCGCGAGTGACACGTGAGGGCTCGGACACATGAGGCTATTCATTTCGCTTGGCTACCCAATCTCAGGCTGCTCTGATGGGTTTCAACTGAAGAGGCCGGGGGGCAGGAGCAGGGGCCGCAGTGCATGATGCCTGTGATCTGCCATGGGAATCGGACGAGGTTATGATGCCCTTGTGACCCAGGAGTGTGGGGATCGCACGGGTCAGTGGGGTTTTCCCCCTTGTGGACGCATTCAAGCTCTCATGAGTGTGAAAGGAAAAGATCAGAAATTTGCGTGCAGGAACGTCTGCATTCCAATCAAATTCCATTAGCTTATCATTACTGCCATTACCATCACTATCTTCAGCAGGAACAGCGTGGGACGTGAGTGTTACGGTGCTTACCTGTGGAGAACAGTGTCATGTGAACTTTCTGTGGTGGTCATGTAAATTTACTCACAGCGGCTCAAACTGTCTAATGTATACATCAAACAAATATGTATATATTTAACTTCTTGAGCTATACGACTTTGTTTTAGGACTTCTACTACTGCTTTCAGATCCAAGCTGTGTGTTATTCATCTGTTTAAATTAGAGGACAACTAGGATTTGGGAAGTGGGAGCGGTTTGAATGAGACATGGTCTTACTCAATGAAAAACAACTGCGGCAGAGAAAATGGACAGTTTCTACAAGGAGAGCTCACATTTTACTCATGAATTTTAATGACTTAATTCTCTGAAGTACTACTTCTCCTCTTTGCTTTTGTTCATACATCTTCAATCCTGCCTGGCGATCTTTCTTACCAGTGGTAAAGGAAGAAAGTACTGATACTGCAACACTGTAATGTTAAAAACTCTGTTTAGGTGTGTAAGTATTAACAGAAAGTGTAGTTTTATTACTTCAAAATGTAAATATGGGGTCAAAATAGCCCCTAATGTTTCATATTATAACCTATAATTGGATTACTGATGACTACTTATACTTTGTTGGATAATTACATCCATAACAGTGTATGTATTTTATAAAATTATCACATTTAATTACAGTCTGAATCTGCAGAGTGACTACAGCTGTCAAATAATAAAGTGGAGTAAAGGGAGAACAAAACTGAAATACTCACGTTAACTACACGTACTTTAAAACTGTACTTGAGTCACTAAATGTCCTTTCCAGCCCTACTTTGTTCTCTGTGTTCAATAAACAGATGCTGTAAAAGCTTTAAAAAGCTGTTTTTCCCGGTGAAGTATTTCCTGTTTGTTACCTTCTTCAGTCCCGTTGCCATGGCTGCACGTACCTCCATCTCCATGACAACCGTTACCCGGGACGACGTCTACATACCGGTAGTTAAACTTCCACTTGGAAACTGAGATTTTTAAATAGTTCAACTCGTCAATATTTCAGACATGACAGATATTAAAAAAAATAGTCCACAGCTTGCAACTGAGTTTAAAACAAAGGTATGTCGAGTTTCTGTTGTTTACTACGTTAAATGAGCAAACTTTACGTTACTTGTTGTCACGGGATTTAACAGCTAATGATCCAACGAGCTTGCGGGTTTATGGCCTGCGAGTTATTTTGAAATACTTCTTCTGTAATTACAAATAAATGTACACAGTGACAACGTTTCTCCAACTGTCTTCTTGTTAAAGCTGGATATAGCTACGTTAGGTAGGTCAGAAACAAACGTAACTTAACCTACATCCACATTTTTGCATGTCCATATTGTTTTAGAAGCAGGAGAATTAACTTCACTACCTCGGTCATTTTTTTTTTATTCTGCTGGAAGATGGAAGGGAAGTTTGTGCCGGGTTTCGGTGTGCTGGTGCCTCATCCCCCCAGAAAACCTCCAGAGCCCCACAAGCCTCCAGCTCCAAGTCCCAGGCACAGACTCCCTCCAGTCAGAAAGAGCTCTGTGAATGAACAGAGGGGCTTCTACTCAGATATCATCACTTCATTCAAGTTCCCGGTAAAAGCACATAAGCTCATGCATTTTACTCTGATTCTTTTTATTATGAAGCCCATGCAACATACTGAGCGTCTGCTATGTCTTAAAAACCTGTTTATTGCTTAGTCTTGTACAGCGGGACCTGCGATCCAGCAGAAGTCACAGGGCCGATCCATCCTCGAGTTCAGTGATCGCAACACAGCAACAGGTGAGATATGTATTACATGACATTTTTAGGCTCACTTTTAGGCCTTTTAAGTCATTATTTCTGTTATGCAAACTATTATTATAAGAGAAGCATATACACAACATCTTATACGCTGTGGGTAAAATCTTTATTCGTAGTTACAACCTTCAAGACTTCATCTGGTCAGTGCAAGCCTGTTGAAAAGGATAAGTATGGACCCACCTCACAGCAAACACAGACTTCTTATTTCTGCCGTGGCGGAGATAAACCCAAGGTCCAGATGCCTTACCAAACCATCCCTGGCCAGATTCCCCGCAAGCTGGAGATTGAGAGGTTTGTACTGTTTGTGTGCACCACGTATGACAGAAGTTCATTATTTTATTTCCTGTAGTGAGCGTATTCCACATACTCTAAGTGAGTAAAACACTGAGTTTCGATCATACAGTACATATTTAATGATTTTCTCTTATTGTACATTAGCTGGTTTAGTGGGGTCCAGGAATTGGTTTATTTTAACTGCCTGTTGATAAGACTTCTTTATACTGTTTTATATTGTTTTCTTATAGACGTCGAAGGGAATACTTGAACTTAGACTTTGAGCAGCTCCTGGCAGAAAAAGGCATATACTCTAATCTCCTATTGCCAAGACATCAGAGCAGTAGTGATGAGCATGAGACTGCACCAGACAGTCCTGTGTCACCCTACCTCCCCCTGGAGGTGAGTCTGTCACTGCTGCAGTCTTTTCTGTGGCATTTTGGTTCCCAATTACCATTACATCCCACATTTTGGGGCACAGTGCCACACCACACTCACATTTTCTGTGTTTTTCTCCCTTAGATATTTGACAATGAGGAATACGACTGCCGGACTCCAGAAGACTGGCTTGCCCTGGGCGATGCTGAGGGATCACCTGACCGAAAACCCATTCCTGCAAAAGCCCTGCTGCCTACAGATGACAAGATGGCTTCTGGTAAAGTGTCCTCAGAAATATACTGTGTAAACAGAGATAGATAGAGAGATACTATTCTGTTCTTCGATGGTTACTCTCTTTTCTCTCTTTTAAAGATGACCCAAAAAGCTCCTCCCTGGAGTACAGCTGGCATTTAGTTGGGGTTCTTGACTATTGTAAGGAGAAATGCCAGTACCTGGTGCAGAAGGTTCACCAAAACACTAAACTGACAGATGAAGAAGGAAATCCTGTAGGAATGCACAAAAAGGGCAAATCTCCTGGTAGGTTTTATGTCTTTTAACTATAATGACACTGTATTGTCTTATAATTTCCCTTTTCACAGTCTGTTTATCATGTTGACCATGTATGTATGTATACCTTCCATCTCCATCTCCCTCTGATGCACAGGAGTTAATGCCATGCTAGCAGGCTCTAAGTACTGGGTACCCAGGATCAGATTGTTATTCTGTGCTGAGGACCCACGTGTCTTTGTGGAACGGATCCACTTTGCCCTGTGCTGGAGGGAGAACACAGAGGCTTTACTTCTCTACCACTTGTCTGTGGACTGCATGCCTATCTGGAGGGGAACACCATTTCTTGACACTCACAGTCTCCAGCGTATGAAAACACATGTCCTTTCAGCCCCTGGGCTCAGGCAGATAATGTGAGTAATGTCAGTGTCGTATTACTGCTGTCATTTTCTTCTTGTTCAGTATGTATCTGTTTATAATTTATCCTTCTGAGTTAAATATTAACTAACTAATAGGATAATTAAAGGGAATATTATGTGTGCAGTCGGGAAAAGTGTATAGGGGACCTGGAGAAGGAGGTCAAACTGGAATATGACCGTACTATGAACCGCATGACCTTTGACAAAGTAGTGATGAGCCACCCAGAGGACTTTTCACACATCACCCTGCCACAAAAGGAGGCACCGCAAAAAGGTGAGGCAGTTGGCCTTGTATACACTTGTTTGAGTCAATGGGGTCAGGATTAAAGATATGTATTGCCACCTAATACCCGAAATTCGCCCTCAGAATCTAACCACTGCTTTGTTTTATATATGTACAGGGTGGGTTCAAATTCCTAACTTTGCCTATAAGGAGAGCAAAGCTGCTTTTGTCTTCTGTTCCCTGCTAACAAAGCAAGAGGTCATCTGTGTATTATCTGATATACGGTCTGAGTGCAACAAAGTAGCAACCATGAGACTGTTCAATGTCACCTCGATCAAACCACTGCGACTGGACGAGTTTGAAGTCATCCAGTCTCAAATGCAGACTCAGGTATTGTTGTATTGTATTCATTTTTTTAAATAAATATTTGAATGCATCGTTTGATTTTCAATTGCAGCTCATTTGTGGTCAAACCATTTCCAAAAGAAACTATTCTTTCATTCTAAATTGCTATGCTACTGGTAAAAAAAAGACATGTACAAATCCCGTTCATTTGAATTTAACTATGGATAGATTTTGTTGTTAATGTTAACTGGGAATTACCAGAAAGACAAACCTTGCAGATGAAGAAGACACCTGAATTTCAGACGAAAACAGAAGCATCAAATCTTTTCCTCCTTCTCCAGATAAGCTTGTTTCTTAGGCAGGCGTGGATGGTCAAGCTGAGCAACAGCATCCGTTCCAACCTGGGGAGTATTGGCCCAGGCTGGTACAACGTGAACGAGTCTCACTGGGAGACGTACAAGATGTCCAAGCTGTACAGACTGATGACTGTGGTGCGCTTCAGCCTGCAGGACTCCCTGCGCTTCCTAGTACGGAACTCGCTGGTCAGCCTGACTCAGCTGGTGCTGGACGCCTGCCACAGTGTGCTGACATGTCCTCAGGACCTGGTCTGGGGGGACAGCCTTATCACTAGCCCCTACAAGTAGGATAGCATACACTTGCACATATCGTATAAGCACACATGGGCACACATTCACATTTATATAAACATCTTCGTACACTTTGTGCTCATATGCATCCATACTTTCTTATTCTGTTACTATATCTTAGAGTGAGTTATACATTGTATACACAGTTAACTTATAATGAGTGTTTGATTGTGAGTGTGACATAATCTTTTTGCATTGGTAATGTTACTCCATTCTCTATAATTAGGCCAAAGAAGAACCCTCTGTTCCTGGTGGACTTGGTTCTGGATCAGACTGGGGTTAAATACAGCACTCCTCTGGACAATTTTAAGACGTCTATCGTTAACCTGTTTGATAAAGGCATTCTGGCTACGTACAACGTACCACAGCTTGATAAGGTAAAATAAAATCTTCTGTCCCCTGAAACACAGAGCATTACATTTAAAATGGAAATGTTAAACGTGTTCATGTTGGCTCATAATAACAGGTATACTCTAAGTGACAATGATGTTTAGGCTTTAACTTTTGATCTCTTGTCCATGCCAGTTTGTGATGCAGAAGTTGTTTATCAGTGCCGATCTGTTGCTCGAGTCAGTGAACTTGTGGGAACCAGAAGTAATTGAGCTGAGAGAGAAGGTCCGAAATGCTGTGAAACAAGCAGCCATACCTCTCAGGGCTTATGCTGCTAAATATGAGACACACTTAGAGCTACACAATTTGGACATGGAAACCCTTCTCAAGTAAGTGTTTAAAATTACGTTTGCAGGTTCTCCCACAACTTCAAGGATGTGGGTAAATCAGATGTATGATCCATTCAGCAAACACTCCTGTGTAAGTGGAATCATTAACATCTTCTCTGTCAGATCTTACATGCAAGCAGAACTGACATCCCAAGAAGTAAAGAAAGAGGTGGAACAACATCTCAAAGACAAGGAAAGGCTCGAACACTCCCTGCCGTCCTCCATTGTCATCGGTCCATTTTTTGTCCGTGTGGAGGCTGTACGTCAGGCTCTCTGTAATAAAAGAAAGGCTCTGGCCAATGCAATGCTGGACCACCTCGTTAGGAAGCTACGCAAGCAGGTTGATGATGTAAGTCATTTGTTTGGAGGCCAGAAAACACTGATAAAGATAGTACTTAATTATTCAGTGTGTACTGTATGTGAGTTTTTCACCTTCTTTTTTTACACAGGACCTACATTTACTTGATAGGTGACCCTTTCCTGCCTTTTGAAATCGCATAATGAGTCTTTATCTTGTGTGTGCGTAGGCATGTGAAGAGTGCAACATAACGAGCAGAAAGCTACGTGAGAAGCCCAACAGCATTGAGGAACTGACTGAGAAGAGGGACTGGATGAAGCAAATCCCAGAACAGCTCAAGAGTTACAAGGTGCACATTGATTGGCATGAACTGGCTATTTTTGTTATGTGTCATATGAAGGGTTACTTTGTCCATAAATCTGATTGTTTTTTCAACCTGTCTACAACAGGAACTCATTGACAAAACCCTGTCAGACTATGAGCTAATAGAAGAATTTTGCTACTGTCTCTCAGACGTGGATTTTAATAAAAAGTAAGTGTAAAATCATCATGTGGTTTTTTTAAAAACTAATCTAAAATTAAATTTGTACTCTCTGATGTGGGATTAAGAGTGATTTGTAGTGGTTAGAGTGAATATAGGGAACTGAAGAGTTATTATAGTGATTGCTTATAGTTATTTATATGTGCAGGTGGACAGCTATTGGATGGCCTGAAAAGATAATCAGCCAGATGGAAGTAGCCACTGTCCAGAATGCGGAGGACGAGGAGCGTTTCCATAAGATCCAACTGGTCGACCAGAACAACTTTGAGGAACACCTAGACTCTCTACAGGTCAGTGGAGCCAACTAGGTTTTTTGTTTAACAGCAATTTACCAAAAGATTTTCAGTGAATTTCCATATATGTTCCTGAACTCACAGCCTCATTTGAACGCGTCTGAAAGTAGACCTCCATTATGATTTGTATTTTTTCAGAGGTCTTTTAGTGAGCTGTCTTGCCTTAACTTGTGTCAACAATCTCACAAATCATCCAGTCTAGACAGATCTTTGTCAATTGCGTTTTAAATATTCATGTTCAGCAAAGTAAGCTGATTTTATTTGGTTTTAAATCACCACAACTGTGTTTATAGATGCTGGTTGCTGGGTTTGCGGGCCATGGAAGTATTGCTCATGCCCATGAGGTGGCCAACGAGGTCAGGCGTATAAGCAAGCAACTTAAGGACTGCCAGACAATGTCTCAAACCTACAACAGCAGAGAACGTCTGCTTGGTCTTCCTGTCACTAATGTAAGTGAAAGAGAATCCATCCAGCAACATGATCTCGAGATACATTTTGTCATCCCAGATTCCATATTATTCCCCATTGTTTTGAATTGTTAAAAAGATTGGGAAAGAATACACATTTGTCATGCTTTTTCTGAAATGTAAATGTGTGTTACAGTATGATCGTCTTCAGAAGCTGATAAAGGACTTCCAGCCCTTTAAAGACCTCTGGAGTACCACCTCTGATTGGCTACGTTGTCATGAGAGCTGGCTCAATGACCCATTGTCTTCCATCGACCCTGAGCAGCTTGAGCGCAATGTTACCGATGCCCACAAGACCATGCACAAATGTATTAAACAGTTCAAGGACATTCCTGGTAGGTGACACATCTGTCACCATTCAAACTCGACAAAGTGAATTGTGATTGTTAATTTGTCTCACGTGTTTTATTCCTGGCCTGTTTATTTTGTCTTACACAACACCAGACTGCCAGATGGTGGCAACTGTAATCAAGAGCAAGATCGAGGACTTCCGTCCTCACATCCCTCTGATTCAGGGCCTGAGGAACCCGGGTATGAGGAGCCGCCACTGGGACATGCTTTCAGAACGCATTCAGATGAAAGTCAAGCCCAAAGCCAACCTGACCTTCTCCCGCTGCCTGGAGCTTGGCCTCCAGAACCATGTGAATGACATAGCTCATGTGGGTGAAGTGGCTGGGAAAGAGTACACCATTGAACAGGTACCTTTGAACAATTGTCATTCTCTAAATACAGTGTTTTATAAAGTGTTAAGTTTTGTTTTATACAGGATATGTCACTGTGGAACTGTGAGATTTGGGTAGCTTATTTTTATCCTTTGCATGAAATATTTCACAATAGGAGCACTTGAGACAGGTGTTACATCAACAAAATGATGGCGAAACAGCAACAAGTGACTCATGTGTTTTTAGTTTAAAGCAGCTCCACTCAATTTTTCTCGATGATGCACACTCTCAGTGTGTGAATATCTGCATTATAATTGGTGGCTGCTATGTTTTTTTTTACACCTCTCACAGGCCCTGGAAAAGATGGAACTAGAGTGGTCGACAGTAGTCTTTGATGTGTTGCCCTACAAGGAGACGGGCACCTACATCTTGAAGAGCCCAGATGAAGCGTCCCAGTTGCTGGATGACCACATTGTCATGACGCAGAGCATGTCCTTCTCTCCCTTCAAAAAAACCTTTGAGGGACGCATCAACACCTGGGAGAGCAAGCTGAGAATGACTCAAGTACAGACACACACACACACAGACACACGCACTCACTTATGGTCTTGTGTTGTGTACCATTATCATGCTGTGTCTTATGTTGTGCTACTGCCCTCTTCTGGTGCTTTCAGGACGTGCTGGAGGAGTGGCTGACGTGCCAGCGCTCCTGGCTCTACTTGGAGCCCATCTTCAGCTCTGATGATATCAACCAGCAGCTGCCTGTGGAGGGAAAAAGATACCAGCAAATGGAACAAACATGGAGGAGAGTCATGAAAAGTGCCTTTAATAATCGAAAGGTCAGAGTTTTCATAGCCCTTCATATTAAAGGACAAAGGTTTTGTTGTTATACAGGGATGGGCGTAGAGCTAGATGATTATGATACTCAAATGTTTATTGTAAACTGTTAATGTGTGTTTCTGTGTTCATCTCTAGGTGATTGCGCTGTGTCCAGATGCTCGTCTACTAGACAAACTGAAAGAGTGCAACGCACTGTTGGAACAGGTGCAGAAAGGTCTCAGTGAGTACTTGGAGACAAAACGAGGCTCCTTCCCCAGGTAAGCCTCACTGAAAGGGTCCTGAAATTCTCCTGACACACATCGTTGATAACAGATTTAGCAGTCTTTCGATTCCACATACCATTCCCTGTAGAGGGTATACGTTGATGTCACTTTTTCATGCGATACCACCTCCTCGCCAACAGCAAATGGCTAAAGAAATGTGCTTTGGTTGCTATAAATGGTGGAAGGTTTCTTGAATCAACAACAATGTACAACAACCAGATAGTCAGTGGTCTGTGGAAGATTTCTGGCCGGAAATTAGTTTTCCTGCTAAATTATGACACACTGTTGATTACGCAGACTTAGTACAATGTACTGAACAGTGAGTGTTTGTTTTAGGTTTTACTTCCTGTCAGATGATGAGCTCCTGGAGATTCTGTCCCAGACCAAAGATCCTACTGCTGTACAACCACACTTGCGCAAATGCTTTGAGAACATTGCACAGGTTTGTTCTGGCTGTTTTTTCATTACAAATACTCTGCTCATATATTACTGAAAATATATCATGGACACCACATGCGACTGAGACTTCTGTTGGTTCTCAGCTTCAATTCCAGTCAGATCTACAGATCACACATATGTACTCTGGAGAAGGGGAGGAGGTGAAGCTGGCCCTGCCAGTGTGGCCCACTGGAAATGTGGAGGAGTGGCTCAGGGATGTCGAAAAATCCATGAAGGCCACATTGAGAGATAACATTGACCGCTCACTGAAAGTCTACCCTGAGGTCTGCAACACTGACCCTCATTTTGATGTTTTTAAAGTGTTATCTGCTCTTGTATCGCTTGTTTGTACAATCAGTGAGTTTTTGTAAGATCTGTGTGTGCTCTTTTGACCCCTCAGCAACTGCGTGTAGAGTGGGTGTTATTGTGGCCTGGTCAAGTGGTGATAGCTGGCTGCCAGGTCTTCTGGACTGCTGAGGTGTCTGAGGCCTTGGAGCAGGGAGACATGGCCAGCCGCCTTTACCCCCAACTACAGACACAGGTTTCATGGCCCAATATTAAATAACATATCCATAATTTGTGAAACATTTGCACTAAACAGTGTGCACACTGTTTACTGACAGTTTTTCTTTTGTTTCTGAAGCTGGGTGACTTAGTGCAGCTGGTGAGAGGACGTCTGTCTAATATGCAACGAGCCGTGCTGTCTGCCCTTATCGTCATAGAGGTTCATGCTAAAGATGTTGCAGCCAAACTGGTGGAGCAGCAGGTCTCAAGTATCAATGACTTTGAGTGGATCAGCCAGCTCAGGTTATCTATATATTTGTTTTGTTGTTCTGTGAATATTTTAGATTCTACTGCTGTCACTCCTGAAGTTGGGGTCCATTGTACTATCATTCTGAAATACTGTGGGTGCAGAATGAGATACTGATCTGTGTCTGTCTGTAGATATTACTGGGCAAAAGATGACTTGTACATCCGCGCAGTGAATGCAGAGTTTTTGTATGGATATGAGTACCTTGGTAACTCCGGACGTCTGGTCATCACCCCGCTCACTGACAGGTAGTCGTTGAGTCTAATCTTGTCCACTCTGTTTTTCCTGAATGTCATATACTCTTTTGAATACACCACTCTCTGCCTCTTTCAGATGCTACTTGACCCTAACAGGGGCTCTACACCTGAAGTTTGGAGGGGCTCCTGCAGGTCCAGCAGGGACAGGAAAGACAGAAACCACAAAAGATCTGGGAAAGGCTCTGGCTATCCAGACAGTTGTTTTCAACTGCTCTGATCAGCTGGACTTCATTGCTATGGGCAAGTTTCTCAAAGGGCTGGCCAGGTGAGAGGCAGTTACTAAAGTGTGATAAAATGTCAGTTTTGGTATGAAATATTACAAACCTTCCGCCACCTGCCTTCTATTTTACAGCTCTGGGGCCTGGGCATGCTTTGATGAGTTTAATCGTATTGATGTGGAAGTGCTGTCTGTGGTGGCACAACAGATCACCACTATACAAAAGGCCCAACAGCAAAGGGTGAGAAGCTGATTCTCTAGAAATGTACACTGTATTATTCTAGTACCCGAGTTGTACAAGTACTGTGCATATGTACAGTGAGTATTTCCATTTTGTGTGAATATATTGTGCTTTTTTTTAAACAAAAATGTTGAAAAATGTTATACTTCAGTAAATTTAACATGTTTCCTATGTCTGAGTTAAATACATGTCACATCTTGGAGCCATTTCAGAGCATTACCTTATAGTGTTGGTTAAAAACCAACACAATAAGGTACTAATAAATTAGCACGTTACATGGTTGTATTGCTATAAATGACAACGTAAGTTATCTATAATATTAGTAAAACATTCAGTATCATGTATTGCTAGTTTTTACAATAGTTCAATTTTTAGAATAATGCTTTAAATACAAAGCATTTACACTTCTTACCAATATAGAAAGTTTGTTGGCCAACTGAAGCACTGAAATGCATTTTAAAGAATTAAAGTCAATTATGTCAAAAATTAAAATTCTGAAAGCGACAAATCTTACTGCAAGTAAAATTGTGTGTATGTTGTGTTTTTAGGCAGAGCGGTTTGTGTTTGAGGGGGCGGAGATCCCTCTTGTCCCTTCTTGCGCTGTATTCATCACTATGAATCCCGGTTACGCTGGACGCACTGAACTGCCTGACAATCTCAAGGTTTGAAATGATAAACTGATTTTGAAACTTTAACACTGAAGATAAGCAGATTGCTTCAACAAACGAGATTATATCTTCTACAGGCCCTGTTTCGTCCTGTAGCCATGATGGTACCGGACTATGCTATGATAGCTGAGATCTCCTTGTACTCATTTGGCTTCAGTGATGCCAAAGTCCTCTCCAAGAAGATCACCACCACTTTCAAGCTCTCCTCTGAACAGCTTAGCGCTCAGGTACCGTATTGATTCAGAGGAGATCAGAATTAGAATCACTTTGGTCACATACATTTCTGTCTGCCAAGAAAATGTGCTATTTGTCCAGGGAAGTGGGTGTATGTGATACTGAACAAGCAAGTTAAACTGTTTGTTGTTACAGACATAATGTTTTTAAACCTTTTAATTTTACAAAAAGAATGTAAAATACTAGCATACAACACATAGTTAAGATGTGTATGTCTATAAGAATAACAAAGATGTGCTGATTTTGCTCTTGTTTATATAAAGGATCATTATGATTTTGGTATGAGAGCTGTAAAGACTGTGATCTCAGCGGCCGGGAACCTGAAGAGAGAAAATCCAGACATGAATGAGGTTAGAAATGTTTCTTTTAGAAAGAAAACATAACACAAAGTTTGAGTTTGAAAAACTCTACCTGTCCAAATAATATCTAATTCTTCTGCAATGTTGCTGTCTCCCAGGAGTTGATCTGTCTGCGGGCCATTCAAGATGTCAATGTACCAAAGTTTTTACAGGATGACCTGAAGCTCTTCAACGGCATTGTGTCCGATCTTTTCCCTAAGACAAAACAGGAGCCAATCAACTATGGCACGCTCGATGAGTCCTTGCGTAAGGTCTGCACCCAGAAGAACCTCAAAGATGTGGATGGTCAGTGTTTCTGGAAGCAGATATTCAGTTACCTGTATTTTTGGGATGAGTAGATGACAGTGTTGTGGTCTTTGCAGGATATATTAGTAAATGTATTCAGCTGTATGAGACCACTGTGGTGAGACACGGCCTGATGTTGGTGGGACCCTCTGGATCAGGTAAAACCAAGGTGAGTCTTTTCCTTCGTCACTATATTGTTTACAGCGATGCTTGTTTTGCAATGTATAGTGCTGTATGTAAGTCTTACTGTTGCATGTGTGTTAGTGTTATGAGATACTAGGTGCTGCAATAACAGCTCTGAAAGGCCAGCCCTCTGTGAGTGGCGGTGTGTACGAGGCGATTCACACATATGTCCTCAACCCCAAGTCTATCACCATGGGACAGCTCTACGGGGAGTACGACTTGCTCACACACGAGTGGTAAGTGATGCTTTGTTCTACACAAACTTCAGAACAAGATAAAAAAAGTCAGATTTACACTTTACTCACACACTTTGCCTTTTTCTCTCCCCGTGCAGGACAGATGGTATCCTCTCATCTCTTATCCGTGGAGGTGCAGCATCCATGGACAAAGAGAAAAAGTGGTACATGTTTGATGGGCCAGTGGATGCTGTGTGGATTGAGAACATGAACACTGTGCTGGATGACAACAAAAAACTGTGCCTCAGCTCTGGGGAAATCATCAAGCTAACTGATGTAAGATTCAATTTTCACAGTCTTATTTTTTTGTCCCTGTGTTTTTTTCTGTCACTGATATTTTGTGGCTTCTTCCTGAAGGTGATGACCATGATGTTTGAGGTGCAAGACTTGGCGGTGGCGTCTCCAGCCACAGTGTCTCGCTGCGGTATGGTCTACCTGGAGCCCAGTATTCTGGGCCTCATCCCTTTTACAGAGTGCTGGCTGAAGCAGGTCCCTGAAGCCCTGAAACCATATACAGAGCAGCTCACCTCCCTTTTTGCCACATTCCTGCAGGTGAGAGGGGAGACATAACTGATACAGACCTGCAGGGAATCTTAGGGCCTTTCATTATAGTAGATTATGATTATTTAAACACTGTACTGCTTTTTATTTTTCTGTACTTTTACCCAGGACTCCATCACATTTGTCCGCACATCAGTAAAGGAGGTCATCACATCCCTGGACAGCAACCTTACCTGTAGTCTGCTCAAACTCATGGACTGCTTCTTCAGTCCCTTCAACATTAAAGAGGTGTGTGCAGCGTTTCTGTGTTAGAATAATCCCCATTAAATGAATATATATATATATAGATTTCTGTTCAAATACACTGTTTGAAGCAACTCAAAAACTCGTAGCAGTTTCAGCCTTGTGTTTAAAACATAAGGTTTTGAGTTATCTTAAAAAAAAGCAATGTTATTTAAATTAATCCATTATTTTCATATCCAATTGTATGGTCAATTGACGATCTTACTAGTCAGAAATATTTTCGCTGCATTCCAACAACAACGTAGGAAGTTACTGAGTTCACCTTTAAGTTGATGGAAAAACCCTTTAGTATATGTGATTTTTGCTGATTGTGATCCCCTTATCAATCCTTTATTGTCTCGTAGGGTGAGAAACCACTGCCCCGAAAGAAACTGGACCGTCTGAAGGAGCTGATTGAGCCCTGGTTCTTTTTCTCTCTGGTGTGGAGTGTAGGCGCCTCAGGAGACGCAGCCAGCTGTAAGCGCTTCAGTGCCTGGCTCAAGAACAAGATGGCAGAAGAGAAGGTAATATCTGCTTTAGCATCCCAACACCAATTTATTTGTAATGTAATTTGTATTGATAGCTGGATTATTTCTTGACAGATGTATATTTTAATCAATGTAAATCTATTTGTCCTCCAGATTCAGCTATGCTTTCCAGAGGCAGCCCTGGTGTATGACTACAGGCTTGATGATGCAGGGATTAGTAACCCGGAGGATGACGATGAAGATGTTGAAAGAAAAGTAAACAGATGATGCATAATCATATTTTTTTTATTTCATGCAACCAAGACCGTCAGATTAAGTTTTGCTTTTCACTCAATCATCTTTGTGCCTGTACTCCAGGTCCAGTGGGTCAGCTGGATGGAATCTGCCAAGAGAGTTGTAATCACCCCAGAGACAAATTATGCTGACATCATCGTTCCCACTGCTGACACAGTGCGAATGTCTTTCCTCATGGATATGCTTCTGACCAATAAGAAACCTGTGAGTACTTTGATTGTAGCTAAACTTCACACTTCACTTCACACATCTGTGTACAAACACTTCTGTTTGAAATAAACATTAAAAAAAGGGTAAAAACTGTATGTATGACATTTTATACTGAACCCATATCCAATAATAAATGCTTCACATTTAAATGCTGTCATTCCCAGGAAATGCACCATTAGCTTACAATAATATTTGTCTGTGTGTGTGATCCAGGTGCTCTGTATTGGGCCAACTGGCACAGGAAAGACCCTGACCATGTCAGACAAGCTGCTGAAGAACATGCCTGCTGAATACATCACACAGTTCCTCATGTTCTCTGCCCGCACCTCAGCCAACCAGACTCAAGATTACATCGACAGTAAACTAGACAAAAGGTATGCCTGCTCTACTGTACACTGTCCATCCAACTACACATTTAAATACAACAATATGTTTGTCACTCACCATTTCAATGATGCATGTGTCAGGCGGAAAGGTGTGTTTGGACCTCCAATAGGGAAGCACTTCATCTTCTTCATTGATGACCTCAACATGCCCATGTTGGAGACGTATGGTGCTCAGCCTCCTATTGAACTGCTGAGGCAGTGGATGGACCATGGAGGCTGGTATGACAGGAAACAGATAGGTGAGAATACTAGAGCCCTTTATTGTCTTACTGCACTAATAGTACATTGCTGGGGTGTGATATTAATTGTTATGTTTTTAATATATAGATTTGGGTTTTGTTGAGCTTCTCTTTTGTTTTCCTGTCCTTTTTCCACAGGGACATTCAAGCACATAGTGGACATCAATTTTGCCTGTGCCATGGGACCCCCAGGTGGAGGCCGTAACCCCATCACCCAGCGCTTCACACGCCACTTCAACTTCCTGTCTTTCACTGAAATGGAAGACGCCAGCAAGAAGAAGATTTTCTCCACCATTCTGGGCAGTTGGATGGGTTAGTTGGGGCTGCTAATGTGTTTAAATTTACTGGCAGGACAAGTGTTGCAGGGTAGAGAATAATTATATTAGCTTGTGAAAAAAACTTTCTAACTGAATCTTTGTTCTCTTTCAGATGGTAATATGAGTAAAAAGGAACCAGGCAGTAAGTCAGGGACACAGAGAAAAGAAATAGAAATGAATGCAGTGTGTGTGTAAAGTGTAATTTAACAGTCAGCATAAGTTAGTATGGCACATATGATAGAAGAAGATACAAAACACATCTGAAAAATTCAGTATTTTCATTCATAGAGCACATTTTAAAGCACCAAATAATTGACCAGAGCTTGTGGAAGTGTCTTGTGATAAAACGTTGCCTCAAACTCATACAGTAAATAGATTTTCACATGAATTTCATGTCTTAATGTTATCACTTCTCTCTTCCATCCTGCGGTTTTTCATCAGGACCTGTTCCAGCAATCCAGCCACTGAATGAGCCTCTTGTAGACGCGACTATCCAAGTCTACTCTACCATTACCTCCCAGCTCCTCCCAACTCCAGCCAAGTCCCATTACACCTTCAACCTCAGAGACCTGTCCAAAGTCTTCCAGGGCATCCTCATGGCTGAGGCTGGAAAGATAGAGGTAGTCAGATCCAACAAAATAAAATTTATTTGACATCATCATAATCATAATTACTATTATAAAATACATTGTTGGAATATCCTTCCAGGTTTAGTCACTTGATCCATTAGGTACTTACAATCGGTGCCACAGCAGGATAACTGTGCAAATTCTATTTGAAGACCATTTGAAGCAACTAGTGTATGCAGTGTACTGTATGGTTTATGTCACCCTGAAAAAGGATGTGTCAAATATTATGGGTGCACTAGAATAATCAAGTATGAAGAAATTCAGACTAAAGATAAATGTTGGAAGAACTGACAGATACATCTCAAAATCCACAATGCAAAAGTAGCATTATTTTGATGATTTTAGGACAAATTGCGGCTGCTGCAGCTTTGGTACCACGAAAGCTGCAGGGTTTTCCAGGACCGCCTGGTGTGTGCTGAGGACAGGGACTGGTTCAACACGCTCCTGAAGGACTGCATTCAGGAGTTTGACTGCAGCTTTGAAGAGGTTGTGCCCTGTCGACCTGTTCTGTTTGGAGATTTCATGGTTCCTGGAGCTGACCCCAAAGTCTACACACTCATAGAAGACACGGAAAAGGTGAGTGTTGAGAATATTTTAAGGTATGTTTTCTGTTGCTTAACAGCTGACCAGTTGGTTTATGGGTAGTTACATTGTACTCTGTGAGGGTGCTTAATTTTTTTGTGTCCTTCATCAATCTGTTTTTTTTTACACTTTACATCATATGAGGGTGAATGTAATCTTCACCAAAATGGTATGGTTTCTTTACTCCTATATTATATCGTGTAGTTGTCAAAAGTGATGGAGGAATACATGGAGGACTACAACCAGATCAGTACCACCAAAATGAAGCTGGTGCTCTTCATGGATGCCATTGAGCACGTGTGCCGTATCGGCCGCATCCTGCGCCAGCCCCTGGGCAATGCCCTGCTGCTCGGAGTGGGTGGAAGCGGGCGCCAGTCACTCACTAAGCTGGCCTCACATATGTGAGATTCTCACACTTTGTACAACTCACATGCCAGCAGGCTGAACACATAAGTCTTCACATTGCTGGGTTTTCTATGTTTTTCTATACTATTGTTACTGATGACATTTTTCCAAAGCATACACAAAGTTTGGATTGATGTCCTACTTTATAGGCAGCTGTTTGCTTCCATTAATTTTAGCACACTATAAAAATCTGAGTGACACATGAGCTAGATACAGTAATATGTTTTACTTTTGGTTGCCTTTGTTTTATACCAGTGTTGCATTATTTAATTCAGTATTTAGTAATTAATAACTAATACTAATTTAGTATTGAATAATAGTTCAGGTACAAGTGGGGCTTCTTTAAAAATGAACAGTATTTGAAAATTATTTAAAGATTGTTCAACCATGAAATATAAACGATTTACTGTTAATGTGCTAAAACATGCAGGAACACAAGCATGGTCCTTTAAGTACCCTCTGGCCCAGTCCTCATAATGCGTTTGTCCATATTCAGGTCAGACTACGAGTGTTTCCAGATTGAACTGGCTAAGAACTACGGTCAGACAGAGTGGAGAGAAGATATTAAAAGCATCATGATGAAGGCTGGCCTTCAGAACCAGCAGATCACCTTCCTCTTTGTAGACACACAGGTAAACAATAGCATTCTCGTATCACCTGCTATACACACGGACCCTTATCCCCTCCCCAAACAGACACTACGCGTTACATTAACGCACACTTGTGGACTACAGTTTATACTTAAACCGTACACATTCCCTGAACAATATTTTGCACATTCCTCACAGTTTTAGTTTCATTAATTTATTCATTATCATCTACAAAAGATATATTGCACATATTTAGTAATATTTTTTTCATATTCTGTACTGTTAATTATACTTACTATTACTTAGCACTAGTACTCTAGAACTTTAATACTACTATATTTATGCATACCCTTACACCTTGCACTACTTGTCTTGTCTGTACTTGTCTGTAATTGTCTGTACTTGTTACGCACCAATAAACCACAGCAAATTCCTTGTATGTGAAAACCTACTTGGTAATAAACCCAATTCCGATACTTTACTAGGACTATGCTGTTGTACTATTGCCACTTATTTTAATTCAATTTGAATGGGAGCATAAACAAAAATGTAAAACGTAGATCTAAATGATGAAGTATCTAATGTTTGATGTTATGTGTCTCTCTTTTCTCCAGAAGACAAGGCAGCTATTTAAGTGAAATTTTGTTTATATAGCCCACTTTTTTTTTTTTAATTTATGAGTACCTTCATGTTAATCCCCCAGATTAAGAGCGAGTCATTCCTGGAGGACATCAACAACATTTTGAACTCTGGGGACGTCCCCAACCTGTATGCAGCAGATGAGCAGGAGCGCATCCTGACAACCATGAAGCCAGTGGTGCAAGACCTAGGCCAGCAGCCGACTAAACCCAACCTTATGGCTGCCTACATTAGGAGGGTCCGCAGCAACATCCACACTGTGCTCTGCATGAGGTTAGTAACTGTACAAAGTTTTGTTCACTTGGTCGAAAGCAAATTCAAAGAAGTGGATAAAGTTTCTCAAACATCTTTGTTCTCCTTATACCCTCCCTCCTTATTCTCTCCCTTTCCCTTCCTTTACTCACACCTCTCCTCTTCATTTCTTCCTCTGCAGTCCTATGGGAGAGGTGTTTCGTGCACGGCTGAGGCAGTTTCCTTCACTGGTGACATGTTGTACCATAGACTGGTTCAGTGCCTGGCCAGAGGAGGCTCTGCAGGCTGTGGCCACATCGTTTCTTAATGAGCTGCCTGAGCTAGAAGCCAGCCCCACAGCCATGAGGGGACTGGTGAGGATGCTGTGTGTGTGTGTGTGTGTGTGTGTTAGAGAGCGTTATTGGTATGAAGGTTTAAAAATAACACTGGCAAAGCATGGAAGTACCGTACAATGAAAAATAAATATAATTTAAATAACCATACGTAGAAACAAACTTAATCTCACCATAAAACAAAATGTGCCAACAAGATAAATGTTACCGTATATATTCTGCACAGAAACTTTGAAACAGGCTCATATTTTTATATTGCCGTTTCTAGACTTGAGAAAGGCAGTAAAACACAGTCAACATTAACATTAACAAATTGTGTGGTAGTGCAGTTCAACCATGATACAGCAGATTACTTGCCATTTAATAGTAATGCAGTGTAATTTGGTCTAAACCCCACAACTGTCTCAAAAATGTGCAGTTTAATTAATGAAGGTAATCTAATCTAATCTAATCTATTTTAACAAAGGCTGTGAGCCCTGATTCCAGGCCAGTTGAATCTTGACAGTGCACTGAAAGACAACAATATGATAATGAGGATATGTGGTGTTACATACTTGTTTATACATTTAAGAGTCAAGAGTGGTTTAATGATTTGTGAGCAATCATAGAGAAAATGGTTCAGATGTAAGAGACGGAAATGCATTGGTGGAAAGGAAACAACCCCTTAGTGTAAAGTGATTGGAAATACAATCAAAATACTGAAATAACTTCATAAAGCACAGTTTCTCCCTAATCGATTCCCTTCTCCAGACTATGATGTGTATGGAGATCCACCAGATGGTAGCCAAGAAATCTGAACAGTACCTGGCTGAACTTTCTCGACACAACTATGTCACACCCAAGAGCTACCTGGAACTGCTCAAAATCTTCTCAGCTCTCACTGGACGCAAGAAGCAAGAACTGTGCAGTGCTCGTCAGCGCATGAAGACTGGCCTGGACAAGGCAAGGCACTGGACTGGACTGGAAAAATGACAATAATAGAAATTCACTTTGTGATTTGGATACATATGTGTAATTAGCACTCTTATCTGACTACCTGTTGTTCTGTGATCCTGTAGCTTCTTAGGACAGCCGACGATGTGAGTAAGATGCAGGAGGAGCTGGAGACGATGAGACCTCTTTTGGAGGAGGCTGCTAGGGACACTGAAGTCACTATGGAGACCATCAAAGTAAGGAAAAATCTGAATTCACTAGACACTGTAATGAATTGCGTATAGTGTCCTTCTTTCTATATACAAATGTTGAAATTAATGCTTTTGTTTTTTGTTTTCTTGATTCCACAATACAGAAAATTAATGATAGTGGAACCAAAACGTTCTGTTTAGTGTTAGTCCCATATATGTGCGTAAGGTGTGTTATAAAAAAAAACACATACAAGCTTATAACCGATGGACCTTGAGTGTGATTTATACTCTCCATTATCAGAAAGACACAGTGGTTGCAGAGGCGACCCGGAAGTCAGTGCAAGCAGAGGAAGCAAAAGCTTCGGAGAAAGCACGTTTTGCAGGAGCCATCGCAGCAGATGCCCAGAGAGACTTAGATGAAGCTCTGCCAGCCCTGGATGCTGCTCTTACCAGCCTCAAGTCACTCAACAAGAATGATGTCACTGAGGTCAGAGATTGTGATGATGAAGATACTCTTCAAATAGTACTGCATTGTTAGTTCATATGTGTGAATGATTATTTTCTCCCAGGTGCGAGCCATGCAGCGACCTCCCCAGGGGGTGAAGCTGGTTATTGAGGCGGTGTGCATTATGAAGGGCATCAAACCCAAAAGGATACCTGGAGAGAAGCCTGGCACCAAGATCGACGACTACTGGGAACCTGGCAAGGGTCTGTTACAAGACCCTGGCAAGTTTATAGAGAGCCTCTTCAAGTATGATAAGGTAGAGCACATAACTAATAGATTTGTTGCAATGTCATTGTATGTATAGTGTATGTAGTCATTGTCTCTCCAGAACATTATTAATGTCTCTTTCAGATTTGATTTCATGCTCTTAAGTTCTCTAAGTTTCATTGTGTTTGACATGTTTCTGTAGGAGAACATCCCAGATAGCGTGATCACTTTAGTCCAGCCCTACATAGATAATGAGGAATTCCAGCCAGCCTCCATTGCCAAGGTTTCCAAAGCCTGTACCTCCATTTGCCAGTGGGTGCGAGCCATGCACATATATCACTTCGTGGCCCGGGCTGTGGAACCTAAAAGGGTAAAAACTGAATTCCACATTTGAACCATTGTCTTGGTTACCCATGTCAGACGCCGCTGTACTTGCATGTTTTTTTCAAATAAGAGAGTCATCTAAACTGGAAAATGTAAATATTTGTACAGCAAGCTCTCCAGGAGGCCCAGGAGGACCTAGCAGTGACCCAGCGCATCCTGGATGATGCCAATGAACAGCTGGCAGCGGTGGAGGGCGGCATTGCCACTTTACAGGCCAAGTACCAAGCCTGTCTGGCTAAGAAAAACGAGCTGGACAACAAGTATCAACTCTGTGAGGCCCGCCTCGTCCGAGCAGACAAGGTCAGGAGGAGGGATGAGATAAGACAACACTTTATTGATCCCCAGGGTGGATATTTAGCATTACAGCAGCACAAGAAACAGACCAGAGAGGTGGTTAGAAACAGGATACAGATATGTAGTAAAAAAATAAATAAAATACAGATAACAAATAAACCAAAGTTAGAAGGCTGTATGTAGTATGTTGTAACAAAATTGAACAGAATTCAGAAGTAAAGATTTACTGTTGCAGATAATATCTGCTCTTAAATGTCAATGCCAAAGAAAATGCAGTGTAATATTATCTAATGAGAATAACAATTGTTCTCATTTTCATTTAGTCTCAACATATTCAACTTCTTTAATGTTGATAAACATGTCATGATGATGCATTGATCTTCTCCAGCTTATCGGCGGACTTGCAGATGAGAAGGTGCGTTGGAAGGAAACGGTGCAACATCTGGATTACATGGTCAATAATGTGGCAGGCGATGTGCTTCTATCTGCAGGATACGTTGCATACCTGGGACCCTTCACTGTAAGTGGGTTGTAACTAAATATTGTATAAGTAATAAGTTGCATTACCCATAATATACTGCGTTTATATAGATGTCTCCCATCACAATCAACTGCATTTTTAAGGTACAATATTGTGATGCTCTTCTGGTGGAAAGTTGTCAAATTAAAATAAATTGTAACTTTTGTTTTTGTTTGTTAAAATGGAAAAATTCTTGTTGTTTATAGTGTCGTTGTTTGTTGTTTTTTGTCGTTTTTTGTTGTTTATAGTGTCGTTTTTTGTCGTTTTTGTTGTTTATAGTGTCGTTTTTTGTCGTTTTTATCTCGTATTTTGTCTTTTTTGTTGTTTATAGTGTCGTTTTTTGTTGTTCTTTGTCGTTTTTGTTGTTTATAGTGTCGTTTTTTGTCGTTTTTTGTCGTTTTTGTTGTTTATAGTGTCGTTTTTGTTGTTTTTTGTCGTTTTTATCTCGTTTTTTGTCGTTTTTGTTGTTTATAGTGTCGTTTTTTGTCGTTTTTATCTCATTTTTTGTCGTTTTTGTTGTTTATAGTGTCGTTTTTTGTCGTTTTTTGTCGTTTTTGTTGTTTATAGTGTCGTTTTTTGTTGTTTTTTGACGTTTTTATTGTTTTTTGTCTTTTATAGTGTCGTTTTTTGTTGTTTTTGTCGTTTTTGTTGTTTATAGTGTCGTTTTTGTTGTTTTTTGTCGTTTTTATCTCGTTTTTTGTCGTTTTTGTTGTTTATAGTGTCGTTTTTTGTCGTTTTTATCTCATTTTTTGTCGTTTTTGTTGTTTATAGTGTCGTTTTTTGTCGTTTTTTGTCGTTTTTGTTGTTTATAGTGTCGTTTTTGTTGTTTATAGTGTCGTTTTTGTTGTTTTTTGTCTTTTATAGTGTCGTTTTTTGTTGTTTTTGTCGTTTTTTGTTGTTTATAGTGTGGTTTTTGTCGTTTTTGTTGTTTATAGTGTCGTTTTTGTTGTTTTTTTGTCGTTTATAGTGTCGTTTTTTGTTGTGTTTTGTTGTTTTTTGTCGTTTTTTGTTGTTTATAGTGTTGTTTTTTGTCGTTTATAGTGTCGTTTTTGTCGTTTTTTGTTGTTTATAGTGTCGTTTTTTGTTGTTTTTTGTTGTTTTTGTTGTTCATAGTGTCGTTTTTGTCGTTTTTTGTCGTTTATAGTGTCGTTTTTGTCGTTTTTTGTTGTTTTTTGTCGTTTTTTTGTTGTTTATAGTGTCGTTTTTTGTCGTTTTTATCTCGTTTTTTGTCGTTTTTGTTGTTTATAGTGTCGGTTTTTGTTGTTTATAGTGTCGTTTTTTGTCGTTTTTTGTCGTTTATAGTGTCGTTTTTTGTCGTTTTTGTTGTTTATAGTGTCGTTTTTTGTCGTTTTTATCTCGTTTTTTGTCGTTTTTGTTGTTTATAGTGTCGTTTTTTGTTGTTTTTTGTCGTTTTTTGTTGTTTATAGTGTCGTTTTTTTGTTTATAGTGTCGTTTTTGTTGTTTTTTGTCGTTTATAGTGTTGTTTTTTGTTGTTTATAGTGTCGTTTTTTGTCGTTTTTATCTCGTTTTTTGTCGTTTTTTGTTGTTTTTTGTCGTTTTTGTTGTTTATAGTGTCGTTTTTTGTCGTTTTTGTTGTTTATAGTGTCGTTTTTTGTTGTTTTTTGTCGTTTTTTGTTGTTTATAGTGTCGTTTTTTGTTGTTTTTTGTCGTTTTTTGTTGTTTATAGTGTCGTTTTTGTTGTTTATAGTGTCGTTTTTGTTGTTTTTTGTTGTTTATAGTGTCGTTTTTTGTCGTTTTTATCTCGTTTTTTGTCGTTTTTGTTGTTTATAGTGTCGTTTTTAGTCGTTTTTATCTCGTTTTTTGTCGTTTATAGTGTCGGTTTTTGTTGTTTATAGTGTCGTTTTTGTTGTTTATAATGTCGTTTTTTGTCGTTTATAGTGTCGTTTTCTGTTGTTTTTTGTCGTTTTTGTTGTTTATAGTGTCGTTTTTTGTCGTTTTTATCTCGTTTTTTGTCGTTTTTGTTGTTTATAGTGTAGTTTTTTGTCATTTTTATCTCGTTTTTTGTTGTTTTTTGTTGTTTTTTGTCGTTTTTGTTGTTTATAGTGTCGTTTTTGTCGTTTTTGTTGTTTATAGTGTCGTTTTTTGTTGTTTTTTGTCGTTTTTTGTTGTTTATAGTGTCGTTTTTTGTTGTTTTTTGTCGTTTTTATCTCGTTTTTTGTTGTTTTTTGTCGTTTTTGTTGTTTGTAGTGTCGTTTTTGTTGTTTTTTTGTCGTTTTTGTCGTTTATAGTGTCGTTTTTGTTGTGTTTTGTTGTTTTTTGTCGTTTTTGGTTGTTTATAGTGTCGTTTTTTGTCGTTTATAGTGTCGTTTTTGTTGTGTTTTGTTGTTTTTTGTCGTTTTTTGTTGTTTATAGTGTCGTTTTTTGTTGTTTTTTGTTGTTTTTTGTTGTTTATAGTGTCGTTTTTTTTGTTTTTTTGTCGTTTTTGTTGTTTATAGTGTCGTTTTTTGGTTGTTTTTTGGTCGTTTTTGTTGTTTATAGTGTCGTTTTTTGTTGTTTTTTGTTGTTTTTTGTTGTTTATAGTGTCGTTTTTTTTGTTTTTTTGTCGTTTTTGTTGTTTATAGTGTCGTTTTTGTTGTTTTTTGTCGTTTTTGTTGTTTATAGTGTCGTTTTTGTTGTTTATAGTGTCGTTTTTGTTGTTTTTTGTCGTTTATAGTGTCGTTTTTTGTTGTTTTTTGTCGTTTTTGTTGTTTATAGTGTCGTTTTTTGTCGTTTTTTGTTGTTTATAGTGTCGTTTTTGTTGTTTATAGTGTCGTTTTTGTTGTTTATAGTGTCGTTTTTTGTCGTTTTTTGTCGTTTATAGTGTCGTTTTTTGTTGTTTTTTGTCGTTTTTGTTGTTTATAGTGTAGTTTTTTGTCATTTTTATCTCGTTTTTTCTCGTTTTTTGTTGTTTTTTGTCGTTTTTGTTGTTTATAGTGTCGTTTTTTGTCGTTTTTGTTGTTTATAGTGTCGTTTTTTGTTGTTTTTTGTCGTTTTTTTTTGTTTTTTGTTGTTTTTTGTTGTTTATAGTGTCATTTTTGTTGTTTATAGTGTCGTTTTTGTCGTTTATAGTGTCGTTTTTGTTGTTTTTTGTCGTTTATAGTGTCGTTTTTGTTGTTTTTTGTCGTTTATAGTGTCGTTTTTTGTTGTTTTTTGTCGTTTTTGTTGTTTATAGTGTCGTTTTTTGTCGTTTTTATCTCGTTTTTTGACGTTTTTGTTGTTTATAGTGTAGTTTTTTGTCATTTTTATCTCGTTTTTTGTCGTTTTTTGTTGTTTTTTGTCGTTTTTGTTGTTTATAGTGTCGTTTTTTGTCGTTTTTGTTGTTTATAGTGTCGTTTTTTGTTGTTTTTTGTCGTTTTTTGTCGTTTTTGTTGTTTATAGTGTCGTTTTTTGTTGTTTTTTGTCGTTTTTTGTCGTTTATAGTGTCGTTTTTTGTTGTTTTTTGTCGTTTTTATCTCGTTTTTTGTTGTTTTTTGTCGTTTTTGTTGTTTGTAGTGTCGTTTTTGTTGTTTTTTTGTCGTTTTTGTCGTTTATAGTGTCGTTTTTGTCGTTTATAGTGTCGTTTTTGTTGTGTTTTGTTGTTTTTTGTCGTTTTTTGTTGTTTATAGTGTCGTTTTTTGTCGTTTATAGTGTCGTTTTTGTTGTGTTTTGTTGTTTTTTGTCGTTTTTTGTTGTTTATAGTGTCGTTTTTTGTTGTTTTTTGTTGTTTTTTGTTGTTTATAGTGTCGTTTTTTTTGTTTTTTTGTCGTTTTTGTTGTTTATAGTGTCGTTTTTTGGTTGTTTTTTGGTCGTTTTTGTTGTTTATAGTGTCGTTTTTGTCGTTTATAGTGTCGTTTTTGTCGTTTTTTGTCGTTTATAGTGTCGTTTTTGTTGTTTTTTGCCGTTTATAGTGTCGTTTTTTGTTGTTTATAGTGTCGTTTTTGTTGTTTTTTGTTGTTTTTTGTTGTTTATAGTGTCGTTTTTGTTGTTTTTTTGTCGTTTTTGTTGTTTATAGTGTCGTTTTTTGGTTGTTTTTTGGTCGTTTTTGTTGTTTATAGTGTCGTTTTTGTCGTTTATAGTGTCGTTTTTGTCGTTTATAGTGTCGTTTTTGTCGTTTTTTGTCGTTTATAGTGTCGTTTTTGTTGTTTTTTGTCGTTTTTATCTCGTTTTTGTTGTTTTTTGTCGTTTTTGTTGTTTATAGTGTCGTTTTTGTCTTTTTTTGACGTTTATAGTGTCGCTTTTGTCGTTTTTTGTCGTTTTTTGTCGTTTTTTGTTTATAGTGTCGTTTTTGGTCGTTTTTGTTGTTTTTTGGTCGTTTTTGTTGTTTTTTGGTCGTTTTTGTCGTTTATTTTGTCGTTTTTGTTGTTTTTTTGGTCGTTTTTGTTGTTTTTTGGAGTTTATAGTGTCGTTTTTTCTCGTTTTTCAAGCATTTTTCAAGTCTAATCTGCTCATTCATACTTTTAGGTGTGACCTCTATTCAAACCAGAACATCTTGAAGATCTTTTATACATACTCACTTTTATTAAACTTTTATCTCCCATTCATAATATTTAGACCATTTCCCACTTTTCTTACTAATTCATATTCCCTCCAGCTACTTCAACCAAATTCAATCCAGCAGTCCAGTTTAGCATCAGCCTTTCAACAAACATTCAACTTTTCCACATCTTTTGTATATTTCATATATTGTTGATAATACTACACTTTTTGTGCTCAACTTCAGCAATCCAATTTAGTGTCAGCCTTTCAGCAGTCAGCATCCACACCTCAATTTCTTCAGAAATTGCCTTTTCTAGTTATTAAGTATTGTTGAAAACATCAGTATCATAATAGCAATTTTTAGGAGGTTAGTCATAGTGTGTCAATGTTTTTCTGTGTGTTCCTATACTTACATGCATTTGTGGTAATCAGTTCAGCACTACTGCATGGTTTGCATGAATGTTTGTTGTTTTTGTGTTTAGGGAGAGTACAGAGCAGCCATGGCAGAGGAGTGGCTGCATTGTTTCAAAGAGCTAAGTGTTCCACACACTGACGAACCCAACCTGATCAACACGCTGGGAGATCCAGTCAAGATCCGCTCCTGGCAGGTCAGAACCAACCTGTAATCATCTCCCACCTCCAGGGTCTAAGCCTCTTAAGACAGATCTTTATTGATATTTATAGAGATTGATTGGGTAATAAATATGTGCCTTGTAGTGTTATTGCTTCAGCTCAGAACCTGTGTTGTTAATAGTAACCATTTACCTTCAATGTTATTGTACTTTGTCATTTATATGTGTATAGATTTCAGGTTTGCCCAAGGATAACCTTTCAGTGGAGAATGGTGTGATTGCGCAGTACTCTCTGCGCTGGGCTCTATTTATTGATCCTCAGGGACAAGCCAACACGTGGATCAAGAACATGGTAAGGACACTTTTCTGGGTGCTGATCCGACCATAACTGCAGAGGGCGCCAGTGAGACAAAAAGACATGAACAGTCGCCATATCAAGATTTTAATTTATCCCTTCATATCACATGTATAGTTTGATTATACTTTTATTCACCAGCATCAAGGGTTGACATAGAGTATCCAGTGCACATGTTCAACATGTTGGTTCAGTACATACACAGGTACCTGCCTAAGCTGTGCCGCAAACAGTGGGTATATTGTTGGGGTTAGTCCACATCGCCCACAACTCCTCTGAAAAGCTTCTCAGTGTGTGTAGTTGTATTTGATCCACTGCTCATTCATACTTGCTTCCCGTCGTCACCCAGGAGCGGGAGAATGGATTGGAGACTATGAAGCTAAGTGACCGGGACTTCCTCCGCAGTCTTGAGAACGCCATTCGCTTTGGTAAACCCTGCCTCTTGGAGAATGTAGGAGAGGAGTTAGATCCTGCTCTTGAACCTGTCTTGTTGCAACAGGTGAATACAGACACATACACACACACACACACACACACACACACACACATCTATTACAAACAAACATTGCTTGTACTGTGAATCAGTGTTATGCAAATATGTGCCATACACTGGCCCTTAGACATTTAAGCAGCAAGGCAGCACGGTGCTGAAGCTGGGGGATTCAGTCATCCCTTACCATGAAGGCTTCAAGATGTACATCACCACCAAGCTGCCTAACCCACACTACTCTCCGGAGGTCTCCACCAACGTCACGCTCATTAACTTCACCTTGTCACCCAGGTAACACGTTTTAAACAGATAAAAGCAAAATTCTATTTTTTAACAACATTGATCTTATTTTCGTAGTTGTGCTGTCAGTTATGATGACATTTAACGCAGCTCTTTCAATGCTGAGATATGACTGAAAAGTCTTATTGCTTGTCCTAATGGACCCTGTTGTAAAGCTGTGTCTGTCAGTGTTGTCTCCTTATCTCAGCTGTTAGGGTGGTAAGACCAAAGTTTAAAGAAAAGCTAAATTATAAAACATATATAGTGACCTATTCCTAAGCATTTGGTTGTTAACCTGGTACTGCGTCCAAAATATACAAGTGGTGTAATCATTATGTTGTAATGTTGTAAGTGCAAAGCATGCAATAATACGTAACATTTGAAAGCAATGACAATGCAAATTTACGTATTTGGTAGGTTTGAAAAATCATACAGCAGTTTTTTCAGTCTCATCTGTATGTTAATTGTCTGTAAATACTGAATTAAAATATTCTGCATTGTACATTTTAAAATTAGGATTTTAAAGATAAAGAAAAAAGAAAAAAGGGTTATGACTGTGTACCAGACTCACAGTTGTGTCTTAGTCTACTGTCTGTGTTTGTGTAAATGTGCTTTTTGTGTGTTTCAGTGGTCTAGAGGACCAGTTGCTGGGCCAGGTGGTGGCAGAGGAACGCCCAGACCTGGAAGAGGCTAAGAACCAGCTGATCATCAGCAACGCCAAGATGAAACAGGAGCTAAAAGAAATTGAGGATGAGATCCTGTTCCGACTCAGCTCCACAGAAGGAAACCCCGTGGACAACGAGGAGCTCATACAGGTCTTGGGGGCTTCCAAGATCAAAGCCGGAGAGATCAAGGTCAGACAGTGGGAGAGTGATTATCTCTAATATCATATATGTCCTAACAGGAAGTTCTCAAATAACGATCCTGGAAGTGTTTTTTCTCATATACAACTCAACATCAAAACCTCATATATGATATTTTGGCCATTATACTCATAAGCTACTATTGTAAGTTAGATTTTTCTACTTACTTGAGCTGGTTTTACTGGCAGGCCAAAGTGATGGTGGCAGAGAAGACAGAGAAGGACATTGACGCCACCCGTCTGGAGTACGTGCCGGTGGCTGTGCGCACACAGATCCTCTTCTTCTGTGTATCAGACCTGTCCAATGTTGACCCGATGTACCAGTACTCACTGGAATGGTTCCTTGGCATCTTCATGGCTGGCATTGCAAACTCTGAGACGGCAGGTAGAAAGAAATTCCAGAGTTAATGTTATGCTCACTGGTTGCAAGATTGTACACAGAATTATGCCTTTGCAGCTGAAACAATCATTAAAATGACAATGAAACCAGATGTAAAAAAGGTTTCTGATTCCACTGACTTTTTTTTTGACTCACAGACACAGTCGAGCAGAGAATCGCCAACATCAATGAATTTTTCACCTTCAGCCTGTACAGCAACGTGTGCCGCAGCTTGTTTGAGAAACACAAACTCATGTTCGCCTTCCTCCTGTGCGCTCGCATCATGATGAATGAGAACAAAATTGATATGGTGAGCAACAGGGGAGTTTGCACAGACTCATACAATACAGGGGTCGAGTACGTTTGATGAATCTGCGTTGTCTCTCTGTGGCAGGCTGAGTGGCGCTACCTGCTATCTGGAGGGATGCCCATCCAAGAGCTCACCAACCCGGCTGTGAGTTGGCTGTCGGAGCGCGCCTGGCAGGACATCCTGGCCCTCAGCGCCCTGGACAACTTCAGCAGCCTGGCAGAGAGCTTCAGCGAACATCTGCAGGGTTTCAAGAGAATTTTTGACAGCAACCAGCCTCACAGGCACGCATTGACAACCACTATGTTAACAAATCCATACTTGTTTCCTTTGAGTTTCGCCTGTATTGTGCAGAAGCTGTTTATATCTAATGTGCATGTGGGCATGTTTTCCTACAGGGAGCCCCTCCCAGGAGAGTGGGGCACACAGCTGGACTCGTTCCAGAAGCTGTTGGTCCTGCGCTGTCTGAGGTGTGACTGTCTCATTCAAGGCCTGCAGGACTTTGTCTCAGCTCAGTTGGGACAGCGCTTCATAGAACCTCAGGTAGAGTTATTCTTATATCTGTGACGGTGGCTTAGAAGTAAACATTAACATGGCTGTAATGGTTGAGTTTGTTTTGGTTGGGTCTGGAGCAGTGCAAACATTGTTTAGTTAGTACAGAATGATTTGCTCTACGGTATGTGACAGCAGTATTTATGGCTTGTTACTCTTTCTTTCTCCATCCCTCCCCCAGACGTCAGACCTTGCTGTGGTCTTCAAGGAGTCGTCCCCCTCCACTCCCCTCATCTTTGTCCTGTCCCCTGGCACTGACCCGGCTGCCGACCTCTACAAGTTTGCTGACGTCATGCAGTTTGCCAAGAAAATGAGTGCCATCTCTCTGGGCCAAGGCCAGGTCAGGACCAGGGGGATGCCTGGGAATTCTCCCTCTGTGACTCTCTCAGTCTGACTCAATCACTTTCTCACAGAACCAGGCCATTCTCATTTGTCTTTATTAAGAATGGCCACCTCAGTGCTAATTGTTTTCTCTATTTCTGACCATGGGGCAGGACAACGTACCATACTGCTCTGACAGATGCTAGATTCCAGGGACACATAACCAAGTTCAAAAAACAGTCATGTTAACATTATGTGCAGGTTTTATGATTTTTATGAAATGCAGACTCACTTTCCACAAACCTGAGGCCTAGAGGCCGGCCAGACATTTCTCCCAGCAACACACTACCCCTGTGGCTGTTCAATAGGTTTTAGCGTGGGTTTATTAAATTAAAAGCAATTACGCAAGTTAGAATCCTGACTCATGTTGGGCTGGTGCATCACCCTGTCCTCAAATTCTGTCTACATTAAACTGAAGCATCCTTAGCCTTCCTGAAAGACTTCGATAATGTCAAACTGGCTGTAGGGGCGATGTGCAGGATCCCACAGAAAATTCGAGGAAACATGGATGTTGTCCTCTAAATTAGAGCCTCATGTTAAGCTTTATGTTTTTGGCACAACTCTTAACATCTGCCTTTTCTTCTGCTGTTGTTTGTGGGATTCAGGGCCCCTGGGCTGAGATCCTGATGCACGCTGCCATGGAAAGAGGTCAGTGGGTCTTCTTCCAGAACTGTCACTTGGCGCCCAGCTGGATGCCTGCCCTGGAGAGACTCATTGAGAACATCGACCCAGTAAAGGTTAGAACATATGCATACACATGACATTTTGTTGACTTTGATAGTGTTAAACACTTCCGTTCATGCCCACGGTCACCACACGTCCCACAAACCCCAAACAGGTGCACAAGGACTTCCGTGTGTGGCTCACAAGTCTTCCCAGCAACAAGTTCCCGGTGTCCATTCTCCAAAATGGGTCGAAGATGACCATTGAGCCCCCCAAGGGAATCAAGGCCAATCTACAGAAAACTTACCTGAGACTCTCCAATGATTTCATCTCCTCTTCCACCAAGGTCGGCCTAGTCTTCACTCACCATCCCACTAAGTCTGTTTCTGCTGATTATATTTACCTCCTTATACTTTTGATGGGATCAGTTTTGTTTTTGTAAACATTTAGTTGTATCTCCAACTCATCCTCTCCTCTCGCCTCCTCTCCAGGTGACACAGCTCAAGTCTTTGCTGCTGTCTCTGTGTCTCTTTCATGGAATCGCTCTGGAGCGAAGGAAATTTGGCCCTCTGGGCTTTAACATTCCCTATGAGTTCACAGACGGAGACCTGAATATCTGCATCAGCCAACTCAAAATGTTCCTGGACGAGAACCAGGACGTCCCCTACAAGGTGGGGGGGAGGCTTCTGTCTATATTTAACTACCTTAAGACAATAGTATCTTTATTGCTCTGTCTTTCTCTTGCTGTTCTTTGTTCCTCTTTCTGGTTTTTGATCTTCACACATATCCTGTCCCCTGAGTCCTCCTAACTTGTCATCCATTGCACAGCAAACTTTAATAAGAAACATAACTTTTGGTCTCAGCCAGAGAATGTGTGTATGTGCGCGTGTGTTTGAGCTTGTTCATCCGTCTGTCTCCTTTTTTCGTCCTCCACCTGTCCAGGTGCTAAAATACACCGCCGGGGAGATTAATTATGGCGGCCGCGTGACAGATGACTGGGACAGACGATGTTTGCTCAGTGTGCTGGAGGATTTCTACTGTCCCGCTGTGCTTATTGATGATCATTTCTACTCTTCGTCTGGAGTTTATAAGCAGATAGACACAAATCTGGATATCAAGGTTAGATAAACGCAGGAGCATTCAATCGATTGTGATAAGAGTAGTGCATTAGACCTTTGTCTGCATCAGTTGGTATACTCCAAAACTGCATTTTCTAGGTTTGGGAATCACATGGAAACTCACTGTTCAGTGTACATAATGAGTCTCTAAGAGGTGCTACATTGCAAGACAGCATCTATGAAACATGACAATATCTTTTTAACTAAACAACATACCACTAAAATAATATGCCACAAACATAAAAAGCACATCTACCATCAAACTAACTGACCTGTTGTCATGGCAATTTTAACCCCAGGGTTACTTGGCATACATTCGTGGTTTGCCCATCAATGATACACCTGAGATCTTTGGTCTCCATGACAACGCTAACATCAGCTTTGCCCAGAACGAGACCTTCGCCCTGCTGGGAGCCGTCGTTCGTCTCCAGCCTCGAGCTGCGTCTGCGGGGGGCAAAACTCTGGAGGAGGTACAAATATCGATTCATTTGATTTTCTTTCCCTTTACTCTTTTTTTAGTCCTACTTGCGTCACATTATAGTACGTTGTGTTTAATTGGCGCCTCTTCCTGTACTGTAGATAGTGGAGGAGATAGTGGGAGGCATTGCTGAAAGGATTCCTCAGCCTTTCAGTGTTCAGGAGGTGATGGAAAAGTACCCGGTCCTCTATGAAGAGTCCATGAACACAGTGCTCATCCAGGAGGTCATCAGGTAACATAACAGGCTGTACTGTGAGAGAACATCACAAACTCCACTGCAGGCCTAGTTGATGTAATAACACATGTCACTCTCGCTCTGTTGCTGTACACTCATGATCAGGGCTGAAAAGATATTGTTAGTTTTACCATCAGGTGGCATGTGCTGTGTTTGAGACACTTTTCTTGCACTTCAGTCTTTATATGTTAACAGTGCTTTGATACAACACATCAGTCATACTGGGATCAGCTCGGCGGGCTCCCAAGAACTCATATTAGCAAATGCTAAAAAAAGCTGTCCAGTTATTTCAAAAACATTGAAAGAAAAAACTCATCCAGGAGGAGAACAAATGTCAAAGCGTTTGGTATTTCTTTGAGATCAAAGAAAAGCATATCTGAAAATATTTAGCTCACCATACGCAGCTGTGCCAAGTGGCAGGAATAGATCAGTGATTCTGCCCAATGGAAATAATAAAATGATTTTACTTTTGAGGTAAAAATAATAATTAAATGTGTAACCAGTAATGTAGTATCTCTATTTGAGACCAGTAGCTGAAATTGTACCCTTCAAAAGTAACACCCATTAACCATAATTATATGGCTTTGTACTCATACTGTAATAATAACAACTTCTTCATTTGGTTGTGTGTGAGCTGATGTAGCTTGTGATGTCAACAGTGTGAGTTTGGAAAGACAGACACAAACCTGACGTATTTGTCCCGTACCAGTCCTGTCAGCCTCTCGCAAATGTATTATATTTCTTTTTATACTAAAGGGTAGTACAAGATTTTCTAATTTCTTAAGTTCATCTTAATAATAGGAATTAATTTTACTTTTATAAACTCCATCTGAGAATTTTTGGCCACTAGAACTACAACTACTTATTAGTAATTTTCATGTTATTCCCTATTTACATTTGTAACCAAATTGAATTTTGTCTTTCAGATACAACAAGTTGCTGGCGGTCATCTCTCAGAGTCTCGGCGATATTGTGAAGGCTCTGAAGGGTTTGGTGGTGATGTCATCTGAACTGGAGCTTATGGCCAACAGCCTGTTCAACAACGTGGTGCCTGATATGTGGAAAGCCAAGGCAAGACACACACAGCAGTTATTCTCCTTCTGATTCCCTTGTGGGGCGCCAGTGACCAGTGGTTCGATGGCACGTTACAACCGCTGTAAAACACCATGTAGCTTCACATATTACAGGCGACCTGCCGGGGGATTCATCACAAAATGCAGCTTTTACTTGAATGTGTTCCCTTCTGTTTTTGTTCTATTCTCCTATTGAGAAATTTCACTTTTAACAACTGCGTTCTCATATTTTTATACATTTAGTTATTCAAACACACTCAGTCAACATGCTGGGGCAGCTAGAAACCGTGCATCTTTGAGAAGATTTTTAAAGTTAAACCCAAAATGTCACAGTGCAGAAAACTGCGGTGTGCCTTGAACTGAACTAATCTTATGAGAGTCATCTGTGTGTGTTATTGTACGCAGCTCGGGATGAGACTCGGACATTTGACATTTGGGAGTGATTTCAGGTTTACAGGACATCAGATGAACTTTCTGTGACATTTTTGTCCTGCTCTAATAATACCAGACTCTGCTTTCTAAGAATACATAACTCTTTGACTGGCCGCGTTTCTCTCTCCGTCCAGGCCTACCCGTCTCTGAAGCCTCTGGCCTCGTGGGTGTCAGACCTGCTTCAGAGGATCAATTTCTTGCAGAGATGGATCTATAATGGCATTCCACCTGTCTTCTGGATTAGCGGCTTCTTTTTCCCCCAGGCTTTTCTCACTGGAACCCTCCAGAATTACGCCCGTCGCTCCGGCACCTCCATCGACACAATTGGATTTGACTTTGAGGTCAGACAGTAAGCTGTATGTCTGACGGTCTGTGTCACTGCCCCTGTTTCTGCCTCACTAGCTAAAAACATACAGATTTCCCCCTCTGAACTGACTGTGAATGAATGTTTGAAGATTTATTTTTAACGGTTTATACTGACTATCATCCTGCCCCCTTCTCATCCCTATTGTAACCCCTTCAGGTAGTAGTGAAGTCAGTGTCAGAGATAACAGAGAAACCAGACACGGGCTGCTACATCCACGGCCTGTTCGTGGAGGGGGCTCGCTGGGATAGCGAGGCAGGTCAGCTCACAGAGTCCAGGCCCAAGGAGCTCTACACAGAAATGTCCGTCATGAGGCTGATCCCCAAACCCAATCGCAAACCTCCAACCTCTGGGGTCTACCTCTGCCCCATCTACAAGACCCTCACACGTGCTGGTTGGTACACACATTTGGAGATTTATTAAATTAATGTTTCTAGTCAAGGAAATGGATTAAGTTAAACTTTTGTTCAGTGTATTACCCTGTTTTTCAGTGTGACTTGGGCTGATCGCTGTAGTGCCTGTGTGTATCTCCTTTTGGTGGTTTTATTACTCACCAAAAATAGACTCCAGTTAGTGTCCTGTTTCACAACGCGTCAGAAAGTGCAGCACTGTATTTTCCACCCGCAGCACGTGTAGCCAACACCTTTTTGTTGCACGTTGGGCTGCCCAGAAACACATAACTCTCGTGCAGCGATGGCAAAAATACAAACAATTCAAAAGCCTTCATGTCACTGAACTGCTTTGTGTGCTTCTGCAGGGACTCTGTCTACGACCGGCCATTCCACCAACTATGTGATCGCGGTGGAGCTGCCCACAGATCACAGTCAGAGACACTGGATCAAACGGGGAGTCGCCCTCATCTGTGCACTGGACTACTAAATACTGACACACACACCTGTCTCTGTACTGTCTTTGTTTTACAGGCCACGGCGATAATGATTGCAGTTGTGCTTGCTTAGACAGGATTATATCAAACAGGCACTTTTTCTATGCACCTCATGCCACTACATATGAGCTCATTGAAACCCTCCTTCAGTCTGTGTAATAAACCCTTTCTCACAATGTCATACTAGTGTATTATTGTTATTTAACATTATACACTTTGATAAAATCACTCCGTGAGAGGGATCCTGCACCGGTGGACATCCACATGTAAGTTTTTGCTCTGAATCTCCTCTCTGCTCTCCTGCTGTCCTCGGTGCTCCCTGAATGCTGAACTGATTACTCGTGCTGCTCCTTTAAGACGGCCGCACTGGGCCGGTTGAGAAACACGGCAGGAGCGCAGGGAGGGGTGGCGCTTCAACCGACGGTGACAGCGGCTGGCCATGTGAGCACAGCCAAGGCACTCCACACCTCCGGGAAGCTGAGACCACCGGGATCAACAGAAGATCCTCACCACTGACTTCTCCCACTGGAGTTTCATTTTTTTGGGACATTCAGGTGTTTGGACAGCTTTGACTGAGTTCTTTAAAAGAGAAAGAAAAAAAAATAGGCGGGTGTTTTAAGTTCAGAGAGAAGAAGTAGTTGTTGTGTAGAGTAAACGTAAGTAATGGTGGAATAGGATACAGTGTAGATACAGAGGGGTTTACTGTGTGCTGGGTCCTCACAGGCGCTGCGCTCTCGGGACGGCCAGACGCGCCGGCGGTGCGCCAGGACTCCCCGCGGCTTTTTACGCAGTTACCGGAGGACAGCAGGAGTCATCGCGGCGCTCGGGTGAATTACTCACGCTTCCCTTTAATCCCTGGTGACAACGAGCCGGCGCCACCATGCTACAAAACGGAAACGAAAAGGAGCAACCGGTGCAGGCGCCGAAGGCTGAGGCGGAGCCGGACTCCCCGCCGGCGGACGACCCCAGGCAGCCGCAGCCCGCCGCGGACGGAGAGGACGCGGGCGGCGAGTCCGCGCACTTCCCGCTGCCCGTTTATCCCAAACTGGAGATAAAGCGCAACGCAGTGACGGACGATTATAAGATCTCCAGTCAGGTCCTGGGCTTAGGGATCAATGGCAAAGTGCTTCAGTGCTTCAACAAGAAGACCGGAGAGAAGTGCGCACTCAAGGTACCGAGGTCACCTGACAGCAAACTTTAATTAACCCACTCAGCACTTCAAAGAGTCAAAGATACACTCACTCACAGTAACTGAACACTAGAGAGTAGTTTGTGTGTTTCCCAAACTGTATTTTTTTTAAAAGACCTGTTGTACCTGTGTGTTTACAGGTTGATAAAAGACATTTTTGACAGCAGTTTTTGTTTTTGTCTTGTGCCCAAACCTGTCAATCAGGTTGGAATAACAGGCAGCAGGCAGTAATCTACACTTCTGTTTAGATTTAGATGATGAATTAATCCTTTAAATACAAACAGGTGTTAGTGCCATCCTGATACATCTTAATATGGAAACATGTTTGGCCTATGTGTTGGGAAGTGATTTAAGAGCTGGAAAGTGGGTTCACTTGTAAGTCTGTCAAAAACCTTGGCCTTTATGGAGGTCAGATCTCTGTGACAGACCTACAGGACTGACAGTGAGGCTTGTAATTTGACATGTACTGTACATTTAGCCCAGAGAGCTCTACACTGTGCGTGTGGGCAGGCTGAATGTGATCACGGAGCTGTGTTTTTCGTGGAATCTCAGCCTATGTCTGGATCAAATGCGAGTTATGGGACCCGTGGCCACCCGGACATGTGCTCCGACATATAGAGGCACATGGATGTCGACAGTGACACCTTATTCTGAGCAGCAGTGGAAACTCGGGCACTCCTTCATACACGAGTACACAAGCACGTCAGGCTGTCACCTGTCACCACTGGGCCCCGGACTCAGGGAGATTTACTGGCTTACAGTAATCCATCTGGATCTGAGCTGCCAAGCCAGGCAGCAGCAAGTGGCCCAGGATCTGTGATAGGAAGAGAGACAGAGGATGAGAAAAGACGGGCGAACTGCAGCAGAAAATAGGAAATCACAAACAAAATATAGATGGCCAAGAGGGATAGGATGCTTGATAGCATCGTGTCAGACTGGGGGGAGAGAGAGGAAAACAATTACTGCGTAGAAATGACACCAGAGAGAATTATAATTTAAAAAAAAGAGTATGTTGCCAAAAAGTCTTCAGGCTACTTGCTGAATTGAATCTAATTTTTTTTTATGTCAGAGCAGAATTTGTAAGAAACGCTGAGCTGATTACATTGTACCGCAGCACCAGAGTGTTTTGTATTAGGAACAGTTTCTTGGCTGTTAAGAAGCTGATGATCTGTGAAAATGTACCATGCAACTGCTGACTGCCTCCACAACAGCATCACTTGGTGCTGCACAGACTGGGAAGGTGAACAGCAGGTCAGGGCTGAGAGAAACCCACCACTCTCAGCCTCTGAAACCCCTCTGCTGTCTGAAGACCCTGTTAAAAACATTAGAGAGATGAAGGAAACACTCGTGAAATCTCTATTGTAGCTCTTACTGGCGTCTGTGTTGGTTTGCGTGTGAACAGGATTGTACTGGACTAAGTGACCGTTTTTTGAGTGCACCTGTTAGAAATTTTACTCTACTTTATTGCCATTTAGGCTGATTTACTGTAAGACTTCCCCTTTATTGTTGTAATCTCAAGGCAAATAGAAGGCGGGAGGAAAACAATCGAGGGTTTGATGTGGAGTGGGGTGATGAGAGTTGACCAGCTCACTGGCTTTTTAATTAAGTGTTGCTCTGGGCGTTAACGTAATGGATGGGTATAGGTTTAATCCACTTTGCTGCAGAGCTGGAGGGGAGCCATCCTTTTAATGTAATTCACTTACAGTCACCAGGATTGTTTTAACTTAGATTTGTCTGACTCCTGGGTGGAGAGGGATCTGGGAGATCCCTGTGGTGCACGGCAGTCCCCTTGAGCACCGCCATTAACTGTTAATACCATTAGGAGCACGCATTTGGCCGGCGATTTTTCCATTTTAGCGTCCAAATCGCCTTCCGTGCTTCCATTCATAGTCAAAATTTCCCCTCAGAGTGTTTGTGTGTGCTCACCTCAGCCCTGGGTAGCACATCTGGGTTTCCTCTGAGACCCACAGAGACCAAACTGTCAGTCGGTGCTGTTAAACAAGTAAACAAGTCTCAGAGGTTTGTGGCTTATACGTCTCCATAGACTCTCAGGCTTCGGCCACTTGTTGTGCAGCTCATTATCCTCTTCGACTGTAGCTCGGAGGAAAACGTGCTGCAGTACAGAAACTTTATGAGGTCGTCTTGAATGAATGCAACAGGAGATCCTCAGTGGTTGAGGATATTTGTAGTATTCAGCAGAGCTGGAAGTCGACCCCTCGTGCTGCTTGTTCAGCTCATACAACGCAGAGGAACTTTATGTTTTTATTGCCTAGTGAGGACATTCACTGGGGATTTTACTCACAAGGTTTTGTGCAAAGTACACCAAAGTTTACCTCTGAAAAATATGCCCTGGATGTTTTTCTTACTGGAGTTGGGAATTCGTAGTGTATTCAGTATGTTGGGTGCACAGGAATTATTCGAAATTCATCCTTGTTTGTTTTTATAATTTAAGCCTTTGTGTCTCAAGGGATGGCAAAGTTGGTTTTTCAGTTCACTTTCACTTCTGCCCAGCCTGAAATATCTCAAATCATGCCATAAATATTTCCACTGCTATTTTTCAGTCTAAAGCATTAGTAACACTGCTATTTTTGCATATAGCGCGTATAGAAAATCATTAGAACACAATGTATGTGAACTCTTATTGTGTGTGTGCAATAGACTTTATAAATAATCTACCACTGAAGAGCCGCACTTTATTGGTCGAAGTTGTAAAGATAAACCTCCTTTTAATCAAGATGTACAGGACAGCGCTCTGACAGCCACTAATATTTGATAGCGTGTATACATGTTGGAGGGTAGTGTGCTGTTAAACTCAGGTAAAGTTGTGTGTGTGTGTGTGTGTGTGTGTTTGTGTTACAGTCTCTATACACAGAGCTCTGATTGGTTTAGAGCAGGATAAGGGACAAGCGTGCGTTTAGTCTCCACGATGTCGCCTCACATAAGAAGAGAGTCCATCAGAAGATTAACTATGTCTGTCTCATTCTCCCAGTCACCTCTGCCTCCCTCCTAATGTTTTATATATGTATTTAATCCACGCAGTCCTCTTTTATTGTAGCCAATTCAGGTTCATTGCAGGAAATTAAGGAAACCAGTCCCCCGTCTGCTCTGATTAAAGTCATAAAGCTATAAATGACACAGCAGAAACAAACCTGCCCACTGCTTTGCTTTACAAATTAGGGCACATGTAGTAGATCAGACAAATAAGTCACCGGAAACCCTCGACTTCTACTTTCAACACCCGGCTGCTCTGAAACACTCGGCCCTCACTTCCTCTTTGACATTCGAAAGTTAAAACACAAACGTTCTAAGAAGAAATGTGACATTGATTCATTTCCACCCAAAGAACTGAATCTGTAGTGCTATAAATATTCTTTCCACATTTTGAGAAAAGTCACCCGTTAGAGAACATTGTGTGTGTGTGTGTGTGTGTGTGTGTGTGTGTGTGTGTGTGTGTGTGTGATTCGTCAGTGAGACAGCCTCTCTGTGTGTTATGTACTCCAGACCAGACCGGCCTTGTGAACAGCAGGAGATCACTCCATCTCTGTCAGATCCAAAAATACGCCATGACTGAAGACGTGTGCTATGTCAAGGTCTGCCACCTGCTCTGTGTGTGTGGGTGTGTGTGTGTGTGTGTGTGTGTGTGTGTGCGCGTGTCAAACACACATCTTGTCGTGTGGTCAGGCGGCCTCAGGATCAGTGAAGTGACTTGTTTTTATTATTATTAGCTTTTATTTTATTTATTTCTACATTACTGATGGGTCACTTTTCACCAGCTAAAACAAAAAATATAAGAATTATTTAACATGTAAGACTACGTTAATGAAATAGGGACTCATAAAAAGTATGAAAACATTTTCGTTATTGATTAATCTACCTAATATCTTAAATAATGTATACTGCAACATATAACAATCTTCATATTTCTTATTCTGTCCAACCAACAGTCCAAAACACAAAAATATTGAATTTCCGATCATATAAAACAGAGGAAAAGCAGCAAATCCTCACGACTGAGAAGTTTGAACCAGTGAAACGACTATATAACGATATTTACAGATAAATGTTCTGTTATAAGCCGTATTTTTATTACATGAGACCAAGAGCTTCATATATGTAGAACAAAACAAAAAAAACTCATGAATTCCTGAATCAGTCATTCGGGCAACAAAACTTTTAATAATAATAATTAATGATGATGAATAACAATGATGATAATAATAATAATAAATGCTATTTAAAGAGCGCTTTTCAAGATACTCAAAGACACTTTACAAACATTAAAATCATCATAAAAAGCTACACATTAAAAACATAGTACACACAGCATTCATCACACATTAAAAGCAGTTCTGAGTTTTGATTTGTGATTTGAACATGGAAAGATTGATACACTATATAATATAATATATAATATACCATATTATACAATATAAACACAATGTGATTCCACTGAAAGTCAATAAACAATCATATTGAAACAAACGGGGAATTTAGCAAAAGAAATGAATGTATTGACTCGTCCTATTGAAATGAATTTCGTATTAATCACTATCTCATTTTATATTCATCGTTCTCTCTCTGTGTGTCTCCCAGATCCTCTACGACAGCCCCAAAGCGAGACGAGAGGTGGAGCTGCACTGGCGGGTCTCCGGAGGACCGTACATTGTTCGCATCCTCAGCCTGTATGAAAACATGCATCATGGGAAGAAGTGCCTGCTCATCATCATGGAGTGGTAGGATTCACATTTCAGATAACAGATAAACTGAATTCCGCTATAAATATTGATAGACCATTAAAAAAAACGTATTAGCAATAAAATGTATTGTCATGAAGCTTTAAAAAACGACAAAGACACAACAAAGTCCCATAAATCACAGCTCTGTGTGGAAGCACGGAGGATGATGTGGATTCATGTAACCAACGCATGTCAACAGTTGACCAGAAAACAGGAAGTGACAGTTGCTCTGCTTAGTTTCCACAGGTTTTCACTGGAAGTTTTCCATTTGCTTTGTGATAAAAAGAGAACATGAAGACTTGTAACACCACATATTTCCTTCAATAAGATACTTTCATCCCCACAAATCAACAATCATGATCTACATTTAAAGCTCAAACTGTTGCTTCAGTGCACATGTTTTTTATATGAACCACATATGTTATTTTCTGTATAAATATTGGAAAGGAGCTTTGGAAATCTGCCATGAAACCTATGAATTTTTCCATTCTGTTTATGATTATTCTCCTTAAAACCCCGTTTGTCTGAAAACAAACAGACTCAAGATGCTTTTTCAATACGTAACTTCCTCCTGTCAACTGACAACATTTTTTTTATTTCCCCTATGTTGAGAAGGCTAAAGGTCACCTTTCCCTCAACAAAATAAATCTCATATTACAGTACTCAACTAAAGCCGTTCTCCTGAAAATGATGCAGGAAATCAATTTTTCCAATATACAGTATCTAATCTAAATATAATAATATAATAATAACTTTATTTATATAACACCTTTTAAAACAGGGTTTACAAAGTGCTTTGACAGCAAAATCACGATACTAAGAAGGCTATATAACAACAGAAAGCCAAACATTAAAGCAAATTAAAATAAAAAGACACAAAAACATTGTAGAGAGAAGACAGAAGACAATAAAATAGAATACATAGATAAATAAAAATAAAAATTATAAAAGCAACAACAGCAGTAAAGAGAAAATATCACACAAACAGAGCCTGTGCGTGTGTCTGCGGTGACGGAGCAAAAGCTTTGTGCCACTGATACAACACATGCTAAAGGTCAGTCATAAGACCCGACACTCAGCCGAGGTGAAGACGTCGGCACTGATGGTGAGATACACGGACGGATTTCCATCTGGGTCACATTCACACGTCATAACAAAACTGTCCATAACAATACCCTGAGTGCTAAAACAGTGTGTGTGTGTGTGTGTGTGCTCTTGTACAACTATCTTTGTGAGAACCAGTTTGAGTTTTAGACCATGGGAGTGAGGACATTTTTGGAAAGTGAGGACATTTTGGGCGGTCCACACTTTCTGAGACACCTTCAACAGCTGTTTGAGTGTTCAGACTTGGTTTTAGGGTTCAGGTTAGAATTAAGTTTAGGTTCAGGTCAGGGTAAGGGGCTTGGGAATGCATTATGTCAAGGAATGTCCTCACAAGTATAGCTCTACAAACATTGTGTGTGTGTGTCTAGCTGAGCTTCCTACTTGTTTATAACTCACTCTTTCACTTGTGAGTGGGAATAAAAAAATCAAAGAAAAAAAGGGAGAAACCACAGAGGGTGAGAGCAGAGAAATGAGTGATGATCTCTTCATGGGAAGTTTAAACAGTGACTAACTGGTTCTCATTATCACTTTTATTGACACAGCAACTGTTTGTGTGTTACTGTATGTAGTGACCTTGTGTGTGTGTGTGTGTGTGTGTGTGTGTGTGCTCTCAGTAAGCTCTCACGGCTGTAAGCTGCTTCCTGTATGAGTGAGGGGTCAGAGGAGGACGGCAGCACAGGCCACTGCTGTCAGTCGAGCACACAATCACACTCTCTGCTATCTGTTCATCCGAGCGCTCACAAACCACAAAAAGTACGCTCTTACTTAATGCACATCCACGTCACAATGAGCACAAACATATTTCTCTGAGGAGAAGGAAGAGTTTTGGGGCGTTGGTGGCGGCGGCTTGATGTGGGGTTGTGAAAGTGGGGAGTGGGAGGCTCAAATATCTGATCCTGCAACAGATTTGGTGGCGAGAGCGTCTGAACATTTAAAGAATTAGGTCATAGGTCTCAGGTATGAAATGTTTGTCGAAATAATAAAATAACCCTATGGTACTTTTCTAAGAAGAATTTGGGACTTTTTACTTCTTCCTCCTTTGATCCAGTTTTCTTCTTGTTTTACTGAAGAGGACTTTCACTCGGTATTTTTAGAATTTCAATTTCTCTTGCCAAGACACTGAAGACTTTTAGGTGAAATACAGCTGATTTCCACTGAAATCCAACCCAGTGATTCACACTGTTAAATTTAGATAAAAGTACAGTTTAATACATGTCTGTCAGACTTATTGTGTAATGATTTATTGTTGTTAGTTACAACACAATATCATGTCATTTCTTTGGTTATATCAGCTGATATGTTTTTAGAAATGCTAATAAACTTGTATTAACTTTATTTAAAGTTGATGTACAGTATGTGATATAGTGTCATATGTGCAGTTTGTAAAAGATATGTGTGTTTGTCTCCAGTATGGAGGGAGGAGAGCTGTTCAGCCGAATCCAGGCCAGAGGAGACCAGGCCTTCACTGAGAAAGGTGAGGACTGTGTTATAGACATATTGCAGGATCAGAGGGAACAAATTAACCCTTATTCCCAGGAAAGAGCGATATAATGCAGACATCTTGGATAACATTAGACATTAGGAAAGTACAGAATAGAAAATAATATATTGTTCCTTCTACATGATCTGTGTATTATTTGCATCTTTCGTTGTGTGGTTTGAGAGAGTGTGTTTTCCTATTTTCCTCCCAGAGGCTTCTGAGATTATGAGGGACATCGGCACGGCCATTGACTTTCTCCACAACATTAACATCGCGCACAGAGACATCAAGGTGCAGAAGGATCGGTCCCACCCACACCGTGAAGAATACAATCATTTCTGGGTCATTAAAGGACATTTTGTCACATTTTTTCCCTCTTCTTCTTCTTCTTCTTCTTCTTCTTCTTCTATTTCTGCCTGCTAACCAGCCGGAGAACCTGCTGTACACCAATAAAGAAAGAAACGGGACCCTCAAGTTAACAGACTTTGGCTTCGCTAAGGAGACCACGCTACACAACCCTCTACAGACCCCCTGTTATACACCGTACTACGTGGGTGAGTTGCTTTACGTTTTCCTGACAGATTAAAGGGGTTTGACAGATTTCCTTTAACAGTTAAAAAAAAGTTATCGCCATTTATATATTTTTTTATCTCTTTCTTTGTGTTTGTGTTTTCCAATGATAAGCGCCTGAGGTTTTGGGTCCGGAGAAATATGACAAGTCGTGTGACATGTGGTCTCTGGGCGTCATCATGTACATCCTGTGAGTACAATTTTACATTGTTTGTAAAATGATGCATTCTGTACGTGGATACCCTCGAATAAAGGTGAATCTTTTCAAGGTTTTAAAGCGGCTCTGTCTGCCTCGCCACATTTGTCTCTGTAGGTTGTGTGGCTTCCCTCCGTTTTACTCCAACACGGGCCAGGCCATTTCTCCGGGGATGAAGAGGAGGATCAGGATGGGCCAGTACGAATTCCCCAACCCAGAGTGGGCTGAAGTGTCCCAGGGAGGTGAGAACCTCACACAGGCCCTGTTCACACTGATACTTTAATACAACAACACAACCTGCTCTCTATGGAATATTAAACCCATATCTTCAACTACACATTTATGAAAAGTTTAATGATCCATAACTATTAAATCCGTATTTTATACTCTGAGTCAGAGGTTAAAAAACTCAAGAATGCCTTTTCAATTCAACTCTTCACCACATGATGGTGGCAGTGGACAGTTATCCTGTTTTCCAGCTGAAAGACAAACATGAGGACATGAAATCACTTTTCAACTCACATTCACATCACACTCTCATGTGATTTTACAAAGTGACCTGAAAACACTAGTTTCAAAGAACCCTATCTGACATATTGATCTGCTCCAGTTTGGATATGGTCTGTAAAGCTTGCATCCTCCCCATGAAGAACAGGAAACCATAGAACAGCTGACTCTGCCCACACAGGTTTACTGGACGACGGCGTTCTCATGAAGAAAACCTCAGTGAGTGATTTCACATCATGTGGGGGCGAAGCTTTTGCATCTTCCCTCAGTCTACATCGTGGTGCAGTCTCTGCAAACAAACATATGGTTTAGATAAACTTTAACCTTTGTTTGCTGCCCTGTAGGCTATTTTAAGCTTCCACAGACAACAAATGATCACGCCCAAACTCCTCTATGAGACATCTTACAGATAACTCATCAGAGACATTTTCACTCAATCTCACTGTTCTCTCCCAAGTAATCCTATTTGCTTTGTAAGTAGGCCAGTCTGTCCGTGAGACTAGGAAAATCTTCACAAGACAAAAGATTTGCGTGTGTGTGTGTGTGTGTGTGTGTGTGTGTCTTGCTACTTATAGTGTAATTATCTTTGCTCTTCCAGCAAAAGATTTGATCCATCTGCTGCTGAAGACGGACCCTAACGAGAGAATGACCATCACTCAGTTTATGAACCACCCCTGGATCAATGTAAGTGTCACCTGCATACAAACATACTCTCTCATACCCGCTTCCTGTTTCCTCATATCGTCATGTGTGTTTGCACCCTGCAGCAGTCCATGGTGGTTCCCTCCACTCCGCTCCACACCACCAGGGTGCTGACTGAAGACAGAGAGATGTGGGAGGATGTGAAGGTCAGAAGCACGACAACACTGACCCCCTCTGGTCACTCATTCACATTACAACCTGTTGCCCCTGGGCCGTCAAAGCTTTAGGTTGGCTCCAGTGTTGCAGGGGCACCCCAGATATTTAGTATCGCACATCAGTAAAGTTTAATTTAGAGACATATTTAAAAAAGAATGGTCAAAATCAATGGAGCAGAGGCCGAGATATCCTGATTTTCTCTCTAGTGAAGGGAAAGCTCCAAAAATGCTGGGTCCTACGTTTCCCATAATGCAACTGAAGAGCCTTTATCATTAGACTCTGTGTGCCTGATAAACTCTCAAATCTTTCAAACTCCTCTCCCTCAGTTTGTAAGGCTTTCTGTTAATATTACAAACCCAAGTATATACAACTGTTTTCCCAGTCAGGGTAGTACTGTACTGGTTTTCATATGTAGAATCAGTGGACTGCCCCTTTAATGATTATAATGATTAACACACAAAAGCACATAGTAAAGACAAAATTATCAATTTAGAATTTTTTACACCCTTCTGCTTCAAAATTGAGATTTTGTTTTGTGTGTGTCACCATCTTGATGATCGGCAGGTAGCCACCAGGGGGAAGCAAAGGTCACAGTCTCGTCTGTAGTTCAGTTCAACATTTAACACACACACTTAAACACGAAGGAGCTCAGACTCTTTTTCTACGATTTACACAAAGAAATGTGTTTAGAGAGCAAGAACTCTGTTTGCTCTCATCAAGTCACCGTGGGGTTGATTCCCCAGTATGGTACAACATGTCTCAGTTGTGCAATGGCACATTCCTTCACAACAGCTGAATGAGCGACTCTGAAAAGATATGGTATGAAAACAACATTTCTCCAAAACGATACGCACACAATACGCTTCTCTTCACTTCTGCAATGGACCACGCCATGTTGTGTAAAGAATTCACGGATTGCACTGCTGAACAACCACTTCTCGAAAAAAAAGCACAAAACATGAGGTGATATTCTTTCTACATAGGTAGTATGGATCCCGACTGACAAGTGACCTAAACTCATGAACCATGAAGGATAAGGAGTTTGATGGTTAATATTTCCAGGACTGTAGCTCTCAGTCTTATTTTAGAGTCTCAGGCCTGACCTTTCCCTTCCCCAACTCAAAAAAATGCACCCTGACAGGTTTTTCTCTGCCCTGTCCACCTTTGCTTATTTTCCGCTGCACTACAAATCAAATAATGAATTTTGGGAAAACACGCTTATCTGCTGTCTTGCCGGGAGTTTCAGAAGACTGATGCCACTCTTATGTCTGTACGATACATATAAGGCTTAATCTTAACTTAGTATAAAGAATGGAAACAGCTAGTCTGTCTAATGGTAATAAAATCAGCACCTCTGAAGCTCACTAATTAACATTTTATATATATTTTTTGCGGGGTATGTCTATATCTTGGCCAGGAGCAGTAACTTCCTGAAGTCTCCGCTGGTTGTCTGGCAGCTGCCAAGAAATAACCTCCAGTAAAACCAACAACTTGACCTTTTCACACCTTTGTTCGGATTAAACAAACAAAATAAAACGTGTTAATCAGTGAGCTTTAGAGTGCTGCTAGGTGGACTGTATTGTCAAACTATTGCTTTAAAAACGTACTGATTAGTTCAAATCTCCTGGACGTAGAGGAGCACAAGTATTAAATAGTTTAAAAACTCTGAACTAACACCTGATCCTGTCTCTCACAGGAGGAGATGACCAGCGCTTTAGCGACCATGCGCGTGGACTACGACCAGGTGAAGATCAAAGATCTCGACACCTCCAGCAACCCGCTGCTCAACAAGAGACGCAAGAAGGCCGCCGCGGGGGCCAAGAGCGGGTCCACGGTCTGCCAAAGTCAGTGAGACACCGAGGACCGTTGGTGGAGATCCAGGCCCAACAGCCACTGACGAAGAAAAGCCGCTCGGGAGGAGGGAGGAAAAGATGAATGGTGCAGGAGAGAATCTTTCAGAGACCTGCTCGGGACTCACGAGAGGCCGGATGTTGAGGAAATGCTCTCAGAACCAAAAGGGACAACATAGGAACAAGTCAGAGCTGGACACTTATGAGACATGAGATGACCTGTTGACTTGTTTAATTATTTTTCTGTACGTAACTTTTAGATCTTGCCTGTTTGTGAGAGTGTCTGTGTGCAGACATGGAGTATTCGTAGTGATCCTGTTTTGTGTATTTGAATGCTTGGTCGCCCTTTGTAAACTATGCACTAGTGTGCAAATCACACACACACACACACACACACAGACAAAACAACTGTGGACAGACTGTGAAACTAGAACACTCACTTTTACCTGCATTGTCTTAATTTTGTCTCTTTTGCTGCCTTCCTTTCAGGAATTAAAGCAAAGTCTGACTGACTTGTCTTGTCAGTGAAATGTAGCCTCCATACTGTTGAACCCAAAGGAGAGCTTTACATTGAAGCAACAATAAAATGGGCTAATTGTTGAGTCAGTCGTGCTACATGGATGAGTTGTGACATTTTTCTTGAGAAACGTATGTGTTCATGTGTGTGTGTGTGTGTGTGTGTGTGTTACGGGGGTTGAGTAAAAATGCTTCCAGTAAATATGGGCCGCAGTTTCACTTCATAATAAAAACATGAACAAGACAGTGCAGCCTTTCATGGTCATCTGTAATGACATGTAAATAAAACTTTATAAAGTAAAGCTGTGTGTCCGAGTGCAGGTTGTTTTCTCTGTGGACCTTTTGTTTTTTTTAATCGTGCCTTTCAGGCTTTGTAAGGCTGCTATAAATAGCAGGAGTGGAGTAGTTATTTGGGTCGCAGCCATCTGACTTAGTGTTGGACTGGGAAAGGTCAACTTTATTATGTTTAGATTATATGGTGAGTACCTTTCCCCCACTTCGATCACATAGCCCCCCGCTGCAGTATTTAGGGGATAGGTTAGGGGAAACTAATCATGAGAAGGACTTGGCTTCCCTGCTGTAAACATGGGATGTCAGCCATGATTAATGTGGCCCGAACAGACAATGACGTCTGTCGTTGTTTGGTGCTACGATGGGAAAAAAAACTGTCTCAGAATTAAAGAATTACAGAGAATTTGAGGGTGGAATTTTACAGCATACTGCAAAGGACATATTTCCTCATAGGGTGGCAGTGGCTTTGTTAGTCAGCCATTTTGTCGACAAGTGCAGTCATGATTACAGCATGTGTCTGAAACCCTGATATGATGTTGACATAACAGTGTCTGCTGCACTTCCTACTTGGTGTTATTCCACCAAAGTCACGAATCCTCCCCCTCCAGAGGTTTACAAACACCAGAGTCCTCGGCACTGGCACAACCAGAAAACACCTGAATACAGCTTATTGGGTCAGGGGTCAGAAGTAAGGGTCAGTCAGGGGCCACTAGTTACATGCAACATAAAAAGATGCTTTAATCTTTTGGGAGTTAGACTGATTCATAAAACAGTTCTGCTTTTCCCTGTGACGCTTCAGTGCAAGTCTCAGCATGTGTAGCAGCCCAGTACTGATTCATTAAGTGTTTTGTGCCTGTTGTAATAGAGGTTTCTGTTAATGACAGTACCTCTGGATTAAAGACGTCATGTCATAGGATTGTCTATGCATGAAAAACGCCTGGCGTGTGGTGCAGAATGAGGCGTGAATATTGATTATCACATGGTCATACAAGGCTTTATTCTCAATTGATTGTTCTAGTTATGGTAGATTTATAAAAAAAAATAACCCCCCAAAAACAGAAAATTCCAAATTAAGGAGCCACATAATTTAAGTGGAGGCCCTACATTAGGTCATGTTGGCTCACACCTCAAGCATAAAAGTTTTATGCTGACCAGGACTTTCTCAAATGTGTTATCTCATGCAAGAATCTGAGCTAAGTGAAATATCAGTGAGACAGGTCTGACTAGAGTGTAACACAGTGAGTGTGCTCTGAAAACCAGGGGGAGTGTAGGATGGGTGGGGGGGGTAGATCCCTTTGCCCTTTCAGGCAGTAATTTGTTGGAGGTCAGTTGACGACGATCTGAGTTTTCTGAGTGTTTCCGATGTCTCCATCTTCTCTGATGTCTCGTCAGTCCCCAGATGTGCAGTTACAGGCCTTGTGCTTGACAATTAGTGTCATCATTATCACAGGCCGCTGATATGTATCATTACTGCCAGTGAAATAGCCTCATGTCAAGAGTATGTGTGCTTCCCCTGGCCACTAAATTTACATTTCATTGCACTGTGGTCCCAGGGTAAGACGGCCAGGTTAATGACCTGAAATCTGTGATATATACTGTACATTTGAATACGTCATAAAAAGTATTCAGTGCCCCAACCTGCATCCACTTCTATCGTTTTAATGTTTTTTGTCTTGCAGCTTTAAATCATTGGATTATGTTTTCTCTCTTCCATCACTGCTGACTGTTTCCGGGTTCTTCCTGATCTTACATAAGCCTCATCAGCACGGTGTGGAAAATCACCGTCTTGGTATTTTTCTGGCAACTTTCCTGTGTATTACAGTGAGTACAGTACTTAATAGTAAACTTTGCACATCATTTGGAATTTTTAAGCAATTACTCCAGAAAAAACTGTGGAGATTTGCTGTTAAATATTTATATACATATATACATACATATATTGGCCTATATGTATATGTATATATATATACATATATAGGAGTGTCTCTGATCTGTTTATCAAACACAACATAGGACTGAATACATTTTTATTGGCACTGCAGAAGAACAAGTTCTGCAAGTTGGTCAGTTCCTGGAAAATGTCTAAATCCTTTTTGCAGGTACTTAAGCTTTGCATTGCAACATTCAACAGTTGATATGTGATATTATTATTACGTTATGTTCCTTTTTTTGTGGGCCTATTGCTGAAGGAGTATCCTATAAGGTAACTTTAACCAAATATAGAATATTATATTAAACCTTATTGTCTGAGGTTTTAATGTTGAATACTGGTGAATAATCAGGTGTCGTTGAGCTGGACGACTGTGTGAGTGTGTGCGTGTCTGCGTGCGTGTGCCGTAATGTTTCTGAAACTGTATCATCAGATTCTTGGGAAGCGGAACAACTCAAGCCCTGTCCGGACTGACGGGCGCAACTCTCAGCTGCCCAACGGGTGAGGGGCGTGGGGATGGGGGGGGGGTGTGGTGTAGGAGGGGGCAGGTGGGCTACTACCTCTCTCTCCATCCACACACACACACATGCACGCACACACAGCCTGCAGAGTGGGTGTGTGTACAGTGAGCATCAGTGTAAAGCGCGCAGCGGGCTGCACGGATCCGACACACACCGCCAGGCGCTGCGCTCCATCAGACCGAGACGCCCATGATGAGAGGCTGCTCCAGCCGGTCCAAGCCGTCCCTCAACCAGGACAGACCGGGTAAGAGACGACGTGGCTTTACTAGACGTGTGTTTGCGTTATGGTGCGTGTGTCGCCGGGGGACGGAGGGAGTCGGGGCGGCGCAGGTCGAGCAGCGCTTCAAGACGTAAACAAGAGTCCGTGTGCACCGAGACCTTTACCCCACATACAGGCACGGGCGACCGGCCTCATGTGTTACAGCAGCACTGACACAGAGGATGAAGAGGCAGGCGGATGTGTTTTTGGGGCTGCAGCCAGAATAATAATAATAATAATAATAATAATAATAATAATAATAATAATAATAAAACCGCTCCGGATCGCTTCGTGTGGACCGGAGCTGATCTCTTTCCAGCTGGCCTCTTCTTTTTATTTCCCCCTCTCGGATCCTGACGGAGATGCTGCTGCAGGGGTGGATGCTTTTGCTTTTCTGTGTGGCTGTTAAGTTGTGTTTGTGGTCGTTGTTGCGCTCAGTCTATGGGTGGAGGGGGGGTGGAGGCTGCTGCGATGCAATGCATGACATGTAAGTCTAACAAATAGTGAATGTGGGCTGCAGCGGACTGCTGCTTCACTGCCGAGTCTAAAATCTTAATACAAGCCTACTATATTGGGAAATGACTTGTCCTGTCCAGCACAGCGAGGGCTGCAGGCTCGTCGCTGCAATCAGAGCCTGGCAGCTGCCGGGAGGAGGAGCGCGCAGATCTGTTTCCTGTTCCTATCCCAGTGTGCGAGACATTTACCCTTTAACAATCTCACATATTTCACACAGTGCACATGCGACTGCCTGCCTGCTGCTGCTCTCTCATGGGCTATGAGCTTCATGCAGATAAGATAAGATACTTTTAATAGCCCACCAAATAATGCACGTCTCCTCACCAACTTGTACAGTAGGTGCCACAGTCTGTGGGGGGGTTTTCAGAAGTTTATATATTAAAAAAAGAGGCTATAAATACACCTGAGGCAGGAGTTAGTGTGCCATGTATTTGTGGACCTGATGAACCTGACATGTATTATAGTCCACTAGCAGTCAGGGAATTTGAGAGAGAGTAGGAGCTATTTAATTAGAAACCCTCCATCTCACCATATTTAGGTCACAGGCCCTGTTACTCCACCACCAAGACTCACTCTAAAGCTTAATATAATCATGGCATCAGATAGTCCAGATAGGCCTACTAACCTGAAAATTTGCACTATACCACTATATGAGACACACCTGTGCACTAATCCAACACAACACTTCTGCAAAAAGTCCCGTCTCTGTGAGGCTTATAATGTTCAGTTTGTGGTTTGGATTTATCTCTAAGATAACAACAAAAAAATGAATAAAAAAATGAACATTAGCATTACATCAACAGGAAATATAGAATTTGGTCAGGGCTGTTGAGTTGTATTGCATTACAGGTGTTTCTTACACCATAGTTTCCCTATTGCCAGCGTACAAACAGAGAAAGAGGGAGAGTAATGCTGCCATCTCGTGGACAGCGTCAGCTCATGAGTCAAGTGTTTCTTCAAGTGTCTGTAAGAAAATGTTAACAGTCAACCTTTAATTCCCCTCAGTAAGAATGGGAATAAGACGTTTAAAACATTTGTGACTTAGTGATTGCTGCTTTAATCTGTGAGTTACAGTAAAAGATCATTGTTGTCACAATATAACAATGGCTCCTTTCTATCCAAGCAAGTCATGACAGTGTGACAGTGAGCCAGCATGAACAAAGCCTGAAACTGAAGCAGATCAAAGGTGTTCAGCCACTTTTAATGTTACTATTTCTACATGTGCTTTCACTATAATATCCTAGTAATAATATACGGCCCGTCGTCCATACATTTTAAAGTAGTCCACCTCCACGTAACACACAGCGACTTGTTTCGTACAGTTTCACGCCTTCTGTTTCCAAATCAAAGGGAAAGTTGTTTCGTTAGAGCTCAAATTACCAAAAGCCATTTTCCATGTTTAGAAACAGCTCATACATTTTACTTTAAATGCTCTGAAAGCCAAAAACAACTCCGTGATTTAGATTATTAAATTATATCGTGTGTAAGAATTTTGATCGATCACCTCAGCCCTTATGCGTACTGTATAAAAAGGCGTTTCCAGTCTGGACTGAACCCAGCTGGGCTGCCTCCAGCCTTCCAGGAGACACAATAAGACTGACTGGTTACTTCTCATTTTGTAGTTTAACATCACATGTAGTAACATCCTGTCCCCTTTAGTGCTGTGAAACAGGGTCCGGTCTTAAGCAACCATTAAAGCAAAGCACTGTGCTACGATAAGCCCACACATAATGCAATCTTTAAGCAATATTGAACATGTGGCGACACCCACACAGATGATAATGTTAGTGTACACTAATGCTTCAGGACTCACCAGCACAGGCCAACTCAGCACCTTGACCCCCTTAAATAGCACCCTGAGGTGGAGGAGCAAAAATAAAATAGTTTTATATGTTAAGAGTCTCTAAATCAAACAATTAATGTTTAATTCATTTTTTGTTGCTCACATTAAGGTTACAGGCTGTTGCAGGTGGATATCGGCCTTAACTTGGCCAGTAAACTCATTTCTAACAACTTTTTCCACTCTTAAAGCTGCACTAATCAATATTTTTATATAAACACTGGAGCAAATGACTACGAGTAATGTGAGAGGGGTTTCTCATAGTGACAACTCAGTCCGCCTCAGCTCGTTGGAGCGTTTCAGCGTCTCTCAGCTCACTGATTCACTGTTTTTACAACTATGTTTTTACTGTTTTTGGTTCACTTTCACTGCTCTCATCAACCCTATTTCCAGTAATAGTGGGCAGCTGTTTACAGTGAAAAAGTTCTAAAAAAATAACAGTATGCTGACAAAGTTAACACTGGCCGGTGAACACAGTGGGGCATTTAGCAGCTAAAGAGGCAGATATGTTCTTCAGGAGTTTGGTTATATTTGACCTACATTTAGTAGGTCTGCTTTTTCTAAATGAATACTTATACTGCTTTTTCTAAATGAAGTAGACAAATAATCTCCAGGAATATATTTGGTCACAACACAGCAGACACAACTAATAATGTTATTAGTTAAATCTGTGCCTCTCCTGCTGACATGTAAAAACTTGTTAACCCTCCTTCAGCATTTAGCACAATTTAAATTAATCCAGGATTAGCAACAAAACTGCCATGTTGGAGCTGCAGCTCCAGGTCAAACACTTGCATCTAAAACAATGTACTGTTGCTCCATTTTCACGCCTCCCTACATTGATTTTTCTCGCTGTAAGAATATCTTTCCAGTTTTATTTTACAATGGCTAAGGCTCATTTCTCTACAGGAGTTCACTTTTTTCTAAACTCTTCAACAACGTGCAGCTGAGGTCATCAAGGAATTAAAACAGGTGATCAGTGTTCTTTATTTTTGGTTTCAGATGTAAATTTGATTTTGAAAACAGTAGGAAAACATACAGAAGAGGATTAAAGCAACGTGTGAACAGTTGCAAAAATGTATTTAAGTTTTCACATGTGGCCTTAATCCTCTTCTGCATGTTCACATACTGTTGTGTCAGAACTGTTAAATGTATGTACAAACCCAAAATAAAGAACACAGAGAGCTTATTTTAATTCCTTGATGACCTCTTTAAAAAACTGAACTTAAAGCAATAAATCTGAGAATAAAAGTCTGACTTTTAAACTCACAGTTTCTGTATAAACGTGTCCAAAACGGAGTGTAAATACACAGAGGTTTGGTGGAGGAAATGTAATGCATCTTGTGTCAAAGCAATGAAAAGTGATGCACAGTTTGATGAGTTTCTTCATGTTTTTCTGTGTGAGCCGCTCGTGTCACTTACGGTAAAGCAGAACTTGTGTTGCGCCCGTGCTGCCGTCATTACGGCCCGGCGGTCGCCTCCACCGCCGCCACCGGAGCACGTGACAGCAGCACGCACACAGAGAGGGAGAGAGGGGGGGGGAGAGGGACAGACAGAGAGGGAGAGACAGACAGAGACAGACAGAGACCGGCTGACCACACTGGACCGTCTCCATCCCCGCACGGATGAAGCACCGGTCACCTTCCGAGCAGCATCACGGGAAAAGGCCGCGCGCTCCCGCCGCCTCCGCCTCTCCGCCCGCAGCGATGGAGGACGAAGCCCCGACGAACCCGCGGGAGCTCACGCAAAACCCGCTCAAGAAGATCTGGATGCCGTGCAAAAATGGCCTTCCCGAAAAACACATTTCCCAGAGGAAGGGTGCGTACGGCAACGTGGCGGCGCGCGGCAGCATCCCCCCCCACACACACACACACACACACACACACAGCGGGGGTGTGTGACGGATATTTCTCCTCTCCACCGGGATTAAAGAACAGCTCGCGTGTAAATCCACCCGGTTCGGATGCGGAAACAAGCGGCGCGCAGAGTTCACGCGTCCCGGTTATGTAAGGATGCACCGGCACCGGGGGGGGGGGGTCCGTGTCATCGTCCCGGGTCCCGCCGTGCCGAGTCACGCACCGGCTGACCGGGGATTGCGTGATTGTGTGTGGGGGGGGGGGGTCGCCCGGTGGGATGCGCTGTTTTATCTCTTTATCTGCTCACGTGGGTCAGTCCTGCGGGGACAGCGTGTCTGAATCAGTGGATTTTAAAAGCTGAAGTCATGAGTCTGAGGGGGAGGATGTGTCTGTAGAACATCAGCCCTGCACAGTGGGAGCAGATGTGGCCTGTTGGACACTTCACACACATCTGGGCCTCTGCAGGGGAGCGGCTCCTCTCTGACCCACTGACCTGTGCCACACTGCAGCCGGCTGTGGAAACCGGCTCCAGACGATAAACTGCAGCGTTTCTCAACTCCTCGGAGGCGTCCTGGTGCCGCCGCGACCTCTGCTCCTCTCTGCCAACACTGTGGCCCGATAACACCAGATTACTGTCACACACACGCGCGTCGATAAGGACAATCTAGTGTTAATATTAAATCTTTATGGCTTTATTTCATTGTGTAATATGTGCTTGTTTTTCTCTCTCGTTGCAGTATGTATGACCAACTGTCCCACCCTGATTGTGACCGTGGGGCTTCCTGCCCGGGGGAAGACCTACATCTCCAAGAAGCTGACCCGCTATCTGAACTGGATCGGAGTTCCCACCAGAGGTACGGCTTTAACAAAGCAAGGCTCAGCCGTAGGAACGCGAGTTCCTCTAGAGAAAGGTGATCTCAGGTGTCCTCGCCTCTCGTCTTCTCCCCGCAGAGTTCAATGTCGGGCAGTACCGGAGAGAGTGCGTGAAGATCTACAAGTCCTTTGAGTTCTTCCGTCCAGACAACGAGGAGGGGTTAAAGATCAGACGGTAAGAGCGCCGCAACAGGCCGCAACAGCTCATTTAACCAGCAGCCGTTTGTGATTTGTCCCCCGAGGTTCACCTGTGGTCTTTTCAGACAATGTGCCTCGGCGGCGTTGAACGACGTGCGACAGTATCTCACAGAAGAAGGGGGCCAAGTCGCGGTGAGTCGACGAGAGGTTTCAGGAAGGTCGGACACATCGTGCGGTCCTGGAAAAAAAACAAACCGCTCATCTGTTTTCTCCTCCGTGTTAAACAGGTGTTCGATGCTACAAACACCACCAGGGAGAGGAGGGAAACCATCATCCAGTTTGCAGAGCAGAATGGCTTTAAGGTGACTCACACATCCAGGGAGGCGAAGCTGCGTTGGTGACGTTCATGAGCTTGATTTGTTCCTCCTCTTCCTCTCTCAGGTGTTCTTCGTGGAGTCTGTGTGTGAAGACCCAGACGTCATACAGGAGAACATAGTGGCGAGTGTCTCTTACTTTTTTTTATCTCTCTATGATTTTATCTCAAAAGATAAATGAACTTCCGTCCGTGTCGTGCTCACTGCTGCTGCTGTTTCTCTGTTTAGCAAGTGAAGCTGGGGAGCCCCGACTACACCAACTGCAACACGGAGGAGGCCGTGGAAGACTTCATGAAGAGGATCAAGTGCTATGAAAACTCCTACGAGACGCTGGACGAAGTCCTGGACAGGTGAGCTGAACGCTGGCGTAACAAAAAGGGAAATATTTACAGTTTGGCTTTATATTAGAGCAGGTTTCACTGTGATGAACAGAGGGTTGGGCACCAAACTCTGCACTTATCGGTACAACGATTCACGTTAAATCAATCTGTGGGAGAGTCGGCTGAGCTGGAGTCTAACTGAGCTGTTTCCACTGTTTTGGTTGACGTGATCATTTTTACTAGGGCTGTCAGGATTCAATTTACGATTTAAACTTTGTTTTTATTTATTTTTTTCACATATGTTTCTTGATTCATAAAGAACACATCGTTGGTTTTATGCCCTGACAACTGTCATTTACATTTTCAAACTCTAATTTCAAGTGTGATACAATTCAAATTTAAATAATGTATTTAAAATGTAAAAAACAATAATCATCCTCTGGCCTGTTGATGATGATGATGATAATAACTGAACTGCAGCACAACAGACTGACGATGAAATCACACTGTAGCAAATCTGCAATGTTCTGGTGTCTGAAGTGTTTCCCGACTTCAGTTGGCCAATATCGACATTCAGTTTGACACTAAACGTCGTCTGTTCCCGCTGTAATGAACCAGATAAGCCGACTACACGACTGAAGGTGTTTTTGACATTAATCATGTAGGATACAGTTGCTGAAATAACCAGTAAATGTCATGTTGTATGACTGAATCAGTCTTGGCTCAGCCTCATCCTGCAGTGATGAGCAGAAGGCTTCATGTGTCCGTGGTCTCTTCTCAGGGAACTCTCCTTCATTAAAATCATGGACGTGGGTCAGCGCTTCCTGGTCAACCGGGTGTTGGACCACATCCAGAGCCGGATCGTCTACTACCTCATGAACATTCACATCACGCCGCGCTCCATCTACCTGTGTCGCCATGGCGAGAGCGAGCTCAATGTGAAGGGTCGAATCGGAGGAGACTCGGGCCTCACGCCTAGAGGCAAAGAGGTCAGACTTGTTCAACGAGCGATAAATGTCTTCTAAGTGTGTTTTTTTTTTTCCCTCAATAGATGAGTTAGTAATTGTTATTTTCTTCTCTGTGCAGTTTGCTAAGAAGCTGAGCCAGTTCATCCAGTCGCAGGGCATCAGCGACCTGAAGGTGTGGACCAGTCAGATGAAGAGAACCATCCAGACCGCCGAGGCTCTCAGCGTGCCCTACGAACAGTGGAAGGTCCTGAACGAGATCGATGCAGTGAGTACCACGGGCCTCGCCCGGCCCAGCGCGGCTGTCTGCGGACGCTCGTGCGGCGTTAATGGAGTTTAATCTTCGCCGTGATGTCTTTTGTAGGGCGTGTGTGAGGAGATGATGTACGAGGAGATCCAGGAGAACTATCCCCTGGAGTTTGCCCTGAGGGACCAGGACAAATACCGGTATCGGTACCCGAAAGGAGAGGTCAGTGGCTGAAATTCAACCTTTCGTCTAATGATGGCATGTGGTTATGTAACTGTGAATGTGTGTTTTTGTTTGTTCACGTTGAGGAAGCGTCTCTCGCTCTCTCGCTCGTACAAACACACGATTAAACTGCCTCCAGATGGCTACTGGCCACTTACACTCCGTTAATGAGCCTCCGCTTGGACGAGCTGCCTCTCTCTTGACAGATTTGTCTAAACACAAGATCACAGTAAACAAAGACTTCGCATTAGTCTGTGTGTGTGTCTGTGTGTGTGTGTGTGTGTGTGTGTGTGTGAGACAAAAATGTGTGGTCAGGTTGTTCACTGTGGGTCTGAGCGCCTGCCGGTCTGTTCTCACCTTAAGTTCATCTCATTACCTCTCCATTAATCTAACAGGAAGATGGATGTGGGCATTAGTCGGCTGCCGGGCTGAGGGGAATCTTGTTAAAGCTAGTGTTGGTCTACACAGCTTCTATTGATTCTCCACCTGCTAATGTGTCAATCTGTTTACCTGAGATTGATTATTCAGCAGCAGAGTGAGGGTTTTTCTTTAAATGTAAAAGTGTTAGTGTGCTTTTACTTAGGGATGATCTCAAAGTATCAGCAACAGAAAAAAAATATATAGATAAAGCTGTTTTTAGTGATAATTGTCAGATTAAATCATCCTGTTTTAGGGCTGGGTATCTTTTAAAAATCTACGATACTAGTACCAATACCAGTACCCTTAAAGTGATACAGTTACTAATAGATAACTTCATTTGATCCCCTTTTTTTCTATTATTTGATACCATCATGTGAATGGAAGCATTCTGTTTCATGAAATGCCACCACTCCTCCCCATCCAAATGTTTTTACACAAGTACATTTTGAAAGTGTTCAAATATTTATTAAATAACTACAATGAAGGAATATTTGGGCAGTGTACTTTTAAACGTCACAAGAGGTGCTTTATCATGTTACTCATATAATCCTTAAGCATTTGATGCCACAGGAAGTGTAGTGTAGTCACACGTTTGAACATTTTGGTGGCATCTCGGCACTCTGAACTCCGTCAGATACGCCACGCTCGACTTCGCCACACTACAAGCTGTGTGGGTTGAAGCTGCTGCCGTAGTGGGCCAATCACACGTCACATTAAATTAAAAAAAATTCTACATCTGGGCACAAAAAAATCAAAAAAGATCAAATGCATGCATCGTTTGACTGGAGAAGTTTCAATACTACTGTACACTACTCCGTCTGCAATGAAATGTGTTTGTAGGACTGTATCACTCTGCTTTCTGCCTGTCTGATTCGCCTGTTTCCGTGTCTCTGACTCAGTCCTACGAGGACCTGGTGCAGCGGTTGGAGCCGGTCATCATGGAGCTCGAGCGGCAAGAGAACGTGCTGGTCATCTGTCACCAGGCCGTCATGCGCTGCCTGTTGGCGTATTTCCTGGACAAAACAGCAGGTCAGTCCTTTAACTGAACCTCGAGGACTCGGGAACAAACGAGCACATATTCTTAGACTATAGAAGTATTGCAGATTAAATTACAGATCACACATATTAACATTTCCACTGTAATAAAGTACTTGTGCCTCGTTTGGAATAAGTTACTAGATAAACTGTGACATACTTTCATAGTCCCAGATTGAAAGTGTGTTTCACTCCTGGCTGACTGACCTGGTTTCCATGATGTAGACCAGAGCAGAATACCACAGTGTATCTATAATATGTCTAAAGACCAGGGATGGGTATCGTTAGGCTTTTATTGATAATTCTACCAGGGGAGTGACGGTACACAGAGATTACGGTTCGGTACGTACATGAGTTTTGAAGTCACAGTTCGGTGTGTTTAAATTTAAAGTTTAAAATAATTAAAATTAATACATTTCCGGTAGGAATGTGTGCACCGTTGCACCCCTAATTACAATTTTCTGCAGTTGAGATCAAAAAAATCTTCCTCACGTGTTACGTTACTGGATGCAGAATATGCAAAGCGGACGTGATAGATTGAACGAGGTATTTGAAGATGTTGTGCAGGTATTTCATGAACTGTTGGTGTGTGTGTTTGTGTGTGTGTTTGTCTTCACGCAGAAGAGCTGGCGTACCTGAAGTGCCCGCTGCACACCGTGTTGAAGCTGACTCCGGTGGCCTACGGTAGGACCAGTCTCCATATTACTGTTTATCAGCATAATTATAAATGTATTTATGATGAATAGTGATATTTTTTTGTGTCCTTTGAACTAATGAAACCAAACTTCTGTCTGCATGCACAGGATGTAAGGTGGAGTCCATCAGCTTAAATGTGGACGCAGTCAACACACACCGAGAAAGACCAGAGGTGGGCATCACAACACACACACACACACACACACACACACACACACACACACAGTACAACTGACCCACTTTTTGTCACGTTGAGATGGTTCACAAACAGGTTGTTTTGATGCAGCGTTCGAGCACAATACAGATTTCTTTTGTCAGCAGCTCATGTTTTTCCAGTCAGTCATAAGCTCAGAGCAGGGTTGTGTTGGATTATCAGAGCATAACCGAAGCAATGAGTAATGCTCTTATTGCTTTCACATTTTCACCCTCACACCCTTTAAATAAATATGCCTCTGAGTGAAACATGCTCCAGTTTCTCTCAGGGTTTTATGCTGTTGTTGAAGCGCTGATGAAAGTAGTCCCACAGGGTTAGCTGAACAGCCAAAAATAATTCACAGGGAGACACACCTGTCCTAATGCAGCACACTAAATATAAATATATATATATATATATATTATGAATATATACTGTATATCAGTAATGTGATACAATGTACAGGTACAGGTTAGGAAATCAACACAATCAGGATAATTTATTCACACTTACAGGGATTTTTAGATGTTCCCCATAGAGCCCCTTTTTTCTGGAATCTTAAGTTTTTTTTTATGTTTTTGTAGCTGAGAAATCACTGATTTTGGGGGAAAAAAAGTATTAGATGAGCATCAGAAAAGCATGCAGGGGTTTAATTCCTTCTTGATTTTTTTTATTTTTTATTATTTTATTTTTTTTGCTAAAACATAACTGACGAAGACAGAAGAATAAACTTGTGAACAACGTGCCCAGTGTGCGCAGTGGATTTCATATCTCCCATGTGTTTTGATCCCTCCCCCTCTTTGTGTTTTTTTTGTTTTGTTTGTTTTTATCAAACAGAACGTAGAGGTGTCGCGGATGTCAGAGGAGGCTTTGCTTACAGTGCCAGCTCACCAATGAGGCAGTACCCTCACCCCCACCACCCCCCCAACGCCATCCCCCTTTGTCCTTCTTTACGCACATTGTACCAAACTCTGCAACCTGCCGTCTTTCCTCTCCACCTTCCTTTGATCGAATTACTTCTCACTCTCCACTGTTCTCATCTTCTGTTTTTCCTCCACTCATATTTTAAGACACGATGATGGTGGTAATTGACTGGAATCCAGTTTCTAATTTTGATTATTAATCCTATGACACGGGTCTTGTGTCGCGCACGTTCTCCCATTTTTGGAGAATAAACGAAAAGCCGATGAAGGTTTTTTTTTTTTCTTTTTGAACTGATACTGTAATCCCAACTGAAGCAATGAAACTCCAGCATCTATTTTTTTTTTTTTTTTTCTGTTGAAGCAGTGATTGCGTGTAGTTTGTTTTTCTCGTTGATCTTGTCTGTTTAACTGATTTACTTCTACCAATGTCTCACCACTTTATATTTCTGTTGGTAGAAGTCAGGACACTCTAATCTTAGTTTTACAGTATCGCACAACACAAAACAACGTTGTGCTTTTTAATATTTTGCACATTAAAAAAAATCAACTCCTCAATTTCCTTATTAAATGTTGTGTATTACAGTTTGTCTCGGGTTTTTAGGATGTCTAACACTGTCTAATGAAAATCCTGGAAGTACAGGAAATACTGGAAGTACAATAACAGACTGTTGTTTTATTTTTTCTGTTCAACAATGTGAAGATTTTTAGAATTTATTCATATCACTGATCAGAATTAAGAGGAAGCTATTTCTGTTTAATATTTCTAAATAAACTCCACTCAACCATTAATGTATCATTACCACACTCTTCTTGTGATTCATTTTAGAAGGTTTGACATGGAAGCTGTTTTCCTCCTTAATCTTAAGATAAAACATGAGTGCTGAGCTGGATTTTTCTCTCACGTACAACTCGGAGATTAAAAGAGGCCGACTTCCTTCCTTCTGATTCTTAACTATCTACAGATCCGATGTTCAGTGCAGTGCCCTTCCTGCTTACTCTGCTGTGCAAACTGAAGGCTCAGAGTTTCCCCCTTTCATTCATATGCAAAAGCTCCACTGGGGCGCATAACAAAGTGCTGCCATTCATCAGCCGGAACAAAACACTCACTGTGTGAAACGCAGATTTCTTTCTGCCTCAGATTTACAGTCATAACTCTTTTTTTATTATTATTTTTTTTTTTATAAAAGATGACCGATGTCTAAATAACATGAACACATCATGAAAACTTGCTTAAATAAATGCTGCTACAGTGGGTCATTTTATGTTGATGGCAGCATCTGAAATAGTTCTGGTAATCTGCACTTTAATGAGTTTTTAAAGGAACCTAAAGCATCTGGCACAGTTGTCAAAGAGGTCAGATCGTCTGTGGCCAAACCGTAGGTGCATCATGAAAATAAACAACCGTGACATCTGCAGTATACAGACCGCAGTACATCAACAAAAAGAAGTTAGTAATAAGTGCAAAAACAATAAGGATATACAGTGTGATATTGTACATGACTTTGTAGAAGTGTCTGATGTAACTAAATCACAGCCGTCTCCCTGTAAATGTGTTAAACACATGCAGTAGTTATTAAAAAGGCATCTGACACTGATGCGTTCCTCTTTCCAGAATGTGAACGTCCATCGTACAACTGAAGACGCCCTGCAGACCGTCCCCGCTCACCTCTGACAGCCTGCTGTAGCCCTGTGAGGCTGCAGCTGGACCTCCCGTCCCCCAGCCCCCATCTTTGACGGACTCTCGTGGTTATTTCACTTTTCCAACCTGCTCACAGTGGTGACCGTCCGGGTTGATGTGCCTCCTCCTGCCACACACACACACACACACACACACACACACACACACACACCTCTCTCTCTCTCGTTATGTCCGTCTTTTTTAAAAAGGGATTTAAAGGAGCTCAGTTCACATTTGAAAGCTCCAGATTATTTATCAGACTGTTGCTCAGAGGGGATTTAAACACTTGACTCACAGCAGATTCCTGTTTGTTACTGTATTCAGTATGTGTTCATTCGTGCAGCAGCAGAATTAACTGAAGGCTACTGTGCTGTGTTTAAGTATTAATCGTGTGCTTTCATCAAACGATCGTGTGACTTTCTGCTACATGTCCGACATGTTGCTGTATTGTGCAATCATTGTTTTATGTGAAGGTGTTTTCAGTGATAATGTGCAGGTCAAAGGCTACAAACCTACTTGGAAAACAATACTAAAAGCTTTTACTGTTTTGACTATGTGGTGATTCAGTGAATGAATGAATGAATGAATGAATGAACTGGCTCATTCTTATTAGGTTTTTTATGGTGCAAACACTTAAATTTTCTACTGATGGGTAAAATTAAATCATAGCTTTCTTCAACTGATGATTCTACTCACAGAACTTACATGAAATTGAAAACATGCCCTTAATGTTGTGAAGAACACACAAGGCTTTGTAAGATATAAAAAAATGCAGTTTTAGCTCAAAGCTGTTGGTGTTCTAAATCCACTGTAATCAAAAGAAAAATGCTATTTTTATACACCAACCTCTCATTATCTCTCTAATTGTGGATTTAATTGTTGACTGCACTGATGATTATTTTCATTTCAATTAATCTGCAAGTGCTTAACATGTCAGAGAATAGTGAAAAAATGGCAGTCACACCTTGTTTTGTCTCACCAACTGTCTAAAATGTGCTGTTGCTGTCATAGAAGTCTCAATAAACCAGCAAATATTCACATATGAGAAGCTACAACTGGTGAATAAACAATTAATCAAACACCTGTTGATGAACTCATCGACTAATTGTTTGTTTTTTTCTTTACTGAGAACATTTGGACGGTGCTGGTGAGATGGTGTTTGGTGTAATCATGTGTTGGGACGACTGGTGAAATCAGAAGGTGCCAGCTGCAGAAACGTGACATGAGGGACAGGTGGAGCACGAGGAGGTGGAGGCTGCATGAACAGAGATCTGAGAGGAGATGACTTTATTATCTGTCTCTTACCACTTTCATAGTTCAAAGTTAGGTCACAAAGCTCCTCCTCTGAACTCCAAAATTAGCAGGTGTGTGGTGTGTGTGGTGTGTGTGTCATTTTATCATTTTATTTCTTCCTCCTGAAGAAATAAAATGAGTTAAAAGTTTGAAAATGTATATATATATAAAAATATATATATAAAAATATATATATATATATGTAAAAAAAAATATATATATATATAAAAATATATATAAAAAATATATATATAAAAATATATATATATATATAAAAATATATATATAAAAAAATATATATATATATAAAAATATATATATAAAAATATATATATATATATAAAAATATATATATAAAAATATATATATATATATATATATATATATATATATATATATATATATATATAATCTAGAGTTAAATAATTTGAATTAAGTTGTAAATGTGAACAAACGCTGTTCAACAAAAATCATTCATACCATGTCATACTGCAGCATGAAGGTATTACTTCCCCTTCCTCACAGCTGAAATAACACTAACTGTGCATAATGTGGCCGAAGTGCTGACGAAAAACAACTTCCTCAGAAGCTGAAGAAATCCATTTATAGGCACAGCAGCAGCACAAGTGCTCACCATGAACGACGCAGAACAGGAACACCAAAAAGGTATAAACAACAGGGTTTTATTGTTTCATACATGGGCATTTGGTGGCTTCTTTACAGACAGCTCTCGCTCAGTGTCCGCTGACTACTTTCCTCAAATATGGGTTTCCTGAACGGAGAAATTTTGGAGACAAATTTGAAACAACAGTGACAGAACGTACAGACTCACACGCAAAATACAAAAACCTGGCCGTTTTATTTGCAACAACACGTCGTCAGTGCCCCTGTATTCATGACTATCAACGTGATTAATACTTTAAGGACCCGCCTTTGTTTGGGGATTTGTTCTAAGTGGCTGAAAATGAAACTGGTAAATATTTCATTATGTACAGTCGTCGATATTCATGAGTACAGGGAAATACTCCAGACGGGCGCAAAGGGTGACGTCGCCAGACTGCTCATGTTCCTCTCATCTCCTCGCTGATTGGCTGTTTACTCCTTTAACTTCTCCACTCTTGTGCTGATTGGCCCTTGGAGCGATTTCCCGGCTTGTGTGGGACCGTGAACAACACTGTCATCAGAACTGCGGGGAGGAGACGTCAAATTATTCTCCGTGCAATCATGTCGGCCTTTTATACTAAAGGAACATGTGTGCGCCGTAACAGCTGAGAGGTCTGACTGTTACAGAGAGAAAAAATAACCCAAATGACACAAAACCAAGCTGCTTACGTTCTTGAGGAATTCCTCGGCGACGATACGGGCCCGGGCGTTAACGGAAAGTTTCATCTCGCTGATCTCCTTGTCGATCTCCTCCATGAAGTGGATGACGTAGTCCACCAGCTTGTGTTTGTACATCTGCTCCGTGTGGAAGTTGGTAATCAAGAAGCTAATATCGTATCCCTGAAATCAGAGGAAATTAAAAAGGAGTCAGACAAATTTTGTGTTTTTAAATTGAATATTGAGGTATTTTATGTTTGTATACAGCTTCTACAACATCTGTGCATGAAGTTCACACTGTTCCTCCTTTTTATCGGTATTCCTCCCCTCCAACTGCCACTGTTTATTGATTCCTCTTTCGTAACTGACTTTCTTCTAATTTTATACAAGCCAGAATGCCCGTCCACCACTGTGTCTCTTACCTCTACTGGTTTCCTCCTCAGAATGAAGAAGTTCTCCGCTCTCATCATCATGAAGCGCATGAACTTGTGGCAAAGGATCTTCTCAATCTCATCAGCCTGCAGTGGATCATGTTTTAAAATACGCGTTAGACTGTGAGAGAAACTTAGGGAAATGTGAATAACCAAAACGGTTCTGTTTTTAATCACCTGTTTGACAGCAATGCTGACTCTGACGGAGTTGATGGATCCCTCAATGAGAACCTTCTCCTTGTCATTACGGCTGATCACCACGGGCTGAAGTAGCAGCTCCTTACTGCTCCTGTATCCACAGATCAATCCATCCGTTACAAGTAAAGTTTTAAACTACTGTGTCAAGTCATAAAACAAAAACTCTGCAACTTCAAACAAGCTGCAGCAAGTCCCCGCCGGCCAATTTTACAGCCGTGCCCATGCTTGTGTATTCCCCCCCTTACATTTTCTCATCCAGGTTTTGCACAAGTCCGCACTTGTGCGACAGCTGTGGATGATCTGCACACAGCTTAAGGGGCTGGAAAACACCAGGAGGATGCACAGCAGGGCGGGGGGGAAGACAACCAGTGCCTTAAACATACCTGACCTCCACCTCCGGCTTGTTGTGACGCTCCACCACCTGAGAGGAGAAGTTCTCCAGACAGAGGGCCGCCTGCAAGGTGGCCCTCACAGCGTTTAAGTACGGGCGCAGAGTCGCTGTCTGCAGGAGAAATTGAATAACATCAATGTCTGCAGAGAAAGATCCTGTTAGGTGGTGCATTTGTTATTCAGATCTGAACCTCCCAGTCCAGTGAGAGGGAGACTCAACCAGCAGGGTCAGCCTGCGAGGTCAGGTCTGATCAGGAACCAGAATAAACTGCATGCAGGGATGCTGCTGCTCAGTTAAAAAAAAAAACACTTACAGTTTGCCACCTTTATATTATTAAAGATGGAGCATTTACATCATGTGAACTAGTGAGATCCTGATGCAAGTTAATCTGTATGTAAAAACATGAATTATTTGTGCATTAACGTGAGTGGATAGGACGCATTCAGGTGTCTGCAGCTCATCCGGATTATTTACGTCCATTTACATCCCTCTGATATCTATGTCAAAGATATCCACCAGCTAATATCACAGTTTTATTGTTTTTTTTAAAGATCTACCAGTCAAAGTAACGAGGAAATGGGGGAAAAAAAGAGGGGCCGAGAGGAAAAGACAGCTCAGCTCAATCACTTCATTTCTGCAAAACCGTATCAAGGATGCCCGTCCTCTCCGTCCCCGGCAGCCGGGCGGACACACCGTCCGCGGAGCTGGCGGGCTCCTCTAATCTCGACCGCGGCCACAGTTGGCGGACATAAAAGCCTAAATTATTAAAAATAAAGACACATTTAGAGCAGGAGACTTACCATTTTTGTGCTGTAAAAGACGGAAGTTCCTCAGCCACGCCTGCGACTCCTCTTCCGTGAATCCTACATAGTCGAGTTCAGACGGGGCTGCGCTTGTTTTTCTCACCGAGCTCGTCCTCGCTTCCGGAAGAGCCGCTGTTTGGTGGTATTACTCCGCCCGGGGGGAGGTTCGGTTGCCGTAAAACGAGCACACCTTACGACGCGTCCATTTTGGTCTGTGAACGGGAGACACGTCGCCTAGTGACCGCCGGTTCACGAGTCATTTGCGCCTTTTTTTAACCTCTTTTTCTCAATAAAACATGTTAAATAACAACGTTATAACCAATAAATCACCCCGCTAAATCGATTAATTACGGGTTTAGCGGTAATCAATGTCTGTATGCACCTTGACACAAGATGGTTTGTTCCGATGATACCATTCTGGGTTTACGTTAACGTGTCACAACGTCAGTTCGTCTGTTTTTAAAGACAGTAAGATCTCAAAATGTTCGGGCCTTTCTGTAACTTTTTGTGGTTTTTAGTTATGTTATTAAATGTGTTGTATTGTCGAAAACAGGCTGTAATTTATTTATTCAGTATTTCTCTCCCCTCCCCCTGTAACCACAATGGTTGCTTCCATCATGGACGCCATTCACTGACGGTAAATATCGCCGCTCTAAAAACACTCAAAGATCCACATCTGTGCGTCAGGTTTGTACCATTCAGCGCTTTTATATTTTACAAAACTCCTTCACGTTAAACGCTTGTGCGCAAAATCGTGAAAATCAGAGCGACCGCGTTTAAAAATGTGGGAGTGAAATTTGGGCAGTTTGGGCCCAGCGGGCTCGAGACCTGTGAAGCAGACCTGCGTGTGTGTGTGTGTGTGTGTGTGTGTGTGTGTGTGTGTGTGTGCATGCATGTATGTGTGTGTGCATGTGTGTTAAATGTGTGTGTGTGTGTGTGTGTGTGTGTGTGTGTGTGTGTGTGTGTGACCACAGCTGGACACCTCCATGTCTCATCCTCTCTGTCCCCCTGCAGCAGTGTGTCCGGACTGCGCCGGTCCTCCCAGCACCATGAGCGAGCTGAAGGACTGCCCCCCTCTCAAATACTACGACTTCAAGCCCGTGGAGCACGTGAAGGTGTGTCCCCGCTACACCGCCGTGCTCGGCCGCTCGGAGGACGATGGCATCGGCATCGAGGAGCTGGACACCCTGCAGCTGGAGCTGGAGACGCTCCTGTCCTCGGCCAGCCGCCGCCTGCGGGCCCTGGAGGAGCAGAGACAGGTAGGAGGAAGTTGGGACCCCCCTCTTCTTCTTCTTCTTCTTCTTCTTCTTCTTCATCCCAAGTCATCCCCAGACAAATAAACACACATGTCCCTGTGCACATCACCACTGTCCCCCTCCTCCCGTGCTGCAGATCCTCACAGACTGGCAGGACAAGAAGGGAGACAAGCGCTTCCTGAAGCTGGGGAAAGACCCGGACCCCGCCGCCTCTTCTCGCCACAAACCGAAGAAGCAGAAGTTGGACGGCAAAGGCGGCCACGGGCCGGGTCCAGGTCCTGGCAGACCCAAATCCAAAAACCTGCAGCCTAAAGTCCAAGAGTATGAATTTACAGACGATCCACAAGACATTCCCCGCACTCCTAAAAACGACGCACCCAACAGGTCGGCAGCAGCAGCTCCTCATAATATTTATCTCAGAATTAAGCTGATATTAATTAGTTTTGTTATGGTAAGGCATCTTTTTATTTCTTTATTTTTTTAAATTTCAGATTTTGGGCATCAGTCGAGCCGTATTGTGCTGATATCACAAACGAAGAGATACGATTGCTAGAGGAGCTTCTGAAACCTCCGGAGGATGAAGCCGAGTATTTCAAAGTACGACCTAAAAAGCCTGTAACGTTAAACCTAAATTCACCCAAAGCAAGGCCACATTTCTGGGCGTTTTTCTTTCATGTGTCCCTTTGAATGTGCGCCGTCTGTGTTGCCTGTAGATTCCAGCCCTGGGGAAACACTACTCTCAGCGGTGGGCTCAGGAAGACCTGCTGGAGGAGCAGAGGGAGGGAGCGCGAGCCAACGACAAGAAGAAGAGCCTCCTGGGAGGGCCGCTGTCTGAGCTGGACGCAAAAGGTAAAGGGGAGGCTGCGGCCTGCGCCTCAGCTGACGGCAAGTGGGCTAGTTTGCACAAGCTTGTATCCACCTAAATACTCATATCCCGTGTTCCACTGCTGCAGATGTGGACTCCCTGTTGAAAAAGTCAGAGTCCCAGCATGAGTCTCCAGAGGACGGATGTCCCTTTGGTCCTCTCACACAGCGACTGCTCCAGGCCCTTGTTGAGGTCAGTACGAGTGAGATATGTGAAATATTCATGTTTAAATTTTGGGAAAACACTGAAACATGACCATAATTGGCAAATTTTCCCTCCAGGAGAACATTATATCCCCCATGGAGGATTCTCCTATACCCGACATTTCAGGGAAGGATGCTAATGATGGCGCGGGGACTTCACCTCGAAGCCAAGGAAAAGCCTTTAGGTATTTGTGCAACACCTAATGAATGTCTTGCATGTCACATTCACAGCTGAGGTAGGATAATAAAAACATGTTCAACCTGTATTTATCCCATTCATACCAGACTGCTATGGGTTAAAGGGATAGTTCAGATTTTTTTTTAAGTGGGGTACTTTTCCATGTACTTTTTCAATGTATTACCTACAGTAGCTGATGGAGTCTAAAAAAAGACCCACCTAAAAAAATGTATATCAGTTAAGTGTACGCTATATGTAGATTATAATATATAATATTCACAGTTTAACCTTGTGGTCAGACAGCCCTTTCTGACGGGGAACTGAAGCCGTTATATCGTAATTTTTACATTGCAGAACATGGGAGTTGCCGGTCTGCCGCTCCCTCTATCGGTTAGTTAGTTTGTGTTTTTGTGTGTAGTTCGGATCCAAACTAACGTGTTAAAAACCCCAAAGTCACACAATACCACAAACAAACTAACCGGTCGAGGCAGCGGCAGACCGGCAACTCCCGTGTTTTGTGAGGTAAAATTACTGTTTTACTGGATAGATGGACATAATGGCTTCAGTTCTCTGTGGCTAGAATATGTTTTGCTGCTGACCCTGGCCACAGCAGTACAAAACCCCGCTTAAAAAAAATCTGAACTATCCCTTTAATCCCAGGTCATTGTCATTCACAACACTCAGGTCTGCAGCTGTGAACTATAAACACATTCCTTAAACAGAGCGGGGCTGCAAACACCTGTATGTAATGTATATTTACCTCCCACCCCCCTCCAGTGTTCCTCACACACGTTCTCTGGAGGCTCGGATCAAAGAGGAGCTGGTGGCTCAGGGACTGCTGGACTCCGAGGAAAGACCCGGACCAGGAGGAGACTCGGAGGACGAGGTCCTGGCAGAGCTGCAGAAGAGACAAGCAGAGCTCAAAGCCCTGAGTGCTCACAACAGAGCCCGTAAACAGGAGCTGCTCCGGTGAGGACACGCAGATGTTTTTATCACGATGTGTCCTGTGCATGAAATAAAATCTGATCCATCATCATTAACTTTTTTTCATATGCTGCTGCTAACACAGGCTGGCGAAAGAGGAGATGCGCAAGCAGGAGCTGAGGCAGAGAGTCAGGGTGTCTGACAACGAGGTCATGGAGGGATTTCGACGAATCATGGCAGCCAGGCAGAAGAAACGCACCCCAACCAAGAAGGAGAAGGACCAGGCCTGGAAAGCACTGAAGGAGAGGGAAAGCATCCTCAAGTTACTGGATGGATAGAGGACGAAAGAAGACTAAGATTAGAACAGCTGTGCCAGCTGTTACATGCTCAGTGAACAGCTGTGTCAGGGATGATGTATGATACCGTTGCCTGCAGGTCTGCGTGATTTGAGTAGGGACATTTCTGTAGTGGTTTTTATGTTGCGTACCGCGGAAAGATCATTTGATCAGTAACATTTAGTATGCATCAGACTGTTTCTCCTTTTGTTGGATGTTTTTGTTGCTTTTTTATTTTGTTTACCATTTTAATGTTATGAAAACAAGACACATGTTGTAAAATGTTGTAATAAATCAGTACCACGTAAGGACTTCAAGTTTTTGTATGTGTATGAGATGTGAAATGAAGATGAGATGCGTCATTAAAGTGTGTGCTGTAGTCTTCTGAATACAGACTTTTCATAGAAGAAATTTACATTTCTTGTCTTCTGGTGTTTATGTGCTTATTGTTACCACAGTGCATATACAGACAGTAAGATTTACTTTATATTTGACTAACCTAAAACTTAGGGCTCTGAGTTTTCTTTTTTATGCACCATAATCAACAAATTTACCTTTTCTTAACGTGTTCATGTGTTACCCCTCTACACTATTTGGTCATGTGACTGAAAATTGATCTAAACCTTTTCTGTAATGGAAAGCCATGTGATGCCACAAGATATTTTGCATGAATGTCTCATAATAATGCACATTTATCTACATTTAAAACCATATACAGTAAATTGTGGTCTGGAACCGAGGACTCAAACTTCATAAAATATTTCAAGAGGTTCAACTTGCTCCACTGTTAATTTATTGGCATTAGAATAATGTGTATTCATATTACAGTAATATTGCAACAATAGGAGCATGTAGAGGCACCCCAAAGGCTTTGAGCTATGATATAAACAGTAATTGTCATCTGTGAAATGTTTTTTGTTGGTTATTGTAACATAAATTTACACCTATTTTTACAGCAATGTCTATTTTTTTTCTTGCCATTGCTTTGTTTTTGAAGTCATACAATCTGATGTGCAAAAATGCACACAATTTTTTGAGAAGCTTCATTTTTTTTTCAGTATTCATCCACATTTTTTCCCACTTCTTTTGAAAGCCAATATCCTGAGATGTGGGTGCACATGTTTTAGTTCTGGCTCATTTTTTTTTTTTAAAGTGTCTTATCTTACCTCTCTCTTCTCTTTGTACTGCCTCACCACTAGATGGCAGTCTTTGTCTTCTGACTGCCTCGGCTCACAGACTTCACATGGCACAGGATCTGTGGCTGACATCGCCCCAACAGTGTGTGTCACCTGAAGATATCCTCCCTGACCTCGATCCCACCATGAAGCAGGAGACCGAGTGTCTCACAGTGTGCTGCTGTGATCACATGGTCACAGCCTCAAAGCGCCACACCTCAGGATCCAGAATATCAATTCATCTCTAGTAATTTATGAAGTGTTTTTTCTCCCTATTGTTTGCGTCTGTGTCCAAGAAAAAGCTATCACTTGACTTTCAAAATCATAAGGCTTTGGTAAAACAGGACTGTTCACAAACTGAAGTGTAGATAGAGGTTACTGTCATCAGATGTTTAGTGACAATACATTTCTTTTAAATGTAACAGTATAATGATAATAAACATTATTTATACAGCACTTTTCTTAACAATGTTTCACAAAAGAAAAGAAAACCAGACAAGACAGATAAAATGAGAATAAGGCCAAAGGACATGAGCACAGAGGAAGTAAAACAATGACATGAATAAGATAAAATTAAAACGAATAAAAACAGTATTAACAAAAAATAAATATAAGGTAGCAGCTATAATACCACAACCTTAACAACTAGGTTTCTTTGTGTGCCCAGGTATGATTTCCTTCATGTGTATATACAGAATATGCTACAATAATACAGATAGACTGGTTAAAAATAAAAGCCCAGTGCCCTTGAGCTTATACAGCCAGGCTGGAGGCTCCAACAATGGCCCAGCCCTCATGTAAAAACCCTCTCAGTTTAGTCCGACGTCCTCAACGCAAATTCATAATGCCATCAGCCCATGTGTGTGCAAGCTTTTAATAACATGCCGATCTATTGAATCCTCCTCACAGGTGAATGAGAGGCTGAATAGAAAGCCTCGCTGTGGCGGCCCCTCGAGGCTGGGCGTATCGCACACTGCCTTTGTTGCATTTGTTGTCATTAGACCTAAACTGAAGGGCAGGTGGGTTTTGTTGATACACTGCTCATACACGCTCAATGATGCTCGTCCGCTGTTTGCACATCCCGTATTGAGCAGCTTTTTAAAGGCTATAGCCAGACTCCTTTTGACAACCCAGGTGGCGTGTCCCTCAGACATCTATGAGGTCCAGCTCCACTCGGTCACTCAGTTCTCTCCTCTCCCCATGTGAAATTCGGCTACGTGGTGAGCTTCTTCGCTCCTCTCTGTCATGGCCTGTAAACCTTTACGGCTGTTTAAGAAGAGGGATGTCCACTGGAGGCTCTGGGTAAATAAACTGAACCTCAGTATTCTGACACAATAAATGCAGCGGCTGCATGTCTGGGAGATTTTTTCTAACCCTCCTCAGCCAATTACGAGAAGACAAATAAGTGTAAATACAGTGCTATCATGTGGGCAGGCAGTGTATGGTGTGTGTTGTGTTTACATGAGCACACACACACACACACACACACACACACACACACACACACACACACACACTGATCTATGCTACTATCACGCCTGATCTGCTGTCAGTGGGGGCCTGTCTGTCCATTGGCTCTTTGTTTTGCTGGTTTTTGTACGAACCATGTTTCTTTCTCCGGGGCTCTCCTCCTACTCCACCTCCGTCCCTGCGTTCCTGAGCATGAACAGAGAGAGGCTGACACACACACGTACACACACACACACACACACACATACACACACACACACACACACACAGTACACACACACACACAGATACATAGGGGTGAAGGGATTTGACATAAATCTGTCGATCCTTTGTCCTAATGCTATGTCAGCTTTCATGCTGAATTGAAATTGTGACAGAGATACAGACAGAGGTTGAGACAGCTGCTGAGGCCGGCTGGTGCGCTGAGAAGACCCTCTGTCCAGCCAGGCCACGCCTCGGCTCTACTCCTGCACAGAGAACTATTGTCTTCAGCGCTGCTTCCACTATTCTGATGTCATGGTTTGTCCTTCCTCAGAGGACTGCTGTTGCTGTTGGTAAAACTTGACAGGCCTTTTAGCCCACAGTCAGAGGTGCAGACGATCGCATGGCGAGATAGTTGCAAGTATCACATTCACAAAAACACTCCTGTGATATCACCTTTTTGACCCTCAGCCTGGTTTGCATCTCATTTGCTTCTCATTTGCATGGCAGTTGATGCTTTACTTGTGTGACTCCTGAATTTGGCAGCTCACATGCAAATCTTTTTTGCCTTGTTCAGCCTCACCTGTCGGGGCTTTGCTCATCGGTGAGGTAAAGATAAAGATTCTTGGGTCCCCTTTTCAGCCTGTCATGCCTCCAGGATATTTTGTACAAGATAAGCAGAACCAGCCGCAGACAAGACATTCGCTGACAGGAACAAACCCAGTCAGACAACTTCAGTCTTTAAGTTTATTAGCCACTTGCCACTGGCATTATTAGCCACGCCAGTGGCTAAGATCTGTCAATGGCAATGACGGTTTGTCGACTGCTCGGTTGGTCCACCACTTTGGTCAAGATTGAAATATCTCAAGAATGATTGGATCAATTGCCACAAAATTTTGTGAAGACATTTTTGGTCCCCAGAGGAGGAATCCCACTGCTTTTGTTGATCCCTGACTTTTACTTTACTGCCACCATCAGGTTGACATTTTGGTTTTTAGTGAAATATTTTATTATTGAAACTAATATTTTAACTATTGTGCTGATCCTCTGACTTTTCATCTTGCGCCATCAGCAGGTCAAAGTTTTCACTTATCTAGTGAAATATCTCAACATCGACTGGATGGATTGGCACAAAATGCTTTGCATGTTTCCAGACGGATGTATTCTTGACTTCTCCTCTAGCGCCACCTCGAGGTTGACATTTGTGTTTACAAAGATGCCTCAGCTGCGCTCCTCTCTGTCCGTCATCGTATTAAACCCGCCTCGTACAAGATAAACGGTTGTGATTGGCTCGGCCAGATACCTGAAACTACGAAATCAGTTTGAATGGGAGAGGGACCAGACGTATCTGCCAGAGCAAATAAAACATGAGCTCGCAGATACGTCTGGTTCCCAGGCTAGTTCCCCTCAGGATGCATCCTAACGAGTCTGGTGATCCCCTGACTTTTTCTCTAGTGCCAACATCAGGCTCAAGGCATGATTGTGTTCATGGTATTTAGAAGATGTAAGTTGATACCAATCTGATAACGTCTGATGAGATCAGGATTAGGGGCCTGAAGATGAGCGTGAGGTTTGATTGCTGTCACACCCAAGACCTTGTTAAACCTCAGAAGGGCGATTGTCAGCCCCTGTTTGCTTAAGGTTTAATGAGTCAGTCTTTTTTAAAGGCTCAAGTCAAGCCAAGTCCACGACCAGCCTCCATCTGAAGCTAATAAGCACCAAAAGCTTGTTCTCTTTTTCACCTCTGCCTCAGTAGCAAAGCCTCCTGAGCGCTGGCTCGGTGCCATTAGTGTTTGACTATACTTTGTTAGAATCACCAGGCAATAAGTAAGATAAGAAAGAGGGAGGTGGGTGGATAAGAGCGCTGTTTATCATTGGCAGAAAATTTGGACAGCAGAGGTCAAAACTCTTGAAAAAAATATGCTTCCCTTTGGAGAGAAGGCCAGATAGCAGAGGTATGTGAAGGGGACCCATGAGAGGACTATGTATGGATATATATGCACATATTTCCACATAGATTCAATGCACCAGTGTCTGCCACCTCAGCCTCGCCATATAAATTGGAGCTATGGGACTGGAGGAGACCCATCCGGTGGCTGTGGGACATCAGGTGGCCCACAGTCTTCTCCCCATGTGGCGGGATGGATGGCGTGCCCCTTTAGGATGGTGGGGCAGAGACGGGACATCACCGGCACGGTGGATAATAGTCATTGAGGAGCGAAGGAGACACTATGAAAAAACACTTCTCTCACCACCCACCACTTCTCTGTCATCCTCCTTCCATCCTCTCCCCATCTCTCTTTCGTTTCCTCTGCTCTGTTATTATCACCCAGATCATTATCAGGCTCACTCTCCCCCTCGCTGCGAAGTAGAGGAGGGCCTGCCGCCCACATGGCTTTGGTGAGAGATGGTGAGAGAACAGCGGCAGCACAGGAGGAGGGGGTGGGGGGAGAAAACGAAGACAAGAGGCCCAATAAAGTCCATCTAAATATAGAGGCAGCAAGGCCTTTTTTCCCTTGTCCTTATAAAGAGCTGCTGGTGAATCCGGGACTATCCTCCTCGCCGCACTGAGAGCTGATCACTCCCTCCAGGATCGGGAACATAACTGTTGGTGCATGGAAACACACACACACACACTCGCGCACACAAACACACAGGGCTACGTTGTTTTTATGAGAGAGCGAGGACAGGGAGCTTAGTGAGGTTTTTTCTTGACACGGGAGGGCAAATCATGTTTGGTGGAACATACTAAAATAGGAGAGGTTTGAGGAAACTCCAAAAAGAAATGATAGGAGACATGAGTGATGGGGGAGGAGAGTTCAAGACAGATTTGGAAAGAAGATGCAGATGAATTTATGGCCAAAAATACCTCAAAGGATGGATTATACATTTTAATTTATATAAACACTATCTCTAGCTTCCATCCAAATATGCCCCTTTTTGGCTCTTTTATTTTCCGGATCCTCTCTTACTTATAGTCATTATGTTTTTCTGAAGAAAGATCTGTTTTCTAATCTTGGCTCTGTCTTAGAGGAATAGTTTGACGTTCCCATGCGTAGTATCTCTGCTGGTTGCCTGGCAACCTCACATTGACAACAAGTCACTCCTGGCCAAGAAATAGTGCCGTCGTAAAAAAAACACAAGTTGTTGTTTTTAAACTTAAGTTTCTGAATGGATTAAACAAATGAGAGATGACATGTTGATTTGTGGGCTTTGGAGGTTTTGTTACCTTTGGACTGAGCCAGGCTAGCTGTTTCCCCTTATTTACAGTCTTTGTGCTAAGCTGGTTTCTGTATCCTTATATTTACAGTGTGGACATGAGAAAGCGAATAAACTCCCAAAACGTCAAACTATTTCTTTAAAAATGTCTTTTTAACAACGTAATGTCCCCGATGACTCCATTCATTCCCTTTCAGAGTGCCATCCTGTGTTTGCAGCTGAATGAAACAACTTTGCAAACGACAGGTTCTTTGTTCCACCTGAAACAGAGTTGAAGCTCTCCACTGTTCAAAAGAGAAAACACCTTATCAGTAGTAAATGATCAGGCCGCACTCAGCAACATAAAGGTGACCTCTTCACATAGGACCTTCCCCCTCAAATCCAACAGCTGTGTCATCAATGTTAATGACTAACATGATTTACTCCCGTATCCTACCCACCCACCGGTGCTGTCTGCCTGAAGTGCAGTTATCAGCGGCCTGTTCTGTTTTCTGATGTTGTGGTCTGTGACAGCAGCAGCTGCTCCGTACCATTAAAAAACAACATATACAGGTCATGTGGTGATTAAGACAGACCACAGATAGACGTGTTTCAACAGGAAACACACAAGCGGGACACTTATTGTGCACTTATTCACACAGAGACCCAGATATAATGTTTGCTACGCTCCGCATGAAGCAAACAAGAGGTCATTTTCACAGCTGTCCTCGTATGCCAGCGGTGACAGCAAAAGTTCAGAAGTCAAACAGGAGGAAAAAAGGTTCACTGTGTGTTTTAACATCCTCTTTTACACCTGTTGCTTACTGTCCCCTGCGGTGTGGGTGTGTGTGTGTGTGTGTTTATGGCCACACACACTTTGAACACGCACACAAAGTGAGTTTCCACAGTGGATGTCTGAGCTGAGGCCGTGCACAAAAGGCAAGCACAGAAAAACCAGAATAACATCAAACACACACACAGACTCACACACTTAGCGTCAGCACTTGTTACATAAGAGCTCCTCTTGCACACAGACATCTCCGCAGCACAGTCTGACAGAGTCAATGTCAAACTCTGCATGAGAGAGAAAATGGGTATAATTTGTGCATGACCACTCAGTTGCTATGTGTACAGCTGAAGTGGATCGATCTGTGTGTGTGTGTGTGTGTGTGTGTGTGTGTGTGTGTGTGTGTGTGTGTGTGTGTCAGTGTGTGAGATGGTGTCAGTTTGTGGTTGCGAAAGCCCCATTGAGAGAGGAAGCTCAGCTGTCAGTAGTTGTCAGGCGCTGGGCCTCTTCTTCTCCTTCTTTCTTTGCTGATCCTGTTGTAGTTAACTCCCCACCCGCCCCCACCCCACCCCACCCCACCCCACCCCCCAACCCCCTTCATCCTCTTTTCTGCCCCCCGACAGCGGCTGTCCCGGTTTGAGGCTGAGGTGGAGGCGCTCATTTGTACAAGCGTGTTGGTCAGAGATAAGGAAATGTGGCACAGGACCAGCAAAGCCTCCCTCCGGGCTGAACATATTGCAAACACACACACACACACATGCAGCAAAGAAGGTCAGAAATAACGTGGCCAGAGGTCAGAACATTTACTCTGTGGTATGTGGCATCGATATTATAAACTGTAACCTCCCCTCACCCCTGGATTTAGCACTTCTTGCCCACTTACCTCCCCTGTTGTCTTATTGCGCTCTATCCCCCGCTCTGTCTCCCCCCGTGCAGGGTGTTACCCATGCCACATTAGCTGCTCACATGCAGAATGACACACAATAAACTCTCTGCAAAGCTTGCTCCACATTTTGGCGGCGTGGGGGGTGGAGGGGGAAATCATTTCTGTGCGTGCATGCCGACACTGCCAGACTGGTGTGGCGTGGTGTGAAGTGGACATGAGGATAGGACGTGAGGCTGAAAGCGTCTGTGGCGCCTCAGCTCCGCTTGTCGTTAGTGGGGGTGGTGGGAGATGTGTCGGGGTTTGGACAAGGGCTGTTGGCGGGAGGAGTGCTGGGAAGGGGGGTGTTGGGGCTTGTGATTGCAGCTCAGCTCTGATGGGCCTCCCCAGGCTCTGCTTGAGCAAGACAAACTCAGATCACATTACAGAGCTGGATGCCGAGTGAAGACAACTACTACTGACGCATTTATGAATTCACAAACAACACATATTAGAAATATTAACTCTAACCCACATATCCACAGATGCCCGGCTCACTGAGACTCACTCAATCACTCCTCTGAGAGTGCGACCTGTTCCAGCTGTTGTTGTGTCTGTCTTTTTCTGTCTCGCCAACTAATTAAACCCTCTTCACTCCCATTAACTTCGCTAAACTTTGCCACAAGTAGCAGTCCTGCATGGGGCTGTCTCCTCGTGTCATTATCAGCCAGAAGGAGCCGGAGGTGCGAGAGTGGCGTGTAGGGCCAATCGGAGCAGCTGATAGGATGCAGGCCTGCTGTCGGAGAAGCACTTGTCTCTGCCTGAGCCCTGAAAACTCACACTGATCCAGAAATATCTCAATCTTTATCACCCGGAGACTCCACAGACCCGGTTGTTCACTTTCTCAATCACCTAGTCCAGTGACACTTTCACTGACTTACAATTATAGTACAACAATTTTTCAACACAAACAATAAATACTGATGAATATAATATACATTAATAGATTTCTTTCAGTTTGAGCTCACTTTCTTATTCCACTGATCATAAAACATAGGCGCATTAGCTCCTTATAAGGGAGTAAGTGATGGGGAGAGAAGTGGCGCAATTGCATTCTTTTGATGTCCAGATAAACTCTTAGCAGTTAAAGGGACACTATACCATTTAGAAAGTGCTTGCTGTTCTGCAAAAGTTACATAGCTTCACTTTCACTTTTAAACAAACTGTGTCCCTGACTGGGCTGCGGTACACTTGTCTTTAAAAACAACAATTTCACAGGGACACAGGCACATGTTTATGTGGAAGTATATTGATTTAAGACTCTGCTATGTGCCCAGCCTTACTTACTGAACCAGCTGCACTTTTGTCTGAATGATCAGGTTGCCTCACTTGTTTGCACCCAGTTAAACTGCTTTTAATCCTTACTTCCTCATTTCTCTTCATCCTACTAACCATTGTCCTTTGGTTTAACAGCATCGGTGTAACACAGGAGTTTTTTCCTCCTCCTCCTACTCTTATTGCGCTTTGGGTGCAATCTTAAACCTCCGACACCTCATCAAGGTAAACAATACCTTCTTTAGCGCCATTCTTTGCGCCGTGGCGGCAGCACGGGCTGGGATAATGATCACATGGCAACACAGCACTGGACATTTATCCCAACTGTGTGGAAATTCTTTATGGGTGACTCTTTCAGCTTCTGTTGTTCTGAGCTCAACTTCCCATGACTAACAGTTCATCTAATGTCTCTTACTTCTCCCCAGTTGGTTAATATATTAACAATCTAATACAACAAGTAAAAACAAATTGGTATGCAGCAGAGTTTTTGACCTTCAACTAAAGTTTGTGACTGATGATGACGTTGGTTTCTCTGTCTCTGGGACTTTTACTTTCCCCCTTTCAGTCACCTGCTGACTGTTCAGGCCTGACTCTCTCCAGACCAGATCGTGTTATCTCTCTGGGTTACTGGTGCGGGAAAAGGCCACGGGAAAGAGCGTGTGGGGTCTTAACTATAGCCTGTATCTGAGGCCTATCTGACGCCACGGCTACAACACTCCCCAGGCCCACACAGAGCCATGGGGGACTGGACTCCACACAACATCTATCTAGAGTCAGTGCCAGTCAGGTGTAAGATGCCTGGCTTGGGTTTTAGGGGCCATTTAATAAGGAAGCATTCGTGTGAAATAATGTTAATGCATGATCATAGCCAATTATAAAATAAGGAGCTCATATAATTGCTATTTATGATTCACTATAAAGCATTAACCTCAAAAGGAGATTAAACAAGTCGGGCTCCCTGAGTGCTTACAACTCTTATATATCATTTCAAATGTATGTAGCTTATAAAATAAATGGCACTACTCCACTTTGTTTAGATGTTATTAATCATGCTCTTACAATTGTTTCATGTATACACAGCAGACACATGGCCGAAACAAAAGCTTTAATTTATTATTGTAGTTTTGTCAATTAAGCCGAAAAATTATAACCAACGTTGTTTACAGCACCGTTTATGTTACGCATGTTTGCACGTATAAAATCTACTTTGAGTCAACATTTCTACAGCATTCACTGTTCAAAGTTAAAATCTGATATTTTGTGATGCACATCAAAAAATGAAACAGGGTTGTCTGAGTTCTTGTTTCGAATACTGACTAGAGGATCCTGGCCAGGTTTGTAAAATATATATATTTAAAAACAGATTTAATCATCATGTCCATTTAAATTGATCCTACTGTCATTTACATTTTGGAAAGTTTTTTCTTTTAATGAGGAGCAAGTTTTTCTTTTTTTTCTAAATCATAAAGAAAATGTCATGAAGGTCTGGTTTCTGGTGGTTAATCAGCGTAACATTGTTTGGGTCAATCAGAATTGATAAAGTGTCATTCATGATTAACAATCTGATGTTCATTCAACAGGAAACAGCGCTTTCAGTTTGGCTTCAATGTCAGGCATCAATGTAGATCCAACATTTCATGGTGATTCATCATATTTTGCTATCTGGGTAGATAACAAGCAGAATTTCATAAAGGTTCAGAAAACTTGGTGAAAGTGCTCAAACTACTTACTTACACCTACATGTAGCTGTGCTCAGGATCAAGGCACGAATACAATGTAACAGCAAAGGTGATATGTTGTAAATCCAAAAATGTCACTGTATTCAATTACCTCAAATTAAGAAGAAATGTGTTGTCTAATTCTCTGGTTTGCTCTGACCACACATTTAATGATGCAACTCAAAACTAATTTTTTACATCATTCTAACTCAGGCCAACCCAGAGTTGTCCCATGCGGTGTTGGGACCATGGAAACTAGAAGTGTCTTTGCCTGGTTGTGATTAAAGTTGAGCTGAGCTCCTGATAAGGTGGGACTGTGTTTTCTATGATAGTTCTAAGGAATCCCTTGACGTCAAGAGTTGCACGATGGAGCGAGAAGCGTGCAGAGAGTGAGATCTGACCGAACCTACTTTGTATGTGCCTGTGAAAGAGAGACAGCGAGAGAAAGAGAGAGAGAGAGAGAGAGAGAGAGAGAGAGAGAGAGAGAGAGAGAGAGAGGCCTTCTGGTGACTCAGCATAACAAGGTCTGCCGGGCCTGTGTGACCTCGTTCATCAAGCAGACACCAGGCTCTGTTCTGCTGATTTCCTTGTGCGATTTACTTGCAGAAGGCGAGAAGGAGAAAAGAAATTGAGAGAAAGAGAGAGAGAAAAGGGGGGAAGACACAATGGCATGTGAGGAGAAACGAGACCATGAGCAGCGATGTGGGGAAGACAAGAGGAGATGTTTTCGGAGAAGAGATCACAAACAGAGGACAGGGAGATGGGATAGTGGAAGATAAACAGTGACAAGGTGAAGGGAAGAGAGGGGGACCAGAGCTGCTTCACTACAGTAACAACCAGTAAACACAGCAACAGCAAGGACATCAATTCTGTCCAACGCAAGTGTGTTTAAAACTCCATGACATGATTCAGCTATAAAAACTGCAACTTGTCCTTTGTGTTGTCATCTTCTTGCAGCATGTCCAAACAAACTGGCATGGCTTCCATCAAGCTGTAAAGCCACGTCTTGTTCATAGCTCCCAAACACAAACACACTCCCCTGTCATCCCTTGAGAACAGAAAGCTGATATATTTTCACATCGACACACCTTCACTGAGTCTGTTAAAGTCGTTTTACTCGTCAAACCCAAAATGAGGCAACATTTGTATAATTTCTTCTGAGGATCTGGAGGAGCTTCAGAGTTCTGAAAAGAAAATAACCACGATGATGTCTTGGAGAAGAGAAAGCATGCGTTACACACTGACAGTGTGGAGTTTCAAAGATGTGGGCATTTACCAGGCAAAGACGAACAAACAAAACACACTATCAAGCTGAATTATGGGAAATGTAGTAGTATTTTTGACCCAAAGTCATGTTATCTGATGCTGAACATGGTAAAAATCATACTTAAACATCAGTATGTTAATGTTAGCATGTAAATTGTGGGAACCCCCCTCCCCCCCCCCTCCCTTTAACAAACTCGGGATTCTGGAAGAAAACCTCGCTATCAGAATACAATCAGTCTTGTCAACTGAAACTGAAGAATTTCACAAGTAAATAAGGCCTGAATGGATTTCACTCACAACAAAGCACCACAAAACATCTACTGAACTCAAGGACATATTGTAAATCATTACTGGGGGATGAATTACACCCTGGCTTAGAACAAAAAGATAACGTGTTGTTGTTTTTGCCTGTGTTTTGTTCTCTAAGGCCTGAGGTGGAGTTGAGAAGTGACACATCTTCCAAAATAGCTGATGTAAGCACAAACATGTAGAGACGCCGTTGGGAAACAGAACTAGCTGAGCTTGTTGAGCAGAGTGAAAGAAAAAAAAAAAAAAGAACTGTAACTTCTAGCTTCAAACTTCAGTCTGACAATTATGGTTTTTTTCTCTTACGTAAAACTCTCTCAGACAGAGAGAATGACGGTGGTGGCCGAGGGAACACCCAACACCCCTGGCAGCTGGTGGTGTTGTGACTTGATAAAAGCGTGGGCCTCCTGACCCCCCCCCTCCCCACACGGGGTCTAACAGCACATACGGCCTTGATAACAAGCACGTAACTGAACCCTCTCACCCCAGAGTTTTCACAATATCATCACAGCAGGATCTGCATATCTATTTTGTTGCAAATACAGTGACAGTGCAGTTACACATACTGTAAACACAAATAACTGGTGAAAGGAGTCAAACTTCCCTTTTTGACTTATTTTTGTTGCTCCATTTTAACACAGAAGAAGTCAAGAGGCATCTTTAAGTACAAAGTTTATTTATTTTTTTGGTATGGCTTCTTTGAAGGGACTGTAAAAGACATTTTTATTGAAAAAAAAAAAAAAGTCTAGATAATTTCTGATGCAACCAGTCAAGGATCTACAAACAAGCATCTACTGTTTCTGTGCACCCGGGCAAATCCGCTGACATGGCGACAGGACGACAATTAATACGACACCTGTGGATCTGCAGGTATGCCTCTGCAGGTTAAATGACATCAGTGGCAACTATAGTCATAGTAACAAAAAAAAAAAAAAAAAAGAACTATTTTAACTTAGTACCTCATATAAATACCTACATATAAATATTGTAAATGTACTTAATGACTGAAAACATTTTAAAATGCTGTACATGAATGTCCTTTTGAGAGCAACAGTTTGTGACAATCTCAGTGAGAGGAAGAAAGAAGACAAAAAAAAAAAAAAAATAATAATACACTGGTGTTGAGCTCAGTGTCAGCTACCTTTCAACATAGATACACAGCGCTCCTGGTCCCCATCACATACTGCATGTGATTATCTACATCCATTTGAAAGCATCAAGGCCCATGTAGGCCAGATTAATGTCACTGACTGCTGAAAGGCCAGTTACAAAAGGGCTCTTTGCACTTGGTTCTGCTGTGGGGGGAGCGCTTGAAAAATCAGGAGATTCAAAAAGGTTTTTTTTTTTTTTTTATTTATTAAGGCCTCTTTAATTAAAAATAATAATAAAATAAAAAAAAGTGTAGTCCTGACATCAGTCTCAAAACAATGGAGTTCCCACTGTCTTATATACTGAAACTTTCTGTTTTGTCCTTGAGGTGAAATCTCTCGTCGTCCTCCTGTTTGAAGCTGAACGCTGGAGGTTTGTTCGTGGGGGCGGGGCTCTACCTCACTGTGGATGGCACCAGGACGGGACCACAGACAGGCTGAGAGGCTGGCTGTACGCCTCCCCAAATCATCACCCTGTACCCGCCATCTCTGACTGTCCCCCCAGTGTCCTAAAGCAGCAGTGCCCTTCATATCCACCCCAGATACTCTGGAGTCGGGAGGAAAGAGGTGTTACATGTCCCAGCCAGCTCTCAACTCATCAATATGTACCAAGGACGCACATAACTTCCACTGATTGAGCCAACAACATGATAACATTGATAATAATGGCATACAAACAAACATTGACATTAATACAATAATAATGGACAATAAAATAATAATAATAATAATAATAATAATAATTATAATAAAAATAATAATAAAAAATGAAGTGTCAGCTTCTGGAAGCCCTTGGAGGCAAACCACATACTTTATGCTGTCTAGCTTCCCAACCTGAACCTCGACAGTCCTCGAACCCCTGCCACCCTTTTTACCCATTAACCAATGAGCAAACTGCTCCTCCTGATCGTATAGTGCAATAGTCCCACCCTTTTTCCTGAAAGCCCCTGCTGATGATCTCTGGGTCGCCCCATAGGGCGTTTCGCCATCCTCTGTCCAAAAGGTCCGCAACCACCACTCCCTCCTACGCCTTCACCCCCTCCTCCTCTTCCACCACTCCCTCTTCTCCGCTTCCTTCAGCGGCTCACTGCATACGGTCCGGCTGGATGTGCTGCTGCTGGGCGTAGTGCAGGAAGGCCGAGGCCGGGCCAGCGGCGGAGGGGAGGGTGGGGTGGACCGTGGCCGGAGCTGTGGCGGCGGCGGCCGGACCGGCGCTGGCCGTGGGGCTGGTGGCGTAGCTGTAGCCCAGGAAGCCGGCCGGGGAGGCGGCATACGGGTACTGCTGCTCAAAGGCCGCCTGGGCGTACTGGGTGTAGGCTGCGCTGTAGTCCAGGTAGGGGCTGCTGCTGACGGAGGAGGAAACCTGAGTGGGCAGCACCAGGCTGGGCTGCACAAAGGCTTGTGGGTACACGTACGGCTGGGTCATCCTGCACACAGACAAAGACCAAACGGGGAGGGGAGGGGTTATTAGATAGACACACTTAAGCACCAGAGCAGAGAAATCCCAGGACCTGGCTTCTATTGTTTACATTACTCCCAGAGGGCGAGCGTGTCGGGAATATAAACTCTCTGTAGGTGTTCTGAACTTAAGAGAGTTCGCACACGGATATCCACTGTTATTAAAAGACTAAATAGACGAGAGGCAGAGGAGGTTAGGAGGCGAAGGTGACTCAACCCTCTGCCTGTGTCGGTTAGTAAAACCTACTGAACCTGTTGGGTAGGGCCTCCTGAGGTAGACGGGAGGGGGAAGTGGGGGGTGGGAGGGGTGAATGATAGAAGCAGCCGTTACTGGCAGGTTTTCAAGCTCAGGCATCAACAGAGTGTTTTAACAGCTGCTGCTCTTCACCCGCTAAACACACTCAAACACACACACACACACACACACACGTATACAGAAAAAGGAAGTGTGTGAAGGCTGTGCAGAAGTTGCAGCCTCCTGGTTCTCACTCGGTGTGTAAATCTCAAGCAAGCAGACAATCACAGGTGATGATGCTAGCTGGGGGAGGTCGTGGTGGCGGGGGAGCTCATCAGGGCCGGGTGCCAGGCTCTGCCGGGCCTTGTGGGCCGGCGCTCAGATGTAGCTGATTAGAGCTGTGGGGTCTGGGGACTGTGCCCTATCTCCTTCTCGTTCTGTCCTTGCTTTGCCACTTTATCCATGGAGGAAAGGGAAGGGGAGAGGTTTTCAGAGGGGACTATTTTTAGTCTGGACTTGAAGTATCTCGCCTGGGTTTTGTTGTCTACAGGGAGGGACGGCTGTGGCAGAGTGGAGAAGACCTCCCCTCCTCCATTTAAAGGATGATGTAACTGACTTATATTTTCTCGAGAGCTTCTACCCTTGATACTACGCTTTTGGAGGGAAACATCCACAGACACACACCCCCAGAAGGAAAAAAGCCAAAATAGTCACAACAAGTGTCACTTTGAGGTAAGCTCTTCGGCTGCATCTCAGTACTGACGAAATCCTCCTTTCATGGACTGTAGTTAAAATTTCAGTCTTCAGTTTTTATTTTTTGTTCTACAGATTCAGTCCAGGAGAAGAAGAGGATCAGTAATGACAGGACAGCCATGAAGTCAACACGGCAAAAGATGGAAGCATGCATGGATAGGGATGTCATCACGCTCTCAAACACACACACACACCCCCCTATCCAATCTCCCCTCCCTCTTATGTGCACACACACACCCCAAATCATGCCATAATAGGGAAAGAGTCACACCGCAATCAGCATAACCTCTTCAGTTCATATCACACAGAAGGGAAAAGATAAAAAGGCACTCCAATCCATCACAGCACACTGCACTGCACTCTCAAGCCATCACTGGCACCTTGGAGAGAGGCTGAGGGAGGGAGGAGGGGGGGCACGGGCAGACATTTTCTGTCAGACCCCTCCTCGGGACTAGTCCTGTATTGTGGGCATCTTCTGATCCTCTGCTGGTGCACTGGTCAGCTGGTAGCAGAGAGCAACCACGGCAGAAGGTTGGATAGGAGGATGGCATTGATTATTGTCAGCAATAACATTAAAGGTGCTTTTTTTTTATCATTAAGTCAACACAGGGATGTGATCAAGAGGCATTGGGGTCATTTCACTGTTAGAAATGTAAGAGTTGCATGACCCAAATCCCTGAAAATCAGAATATATGACAGTACAAACATACTACAATAGCTGATGACAGCTTTAGATAGGAAACCTGAAATAAATGCCCCGTTTTTCCACCATGAGAAGAGCATGTCAAACAGCGTGATAGACACAAGTTACAGAAGCAAGTGAAGGGGAAAAAAAAGATATACAAAAAACAGCTACAACCAGACAACAGTGGCATGTAACGAGTAAGCAAATGAATGTAACCCCCACCCATGAGCGCAATCTACACTTTGCCCTCACATTGCTATTGAGCTACTTACAAAGAGGCATTCACTCAAACACACAGCTTTCAAACATAACCATACATTAATGCTGCGGGGCATGTGTGCATTCACTCGCATGCTGTATAATGAGCCTGCCTTCTCCGTGGCCTTCGCAGTGTGTCGCCACAGGCGGTTTGCCTTAATATCAAGGTAAACTGGAATAGAAAATAATGTAAATAATGTATGCCTAAAGCGAGTAAGACAAAGACAAAGCAGTCCTGTATTATATCTCTGGTGTGCGGAGAGAGACAGAGATGTTAGATTGTGAGTTTAGCTTCTATCTAGAATAGGAAAAGAGGGACAGAGAGTCAGATGCAAAGTGGACTGTGGGACAGTGGCAGGGGAATGTGGATGACGGCCAGAAGATCACAGGTCAGCTGGTTTTGCGCTGACGGCCTGTCGGTGCGTGTTTGACGCGGCCGGGAGAGACACGCTCACTAGGAAACACTTGATGCCCGTAAACATTACAAATACAGGCCGAAGCAATCATCATCATCATCGCAAAAGGCCACTTAATGAGGTAACGTGAAAAGCCTGGGCAATATCGCACCCAGCAGCTAAATATTTCTACACGATAACTCAAATGACCTTCAGCGCGTGACTCACTGCAACACAAAGTGTGAAAACAGACGGGGCTGGACTGGGTGGGGGAATTAAACAACACCTTACTGTATTGTAAGAGGACTGGATTTTCCTTCCCTCTTTGTTTAAGAGGATTGTGAATATTCTTTGAAAGCAGGAGGGGGGGGGGGTGGGGGGGTGGGAAAGAAAAGGTGTTTTGTTTGGCACCTGTAGGTGTTTCCTAGGGAGCACACAGCCTCATTAAGCATTAGTCCCAGAATACACCCCCCCCACAATCTCCTCTTCAACCCCCCCCTCGTCCTCCTCCTCCCCCCTCCCAGTCTCACAGAGGTGTCAGTTTTCAGTCCATCTGATATGCGGGTACTGGGAGCTCTTTAATGTGAGACATTTACGTAAAAACCAGGGCTATGAGAAATAAAAAAGGGATACAGATGACGTGGCAAAGCGCAGGGCGGTGTGGAGGAGGAGATGCCTGAGAGGAGATGAATCTGCAAGCCAACTGACAACTCCTCCTACCCTACCCCCCCGAATCAAAACAATGTCCCCGGCCTCAGTGACCCCCCTCTGGCCCTCACAGTCCACAGCATCTGCTGACCACAGCTATTCACACACATACAGACACAGCAGTTAAGTCCAAACCAGCACACCGCCCATACATGCAAGGCTCCAGCCACTGTTCAAAATCCTACTTCAGACCCTGCCCTCACACCATATGTTGTCAAGGGGCTTGGGGGTAGAAGAGAGGCTGAAAGAAAAGCCACTTGTACGCTCTGCATCTTAGGGAGGCCTGCGTCTGTCATCCACCATACTGAGGAGACTCAGAGGCGGGCGGACAGGTGCTCCGTGCGCCTCTCTACGTCTCTGGGGTGGTGGTCATGGGAGATTAAGGGGGTGTAAAAGGCTGTAATACGAGCCAGCACCTGTCAGGCACAGGCCTCAAAGCAGCACTGTGCTCCACATTTCAAACCCTCAGGGTTTTGGTGCCATCCACGCTCACTGTGGAAGCGGGGGCGGACACTGGGACGGACTTTTCAGTGTCCTCATAAGGTCTTGGAACATGATGGGACATGTCCCAAGTGGACCTTGTAAAATCTCACTGGGTCTGAATAATAAATCTCAGAGGGGGATATGGCTGATATATACTTCTTGTTCCCTAGAAAAACTCCCAAATGTTTATGTTTCTCCTCGTCCCTATGGACCGTCTGGGATTTCCATGTAGTTTGTAAGCACTCACTGAGGTCGTATAACCTCCTGTAGGAGGCCGCAGCTACTCATTATTTAAGTGTACAGTAATCTACCAACTGTGTTTTTGATAAACTGATTGATTACTTAGTTAATGGAATGTCAGAATATAGATCCAAGAGTCCATTACAAGTTGATATATTCAAATTGCTCTTTTTTGAGCTGGATTTAGTGAATTTTCTGTTGATCGACTTCTTGTTCCAGCTCTTGCTGCTACTATTGATTACTTTCATTATACATTATCTGTTGACAATTTGTCTCAATTAATGGATTAATCATTTACTTTGTAGAATGTCAGAAAACAGTGAAACATTTGCAATTTCGGCTTTTTGTTCTTTAATTTGCATTCATTTAAAAATAGAAAAATTTGATCAAGAGTTTTTTGTTGATCTACTAATCAAATCAACCACTTGTTTCAGCACGAGTCATATCTTAACATAGAAATGTTGCTGTTGATGGTATTTCTATAAGCGCTATGTGTCAAAGACTGTTCACAAATCCACTTTATAAAGCTGACTTGACGACTCGAGGTTTTGTGTGTAAACTGTGAATGGCGGTGAGGGATGAATCCTGGGAGCTGCAGGGGATGAGGGGAGTCATTACTGCAGTGAAATGCTCATTAGCTGCTCAGCAGACCGCGGCTCCTCGACGCCAGCCGTGCTGTTTCTACAACACAGCCACTTCTAGGAAGCCTTCTCAGTGACAGAGGCCAGTCGAGCAGGTACACGAGTCAAGAGGCTCACTGACCAAAGACAACAAGTGAGTCACACATTCACCTCTGGTATGCTCTTCTATTACCACAGATATGCGAACCATCTTCAAGCCCTCGCAGCCCTACAAAACTCAAATATGCTAATAGACTACTTCTGGAGTTGCATATGGACACAGAAACTGACATGTACTTTCCAGAGGCCCCGTTTCTCAAAGAAATAGTAGCCCATTGGTGTCTCAGAGTAATACAAGGGAATACAACAAGCGCCCACTCCTGCTCACTTACCCATACTGCCTCTGGATGAGTGCTGGGTGAATGGGCTGCACTCCGATGGATATGCCTGGAAGATAGGAGGCCGGCTGTCAGACGCACACATTTGCATTTACAGAGGAGGACCAGAGAACAATAGACAGAGGGCATAGAGAGACAGAGGCAGTGTCTGTTTCCAGCCTACCACCGATGGAACAACAGTTTCAAATGCGCAATAAGCAGTAAAACATGAATGCATCTGAGAAACTGCATGTTATTTGGTAAGTAAAAAGAAAATCTGCTGCATATGGACAGTATGGATCGTCTTACTGGACTAACCCTAACCCTCTTATGTTTTATGCTCTTATCACTACTGGTTAATTAGGACGAAGATTTGATTTGACTTGATGACGTAATCGACCCTTGAAACAACATATCTCACCTGTCTGTATGCTGCGAGGTTTGGCGCCCAGGTAGGCCAGGTTGACGTTGGCCTTCCTGCCATCGATTATGGGGTTGGGGTCCTTGCAGGCTCTCTCTGCGGCCCCCCGGTCTGTCATCGTCACCTGAGGACAGAGTCAGACTCATCAACAAGGTCACACAAGAAAGAAAGGGGAAAAAAAAAAAAATTGTTGGCTCATCATGTCTGCCAGTCTTATCATAGAATTCCCCCTACAAGCTTTCCACTGTTAAGATTCTGTTTCTCTGAAGAGAAAGGGAAACTGCAAAAGCTTGAAAACTGCCCACAGCAGCAGTGGCCAGCCACTTGACTGCCACTCGGCCATGGGCAGACCTGCTGAAATATGGATCTGGGAAGAGCAACAAGGAGCTTATCCAATTAGGGGCAAAATATTAAGGAGATTGGTATTAGTCCACCCCTCCTCTCTCCCTCCTGGCATTAGACGAGGCCTTCTGTTTTGACTGCCACCTTCTGCCAACTCTCGGAGGGGTTCAGCCACCTCGGTCGTGTGGACCGAGCGGCGAATGTAGGCCAACGGCTCTCCGAAAAAAAGCAGTATGCATCTTCATGGTGGAAGGATCCGGAACAAAGCCCACTCCAGGGCCTGTGTTGTGAACACACAGGAAGGAGCAAGGCCGTGTTTACACTGTGAAGAGCCTTGCAGTCGGAGGGGGAGGAGGAGGGGTGATGGCGGTTCTGCTAATCCACCTCTGAAGTGTGTTTAGAAAAAAAAAGGTGCGCTCAGCTTTGGGGCGCCTCCCTCCCTCCCCTCCCCGCTGCCGGCTACCTCTCCAACTGGAACGCTTTAAGAGCACAGAATTAGCAGGTTGCCTCATGCTGCAACAAAATGTGTGTCTCGTCCCGGGAAGCACCCACATCGGCCTGAGCCTGTTCAACCTGAAACACCGGCTTCCATACTGGTACCAGCTCGACTCACAGGACAGCTTTCCTCAGGAGCTGATGTGTAAACACCGAGACCAATTGTCTCACAATCCTGCCTTTAGAAATAAACATGCACACATAACAGTTTTCCATTCCTTCTTTGGCCCGACAGGCTGTTAGTGCTGATGTGTCTTTCCGAGGTTCTGGTAAATATTTGCATTTCTCATGCTGCTTCTGTTCTTTGTGTCAAAGCGAGAATGACTCTTTATCTGCCTGGAACAGGATAAGTCAGCCATTAGCATAGATTTAAATTAGACATCACAAGGACCCTTGGATATTTGTCATTAATCTGACTTAAAGCAACTCTGGCCAGGGATCAAGGTGTGATTAATGTACCAGCAAACTGCGTTTTCCCCACCTTACACCATGAGTTTAGATCGGAGGACGAGCCAGACTAGGTATGACTTGGTTTATGTTGTAACTTCAAAGTTGTGTGTGTGGCCTGGCCAGTCCTCAGACTCAAAAAGATAAGATCAGAGGGAAATTCAACATCAATTTGTGGCATACGAGAGAATTTGTTGACGTTGGAATTTGTCTCTCTCAGCAGCCAAGATGTGATGTAAATCATGTGCTGACGGCCGGCCGACCGCTCCGGTCCTTGACAATGGAGGGCAGGGTGTGCAAGGTCAACCTCCCCACTGCTCCAAACTGACCATATAAAGCAAGCAAGTAGTGCAGACTGTCTCTCTCTCTCACACACACACACACACACACACACACACACACACACACTTCCAAAGCCATAAGCTGGGGCTGCTCAGGGGTGAGTAAAGTGGGGAAGGGGGGGGGGGGGATTTCATGGGGGGGTTGAACATCAGACATATGTTAAAATATAATCTTCTTAGTTACCCATCAACTTGTGTGATCCCTCATCCTCATTAAGCTAAAATAACAGCCAGCCAGGCGGAAAAAAAAAAACCCAAAACAGAGATGCTGTGCAATTATGCATGTCAGTTCAAGTGTGTGTGTGTGTGTGTGTGTGTGTGTGTGAGGGGGGGGGGGGGATTACCTTTGACATGCATTTGAATGACTACAAATAATAGAAAAAACTAGTGCATATTTAGTCATAAGAAGACGGGGGGTTGCGACAGTAAAGACCAGCCCGTTTAATGACCGAGCTGCTGTTCAAACTTGGGCCCGGGGACCTGCGTGCCGGTCTCCCGGTGGACGTGATGGTGCGTGTCGGTCTCGTTTCTGTACTCACAAAGCCGTATCCCCTGGATTTGCCGGTCTGCCTGTCCGTGATCACCACCGCCTCGTCAATGTCCCCAAAGGCCTCGAAGTATTTTCTCAGCGAGGCGTCGGTCGTGTGGTACGGCAGCCCGCCGACGAAGATCTTGGTGAAAGTGGTGTCTTTCTGCAGCGTTGTGGGATGCATGACTTCCAGGGCTCCGTTCATGAACTGATGCAGAAGCATTGGTCCGCCGTGGGGAGGGGATGGGGGGGGGGGAGAGAGGACGACCGGAGATGCGCGCTGGGAAATAACACTAAGCGCTCAAACAGCGTCCCGGCATGAGTGAAACAAAACTTAATATCTGCCTTTAAATATTATCCTGCAGTTTGTTTTCTTCTTCCCCTCTTCGCTTTAAAGTTGCAGCGACCTGGTGACAACTCGCTCCTCCGGGGGTCGCGTCCACACCGGTTGCTTCTCAGCCGCTGTGGGAGAAAAAATAGTGCCGGGAGCGGTTTTATACGCCTGCGCCGCGGCACCGCCCACACGCGTCTGCGGACCAATCAGAGGGCTCGCTGCGGCAGCCGCTCCTCCCCCATTGGTCCGCCTCCCTGCACCTGCTTTTGTCCTTTACGACACAAAGAAAAAAGAGAAACGGCCCTGGGCTCCTGTACGGCGGCGCGTCCGCATGGTGCATCGTGCTGCTGTAAGGAGGAAGTAGTTGTAGTCGGGCTTCTGGCCTGAATCCCCCTTTCCAAACATTATTATTTAAGTGGGGCTTATTCTACTGTGACTTTACTTTATAATCGTGACATGGGAGCAGAGAGAGAACATTAATAAAGTTGTTATAACTTACAGGGCAGCTGAGACACAGAGCCACAGCACTTCAGCTTCAAACACAATAAACTGTTGCTTTATAATCTGTTCATGCTGGGCTTGTAACATTTCCTATCACCTCATGTTCCTGCAGGGAAATGTTTCACAGTGTTAATATTCTTAATGTAAATCCTCCCAATATGGTCTCACAAATACACTTAATTTGAGTCTGCAATAGTGTTAAGTTACAGCTCATCATGGGAGATTCATTCACTGTTACTGTAACCATCATATATAAAGTTAGTTAATCTTTTTAAATTAAATTCTGCACAGGAATATATAGCTGTGTCCTTTTGTTCTAGTCCTGTGAAATAGACAGGTTAAAGTACAACATGACAAATTTAATTGGGCCTGCCACAACCAGCCAACTCTTATTACCCCACCATTAAAGCAAATGATTGGCACATTTTTGTAAAAAAAAAAGAAAAGAGGTAACAAGTGTGTATTTGAGCTCAAAGCTCTTATTTCCCAGTACTGTAGTTATGCTTTCTACATGCTACTCACACTGATAACCTCTGTGCAGATCCAAAACAAAAAGTCAATCCAACAGTCAAAGTCTTCTAATTGCTCAACTTTCCAAATATGTTTCACTCTCCTGGTGACAATAGAAGCCAGTGAGTCCACCTTATTTATGATCATGAGTGCAGCAAACCTGGAGGACTCTTACTTCAACTAGTTAAAGTTAAACTTGGTGCAGCTCGGCTGAGCAGCGCGGGAGACGGCGGTCTGGAGCAGAGGTACCAGCCTGAAGCTGAGAGGAGCCGCTGAACTGTGGCAGCAGCATGTCTTCCCGCCCCCGGTGCCTTGGAGTTCCCCTGCTAAGTATCAAGGGTCAGGCTAACAGTGAGGTGATACTCTAATGGCCTCAATAAAAAGGCATTTAATTCACACCTTCTGCCCTATGAACTGGTTCACTTTTCACACATGGCCTTTGTAGCTGCCCGTGCTACCTCATTCATATCCTCTTGATAAATCCCCCCATTTCCAGCTGTGTACCCCTGTCAAAAGGAGCAGACCTGGATGAAGAACCCCACTGTCCTGCTTTGATCTCACTCGCCCTGCTCAGCTCTCTGACCTCAGCTCCTACAGGTAACTGCTGGAGTTAACCTACTACACTGCAGGGGAAAATGCTCCACCTGCTGGTTAAGTTGCATTAAAACAAGCAGACAGGAGGGGTCGTTTTGATACAGATGTTGTCCAAAGTTTATCAGTTTGATGTTTCCAATGTCAGAAACCCACATCATGGAGAGATTTACAGCTGAAATATGAGATAGTGGTCAAGTTCATGGTTTCGCATGCACAATACAGTTCTGTGAATCCCCAACAAACATTGATACAGCAAAAACTGGTTATTTCTTTAACCTACTTACTCTCTCAAGTTAGAATAAACATGTTCAATCTAATAGTATGCAGTTTATTTATTTTACATCCCAGTTTCATTAATGGAGCTAAACCACGGAGAAACAGCTTAACAAAAGAATGAAAAGTCTTTGGGAAGCTGTAAAAAAATGAAGAGCTGGACACATTAAAAAAAAAATCCAAACATCAAGATGAATGACAAGTAAAGCCTTCCCCTTCTGTAATGACCTCTAAGACCAATTGTCACGCAGCTGACATCAACTCCAGGTTGGGTAGGCCCCTCTGATTGGTCCATGCACAGTAGCAGCACCATGGCATTGGTCCAGGTGTTTGACGAAAGGAAGGAGTCTGTCTCGAGCGTATACACACACACTAAAGCAGCAGGTGTTCCGCATTTCCCCACAAGAGATGCGACTTGGCACGACGAATCTAAAGACAGGAGGGAGCAGTCAGTCACAAAGAAAAAAAAAAACATTTTCTGAGTTTTTGTTTTGTTTATTTCTGAATTCACGATGTCCAGAATAAACACAATATCACTCTGCAGCAGACAAAACTCAATCCTAAAATATTGCTTGGCCATGTTCAATATTTCCTGAAACTTTTGACCTCCATAATTTAATAAATACCCTTAATAAATAATAAGTTTTTATGCTGTTGACATTATACATTCAAAAACCCTACTGCTTACAAGCTACATGCTGTAAAAAAGCCAGCAAGCTTCATTCAAAAAATCCTGATTGTACAAGTGCAAAGTATTTATACTATTACAGCAGAAACCACACACGCCTTCAAAATGGCTCCACTCAGGTCAGTACAGCACCACTCCCATAGAAAATAGCTACTTGTGGCAGGACTGGGGTTTGAATCATGGCTATCGGCACTGCCCATATCCACGGGGATCATGGATCATTTAAAGGCCCCAGTGTGAGGAAGTGGGGCAGCCCCGTCCGGCGACCACGGTCTCCAGGTTTACAGACAGTGGCTGCTTTCTCTCACCATTTCTTGTTCCGAGGCTTCAGCTCCTCGGCAGCGTTCCTCAGGAAGATGTAGTTCTTTTTCTGGGGGTTGTAGTACTCGTGGCCCTGAGGAATTCAGATTAAGAGCACAATAACACAAAATAAGAGTGAAGGCCAACGTGTGGTGCATGCCAACAGTTTTCAATCATCGTACTGAAATACAAACACAGCCTACCTTCGACCAGTCGTAACTCGAAGCATATGCAAAGATGTTGCCATTGTGGTTGAAGCAGCAAGCTGTAATGGGCTGGTCGAGCTGCTCTGAGGTCTTCAACTTGGTGCGGGCGTCTTTGTCCCAGAAGCTGAAGCGCCCGTCTGAGCCCACAGTAGCCAGTGTGCCATGGACAGGATGGAAGGAGATGGCATTGACCTGATGGGAGAAAATGTAAATTAGTAAGCAAGACACGGGGAGATACTGTAACTAAGCTGGTTAACGTGTATTGTAAAGACTGTGTCTTTGAAAAGAAACCTAAGGGTCAACCAAACTGTTTTGAAAATCGGTGAATATCACAAATCCAACAGAAATGCAAGAGGGAGTCATACCATTATTCAAAGGATACAGCAAATAAATTATAATGAGTGTATTTAAAATGCAAATTACATTATTGTTAAGTCATATGCACATTATTGATATCAGATATTGAACATTGTACTACATGTCCAGACAATGAAGTCCAGTTGTACAGTCGCGCACAAATGACGTGTAAAAACAGCCGTTTGATTTTTAAAATGTCACTGGACTAATTTGCCTAATCTTTGCGGGTCTTTAGACCGCGGTGGAAACGCAGACAACAACAAGCTGAAGGAATCCTCTAGTTTTAGTCACTTGTAAAGTAGTTTCCGGGACTAAAAGTTCCAGGTACTTTGGGTGGAGACGCAGCTTATTATAACACTTTGCATCACAACTCTTTACTATAAAGCAGGAACAAAGGATACATTTCTTTCACAATGTTAACAGTTTTAGAAGTTCAGAACAACTTACAGCATAGATGTCCTGTGGAGTGGTTGTGTTGGTTCCATTGGATCTGTGGCACTTGAAGGTGAAGTTATCTTTGGCTCTGAAAGGGATCAGGGAACACATTCAAGTCATACTTTGCTTCAGGCCTTTGACAGTAAGAGCAGCGTCTTTAAAATTATGTAAACAGAATAATAATCAAACATGCTTCCCTGAATTAAATAAACACCTGCAGCTAGACTTCAAACACTCATTCACTCCTCAGAGATGGATTGTTTTAGAGACTCACGGGTTTGGAGGGTTGATGTAGTGGATGGCCACTCGGCCCTCGATGCTTCCCAGAGCAAAGCCCGTCGGCTTGTTCTGCTTGTCCTTAAATATGGCAACACAGCGGTGCTGCAGGACCAGGGCAGAAATGTACATTGGATCAAAAAAAGAAATACTAAATTACATAGTTTGGGTTTATATTTAAAATCAAGTCAAAAAAACATTCTGGCTGTACATAAAACTAACAGGGTGAGTGGCACTAAGTGTATAGAGAAATATAGTAGTATAGTGGAAAAAGTGGAAAAGGACAAAGAGAAAACTGAGGGATGTGTCACCTGATGTTTGAGAGGAGAGTCTATTCTGCGAAACTCAGAGGGCTGGTTCTCCAGCTGGTACACTATCAGGCCTCTCTCAGCTGTGGCAACCACCGCCATGGGGTATACCTACATATAACAGCCAGGAAGGTGAAAAAACAATCACAAAAGGAAAATCCACATAATCAATCATCTTCTCAGAGAGTATTAAAATTCATCTCATACTCCTCGTAAAACCACTTACAACATCCGCACAGTAGCATCTCTCTGGCATCTGCAGAGACATCATGGGGTTGGGAGAGCGGGTGTCCCAGAACTGAAGAGAAACACAGAAAAGGCGTCATGTTTCTCAGTGCTACATTAAACTCATCTTCTCATTAAACACTATAAAGTCCGATTTGCCACTCTCTGATTAGCCCATTTTAAAGAGATAATTCAGATTTTTTGAAGTGTGGTTGTATGAAGTACTTATCTATAGTCAGTGTATTACCGACTGTAGATGACAGCAACGTACTGCTGTGGACGGGGTCAGAAGCAAAATGGATTTTATCCACCTAAAAAAAGGCCCATCTACAAGAATCAATATCAGTTTAAGTGTACGCTATATTTAGAATATTTTCCCTGCTTTACCCAGCTGTCAGACAGCATTTTCTGACGGGGAACTGAAGCCGTTCTATCAATCTATGCTCTCGTCAAAGCCACCAGACTTTTTTTGACAAAAACAGTGATTTTACCTCCCAGAACACGGGCGTTGCTAGTGTAACGCTGCCTCGATCGGTTAGTTTGTTTGTGTTAATGCGTGACTTTGGTGTTTTAACATGTTAGTTTGGATTTAAAATAACGTGTAAATGACGTGTAACAAAGCAGCGGTAGAAGAGCAATTCCTGTGTTCTGCAAGGTAAAATATTGTCTGGTGGCTGTGAAGAGAGCGATAGCAGCTTCAGTTCCCCGTCAGAAAGGGCTGTCTGACGGCAAAGTAAAGCGGTGAAAATAACCTAAATATAGCTTACACTTAAACTGATTTTTTTAGGTGGGCTTTTATTTAGGTGGCTGAAATCTGTTTTGTCCGTACAGCTACACCAAACTGTCATCTACTGCAGGTAATACACTGACTATAGATAAGTACCTCATACAACCCCACTTCAAAGAAATCCAAACTATCCCTTTAAGTGATCATTATGGTTACATTTCGGTCTACACAAATACAGGAAGAAAATCTAAATAGTGGCCAAATCAAATATGTGTGATCGCACATTCCTGGTAGATTACGCTGTAACGTTCACCTGGCAATCATCGTAATGAAACATAACATAACTGCTGCCACGGAAACTTTCCAGAGTTGTAAAAGATGTTCTTGTGACCTCGACATGCAAAAACTGAATTCATTTATATTATTAAACACTAACAGATGTGTTGAACTGGCGTTTGTACCTTCAGTGTTTTGTCCCAGCTGCCAGTCATGATGCAGCTGTAGTTTGGGGCTTTTATCCAGTGGATTGCTTTGATCGGGCCGTCGTGCTGTGAAAACAAATGGTGAGCGGTTTTAAGATGAATTTCTGCTTCATTCTTATGACCTCATAGTTGATCTGAGGGCTCTTATCCAACCTGAGCAATCTGCATCGCTTGGTTGCTGTTAAGATCCCACATCTTGGCTGTTTTGTCACAGGAAGCAGTGAAGACTTTACTTCCATCCTGGTTGAAGAAAACAGCACATCATAAATTATTCTGTGGCCCAGCAGACGGCATCTATTACAGGGCTTAAATGACTTCACAAGATGAGACCTACGTCGCTCCAGCATGCATCCAGCACCGGACCTGTGTGCATCTGTTGGGCTTTGGGGACCGTCTGTCCATTGTCCTGCACCTCCCAGCACCGGACCTGATGTCGGATGATACAACATAATCAAACTGTGTTTAATTGCGAGCAAACTCATTATGTAGTGCAGGAGTAGTCCTTCATGGAAGACAAGCCTGGTGAAGGTATCCTCCAGGATATTCAGATCCCATATAGTAAGACACCACGAACCCCTAACCAGCATCAATGCATGTTCATGGGTCTTGTTCGTGCATGTGTGTATTTCGGACCTGTGTGTGTATAACAACACAGGGACAAAATTGAATTCCCCCTAGCGGGATTTATAAAGTATAACTTTTAAAATGTTTGGGTTGTTTTTTTGCATTAAATTGCATGAAAAATGACTGAATAAATAACTCACATCGTTGGCCCAGGATCCTCCGATGAGGAAGTTCCCTGGCATGGTGGGGGGGCTGAAGGCCAGACAGCTGATGCTGTCATCTGGAGGTGAGGTCACTTCAACATCCTGTCGGACAAGTCAGCAACATCAACAACAACAACAACAACAACACACACACACACACACACACACACCGGGCTGTCAGGTAAACAGGTGAAGGCACCGCTGCTTTACCTTCATGGGATTGTGGCTGTCTGTTGTGGCGTTTCCGAAGACACCGGTCCCTCCTGTTCCAAACCCGGTGTTGGCCCCGAACAGACTCATGGTGCATTAACTCCTGATGTGAACCTGGGACCAGAGGACAGAGACACGGCTTCACTCACACAGCTGCACACTACATGAAAGGCAATGACATACAGAAAAAGGGCGTGTGAGCAAATACTGTACAGAAATAAAACTGTGTGAATCACTATAGTTTCATACTTTCATCACGGCACCAGTGAGCCGGATGAACCCAAATAATGTGAGTTAATTATCGGTTATATAACGTTAAATTAACCCGAATAACGTGAACCACAACAGGTGACACTTAGCCGGACAGCTAACGGCAGCTACATCACTTACCCTCTAATTACTATTATTAACGTGAATATAAAAAGGGCCGTTTCACAGTATTATATTTAAATCACCTTTCAGCGTTTGTTGTATTATTTCCGCCTTGTACGTGGGTGAGAAACTCAGTGATGAAGGTAATAAAACCGCGAGCTAACGTGAGCTACGTCGGTGTAACGTGTGACGTTACTGGATTAAAAACCTTTTAAAAACACAGCAGAGTTTCGGACATACGTACCCAGAGTCAGTTAAAACTACCGCCGGACGCTCGCAGCGCTGAAAATGCCCCCAAAAAATAATTAATTTTGGCGGAGCAGAAAAATGTGGCGCTTGTTTCTGGCTGCGTCGCACTTTGGTGACGTATGTGGGCAGCGGCGGCGGGGGGGTGGGGGGGGGGGCACGCAGTTTCCAGGGTGGACGCGTGGAGGCAGCGCGTGACAGCAAGTCACCATAGAAACGCACCTGATGCAGGTGAGTCGCCTCACTGCAGCACGTGGCCAGGTCACTGCAGTGTGATGCGTTTATATTGATAACTGATATTATGATCAATACATTTATATTTATATTCATTTCTGGCTGTACACATGCACCTTACTGATAGTCTTTACTCTAAAGTTTATTTTGTATATTTGCACTCTAAATGTTTGTATTTTACCCTTTGGATGAATAAAGTGCTGTTTTCTATTATATAAACACTGTATATATATATACCCTACATTGTATATCAGTGGTAGAAAGTAACTAAATGTACTCAAGTACTGTACTAAAGTATAATTTCCAGGGTACTTTTACTACTTGAGTAGTTCAGTTTTCTTCTCTTACTTTGTACTTCTACTCCAAGTCTACATTTCAGAGGGAAACATTGCACTTTTTACTCCGCTACTGTTATTTAACAGCTTAGTTAATATAGTTATCTATATCATCTTCAGACAAAATATCCGATCAATTTATAAAATATGATACAGTGCAATAGATGAAACTATCCAACAGTATATAGTTAAAAAACAGCTGTATCATTAAAATGCTTCTAAAGTGTTAAAAAAAACAATTATATGATACATGTATTAACATAACAGTCTGAAAATTACATTTTAGTACATTTTTCTATTAGTGTGTTTGTACTTTTATTTGTAACAGAGTGTTTTTACAGAGCAGTATTGCTACTTTTACTGAAGTAAAAGATCTGAGTACTTCTTGCACTACTGGCTGTATATTTACACTGTGTATATCTGTGGAGGGGCCGATTAATGCACAATACTACAGTGCACGACATAAAGTATCATGTAAGGTAGGTAATAACTAGTCTTTAAAGAAGTACTCACATCCTTTACTTAAGAAGCCTAATAGTAGTATTGCAACTGTATAAAAATACTCCATGACTAGTAAAAGTCCTGCATTCACACTTGAATGACTGTAAAATTATAGAAATAAATACAAAATGTGTCTGAAGTATCAAAAGGACTCATTATGTAGAATAGCTCCCTTCAGAGAGTTTTATTTATTATTTGGATTATTATTACAATGTGTAAAATGTAAAATCTTAATCTGCAATGTAGTATAGTAAGTAAGTAAGTAAAGGTAAAAGTAAAGGAGTAAAATGTACAATATTAACATCTGAAATGTAGTAAACTAGAAGTAGCATCAAATGGAAATGTAGTTTTGTACTTTTCAACACTGGTATTAATAATTTAAAGGTTGCCTGCAGCCTGGACACATAATCTGAATGAAAATAGAAAAGTGTTAGTAGTAGTAAAGGTCATATATATATATATATATATATATATATATATATATATAGGATTAAGTTTAACTGTGGTTCAGGATCAAAACGAACCCGTCACAGTTTCACAGGATGACAGATCCTAATTGCCTATTTTGTTTAAAAAAAAAATGTTTTCAGCACTTCAGCAGTCGAACAGCATGACACAAAGTAGCCCCAGTGGGAGATGTAATGAATGATTATTATTGGACTGAATCAGTATTAATTAAGCAAATGAGTAGAATATGGTGCGTGAATTAAATAATGAGCTACAGTTCCTCCCTGAGGCTGAAACACGTCTGACACAGTGGTGCTGCTGCGACACAATCCTTCAGTTTTAATGAGCGGGAGGACGATGTGGCTGGATAGACTCTCAGTAAGCGGACCTGTTGGCAGGCATCCACTCTGCTGAAGAGTCTGTGAGTCAAACAGACCTTTACAGTCTTAATAGTTATAGCAGTAGTAAGGTTTGTAAATGTTTGTAGTGGACGAGGAGGAGTTTGCAGGGATGTAAAGTGACCTCTGCTGGGAATAACCTCTCGAGTGACTAGTGTACGGTGCTCATGGAAATTTGGTGGTGTGGTTTTATCTTATTTATGGACCGTTTCCGATGGCCCCCATATACAAAGACAGAAGTAGAAAATAGACGATGAGAAACAGAAAAGCACATTAGTAAAAGGCCAAACACAGTTTGTGGCTGTGTACACATTAACTTCCTTCCTTGAGTTTATATGAGCAGATCCAGTCACCGCTGTCCTCAAACCTGAGTGGAGCACATGTATAATCTGTACTTGGATTCTTTGCTTTGTCATTCATTGCCCACACCCACCCCCATTAACTCTCCATTAAAGTAGTCACAGTGGACCGAGTGGTGGGCTTTACATGTTGTTGTAGTAAGTCAGTGGGGCTATTGGCATGTCCCTTCATGTGCCTGTGGTGCTGCTGCTGATCACTAAAAACACCTCAACTATTAGGGTGGGCCTGAGTTTATTGTTTGAGTTCAAAGGTATCTGCATTGAAGTGGGGATTAGGGGATTTTGCCTCTTTACCTTTAGACTGATCGTTTACTGCCTCCTCGTGCACGGGGTTGAAGCGCAGTGACAATACATTTAAACTGTCCAGATCTGTTTTAAAGCAAAATACATGGGATTGGAAAGTAAGCACACATGGCCTTTGATGTTGGAAGCAGGAGGACTGATGAAGCAGAGGGAGGCTGGCTGCCAGGCTACTGCCTGCAAACAGAAAATAAAGAAGGGGGAAAAGATGTGCTAATCAGACATTAAGCATTAGAGTCCACCTTCATCACCGGCCAAACAAACATGTGCAAACAAAGGACGCAGTGATGGGACACTTGGGTTTGAAAGGTCCACACCCCACCAATCTTATTACCAAGATAGAGAAGTGCACTTCATGATAGGACACTGATCTATCCTCCCCCCACTTTTCACCGAGTCACCCCCACCCACACACACACACACACACACACACTCTCCCAATCTTTCCAGTCTTGGTTTGTCCCATGCAGAACCCCTCCTGCCCCTCCCCTGACACACAGCCTCAATAAAACCCATTCCCAAGTCTGCATCTAGAGGAGCGCACGGCCGTATCACGCCAAGACAGTGCGCAACTTTCAGTGCGCGTCTTACAGGTGATGAGCGACACTGTGAGTTGATAGAAGACAGCGTGTTTTACTTCTACCCCGAGTAGGATAACTCTCTCTGCCTCTTTAGACTAGTCAGAGCCGCGCGTACAGCTTGGGTAAAATGGTAAGGAGCGCCCTGGCCACGGCACTGACCCTCCTGTCGTGGGGCTGCTGCGTGTTGGCCACGCAGGTCGCCTTCTCCAACTTCTCCGTGGACAACGAAGTGCGCTCCAGCTTCATCCAGCGGCGGCTGCGGAGCCAAGAGCGCAGGGAGATGCAGCGGGAGATCCTCTCCATCCTGGGGCTGCCGCATCGTCCGCGGCCGCACGTCCACACCAAACACAACGCTGCCCCGATGTTCATGCTGGACCTGTACAACACCATCTCTACAGACGCAGAGCCGCCCGGATATTCCTACTACAAGCCCGTTATACCGACCCAGGTCTCCCCCATGGTGACCCCGCAGGACAGCCGCCTCCTGGATGACGCAGACATGGTGATGAGCTTTGTCAATCTCGGTAAGTTTACAATCAACCCCCATGTTACAACCTAATGTTAATTGTGTTAGACAGGCTACAGTAGGTATAGTGGCTTAGCAGCGTTTTGGTATTTGATTTATTGATATTTTACCATAACTCTTATATTATGACATATAATGTGCCTGTGATACTCAGTATTGAGATCAAAGTCAAAGTGCCCAGAAATGTGCTACTCTTATATCACCAGTATCAACTAAATATTACTATGGGGACTTGGTTTCCTGTGACAATGTTTTTATAAAAATAAAGACAATAGAAAATAGAAGTTTTCTTTGGAAAAATGTAAAAATCAGTGACTACTTAATCATTGTATGTTGTTCAGGGGAAGTTTCCACTCTTATCTGATTGAATTGAAACTTAAGAAAAGACTCAAGGTTTAAAATGCTCTCCATTTTGTCCTTTAAAGCTACTACAACAAAGTGCATTTGTTAAGTGTGTGTGTGTGAAAGCCAGTGTCTCTGACATTGTGGCTTATAGGTCACTTTCCTCATTTGAAATCCAGCATTATGCATTCCGAGCTGTAAATGTTATGACAACATGCCTGTATCCGATTTCCCCAGAATCCCTTCAAAGCTCTGGGGGAGAGGCTTTAACGTGGCTTTGTTTCACATGACGGAGGAATTGAACGGGCATTTATAAACCCTCCGGGAGCGAGAGACAAGTTGACTTAGATCAAGAAACAAACTGCATATAAACATGTTATTGCTGCAGTAATCTCTCTTTGTGCAGGTGTGTGTGTGTGTGCAGCAAATTCCTGCATTAGTCTGTTTGTGTGCGTGTTTGGGGGGCGTAAATCACAGGGGTCACAGGTGGGAGTTGGGGCTCACTCAGACATTATTGCATTTTTAAAAGGCAAATCCTTCCTTTGTTTCCCTTGGAGATCCTGCGGCAGCTCTGATATCACTATGGTGAAACTGCAGACGGCATGGTGCCTGTGGCTCTTATCCGGACGTGGTTACATCCAAAACCAACCCATGTCTTCTTTATACCCCTCTCTCCTGCCTCGGCGAGGGGGGCATAAAGGCCTATAGGTCAATGTGAAGGGATGAAGTTTGTTCATCTGAGCTCTAAGAAACCATTAACTGTAATCTGTTAGGATGTCATTGAAAGTCTGCCTTTAAATGAAGAGCCATTTAGAGATTTTTTTTCGATCATCCCATAAACGTGTAGTTAATACAAAACATTTGGAGACTGTAAAAACAATCCGAAACATAACATTTTATGTCCTCAGTCATGAACTTTTAACTGACAGTCTTTAGTTAATGAGATCTGGAAACATCGTTTCTGAAAACTCGTAGCAGATTTATGTGGTTCCACATCTGAAGAGTTTGATTATAAAGAGGAAGGAGGGAAAAAAGTACACAATGAGTGTGTATTATTTCTCTCCGAGGCCCACTGCGGCCTCCTGTGCTGATGATTGGCAGAGTTTTTAGCTGGGGCTCCCACATTGTGCTGGAGCGACTCTATCTTGGTGGTCCCTGGATGATCGCTTCAAGACAGAACTGGATTATGGTATTTCCCTTCCAAAGACCACAGCTTCCAGTGTGAGGGAGAGCTGCCGCAGAGCTGCCCAGCCCCTTCTCCCAGTGCAGCCAGGTATATCCTGCAGGTGGACAGTGCGTAGACTAGTATTATACTATTATGTTTCGATAAAACGGCCTCATTTACTCTTTATCTTTAAGTGAAACTATTTATGTTAGAAGGAAAGGATTCAGAAAAATTCATAGAAATTATTCAACCCCTGATTTTCACACATACAGTATATCACATCCCTGCACACATGCTGAAACGCGTACTCCCTGCTTATGTTTACTCATGTTAGGATGCCAAACCACAGGTCGTACCTCAGAATCACCAGCAGGAAGCATTCGTCTCATTGTCATGCAACATTTCACAAAAAGGCTGCTGCTATTGCAAAGCACATTTGCAGTTTTCTCGTGTACATTCGTTTATGAAGAGGCCGAGGCTCGACTCGAAGCTCATACTTATCAGTTGTAGCTGCTCTGCTACTTGTCATGTCGAACCGTCTTGTTTACCGCTGTTAAAATCTTTGCCTGGAGACGTGCACACATGCGTTCAGTATGGTCTTTTTTTTTTTTTGCATTGACCACAACACACCTGCAGAGCATGGGAAAAGGCTTAATGACCAGAAATGTCACTGGCTTTCATTAAAATAGAAAGAATGCAGAATGCTCTCCTAACAGTTGGAGGAATGACCGTGTCGCTGAAGAACAGAAGGTGTATTGTGTTTTTGAGAACAAGCAGGAAGAAATGTGGTTGTCCAGTTAAGCTGATCTGTAGGAAGCATAAGGAGATCATACTAAGAATTTAATTTGCCCCACCAGAAAATCTCATTAACCTTCTCATTATTTATACATTCATGTGCAAACTAATCCCTTTCTGTTTAGCCTGTAGCTCGACTTGTAGTTGCATGGTGACGAGACACTTTAAAACTCCATTTTAAATCTTGTGCAGTATAGTTTGGTTCAGCAGATATAAAAACTCAATTTGTCATCAATAAGCAGACATGGTTCTGAATCAGATTTATGCATAGGTGCAGTTTGTGGTGGTTCTAAAAATCTGCATGAAAACAGTTCAAGCAACGCTGTCAAACTTGTCAAGGCATGCAGACATTCATACAGTTGAAAGGATAGAAAATGTTCCCATAGTAGATTTACAACTAACTTTAATCAGTTGAAAATTCAAGTCTGAGCTTGACTGATGCCTAGAATGACATAAATAAATCTTTAAACCACCCATGCTGATTCGTAAAAAAGACTCCCACTTACTATAAAATTACAATAGGTTAATGATAGCTCCGTGGCTGTGTGGCCCTGCAGTGTCAGGAGTAATCTAAAGTGTTGAAATGCCTCCCAGAGGGAAGTTTGCATATCTGAGGTCTGATCTCTGCAGCTAATGGTCCCTAACGTAAACACACCAAGTCCTTACAAGCAATTATTGCTTTCATAAAAACACCCCTCGTTCCCTTCCAGCATTTAATTGCGGTCAAACAAATGACTCGCAGGGTTCAGAATGCACTGCTCTTAACGACGAACGGCTTGTGTGTGTTTTTTTGTCGTTACAAATGTTTTTAGAAAGCTGTGAGTCAGTGTGTGTGTGTGTGCTCTCTTGTGAAAATGTTCTGTTTCCAGTGTTGGGGTGCCGAGGGTTTGGTTGTCTGCGCGCTGAAACAATAGAGGACCATCAGAGGGAAGGGGGGTTGATGTCATGATGATGTCATGGTGTATGCCAGTGGGCAGGATGTGTTTAAGGTGGCTAATCGCTGCTCCGCTCTGCACACCTTCGCCAGAGACCTCCACTGCTCTTTCCAAGGACAAACACATTGACTAACGCTGTAAAAACACGACACTGGAAAGCTTCAGGAAGCTTTGGGGGTCTTTCTGACCACCGTTCCTCTGGAAAGTCTGAGTGTTGGAGAGCTTCAGCTGGTTCAGGGCGGGTTGGAAACCCCACAGCGCCATCAGCTACTGCTGCTTTACTTCATCTTCTACGATCGGGGTGAAATCCCTGGCCGGCGATACATGGCAAAATGATCAGGGAGGTGTGGGTGGTGCCGGCTCTGGTAGTTAAATCACACATGAATTTGTGTGTGTCTCTATACTTTATGTGAGTGTGTTTATAAAAGCACACTGGCTGCTGTGGTTTTCCGGGCAGTGCCTTAACAGGCCTTTTCTTGTGGTCAGCACATGTGTGCAATTTAAACAGGGAGCCAAACTGAGTGTGTTTTTTCTCCCCCACATTGGCACGTATGGCAGACTTGACTTAAGTGATGTTTAGATCAATCACTTCTCTCATGGAAGCAGGATTTTTCCTATTTCTGACTTGGTGCTTCCGAGATGTGGGCAGAGTGACACACATCAGAGAATTGTTTGATTCAGTTTTGACAGATTGTACTCACAGTGTTTTTTCCTTTGAGGGTCATAGTATTGTTTCACTGTGTGTGTGTCAGCTGATGCAGACAACAATAAACCATTTATCATAGTGGTATCATTATCTGGTGGATTATAAATAGAGCATTTTGATCAAAGTTCAAAAATAGAATCACCTCCATTTCTTTCTCTTTTCTTTCTTCCTGATAGTTGATCAGGATCAGGATCTTCTGTTCCAGCAGCACAGAAGAGAATTTCGATTCGACCTTTCCCGTATTCCAGAGGGAGAGGCCGTCACAGCAGCGGAGTTCAGGATTTATAAAGATTTCATCCAGGAACGTTACGAGAACGAGACGTTCAGAGTCAGTGTCTACCAGGTCCTGGAGGAGCCTCCCAACAGGTATGGGTGTTTTCTTTCCAGCTCCTGCACATCTCAAAGTTTACAGGAATTTTACAGATGCTTTGCTGGTTTTACTGCTGCTTACCCATGATCAACTTCATCCTGTGTCATGTGTCAGCTCGAGCTCCTCAGTAGTGTTTAGCATTCAGGGTTTGGTCCAGATTACAAACAATCTGCCACAACCCTAATATGATGGAGGTGAAAACACTTGCGGCTCTCTAAAGCTGTACTTCAGTACAGCAGTGCTTTGTAATATATTTACCTTGTTCACCATCTTATTTTTGCAGGTATCATAAACCAAAATATTGAACAAATTAGAAATTTGACGTGATGATTGAACTAGAGAGAAAGTTACTAAATTCATCAATCCAATCCAATCCAATATTTGTTGAGTTATTTCACAAAAAAAAAAAAACACAAATTTCCACCTCATGGTGGCACTAAAGGAAATGTCTGGAGATCCTTCAAGTCTTTAGGATTCATCGTCTGGGAATCATGAACGTCTTTTCAAATTATAATGAAAACTTTGACCTGCTGGTGGCGCTACAGGAACGGTCAGGGGTCACCAAAGTGATTGCTACTCATCCTGAGGGAGACACAAACGTCTGCACCAGGCTTCACGGCACACCATCCAATAATTGTTGAAATATTTAATTCTGCACCAAAGTGGTTGACCAACCATTGTTACCATCCCTAGATCCATGCCACTGGTGTAGCTAAAATTCATAGAACTGTTTTCCCAAAACACATTTTTCACAGGGACTATTTCCTCAGCAGAAACTAGTTCCTAAGACTAGAATATTTCTGGTGAATTTTTTAAATGTGATTTTTCAATACTATTGAAACAAACTTTAAAACATCTTTCAAATAATCTCCCAAGACTTCATAGTAACTGTTTTCATTGCTACATATGATTATCCTCTTATGATAGTGACATAGGATGAGCAGTGTGGTTGACTTTAAACAAACGCCTCGTGCTACTGTGTGTTTTTCTGTGAAAACTGGTTGTTAGGCTGCCGTACGTGCACCCAGATCCGTCAGCCTCGGCTGTGCCCGTCTACATTTCCCCGCAGGTTATTTCTGCCGATGTTAGTGTCAGCGCCGAAGCTGTTTACACAGACATTAGTGTCAATTACAGAAACACTGCGGTTCTCTCCAGAGCTGGTTTACCCTCACACAGTCAGAACAGGACAGTCCCCAGGAGACCTGCGTTTATAACACACCACAAATAACACTCTCAACCCTCAAGACGTCAGTTTACTCGCTGTCTCTTACACAGGTGGTTATTCCTCCTTGTTCCTGTCTGTCTGCCGGCCTCTGCGTTACTCTCACACTCTTTTCTTGTTTCAAACCACGTATTTAATTCGATAGCGACATGACAGATCACCATGAAGAATAATTAGACTCCACACATCCCCCTTTTTTTTCTCACAAATCAAAGCTCTACCACCCACATTATAAAATCTCTCCATCCCATCAGCCGGCTTGACTCTGCCTGCCAGGGAAATGTAAGTGAGCAGGGGGAATCGTGTGCAGGCGGTAGATTTAAGTCCTTCATCGGTGACAGAGGGGCTGACGATAGTGTTAAGGGCAACGCCATTGTCATTCACAGACACACAAAAGCCACTCCACACAGACGAGCAGGCGGCAGGACTGAAGACAGACGTCTGCCTGAGGGTCTGAAACTCAATCTGTAAACAAAGCTATTGTCTGTGAAATCTGCCCTTAAGACGGCACATATCAGTACAGGAGTTTTCTTCTGGGACTTTAAGAAGGTGCTCCTTTGATAGTGGCTGTTCGTTGTGGGTGGTTACATGATTCTGGGGATTTATCCCAGATTTTTAGGTTGCTATACAGGCTGAAACAACAAAAAAAAGTATAATAATAATAATAATAATAATTTATTGTTATCATTTATTATTTGCAATGCATCTGTCCATCAACGGTTTGGCAATATATGGAGCATTATGAATTTCTGCTAAAGTCAATTCACATTTATTTATTCCCGATTCTATTTACAGTGCAGGCTGCAATATTTTCTGTTCTTTTGGCACATATTTGATTTGAAATGAAACAGTCGCTATGATTAAATAACTGTCTCTCAGCTTTAATTTAAAGCTGTTTATATCCACATCTGATAAACAATGTAGGAACTGTAGCTGTGTTTTTATATAGTTGAACAGTTTTAGGTCTTAGCCAAAACAACATAAAACAAGATGTTCCAATACTTCCTAACTGTACTGTAGCGATTGCAGGACCACACATATAGTTTTCTTTTTTTCAGCCTGTTAAATACTAGTTTTATGTTATTTGCACGACCGCCAACCATTTCCCACACGCTGTCAGATTGTTTTTATACATTCCAGACAGCCATTGCTTTCCATTAATTTCAGGAATGACAATCAATTTGAGAAACTTAAAAACAAGACTTGGGTAACTAATCACTGCGGATATTTCATCAGCAGAGCATTTTGTCAAGCGTATGTTTTCATTTTGTGGAAACATATTTGCAAGTAGCGACTGTTGGAGGTCTTTGATGGTGCATCCAAGGAAAATGGAATATTTCAGTCTGCAGCTAAACAAAGATACTCCCCTGAAAACCTGTGTTTTGACACTCAGTGTTTGTAGTCTTGAAATGCCTTGAATCAATTCAAACTGTCCTCTCCTCAGTGAAGTGGAGGTCTTGCTGCTGGACCAGCGAGAAGTGTGGGCTGCAGAGGAAGGCTGGCTGGTCTTTGACTTGACCGCCACCAGTAACCTCTGGCTGGTCAACCCCGAGCAGAACCTCGGCCTGCACCTGGTCCTGCAGGACAGCCACGGTCAGTCACTGCCTTACATTAAATAACATGGATCCATAACCAAAACCCCAACAGCAGGAATACAGTTCTTGTCTGGAGTAATGATTTAATGCTCTTTAAATCTTATGGTTAGAAGAACCACCACATATTTAGTAAATATAAAGGGTTCTTACAGAGTTCAAGTTATGATTGTGGTTGTTGTGGTCATATTAGGATGAACAAATTATTGTTTAGTAGAGACTTAGATGTGTGTTATTGTCATCTTTAGTGGTTGGTTGAGACTCTCATCAGTTTTGTTCCCCTTGTCTCCCTCTGCAGGCCAGAAGAGGAACCCGCGACTGGCCGGGCTGGTGACGGGCAGTGGGCCTCAGGACAAGCAGCCCTTCATGGTCGCCTTCTTCAGAGCCAATGAGGTGCGCCTCCGCAGCGTCCGCTCCGCCCACGGCCACAAAGGGCGCCAGTCTAACCGCTCCAAACCGCAGAGGACTGTCCAGGATGCACTAAAGGCAGTGGAGGCTGCAACAGGTACCCGAACCCCTCACATCTCACCATCATAGACTCTAGACATGTTTTTAATCACTTTGGCTAACTGGCTTTTAATATATTTTGTACTTTGATTCTATTCTTGTGTGTACTCATACTCGCATGTTTTCAATTTCAGATAACCTCGGCTTCTCCAAAGAAGGATGTAAAAAGCACGAGCTGTATGTCAGTTTCAGAGATTTGGGATGGCAGGTATATTTCAGAACTTTAATTTTTTCTCATTTTAATATAATTTTCCTCCATTTATATCCAAAAGTGACGATTGACTGACATTTGCTTGTGGTTGTACCCTGATCAGGACTGGATTATAGCACCAGAGGGCTATGCAGCGTACTACTGCGAGGGAGAATGCGCCTTCCCCCTCAACTCCTACATGAATGCCACCAATCACGCTATTGTGCAAACTCTGGTAAGTACCGAACGGCCCCGATGACAGGCACTTTCACTGCAACCTCCACTTTCTGTGAGGATTGATTCATTTATGCTTCCTCTAACCACAGGTGCACTTTATCAACCCGGACACAGTGCCCAAGCCCTGCTGCGCCCCTACCCAGCTCCACGGCATCTCGGTGCTCTACTTTGATGACAGCTCCAACGTCATCCTCAAGAAGTACCGCAATATGGTGGTCAGAGCCTGTGGCTGTCACTGACCGCTTGTACCCCCTCCCGTGAGTTCTGCAACTCCAGAGGGACGCTTAGAGAAAGGTGGAAGTGAAGGAACCGGAGACAAGAGATGATTGACTGGCTGGTCACCAGGGAGCTCCCGCCACAGAGCGGCCTTTAATCTGGTGCACTGTTTTTATGGCCAGCAGCTGAGCCTCCCATGCAGTATTAACCACTACCGCAAAGCAATTAGAACTATTAGTCACAGAGAAAGGCTGAACAAAGGGGTTTCTTTTGTTTTCCTTTGAATGTGACCAGAAAAAGTGAACTAAAAGGTCTCCGAGAAGTGTGGAGTTACTTCAGAGAAACAGAGAGTTTCAGAAAAAGCGAAAGTAAAAACTATTTTCCCTAATGAGCAACACTTATCTACAGTATCTGCATTTGAATTCTCTTGTGACCGTCAGGCATCACCATATAAAATATTGCCTGGCTGGAAATGTGCGTTTGGTAACTGATTTCACAGCTCATAAAAGTTTAACTCTCCATCCTCCTGTTGAACCATTTTGTGTTTTGGAACAGCTGGATGAACTTATGTCCTGATGAGAGGAGAAAAAAAAAAATCTGTGTTCTCCAACAAACTTCACTGGCGTTGAACTAGTTATTCGGGCGGCCGTTTGGACCGAGTCAGGTGTGAGACATCTGGCAGCTTGTGTGTGTGTGTGTGTGTGTGTGTGTGTGTGCGCTGCTGATGTAGAGGAGTTCAGTGAAGAATGACAGCCAAGACTGTTAATAACAGAGTGTGGGACTGATGGCCTGTCTTTTGGGCTCAGTTTCCTGGTGCAGACATATATCACCAGGCCTGTGAAAGGCATGCAGTCTGCAAGATGTCAGTGATTCATCTTCACAAGACGGCCATCAGGGCATGGACCGTCACCCCGACTGCAGCTGCCTTCTGGGGTCAGGCCAGAGCTGCAGGTGGACAAAGGGAAACTGTAATTTTATTTTATCAGATTTAAGTAGTTGAATAAATGGAAGCTATTAAACAAGAACATGGTGTGTGTTTTTACCTAATTCGGCCTCAATAATGTTCCATACAGTCGCAATCAAAGCACCTTCGGCTAATAAATTAATGTTTTGTGTGTAATGGGTTTCTCAAAAGATATGCAGACAATTTTACACATTATATATTTATTTAACAGTGAGAAAAGTTAAAAACCAAATCTGTGTGTGCAGCACCACCATAGTTGAGTCCTTCTGGTCCACATTTTAATTTTGTACAATTAAATCATTTGTCCAAATGTGTGCTATGTATATTCGGGGGGAAAATGACATTGCAGTGCTGATACATAGCACTGTGCACCGATCACAGATTGGGCTTTTAAAGTACTTTGAATAGCACGAGCATCTCCACTCTCAACAATGAGACAGACTTTTAAAAAGGAGCATCAGTACAAAAGCAAAGCCGCTATATACTGTTACAACCAGGCAAACAAAGGCTTTCACACTGGCATTGGCCGAGGGCCTGAGAGCTTCCAACATAGCGTTTTACAACTGCCCACACTGTTAAAAGCACAGATTATATGTATATCTGTCGTTTTAAAATAGAAAATAGAGGTAGAAGCGTAAAACTAAATCCTACTGCTACAATCAAATCTGGTGTTGATTGTTGACTGGCATTAAAGATGTGCAGTAATTCAGAATGAAATCTAACGTCAAGTCTTACATAATGTTAGGCGGAAGGGAGATGAACTTTAAACAATATGATCAGCAGTGAAGGACCTGAGGGAGTATTTTTCTATGCTTTTTTAAGGAACGTGGGTTGATTTTGTCAGAACACCTAGAAATAATGTGAACCCAAACAGAATCTTTCTCGAATTCACTGTACCTGAAGCAGCTCCCTGTGGCATCATAGATGTACACTTTGGTTCGCCACTTTCTCACAATAATGTATTAAATGGACCGAGTTCTCTCACATGAATAAGATCTGAATCCTGTGTTATCGTAGATTTTGATCAGGCTCACAGAAAATGTAATGTTTAACTCAACAGTCAGTGTTTGATCCCTGACTCACCTACAAATGTGCTAATGTAGTTTTCCCTCATCCTGAGAGTTAATCTTATCATTCCTCTTTAGCTTTTACTCCTTAGATACAATTAGAAATGATAGTCAAGCACAGATATATGATTCAGGAGGTAGAAAGACAGCAAATATAGGCTGAAACCAGCAGAGCTTAAAAGAGATTGACTCGCTTCCAACAGTGGCCCTCCTCACTACATGCAGGTAGTCCCTGGACCTCTCAACTCAGGGGCTGAATAGTGTCTCCTCCGGACCGCCTCCTTCTTCTGCCCCCCTGCTGGCCGCTCTGGCCCTGGGGGAACCTGTGGTTGTGGTGCCTTTAGGGACTCACACCCTCCTTCTGACTTCCTGGGTGAGGTTTTTGGCTCCAGAGTGGCTGACGGTGTTGGCTGGGGGGCTGAGACAGGGGTGAGGGCCAGGCAGACGTCTCCCACGCTGAGCTGGCGGCACTGCAGGCCGCAGAGACGTGCAGTCCTCTGAGGGCTGCAGGACGACCAGCCCCGCCCACGCACAAAGAACGGGTACTCCACATAGACGTCCACCAGCTCCTGGAGGAGGATGTTACATATGCACAGGAACGTTAGGCACAGAAATGCAGCTTACGCACTTGTTCACTAGAGAGCAGTGTTGTCCTAGTTTGGAGAATCTACTGAATTCATGTCAAATAGCAATTAAGTGAGAGAAACTTGTTTAATGATTTCAGACTTGTTTGACAGCACTAAGATGTGGTAAATGTAGGCTTGTACTGATGCCAAACATTGCAACACCACCTACAAGTGAATGATCCAGTGTTAAGGACCTGCCATAGTAATTCATTGTCAAGATGTTATGTAATTATAAAGCCTGTCAAATTATCTGTCTGATGGTACAAGTGCTTGTTTGTAGAAAAATAAAACGATCAGTGAAAACTAGGGGGAGGCGGCATGCATTGCCTGTCTGACACAATTGTTTTTTAAATACTAAAACTGGAAACCCGAATAATTCTGCACATAGTGGGTTTAAAAGGCTATGTCTCTCAGAACTTCCACACCATCTTTGTGTGGCAGTCCCTGGCACTTTCATTTCCACTGAAGACACAAAACTTGAAAATAGTCCCGATTTCAGTTTCATTTTTTAAAAAACAGGCCAAATAACTTCCTAAAACAGCTGGGCACTTCAGTTTTTTTAGCAAATGTTACTGAAACAGAAGTAAGTGGTGTATTTGTTGGGGATTATTTTCAGCCTCGGATTAACACACATTTGTACACTTGTATTTTAAAGCACAATTTTCTTTACTCAGTGCTACACTGAGGCTCCTTTATGTATTTTAATAGTTTCTTGACAACAATGGAGCTCTATGGCACAGAGAAATAAGCTATATGAGACTTTGGATACACAGACAATACCTGTTAGAGGGATCAATTCTTTGTTGAGGGATTTTTGTTGTATTTGTTCACAATAGAAAAATACAAACTATCACCAGCTTTATCCTTCAAGATGTCCTAGTAAGAGCCTGACTAAAGGCATTTTGTCATTAAGAATTTGTGAGGATTTACCTGAATGAAACATTTGGTAGATATGCAACCTAAATAAAATAATGGCAGCTACTTGTGAATGGTGGAATAATTCAAAGTGATTTTCCTTCACCTGGGACTGCTGGTCGTGAAGCAGGATGAGGAGACGTGAGATGGAGGAGGAGGCGGCCGAGGGGGAGATGCTCTGCACCGTGCAGCAGCTCAGGCGCAGGTCTGGACAGGCCAGCGAGCCCAGCAGGAAGTCCTCCGTCTGCAGCTGTTCCACCCTCCTCAGCCGCCCGTCTCTGAGCTCGATCAGAGAGCCCGCCACAAAGTGAGGGAGCAGCCAGGGAAAACGGTTGGGGGAGGAAGAGGAGGACGAGGCCTGCCCAGAAGAGGATCTTGATGCGTCCTCCTTCATGGAAGTGTATGTGTCGCTCGAGTTGTCATCAGGAGAAACTCTTATGAAGGAGTGTCCAGAAACGGGATGCTTGGCGACCTTCGTTGATTTGTGCAACACATCATGTTGCAATGTAAAGTCCTCATGTGGAGGGTGAGGTAGGCATGTGCTCAATGATGGAGGACTTGCTTTTTCAACCCTGGGAAGATATTCAGCTTTTCTGTCTCTTCTCCTCACATATGGTCCTTTATTCTTCCCATTGCTCTGCCTCTCTGCGTTTAAACTCTTGTCTCTTAATGTCTTGAGCTGCTCCCAGCCGTACCCTCCACCCACCCTTTGGAAACCCTCAGTGACCAGGGAGACAGGGCTGAATCTGGAGGGGTGGTGTGGATGGGCCGGGTGGAGTGCAGGAGTGCCAGACAAGTGGCTGAGGTGCTGATAGTGGTGAGGAAAGTCCCACCCAGGGTGCAGGGGGTTGAACTCTCTCCACTCTGCCCAGCCATGATGCTCCCTGAATGCAGAGAGGATGTGAGGTTTGGACCTGGTGGATGTGTTGGTCTGCATCCAGGGCTGGTACAGTGCAGGAACCCGTTTGGGTACGGGCTGGAAAGGGCTTGTGTGTTTGGTCTTAAACTCACTGTGGCTCTTGTAAGGGTACGGCGCCTTGAATGTCGCAGCATCACACTGCTGCTGCTGCTGCTGAGGCGGTGACGAACTCGGCCTTTGGTCCCTCTTTTTGAGCGGGAGGCTTTCCCTGTCCGGGACCAGAGCTGGGTTCGGTGTGAAGCTCATTGGCTGACGCTGCCTGTCACTCACACTGGCACTGCATGCCCTCCTGCAGAAGTTGAGGAGGTGTTGTGATCATGTGACGCAGACTTCAGTCTTTTGGCAAGCGCTGTAGATAGTTAGGTCCGAGGTCGTCACGATCTGAAATGCAGAAGAAACAAATATTGGTGCACTTTATATCCTCGCAAACAAGGCGTCAAGTGGGAGAAAATCGTTTGCTTCTCTGTTTCGGCTTCTCTATCATTTGCTTCTCTTGCTTTTCTATTCAGACTCTCAAAATGTTCTTGGTAAATGACAGAACTTTTCCCCTCCCCTCTGACTGTGCCACCTGGTGTGATCATTGCCTGTAAATGTCCCCATGACACATCAACAATGACTTCACCATCTGCTTCAAATGAAGGCTTTCCAACCACCAATTGCTATATTGATAGGGTTTACTTTGATGGACATCTACCAACTCCTTTGTAAAAAAAAAAAAAAAAAAAAAAAAAGTTGGTAACTATGGTAACAAAGTACTGCGCAGTGTGGTCGGCGAGGGAATGAATGAGGACACTGTGAAAAGGTAAAAGGTTGGGGGCGGGTGTAAAGTTAAAGGTTAGATCTCATCACAAGCTTAATAATATCATTCAATAATGGTGACATTTTTCATTGGAAACATAAGAAAGTGTGTGTAAACCCCATCGTCTTCCTGACATGCATGCACAGTGGTGAGTCAGTTCACTGAGGGGGGCTAAATATAAGCACCACACACACAGACACACACACACACGCACACAGTTTCTTACCTGTTCAAAGACTCTGCAGACACATTCTTTACACAAAGGGGATGCAGGGAGGTAAAGGCAAGCACAGGACTTTTATAGCCTGTCAATGCAAAGCTCATCTCAATGCCCTGTATTATGTCACCGTCACAGCTGAGCACTGCTGCTGAATGGACCTCTTTCACTCTGCCTGACAGGCATGTCTCTGATATGAGCTGTTTCTCTATTATGTGTGTGTGGGATCAGACAACACCCTCACACTGACATTCCTGTGCGAGCAATTCAGAGTGACACATAAATAGTATTTGTCTGCAGTGTAGACGTGAGGGCTACTTACTCACAGTGACCGGCACACAGGTACGATCAGATCCCAGGTGACCCAAACAGGCCTGCACTGTGATGTCATCCAGGCTGAATAACCTTATGAAGTGATCACTTCACTACAGGTCTCTAATCTACGGAAATTATATGTATACACAACAGTGTTTAGTGTGTTTGGTGCCATCGTGATAATGATAATCTGCATTAAGGATTATTTGCATATCAGGAGTGACAATATTGCATTTAGTCTGCTTGATGTTCCCATGTATGGAGCTGTAGCACAATACAACCAAATTTAAACACTGGTGCTGAATCCCACAGACCACGAAGAGTTCCTCAACCGTGCATTCAGAGTTAGACTAATGCACATATCATAACCGGTGGAGTGAAAGACAGTCAAATGCTACATTAGATGAAGATAAACTGGTTTTCAGAGAAAGCTTCATGTTGGAGACTTACTTACATGTTCCTCCATCCGCCATCCGTCCACCCGTCTCTCTGTGCATCCATCTTCACAGAGCTTGTCCATCCATGTTCAGAGATGCTCCACACACACACACACACACACACACACAAACACACACACAGCTGTTTGGCTCGTGTCGTCCTCCAAGGCTGCAGGTGAAAAGGCAACAGAGCAGAGAGATCAGAAGCATCCAGACAAGCTCAACAGACTGTCTATCAGACACGCTCTCCTCCTTTTCTCTTCTCCTCTTCCTTTCTCTCTTCCCTCCTACTCGCTTTTACATTTTACACTCCCACTCTACTTAGTCAGTCAGTCCTGTTAACCTTTCTCAGACAGATTTGGTGTCTCTCCCTCACCCTCTCTTACTTTCTCTCTCTCTCTCTCTGTCTCCCTCTCTCAATCTCTCACATCTGAACTTGGTCACCCTGTGTTTGCTGCTGAGTAGCACTCTGTCTCTCTTCCATTTGTAATCACACTCCTCTTCCTCTCTCCATATTCCACTCTCTCCCTCGCTCCGTAGCTCTCTGTTGTTGGGTGTATAATTAGAAATGAGACTGCTGTGCAACTCCTCAGCTGATGGTAGGCGTATGACTGCCTGATGGCTCTGGCGCTCTGCCCGGTGTAGTGAGGGCGGGAAAACGTTGCTTTAGATTAGCCTGGACACACGCGAGAGAGAGAGAGAGAGAGAGAGAGAGAGAGAGAGAGAGAGAGAGAGAGAGAGAGAGAGAGAAAAGGGGATTGCAGAACAGAAATCTTGCAATCACATCTGCAATCGACAGCAAATAGCCCTCACTTGTTGTCGATTCTTCCTGCTGTTTCTCACTTCCTGCTTTTCTCACCTCAGTGGGAAGATGCGGGCTAATAATGTTTCATCCTAAAAGAGCGAGATGTGAAACCGTATGAATGTTTTGAAACGGCCAGTAATTGCTATTGAGCAAAGTGTTCAAAGGTCAGCATTAAGTACTAAAGCCAATTCTCTGCAGAAAAAGAAGGCCTTTCATGGTTGTGCAGACAACATAAACGATGTCCCCTCACCCTCACCCACACCATGCTGCCTGCTCGCTTTCTATATATTTTATCTCCCACTTTGTTCTTGCTTGCTTTCTTGCCTCCCCCTTTCATCTCATTTTAAAACACAAGAAAGAGGACTTGGCTCTTGCTTCATGGCTGCCTCAGCTGCACAGCAGCCCAGGTCTCAGCTATTGATTTTGCAGGGCCTCAGCAGGTGAACCCCCCGTCATGAGAAAGCCCACGCAGAATTTAGTTTGAGGTGAAGAGGATTTCTCAGTTTGAGTCACATCATGCTTCCTCTGCCCACTCTCTCTGTATCTATCTCTCTGTTTTCTCTCTGTCTTTTCTGTCCTCTGGTGTGCATGGTAAAATGCTTTGGCACAACCAGCACATTCAGGCTAAACCACCAGAACCACTGACATTTGCAAAGAGTGTGTTTTTATTGATATAAATCGCCAGTCACTCCCACCACTTCCCAACTGCTGCATTACAGCCTGTTTTTGAAGTTTCACTTTTCAGCTTGGCACAGGCGCTAAGAGTAAGTTTCAGTAGTGAAAGTCTACGTGCTTGTGAAAACATAAGCACATACAGATTTATTAATCATTTGTTGTCTTATGAGAAGAACTGTGCACCACGGTTTTTGCAAAGTAAGCCTATTCTATAAATAAAGATAATTAAAATTATTCTAAAGAAAGAGAAACATTTTCTGTTGATCAAAGTTATTGTGGATGACTGGTTCACTTTGTGCTGATTCTCACCGACAAATTCTTGCAATGACTCACACCAGCATCTTTTCCTGCCTGCAACTGAAGCAAGGCACTCTTTTTAAAGTCTCTCTCAAATGCCGATGTAGTGTTTTGGATAAAGTCGATGATGTAATGCTGCTTTGTGGAGCCTCTGCATGCAAATATTGTGTAATCATTAAGTCCAGAGTGGGAGAGCTGAAAATGTCGTCTGTTGTCCACTAGATGGTGTCCAGGACACACAGATTATCAGACATTATACTATATTTCCTGACTGATTCCCATTTAAGTAATCCTAATGATGTTTTTAAGCAAATGTCATAATTTTTACAGTCCATATTTGGTTATTGGTTGTTGTTTTTTAGTGTGTCATGCCTTTATTGGAGAGTGAGAGAGGGATGGGGAATGACTGATGTCCCTGGCTGGACTCTAACTGGAGATGTTGCGGTACATGGTCAGCACCTTAAACCTCTACACCACCAGAGCACCCCAAAGATCACAGCACTAACATGAAGGACTAATTAACATATGCAAATTAACTGCTAAAAGTAAAAACAATTAAAAATGTAAAATTGGGCTACAACTAACAAATTTTAATTATAAATAAATCTACTGATTATTCGATCATTTAATTGATTAATTATTTGGTCTGTAAAATGTCAGAGGACAATGAAAAATCCCAGAGCTGATTGTGACAACTGTAAATTCAATCAACAGCCCAAAAATATATCATTTATAATAATATAAAACCGAGTAAGGCTGCAAATCCTCACTGGACGAAGCTGTGACCAGGGAATGTTTGGCATTCATTCTGTCAATTGACTGGTTGATTAAGCAATAAGGTTTTTTTTTTGCTCGAATGTGAAATTAATAAATCTGTTTTTCAAATTTTGTTTGTAGGATATTCATCTAGAAAGACATCTAGCAATTCTACTTTTTTGTGTTGCTTTTAATGTTCGGATTACTCTTCTGTAGGGAACAAAATGTTCTTTTGAAAAATAAACCTGAAAAAGCCTTTAAACTGTTCAGGAGCATCAATGCTATTACAATTATACTTAAAACAGTTCTGAATAACAACAATACAACAGTTAAAGGGGTGTTTGTTGTCTGTTAATGTAACATTTGATGACTTCACTTGACCCTGAAGGTGGCACAGAAGACAGCAGGTTTAAATCTGCAACAAAAAACGTAGATGGGGAAGAAGAGACAGAAAGGGAGGAAGGAAGGGAGGGGGAGGGAGGGGGAGTAAGAAGACAAAAATAACAAAGACATGTGTCTGTCTCTCCTCGGTATTTTCCACTCCGTTACATAAAATCCCTTCTTCCCTCGTCTCAGTCGCTCCCTCGGTCTCCCTCAGCTCCTCCCTCCTCCCCGTCATTGGTCAGCTGGTCGGCTCCACAGAGCCACGAACTTGTTCTCGCCTCAGCCAAGTGGATCAGAGTCCACTGAGGGAAAGAGGGAAGCTGGGAAGGAGAGCAGCAGCCTGGCAGTCAGCATCAGTCACTGTGGGGCACTCTGGAGTGAGCGGAGGAGGTGGGAGATGATCGGCAGCCTCTCTTCTGAACCGTCACAGGGCTGACCGGCCATCACACACTTCATCATCTCTGATTGATTACCTCTCCAGCAGCAGCATGAGCTCCTCGTCGGCCAACCTTCACAACAAATGCCTATCCTGTGAGTAATTCTTAACTACTTTTTAATCTTTGGCAGAAACTCATCTTTTAGAATCAGGTGGATATTTTGAAATGCTCCATTAACACAGCTTTTATTTTTAGATTTAGAGCAGGACATTAGAGAGAGGAAATGTTTTCTCCATATTTGGTTGTCAGAAGTACAACACACACACAGATGGAACATTTAAGGCAAAGAGATGGGATGTAGTTGAAGTAAAACCCACTTTTCCATTTTATGTATCACCTTTTAAGACGTGAGAAATCCCCATCCTTTCTACATTAAATTAAATAGTGTCAAATTAATGTCAACTAAGTGACGAAAAGGTACAAATGAACACTTTTCTGACACTAAATGTATTCACTGTCCCATTACTATGAGGCATAAGCTGTGTGTGTGTGTGTGTGTGTGTGTGTGTGTGTGTGTGTGTGTGTGTGTGTGTGTGCCAGATATATTGCAGTGTGTTACATAGCTGCCGTTGTGTTGATGTTGCCTGAAGTGACTGGTTGCTGTGCCAGCCAAAAATCAGACAGGAATGTTGAATCATCACCCTGAGTAATGTTCACTAATACCAAGTGAATAGGTCACACACTCTCTCTTTCTATACACACACACACACACACACACACACATACACACCGAGGCAGGCTTGGATTGGGGCCACCGAAGAGCTCCAGACAAAGATCTCTTATTTCTAATGGGATTGTGCCTGCAGATCTCACCACAGTCGCCTGACTGCATCGGGGTCGGCGGCTTCATCCACAGACACACCGACCTCGATAAGACGCACAGACCTGAAATAGTCCCAGTGACATCACCGTGTGATTTCATGAGGCTAAAAAGGATCAGGGCTGTGATTTCAGAGAAGACGCCTCGCATCTGTTGCTCGCAGCCCCTGTGCCTCCGCGGCCCACCTTCTCTCCGTCATTACTGTGCTGTGGAGTGAAGGACCGACCAGCTGCTGAGAACATGTTACAGGCAGCAGGGCATCGGGTGTAGAAGGGATTGTTTCTATTCTCCATGTATTCCTGGCTCGGTCCCCTTGGACGTGACCCAGATAGGACTGAAGAGTAGATTCTGTTTAATGAGTAAAATTAGAGGGGTAAAAATCCATATTATGTATTGTCTGTATCTTTAATTGGCCACACTCTGAGGGATACAGACAGTATACTGCACATCTCTGGTATGCTGCTCTGCTGTCCAGTCATTGGAGCTTAATGTCGTAGCTAGAGGGGATATAAACGGGACCAAATTGAACACGCTGAAGAAGATTTGGGTTTTTTTTTTTACCTCTTTTGCTCCTATCTCTTCTGAATTGACTGTTTTGACAGTTGGATTTACTTGTTGAAAACAATAACATCACGTCCTTTGCATTTAATATTGATGATATTTTACATAATATCACTTTATAAGGTTGCTATGGTGAACTTGTTAGTATACAATTGCATGTTTACACATCCAGCAGATACAGATAAACATTAAATTTATTTGGAATCATGTTCACAAGAAAATCCAATAGTCACTCTCTTTTAGCTCTGTTTTTGGTCTCCACCAACTCCCGAGGGAAATATCTGTCTCTTTCACTGCTAAATTCTCCACTGTGTTCACCAGGTAGTCGTTAACTTTGCCTGTCTGCTGTTTGATGCTGGGAAGGAGATTTTTTGCTAATGAGTCTGACAGCCACTTCCTACAGCTGAAAACACTTTGGGAGAGTTAAACCAAAACAGTAAAGTTGCAGAAAAACCAAAACAACAAGTTTAAAATATGAAACTCTCTGTAGAGCTGAAGGAAACTAAAGATGGGAAATAATTCTCTGGGGATTTGTCACTACGAGTGACCCTTTCACATTACATACAGTCCATTAATTTGTTGTTATTGTAAATGTATTTATAATGACAGCTTTAAATTGGACTATTTCCTTACTAACAAAACTAAAACTTTACTCCAGGCAATGTGAAAAAAGGCTTTGAAACAGCATTTAGACCTACATATTGGGAAATGACCAATTAGTGGCAGACTTTTTCATCAATTTAAAGATCTGGTGTTGTCGGATCAAGCATGTTTTTGAGTAAAAAAGAGGGTGTAATACTGTGTTATGCTCTTTCTGAATCAACTGGAATACAGGAACATGGCTCTCCAATGTGAGGGAAGCTCAGATTATTCTATTACAAACAATGCCTCATAGCCTGGCAGCACTTTAAGTTGATTATATGTGTGTGTTTGTGTGTGATTATACTAAACAGCCCTACATGGACGGCTGATTAAGGTTCCCATCAATTCAACAGTCTCAGCATTGTAGCCCTGGAGACACAGACCAGCTCCTCTCATTAGTTCTCTAACAAATCCATCTACTCACTGTTGAGCTGAATCCTCTGGGTGCAGACGGAGCTCGCGCCTGCAGGCATACACCGAGTGTTCAGAGCCCTACACAGAAAGACAGCAGCAAGTTATCATGTGAACACTCTTCCAAATGTGTAAAACCATGTAGCACAAATTCACCTGTTCAGTCAGATTTGGAGTTTGTTCACTGAGTGTTATTCCTCTGACTATCAAAACAAAACAAAAAAGGTGGGAAGTTAAAGCTGATTTTTTATATTAACAATCAATAACAAACAATCGAAGGACGATGTGTACGTGAAGGGGATCACTTGTAGAGAACCTGAACTCAGCCCTGCAGTTTCCCTTCAGTTCTAGAGCGTTTAGTTCATTTGCAACTTTTTGTTTTGGTGTTACGGCCTGTAACTTTACGGTTCACGCTCCCTCAACTCACTCGGCCACACCTGTTTTCAACAAAAAATCTCTAAAAACCCACCGTACGCTACCTGCCCAGCACCAAACGGCAGACAAAGAGCCAGACATGTCCCTCAGGAGTTGGTAGAGACCAAAAACAGAGCTAAAAAAAAGTGAATATCTTGTTAAATTCATCGTGTGGCGAGAAAGACGACTCTAAATGGATGCCAGTGTTGCTTTGTATCAGCTAAACAACCGTTATGTAACACATTCGATGATGCATTGTGTTTACGACTTGTTTCTGCTGCCCCCAAGTGGCCAAAGAAATGTTTCCATTGGAAAATGTTTGTGCAGCACTCTGTTCCTGGTTTGTTTGAATTCATGGTGTCTTTTAAGCTCATGTGAGCTGGCCACAGTAATATGCATGACACAAAAACATTTCATTGATTTATTCATTCATATAGTGCAGTTACAGTGCCCCAAATCTAATAAAAGGAAATAAAAGTGCAGTAGAGAAAATTAATCAAATAATTACATTTAAAAAAAAAAGACAGAATTATCTAATTACTTTTGGAGCTTACAGTTACACAAACGATGAGACAAAATAGAGTTCAGCTGTAATATGGTTTCAATAGACTCCAATCTTGTAACTTAATCACATGCATTTTTTGTGGTTGTGATAACATTAAGTAATCATTTAATCTGTCTGGATGGTCAGTGCTACAATAAATCATGATAAAATTGTGTTTAGTCTTCTGTAGCTACAGCATCTGCAGGCCATCCTCCCTCAGCCTCAACAGGAGAAATGTCTGAGAGACTGTGTTGAGTTTAACCAAACATTCCTACACTTCTCCCAGTGGAGGGGAAAATAGCTTTAACCCCCCAAACAAATATGTGGAGAGGCAGGAAGAACAGGGAGCGGTGTGACTGTCGAAGAGAAGTCAGCATGTGAGGATTTAATGGTGAAAGAACAGATTCTCTGTTTGCCTCGCTCTCTTGTTAAAGCACCCTTACTGTTTACTTTAATATACAGCTGTGTTGCTTTACAGATGCTGTAATTACATATCCCTCGCAGAAGTTTGGACATTATTGGTCAGTTGGATTGCTTAAATAATAGTTAACATTCTTATTTTACTGTTCATTAATGGTCATTATGGATAAGAAGATTAGCCATTGTTGAAAAAAACCATGGGTATGTCAGCTGGTGAGGCCTATTTTGTTGATGCAAACTCATGACAGTCAGCTTGGGGGCTTATGGAGGGCAGTGGGACAGGACACTGACCTACAAACAGTCCTATTGTTACTCTGGTTGTAATCCAGGCAGGAGGGAAGGAAAGAGAGGGTTAACACTGATGTCATTGTTTTCCTGATGGACTGGGCTGATGGTGCTGGACACTGCTTTGTCCCGGAGAAAACAACCGCCAGATCTAATATGCAAATGAAAACACACACGCACATGCACCGAAATACAGACCAGACAGACACACAGACACACATCAATAGCTGCCATAAATAATTTACTTTCCTTGCAACTGGAGCCCAGTAAATGGCAGCTTTTGGGAGAGAAAATAGGGAGTGAGAGAAACCAAAAATAAAAGTGTGAGACACAGCGAGTGCATCGTCTCCAAAGATGTTATTGTCCATTTTACAAGCGTGGCCACCTGTCTCTTCCACTTTAGTTCAAAGCTTTCTGAGAAATGAAGAAAAGATACAAGCAAGCAATGTGATGGTTTTGAAACTGCAGTCACCAGAAAACTGTAAATCAGTTTACTGGAAGCTTTCAGGATGTGCTGACCGGGACGTGTTGAAGCACTCAGCATCATCTCTTTAATGTTAGAGATAAATTAACACGTGCAGTTATAGTTGCGGCTCTGCTCTTGCTGAAAGAGCTGGATGCATCTGCTACCTGTAGCCATCCAGTCGTTCCACCATTCTCCAAGACCACTGGGACACCGTTAATTACTGTAACAGCCCCAGCAAAGACACTGATCCACTAACCACCAGCTGTAGACTGTTAACAGCCTGCTGCTGCTGCCGAGGTCAGTGTTGTGCTGGAAGGCAAAGAAGAGACTCTCAGTAAAAATAACAAGACATCCTTTTTATCTAATGAGCCCAAGCAGAATTCCTTCTCTCCATCCTCCCCATCTCTACAACCCACACCCTTGTGTCGACTCACTTTTGGCTAACCTCTCTCCCATCATACTCCAGATTTTTTAAGACACCCTCCTCCTCATTTATAGCCTTTTTGTAAGTACTCCTGTCCTGCCTGACCTTTCTTCCCTCACTCTTCGTGCAGCCTTTCTGTGTTTACAGCCGCTCGCCGCCTTCTTCTGCACCTTCTTTCTCTCTTGTCGCAGTTGGGAACTCACTCATGTGAAATAAAATCTCTCTCCTCCGACAAAAAGTGTCTGGGTCAAAAGGGCAGCCAGTCTATTCGCAGCGGCCTCAGTCCACACAAGTGTTACCTCAGGGTTTCAGGTCTGTCCTGGTGGTTTGAAGTCAGCGATGGCGGCTGGCTTAGTGCCAGCAGGTGATCATGCCTAGTCAATTCAATTCAATATACAACCACAGAGAGACAGAGAGGACAAGGGCAACACTGCTACTGAGATATGGAAGACAATTAATTGATTTTTTCTGTATTTATTTTAGCATTTATTTATATATTTATATATCTATTCTTTGTTTTATTTATTGTCATGTTTATGTCTACATTGAAGTCATATATACTGTATATACAGTATATTCCTGTTTAATTTTTATGACCATACAAAAATAAGTCATTTTTTGTCCTCCATACTGAGGGACACATGGAACAAGGAAAGAAGCAATAAGTCGGGACATTTTATTTTTTGCTTAAACCACTGACACTACAGTGGGTGATGCTTTTTTATTGGCAGTCTGCTATTTCAATCTAACGGTGGGAACACATGGATGTTTGTACCACCACCACAGCCATCCAAACAGGGTTGACCTCATCCATTTGTATAAGGAAACCACTTCTCAGAAAAAAGTCTTGGCTTGGATGAATGGACTCAAACTGAGAGTCTGGTAAACTGCTCCATAACCAAGCAGAGGAGGAAACCATGGTTCCCACGGGGGGATTCTGTTTAACTGTTTACTGAGGGTTTATAGCCAGAGGGAGTCCTTCAACCAACAACTTTAAAAACAACTGGATCATCTGGGGAGGCAGTTTTTCTCTTCTCTGTTCTGCCCTGACCTTCCCCCTCACAGGGGAGTCCACCAGTGAGCTCACATTTTCGACACAGTGATGGACTAATGGCAGCCTGTGGGCGACACCGAGCCCTCCTATCCCTTCATTTAGCCTCCAGATCAATGTGTTGCCTCTGCTATTTGTGCCGTCGGTGCTTCTAAACCGGTGGTTTAGGGTCCCGTCCTTGAAAACATGAACACAGTAGCATTGAACACTCTCTGTATCATCATGTGGGGATGATGCAATACAGCTGTTCCTGGGTCTTCTGAGAAGTCTTTCTCATCATGACACAGTTTTCACAGAAATTTAACTTAAGCAAAAAAAAAAAATAAAATAAATTATATATTATATAAAGATATAATTGGATGAATTGAACAAACATGTCATGATCAGTAAAGGATATAACTCTATTAAACAAGCTGGGTTTAGGTGTATTCACCCTCCGCTGCATCCAAAATGATTTCCTGTAAATGGCATCATGTCTAAGGAGGGCAGGCCAGTCCCGTTCTCTGCTTTTGTCCGACTCTGAATGGGCCCTTTCTCTCTCTGCCCCCTCAGTGGAGGGTCTGGGTTTGTCTTTATGTGGGGAGGCAGAGTGGCACGCTACACGTCCGGTCCGCTCGGTGCGTCTCCATCTTTCTGTCTGTTCCAGTCATTCTGCATGTCCAGCTGGTCCTGAGCCCTGATCTATGACCTTTTCTTTCTCAAGTCCCTGAACAGTCAGAGGAAGGAAGGAGGGGGAGACAGAAAGTGAGAGAGAGAGAAAAAGACAGACACAGGCAGGCAGAAAGAAAGATAAACAGAAAGAGGGATAGAAAGAGAGACAGAAAGAAATACAGAAAGAGACAAAAAATAAAAAGAGCGAAAGATTAAGATATAAGAAAAAGTTATTGTATTAAACTGTATTGTAATGTATTGGACTGTATAGCAATCAAAAAATCAAAAACTACATCAGTATAATATAGAAATATGTGAATCTCCTGTAAACTGCTTAGGCAACAACATATTTTTGTTAATTTCAATAAAGCTATTTTAATTTGAATTTGAATTTGACAGAAAGAGGACAAAAAGAGACCGACAGGCAGAAAGAAAGACAGAAAAAAGACAGAAACAGACAGAAAGACAGAAATAAATAAATAGATAGAATGAGTGACAGAATGAAAGAAGAAAACAGACTAAAGAAGTAAGAAAAATGAGAGTAAGAAGGACAGAAGTGGGGACAAAAAAACAGAGAAAGATGGAAAAAAGAAAGACTGAACAAAACAAAGAGAGACAGAATATCAGGTCAAGCTCAAGCCTGCAGGTTGTTCATCTCTGCTCTGTCTCTCGAGCAGCCACAGGCCCTTCAGACATCTTGTGGTATGAAACTGAAGAGTTTGGGTTGTGGCGGGGCCGTAGCCGACCGAACATGTGATCTCATGCGGACGCTGTGGCCAGGCTTCTCATGTGGACGGAAGATTTCCCCGTGTGACTGGTTGCACTAATCAGAGGTCACAGGGGTCATCCGAGGCCAGGGAAGCTGCATCGATCAAGGTGATTCAGAGGAAAGAAGAACTGGATAGGGAAGCAAAATCAATGTGAGGATATACATCTGTAGCTAACCTTTAGCTCTCCACAGGCCTCAGGCTTTAAGTAGAAACAATCAATGCTGTGATCAATCAGTGTTTAACTGAGTGGGAAAAAACTCAGGGATAAGCAATTTGTTTAAACCTGCCGCCTGTAATGAAGAGCATCATTTTCTTGGAGACGGTTGCAGCTCAAACATGCTGTTTGAGTCCGTTCTGCTCTGCTTTTGAAAGAAAAGAAAGGATAGTCATTCAACCAGTACAAATTCAATTTTGTTTGACATGACGTCCTCAGCTGGTCACATTAAACAAGGAGCTCTTTTCATCCAAACACACATGTCAAACAGACGGCTCCCGATTGTGACTGACATCTTGCTTTGTCAGCGCTGCTCACTTTGACAAGAAGTGTTTCTGATTGTGTAACAGTGCAGGGAGAAGAAAGCAGCGCGGACTCACCACCTCCGACAGCTGCACAAAGACAGAAAGGCTGCAAAAATAAAATGCCATAAAGATGACTTGTCACAAGATAAACAACTTGCAATCATTCGCCTGCCATCTGAGGGTATCGCTTCTCTGGAAATGGCTTAAAATGGAAGTGCGCTGGTTTTACACATCAAAATCTGTTAGGGAGTACTACTGCATATATAAAGTAGTAAAAAGCCTTTTTTGTGGCTTCAGTGGGAGAGTTAAAAAAAAAAACAATGTTGCATCGATTTTGATACTCTTTGTTTCTCGTGAGTCCAGCGATGTTACAGAAGTGATCCTGGTGCTAAACTGGTGTAAACTTTCAGAAAATACAATCAAGGGGTCATTCACTATAGTTAAAGAGGAACTTTTGAGGAACTTTCCAAGTCAAAATAACCCTGATGATGTCATCAGGGTTATCTCAGATTGGACTTGGAGACTCCAAATCTATAAATTTGTAAAGTTGTAAACTAGGGGCGTGGAGATAGGAATATTTGAACATATACCAGGCAGGGAGACTCAAATGAAAAATGCAATTAAGAGGTATTATGGGAATCATAGGATCCAGAAATTCCTCCAATTTTCTGGAAGGTACCCCTTTAAGAAGTAGAGAAGAAAAGTAAAGGGACGCCATACGGCCCCGGAGATGAATGAAGTGTTGCGGAGGGATGAAGAGAAAAAAGGAGGATGAATGAGTGCGAGAAGAGCAGTTAGGTGCAGAGAAGGATCTGATCTTGTCTGACAGGACAGAGAAAGCCATATGAGATAATTTTACTTATTCTGCTGATTAAAAAAAAACAGGCTGCACAGCACCATGGACACCTTTTCAGGATCTCCTACAGGGGAGTTTGTGGGTGTTTGACGAAGTTACATCATGTTAAAAACCTTGTTATGATCACTGACAATGTGTCCCTTGACAGGTTTATGCAAATGTAATTATTATAAGAGAAAAACAGCTTCATCCTTTGAACCAAACACATACAGTACCAGTGTGATCACCGTGTCAAGGCAGATATTGTCAGCTCATCCCTTTTTGCCGTCAGTTTTCTTGTACACTTTTGTGTTTTCAGTCTACGGGGAATCCCGTCTATATTTCTGTGTTCTGTCCATGCCCACATACTGTATGCCCATAGGTGCTGTCAGCCGGTCCAGCCCTGGGCTTTGAGTTGTCCTCTTCTTTCTGCCTGTCTGATCCCAGTGAGGTCCCTGTACCCAGGAGGCAGGCTGTCAAACAGGGCCGAGCTGAGCCGCAGTGACAGCGGCGTGTCCTCCCGTCACCACAGACTTGTTCCCGGGCACGACTCGTGGGGAGGACAGTGCTGACGCGGCACTCTGAGGATGGCAACCTGTTGCTGCTTTTAGGCAACATCTACATTTTTGGGGGGTATTTGCAGTGTTTGCAGCTTTATCCTGAGTGTTGCACTTGTTAAGTTTTGGCTGGAGCTCATCATGAGACAGGTTATTTCAATGGGAGACAACAGAGAATCCCTGAATCCTTTCCTTTCCCGGTGTTGTAAACATCCTGAGCTGAATGTCTTTCCCACATCACCCAGTGGGATATTTATAGAGCTGCTGTGACTGCTGCTTTCTACGCTACGCAGGCTAGATAATCTTCACATTATTCCAAGTTTAGACATGGCTTGAATGGCTCATCCAATTAGCTCAATCCCTGCCTGCAGCTTGTAATAGCTCCTCAAACCTCAAACACTGCCCTAATGACTGTGCAAAATATGGATTTAGTAGAGGAAACAGAACTTCATAATAAAGGATTTGTGTTTGTATGATTTGTAAGTATGTATCTGTAAGGTAAATATAAACCCAGGACACGGTTATCTTACATTAGCACAAAGACTGGAAACAACTTCACTGGATCTTTACTGTAACAGAGAAGCAAACAAATCTGCTTCTCCTACATGTTGTTTTTTTACAGATATTGTAACAACTGCTTAGAGATTTAAGTGCTGTTTTCTCCTCAGTGGCGGCCAAAGTTTCTCAGACATTTACAGTATTTACTGAGTCCAACATTTCCCCTCTCATCATTGCTCTTGCAGTCACAATGCTGCAGCTCACCCCCTCCACTCACACACATTGGACTTGCACTCAGCTTCATCACAAGGATGCTGATGAGGGGGAAAATGGGATCACATGGTATCTCAAACAAGATTAACTTAGTGAAGGACCTTACGGCTTGCTTTTGCAAATCAATCTGTGGAACAGCGACTGATTCAGTAAACATGCAGGCTAGCACAGTGTGATGTTTGGAGGGTTTGTTTAATTAGTGTTCTGATAAAAGCAACAGTTTGTTTCATCTGTTTGTTTTATCAGTGGAATGAATCATAATGCAAAGGAATGAAAGTTGGGGTGTATGTGATTAACTCTTTGCCGTGTTGAATTTCAACAATCAGTCAGTCTAGTAAAGTCCATAAAAGGAGGATTCCACCTTCTTATGTCTCTCACTTACAGCTCAATGTCTCCCCCTTGTGGCTACCAACATTTGACCTCTGTGTGACTGTAAAATGAGTCTCAAACTATGCGTCTCATTATACAACACCAGGTAATCTCGCTGACTAGTAAATCGACCTCCAGAGTGGAGGAACTAGTCCGTGAAATCCCTCTGTGTGGTGTTCAAATACTTACAGTCTCTCTGGCCTCTGAACTCCAGGTAGGCAGGTATAAAACTGTACCTGAGCTGAGCTGTAACTTCCTGTCCTTCTCTTGTGATTCCAGCGGAGGCCGAGCGAGGCCAGAGGCTGCCAGATGTGGACGCGGCACAGCAGCTCAAGTTGAGAGAGAGACAGCGTTTCTTCGAGGAGGTCTTCCAGCATGATGTGGACGTCTACCTGTCCTCAGCGCACCTTTGTATCCGGGACTATAAAAGACGTGAGTGGGACTGGTGGCTCTTTTAGTAACCACGTGCACTTATATGTTTGTGTTCATACGCAGATGCACGTCATCTCATTGCTTCCCTCTCCTGCAGCTCCAATTGGCAGCATCTCGTCCATGGAGGTGAACGTGGACTTGCTGGACCAGATGGAGCTGATTGACATCTCTGACCAGGAGGCTTTGGATGTCTTCTTCAGCTCTGGGGGAGAGGAAGGGGCGCTGACCTCCCCACTGCCAGGTATGGAAACTGGAAACAAAGCAGAGATTACAAGACACACTGCACGGTTTCAGGCCTAACAATATTTTTTTTATCCTCCTCGCAGTCCAAACAAACAACAATAACAAGGAAGTCATCAGTAACGGACTCTTTCGACACGTCCTTGAGGGTCTTGATGCCAAGTCCCGCATGTCCTCCACATCTTCAAACTCCTCCTCAGACAGCCAGACCACCATCGCCAACGGAGGAGACACCCGCGTAGTCAGATCTGACGACGAGGAAACACGCACCGGCACAGTCAAGCGAAGAGTCACTCCTCCAGAGATAGAGAAAGCGAAAAGCCAGACTCCATCGTCTTCGTAGGACGCAGAGTGGACTTTGGGATTTGAGCTATTGAAAGAGGCCTTTCAGCTCCGACTGTCTTCCACACACTGGGCCCTATCACTGCTTTCAGCCTTTCCTTTGATTTATGAGTTGTAGGTTTGGTTTTGTTTGTGTTTTGGAAGGTGGGGACCAAGAAATGTAAACATGGAGATTTCCTATTAATTCTCACCTGTTTCTATTCTTGTTTTGGCATGTTGTTGAAGGACAAGATTTTCTCCCCTGTTTCTGACCTCACCGGACTTGTAGTTGATGAACGATGGATTTTGTACAGTATTAACACAATCCAGGACGATAAAGCAGTGACTGTAATATAACATAATAATTGTATGAAGTATGACTATAAGCAGAAGGCTCCAGGTTACTAAATTTACTGTTTTTGAAGGCAACACATTGTCATGCCAATGCAAGTTCCCAGTTTTCTAGCCCTAATTTTAAATTAATCTCTCACAAAATCTGTTTGTTTTAACAATAAAGGAAAAGTGGAAAATGTATTCATGTGTTTGTAACTATCAACAAAACAGTTCCTAGTTATGTCAAGGCGCTGTGATGAGTGTAAACAAGTGCTTAGCTGCTTCCAGACAACAATTAAATTCAAAATTGTGCTTCAGGGGAAGATTGAGGATGCTATAACCAGAACCTGCAGGGTAACCTCATAAAAAGCCCTCAAATAAATCACATTTGCAGAGAGTCAAATATAGAAAAAGTAAAGTGATATTCTACTTATCAATCTTTTTGCACTTTTTGAGAAGATTGTTTGGAAAACACTGTGTCCCAGAAACCACAATGCAGTTTTTCTTAAGAAAACCTCATGAGCAAACAGTAATGTGTTGAAGGTGCACACACATGTGATTATTATAATCATGGAGGTGGGTGGGTTAAAGCAGAGAGGGCAGGGTTAGGGTTAGGGTTAGTCTTCCTTAGAAAAGCCATTCCTCAAACACTTTGAGCTTGATGTACTGAACAAGCATCATGCTGTGCTTCTTCCTCCTGGTATGTAGCAACACCGACTTCAATTCTTTTCTGAAATAACTTTAATTTAAGGTTAATGTTATAACTGGATTTTATAGATGTCGACTTTTGTGTTACTTTAACTGAAATATTTATTTTTCTTTGTTTGGGAATAAAAGTGTGACACAAAAGTATGTTCAAATGTGTGATAAGGTTGCAAGATTTTGATTTTTATCTATAGAAATCAGTCATTTGTTTTTTTCTACCAGGTAATTAATGTAAATTCCCAGCACTCTGCTGATCTATAAGTTCAAGGACATATTGGACCGTTTATGTTTCCATGTAGATCAATGTCTTCCCACAGAAGTGTTTCAATAAGTCAACAATTATTGGTGTACAAATTGATTTCTAAGACATACAAAAGATATAAAAACTATTCTGTATGTTCAAACATGAGATGCAAAATACAGTTTCCCATTGTGATACTTTTCGGTTTCTGTGGAATCTCTGTGTACATATTTCAGGAACTGGTTCGGCAACTATGAAACACAACGACTCTCAAACAAGTTCATTCTCAAGTGTATAGATGAAATGAATTATGAACTCCTACCTGTCGCTTTAAACAAATATTCCCACTTTGCATACTATGACTCTCATTGAAAAGAGGTTTGGTTGGCAATTTGTCTTTCAGGTTTATTATTTGTCAAGTGCAACATGCTCAGAGCTGCTGAGCCGCCACAGAAGGTCTTGGATCATTGGGTCCTTCACCATTGAGGAGGGGCATCCAGGTCCCTTCCCTTATGTGCTAGGCAAGGTGAGAAAACCACAGTGTAAAAAAATAAACAAAAAAAGAGTCAGACTCTGTGTCAACAAATAAATGGTTCCAGCAAAAAAGGTTATCTATTAATTCATACCAAATTCATCAATCGATACACTTATTTATTATAATAAATAGTTACCAAACATTACCAGTTGTATGCAAAGCTCTCAAGACAATCAGTTATTTCATTAGTCTGAAATGAGCTTTATTTTGAAACCTGCAATCATTTTTCTCCAATCTTTATAACTTCGATCCAAATGTAATGCAAATCATGTTTTTTCATCATGAGAGTGTATAAAAGACCAATGCAAGTCTCGGGACCCTGAAAGCTGACTGTGATGTGCTTGGTGTTGTGTTGTAGGTAAATATCGAGCGGGACTATCGAGTATACTTTGATCTCTTTGGAGAAGGACTGGATGAGGAGCCAAAGGGAGTCCTCTCCATTCATAAAGAATCTGGCACCATCTCTGTCCACAGGGCTGTGGACTATGAGGAGAAGACGATGCTTAAGGTTAGGCTCAGGACATATGACCAATATCTTATCTATACTGCTGTAAACTTCTACACACTGATTAGGGATCATCATATTTTGTCATTGCATGTGAGTGTTGTTTTAAGATATACATTGTGTGACTAACTTTGAGTCAAACCTTTCAATCTATAGCTGAAATTTGAGGCCAAAAAGACAGATTCATCACTAGACACTAGATTAGGAGTTGAGATTTCCATACGGGACATCAATGACAACCCACCACGCTTCTACAAGGATCTGTATGAAATCAGCACTGATGAGAGTAACGAACAAGGTAAAGAATATAACAAACCATATCCATTTTTTACTTTACCTACAATGTCTATTAAATATGCTCTTTTGTTTGTTTCTGAACAGCCTGAAAAGTTTTTGTCGTTTTCCAACAGGCTCACGTCTCTTGATGGTTGTGGCCCATGACAGGGACCAGAGAGGGACCCCAAACTCAACGTTCCACTACGAAATCAAATCTGTGTCTCCAAACCCTCCAGACACTGAATTCTTCATTGATGAGTCTGGAACCATTTCATTCAAAGGATGTTTCGATCATGAGGCAAGAGTCCCCTTTGTGAATGTGTCGGAATCACGTGAGATTACAGTACTGTACACACTGTACTGTAGATCCAATTATGGTAGTGTTTCCTGTTCTGCTCGGTCTTCACCTGATTAGGAGGGTGTAACCAAGTGACGTGGTATTTATGGAAGTATGTATGGCATGCTTGCTTTGAGCTCTGTCAAGTGACACGGGATTTGTTGTAAAAATGAAATCATCAAGTAGATGCTGTATATTTGTAAAAACAAAAAAGGTATACCTGCAATGAAAACAACCAAATACATATTGTGCAAAAAGATTAAGCTGGACATGGACATGGATGCTGGATACACATTAATCTAACTGTCTATATTTGTTTGTATTAAGGTGGCTGAAATGTTCACAGTGTTGGTGGAGGCCAAGGACCACGGGGAAGTAGTCAGTCTGTCCAGTTCAACCACCGTTGTCATTCACGTCCAGGACGGCAACAACCACCTCCCCACCATCAGCGGACAAACAGTAGGCAGTCATCTTGATTCTCAAATTCTCAATTGATGGGTATAAGGAACAGTAGGAAAAGAACAGAAAATTTAGGAAGTTATAAAACTGCCACTACAAGTTATATTTTTAAAATATATGTATTATAATTGTCGATGTTGAAGAATTATTTTCGAATGACATTGAAGCAAAGAAACAAAACAAAAACAGAGTAATGGTGAAGTAAAAAATAAAAACAACTAATAAAATACATTTGCAATAAGATAGAGTTACATAATGGCTTCACATAAACATCCAGCCTAAGAGATGTTTTAATTTTAAATTTTAAAAGTCTTTCAAATGCTTTTGTCTGTAATTTCAGTATATAGGTATTTTTCCATTTCAAACACTTCTTTTTATCTGCTTGAACATTCTCCCGTGGAAAGTATAAATTCAGTTTTACATTCCCTTGCCCCAACCAAAAAAATATTCAGCAAATAAGATGGATGTCTAATATCTTAATTATTCACAGGGAATCCAAAAAAATAAAATAGAAATATTATATGACAAGAAGACTACAAGATTTTTCACACCAATATGCCAGCGTATTTCCCCGTTAATGTTACACCTTTAAAAAGACATATCAGCTCTATGAGTAAATGAAAACCAATAGATGCTTGTCAAAGTACTAGTAACAGATTTCTACATTTTTCTACCTCTGCACCTTCATTCATACAACAGGGCTCCGGCAAAGTAAAAGAAGATGAGACCGGGATCTCTCCCCTGCGGCTGCACGTGACAGACAGCGACACCCCGAATAGCCCGGCGTGGAAAGCCAAATACACCATTCAGGGTGACGACGGAGAGCACTTTAAGATAGACACAGACCCAGACACCAATGATGGAATCCTGACAGTAGTTAAAGTAAGTGCTTTTTGACTGCATGCTTTACATTGCACTGACGCCGACCTCTAGTCTGATGAGTAATTACTACATGCTTGTTTGTCACAGTACAGGCACTTAAAGTTAACATGTTGAAATTGAATTGGAAAATGTTTTAAGAAAAATATATATAACAAATAAAAATTTAACATAACTTCTGTATAATTTCAGCCTTTAGACTTTGAGGCGGGAGCACAGAGGGAGCTGTCCATCTCAGTGGAAAATGAGGTGCCATATTTCTCCTGTAAAGTGAAGGAGAAGACGTCCTCAGGCCTCTGGACGGTTGACACCAGTAAAGGTGCAGCTCAGCCTCCCCCTCTAAAAGTCATCATTGAAGTTGAGGACATCAACGACCCCCCGTTGTTCAGTGTGACCGTCAAAGACACCAAGCTGGAGGAGAACTCGCCCACAGGGACCTGGGTGGAGAAACTGACTGCTGTCGACCCCGACTCCAGTCACGCGAGAGATTTTGTGTAAGTGGGATGTTTATTCCAACTTGTTTGAGCTCTTGCTTCATCTAGTGGCCTGCTACACTAAAGCAAATTGTGTTTGTCCACAGATACAAGGTAGGACATGATCCTGCTGGCTGGATCACGGTGGATCCCCACACTGGAGACATCACCACAGTCAAGATACCGGACAGAGAGTCTCCTCATGTTGTTAACGGCGTCTACACCATCTTACTGCATGCAGTGGATGATGGTAAAACTCAAAGTGCTGCCTGTTGACATTGACACACACCAAGTATTTGACGTTTTTAGGACAGAGAAAAGATTTCAACTGAATCGCCATTGCTTTGTGACACTCTTTTTCTATCTTGAACAGGCAACCCACCTATGACAGGCACAGCCACACTGAACATCCACGTGACTGACCAGAACGACAACGTGCCGCAGCTGTCGGTAGACAACGTGGATGTGTGTGTGTCTGACGGCCCCACCACCGCCAACATCACAGCCTTTGACTTGGACGAAAAACCCTTTGGCGGGCCTTTCTCATTTGAACTGCTGGGAGACGTCAAAGGAAAATGGAAACTGAATCCCTCATATGGTACAAAAAAAGCTACGATGTGTAGGGAAATATTACAGCAAACATTTTAAAAGCAACCATTTAATTTTGTGATTATTTCTCAAAAGGCTTCACGGCTGGCCTGGTGAAGGGGCCTGGTGTGTTTGCTGGCCTGCACACAATTTATCTGAAGATTTCGGACTTGCAGGCAGAGTTTGGCGTTTACAACCTCAGTGTGACCGTGTGTGAATGTTCGGTGACACCCAACTGCCGAAGCCGCCGAGACACCACAACAAAAGCTGCCTTTGGTGCTATCGGCATAGTGTTTGCCTCTCTGTTTTTACTCCTGTGTAAGAAAGTGAATCATTGACTTTAGTTAGTATCGAAGTATACTACATTACGTATTGTTGCAGTGATTTACCAGAATTGTAAGTTGAATTTTATCCTCTCCGTCCCCCTGACAGTTCTGCTGCTGACGGCAGTCGTCATCTCCTGCAGAAAAGAGTTTGCCAACTTGGAGACCGACGATTCCTCAGGAAAAACCCTCCTCGCATCAAACATCGAGAGGCCAGGAACAGACTGCAAGGTCACTGTTCGGGAACATTTGCAAACAAACCGGAGACACATTTCCAGATTTGTCTTCATGCAACTATCAGTAACAGTTTGTTTTCCTTTAAAGGTACCTGTCATTGCCCTGGCAGTGTCCACTGATAAGAAGCACCATAACCCATCTGACTGGCAAAGTCTGCATGATGGAATGCAACAAAGACGAGTTTCAACAAAGGTGGGTGCAGCTCAAAATCATAAAAACAAACTTCTTCCACTAGTTAAACTGCAAAACATCTGTGAAACATTCTTCAAAATTTCTTTTGTTGGTCTTTTACAGGTTTTCTCACATGCCTGTCAAGCTCAAAGAGTGTCATTTTGAATGCGTGGGCCTATGGCACTTATGCCTAACTCAGGTGTTTTTCACAGTTGCTCTTCATTCTGTTCAACAGGATATGGAGCAAAACTTAATCTACAAACACTTTGAAGATTACAGAGACGAAAACCATCGCTCCCTTTTCAGTGAGAACTGGAACCAGGTAATATACACTTATTGAAGGTTAATTATATCAGTCACAACTGTGCATTCATATACTAATTTTCATCTTTGCTCCAATGTTAGATGACCTGGAATCCTCCAGCAGCCATTGGTTACCACCACCCCCACCAGGTAGAGTGAGTAGTGAGTGTTGGTTTGTGCTTAATGTTACTTTAAAGGAGGTACTGAAGAAACTTAATGTGAACTTCTTGCTGTGTACAGATTGAGGACATGAGCACAATGAATTTGCACCACAAAAAGAACTCAAGCTATGCATCAGATGTCGCTCTCCTAACCCTGCTTCACTGGGTCAGTAGCGCACTTACATTGTGTTTACTCTGCTGCAGAAGACACTGTAAAAGCATGCATGAGCCTGCAGCAGTAAACCCTGTATTTACACTCAACTTTGATTTTCCACTCCTGCAGAAGCTCTCATCTTTAGAGGAGACTGAGGACAATCTGCTGGACTATGAGCCTCACCTCTACGCAGATGAGGGGGAGTCGGACAACCTCTCAGAGCTGGAGAGAATCACCATTCCTGATGACAATTCATTGCAGAAAGTGCTGGAAGATTTGGACCCCAAGTTCAACCAACTGGCTTCCATTTGCAAGCCACCACATATACAGAACTGAGCACACGTTTTTCTATTACCAACATGTCTTTGTTTTTGAGCAGGGAAACAAACTTTTGAAACTGTACAGGCTATAGTTGTGAAGTTGATTGATGCTAAAGTTGTTTTTTTTAATATAAGAAAAAAATACAATCTTTTTACTTATGTTAAATTCCTCCTCACTGACACTTTACAGCACCACAGATGAATGCCATTCTGTTAATCATGTTATTTAATAGCAACTGTTACAAAGTCCTCCACAGTTTTCATTTTACAAGTAGGGGAAAAAAAATAAAGTACAGCTGTCCTCCAAAAGCAACTTGGAGTTAACATTTGGACAGTCAAGTAGACAATTTAATACATTTAGCAACAAAATAAATTACTGTTCGGGCCTACCGGCCTCTTCAAAAGACAAATTCCACATTGCATTTTACCAAACTACCACTGAATAAATTTGCTTCTGTGATACAGCTGCTCAATTAAAATAAATTCTCCCATTTCATATAATATACTGTAAAGGTTCAAAGTACAAAATTCCCTGAATGCATATTTGGGATAAAGAAAAAAACAAAAAAAACATCTTTGCTTCAAATGGGGGGAAAAAAGGGAGGTACTTTTTAAATAAGTAGAAAACTACAATATTTACAGAAAATGTTAACAAAAAAGAAACAAGAAAAGCCTTCACACCCTCCCACTACCAATTTTTGGGAGGGGTCGCTGCTCAGTGGTACTCTGCCCTCTGCGTCCTCGGCCCCTGAACCCTCTGCCTCTCAGGAAGCGACCGGGCACTCCAAATGTTTCCATGTTCAACTTTTTCTCCTCCGCCCAGGTGGTTCTCCTGAGGACGCAGAAAAATAGGTAAAATATGTTGTCAAGCATGAAAAAACCCTGACGTAAAACAAAGACGAGCAGCAACTGCTACATAAACACCTGGGCTTAAGGTCTGATGAGATGTTGTCAAAAAAGCATTTGGCTTTGTCGTAGTACTTATCTCCCAGAGGTTCCTCCTCCTGCATACCTTGGCTGTCCTGGGCGTCCCCAGAATCCACCTTTTCAACTACAGCAATTCACAAAGACAAAATGCATATACACACAAAACTTTAAAACTGCTTAAACTTCAACTGATATCTTTTGAAATAAAACATACCTTCAACCTCTTTTGTAAGATCGTCTTTAAACTGAGCGTTTGCAGTTTCAAAATCAAAATCTGACTCAAACTGCAAGGTTGTGGCCTTTGAGTTTTTCACCAGAAGCTGGCCTCTGCTTCTGTTCCTGGACCTGCGATTGCCTGCACCTGAGTGCCAGAAAAAGTTCACACTAATATGACAAACACTTTTGTAAAACTGGTTTGGTAACTCCATTTGAGAACAGGTTCATCTAGTCTTCTTTCTTTACAGACAGATGAGCAATCTGTGTTAACAACATTCCTGCTGCACTTCTGCCCTCTGATGTTTCTTGGGCCAAAATAGTCTATACAAAACAAATATTGCTGTTCTGGCAGATAGAAATAGCCTACAGTGTGCACTTTGATACCTTGTTTTTGCCTTTGTTTCTGGTTCTCTGTGCCTTTGCCTTGAATCTTGGGTGCACTTGGCTGAGATGGAGCACGGCCTAAACATAAATTAGGTGTTTAAGATGTTGCTTATTTGCGCTGGATTGAAGAGAAAATAGCGTTTCTAGCACTGCAAGAAACAGGGCGAGGGATTTTTCTTGTACGTTGTTAAAGTCTGCTTACTGGTGGGCACGTTCTCCTTCTGAACCTGGGAACCCCCCCGGCCAGAGCGCTGGGTTGGGCGAGCAGGCTGTGTGCCCTGCGGCTGGGTGGAAGTCTTCCCCCTTTTCTGGGCAGCGCTGGCCAACGGCACGGTCTGGACAGCCTGCTCGACCATGGGAGCTCTTCTGGCTGGGATGCCGTGAAGTCCTGGTACTGAGGAAACAGGGACAAACATGGCGGGGCTTGACCAACTGCAAATACATGTGAGAAACCGCCACAGACTATTCCATAGTGCTGGGAAAAACACCTCAGCAGGACATTTCCGGGACAGCTGATGGGTCATAAACTGTACCTAGGCCCAGTGCTGCGTTGTACTGCTGGTTGAGTAGAGAACTAGCAGCCAGCTGGTTGTAGGTGGGCATCATGTCTCTGTACGGACTCCAGCGTGGGTGATACGCAGCAGAAGAGCTGCCCATTGATGACTAACAAAACAAAAAAAAATTGACAAAAGCAACTTGTTTTAGCAGTTTACAGTATTATGACTTTTAATTGATGCCATCTACAAAGTGAAAATTACTTTAATTACGATCAGCCAAATCTCCCTGGGCCACACACCTGTACAATGGCAGGGTCTCGAGGCAGTCCATGGTGTGGTTTTGGTGGTTCTGACACCGTGATGTCTTTAATGTCACTTCCCCTGAAGATTATGTATTCATAAATCTCATCTTTGGGTGGCACAGGCCTGTCGGTGTGACGGTCCTCTGTCCCATAGGATTTAACTGTTGGCAGATGAAGTTAAATGGAAAGAAAAGTTAGGCGTTGTTTCCCTCCAGTACAGCCTATTATGTTGACAACTTAAGAGAGAAAAACACAGCTGCGGCCTATCAACCTACCTTTGGCTAAAGCAACCGTGGACCTATCCGTGTCGACAGAGGACAATATTCCCTCATACCGAATCTGTGCCTTGGATATCAAACTTATCTTACTGCCAATGTAAGGAGTTCCTCCTCCAGCACTCATGTTTGCAGTGACAATGTGTTTTTCCAAATTGAAAAGGAGCCTAAATCACAGAGCACGCACCACACATGAGCCAGCAATGTGCGCAATCAGCGGACACCTGCGCGCTTTATAAGATCGCCAGTGACGCACCGCTTTGCTGATGGGACACCTGTGCGTAAAAAAACAGGGTTCGTTTCTTCAGCCCGCCGGCGTACACCGCCAGGAGTCTGTGGAGTCTGCAGCCGTGGTCCAACTGGACAATGGACACCCTGTTAACACCCGACCGGACAGGCCATGGACATAAATTAATGTGAAAAGGAAACTGTAAAGCACATTTGAAAATTAGGCTACAATTAAGCCATTCCATTCAATTCAATTTTTTTAATTCCATTTCACAATATTGAATATATATATATACAATTTCATTTTTTTTTAGTTTCCCTGTTCTTTTAAACATTGTTTAAAAGTGTTATGAATTAATTTGCCCTTCTCTTTTAATTTTAATTTCACGTGCAAAATTCCTTACAGCTGTGACTAATATTGATTAAAAAAAAATGTGATGCTGTAATTGCTCATATATGAAAACTGTATATCAGGAAATAACTTTATAGTAGTTATGGGGATGTAAACACCTCTTTGCCTATTGGCTACTGTAAATGTGGAACTTAAACAACGTTTGGATTCATCTTTCAAAAATAAATGAAAGTAAAAATAAACACGTTATCCTGCATTGTGCATTATCTAAAAGTCAGCGAGCAGTTTGCCACACTGGATCCCATGACCGCTGAAGGCCCGGCTCAGTGTTTCCTCTCTGACAGCAGGGTGGGGCGCCCTCCACCGCCAGCCTTCACTCGGCTGGCCAGAAACGCTGCAGCCATCTTGCACAGCGCATCGAGACTCGTCAAACTGTGAAATTCGGTGTGTTCGCTCGCTGTAAACCACGTTATTATTCAACCAGCGGTCGCACGGGGTGACTCCGGAGCGGGAGCGTCTCCGCGGCGGCACAAACCCGCCGGCGGCTGCGTAACGTTCGAGGAAAACGCGTCGCCGGCGCCGCGATGTTGTTCCGTCTCACTCATCCCCTGGAATGACGGCCGAAGCCATTGGTACCGCCTTTTAGAACGCCGAGCAGCCAATCACAGCGCTCCGAACGTCCCGGCTGCGAGCCGTTCGATCGGTGTGCGCAGGCGCACGTCAGTCGGCGAGAGCCTCGCCTCTCAGAAGCTCGCAGGAGTGCGAAGATGGCGGTCGGCCCCGGCCCGCTGGACGAGCCTTCTTTACACACAGAGGTGAATAAAGCGGTAGTTTGTCATCCCGTACAGTCCGTAGAGCCACAACTGTCGTTCTTGTGTCACAACAACCACTGGTAATTACATGGCTATAGTTCCGGGACAAGGGGGTGTAGCGCGGGCTATTGTCCAGCCGGGACTTGGTCAAGACGGTTGCTGAAGCAGGTACGCTGGAACTACTAACGTTGTTTTCCTCCTCAACTCCCCGGGTGGACGCGTGAAAAAGCGCCGGAGCTGACAGAGAAAAGCCAGTACATGTGTCAGGGTCTTACCCCATCACGTCCGAGATTGTTCGTGCTCCTTTCAAACAAGTTGAAGCGCACGGGGGTGGTGGGGGGGGCGGAGGGGGGACTCGCCATAACGAGGTCCCCATGGGTCAGCTGCGCGTCGACGGCCAGCACGGACTCCACCACGGGACGCGACCCGGCCAAACTCGGTGCAACTTCTCTCCCAAATGACCAGGGGGAAGTAGGCTGACAGTCGGTGCAGACTTTCGATGGGAGCCAAACTATGAACTCTCACAATTCAGGAAGCGCTGCCCCTCCCGGGGGGGCGACGGGGGCCAGTGGCACCGGCACTGCCACGCCGGCCGCGGCTGTCAACAGTGGACCAGTGGTGTCTAAAGGTCTGCCCGGCGCGATCGTGCCCCCCTCGTCGAACAGTGTAATTCAGACGCCTCTCGTGAGCCCGCAGGGTGGCGTCGCTGCGGCTCAGCCCGGCAGCCCGGCGGCGGCGGGACCCACCGTGACGCTCGGCAGGCCGCCGGTGCAAACCGCGGGCTCGGGCGCAACTTTGAACGGGAACAATAACGCGAGCCCGGCCGTGGTCGCCCCTGCAGCGGGTCAGACAGGTGTCGGCACGCAAACCCCGCATGCAAACCACAGCCAGCCGGCCACCTCGGCGGCCGTCGGCGCGGGCTCGCACATAATCAAGGCAGAGCCGCCCACAACCACGGTGCAGCCGGCTGTCGCTCCCCGGGTTCCGGTGACGGCAGCCGCAGGTCCGGGCGGGATCCGGGCACCGGCGCCTCAGATGTTGGCCCCAAGGCTCCCCAGCACCTCCCCGGGTCAGCCCAGTATAGGCCTCCATAACATCCAGCTCCCCCCGGGTGAGTGGAGTCACAACTTTTTACTGTATGTGCACAGGCTTTTATTTCAAAACTTTACTGATTCACCAGGTTTCATTTTCATTTTCATCTGATCAATGATTGTAAAAATTCTTATTTAAAGTTGATCATCCAATACAACACAAAGAAAGTATGTGTCCTCTTAGTGGTGCACCCGATTCTTCAAATAACACAAAACCGCTGACCTGTTATGATATGTGGTGACCCCTTTGTGAGATTTACAACATGAATTGGTCTCTTACATTTCCTGACTTGGCTCAGGGATGGTGCTTGTACGCAGTGAGAGTGGACAGCTGCTGATGATTCCTCAGCAGGCTCTGGCCCAGATGCAGGCCCAGGCCCAGGCCCAGGCCCAGGCCCAGGCTCAGGCTCAGGGAGGCGTGGCACCTCGGACTGTGGCGCCTACAAACGTTTCTCCTGGACAGGTAAGATCTCACAGTCTGCTCCCGGAAGAATTATGTCTCTCTTTAGTGCCAAGGTCAGTTTTATAGCCCATGTTCAGATTATCTTCCTGCCTGCGGCTCAGGACAGCACCTGTTGAGCAGAGTATTAGATGATTATTGCTTCTGTGTAGATATATGGAAAGTAATGTGTATTGTATTTTATTGTATTGTATTATTAGTCATTTATGGGTATTATAAAAGACATATAGCTATTTATTTATGCATTTAGACGGTAGATGTCTTTCCTGGTTTGATGAAACTGGGAGTTTGTTCCTTCTCTCAGGCTCCGGGAAACACCATCATCAGCAGACAAGTGGCTCCCAGCACCATCATCCGGCAGGGCTGTCCAGCCCCGACTTCACTTGCTGCGACCACCACTCTTCACAGACCTCCCATCCTTCAGGTAACCTCGTCTGATGGTGTCCAGCCATTTCTGATTATACTCAGATGGCTTGTTGCACATTGTTTTGTGTCCATTACTTGCACAAGCTGCTGACTGAAGGGGGATACAAAGTGCCTCATTCCCGGTTTGCAATTGAGTCAGCGTGACATTATATTATTAATGCACTGTATTATTACCAGTTCATGTGTCAAAGTGACTCTATAAGCATCTTATTGGGGCATTTTTCTACAATAAAAAGGATGCAAACTCTCGTTCTCTAGAAGATGTGTTATTTGGTGCGTAGTGTGAATACATTTTTTTCAGTTGCCTAGGTTTATTGGTAATCCTGAACCTTGTTCCCAGGATTTACTATATTAGAGTTGAGACCTTGACTCAAAGGAAATACACTTATTTATAAAGAGTTATTCTATAAATTCTAGCAGCCAGAGGTCTCAGGAGATAGGGGACTCTGGACAGAATATCTAATGCCATCTGTTAGGTACACAATGGATGCGAAAGCAAGATACATGTTGGTTTGTTATTGTGAAAATGTGGACGTAAGTGTGAACATCCATTTGATGTTATGGAAAGCTGCAATGTAGTTTTCCAGGTGACTGTATCACACAGGCATTTGATGGAAGAGGGAAAAATTCAAAAGTCATAACCCTTTAATGCAGTATTTTGGCTAAAACTGTGAGGCATTTTTCTTAATTTTGATATCAGCTTGTCAGTTCATTACCAAATTCTAAGTCAAAATCAGACAAACTACAAATATGTACTTGTGCTTGTACTTGTTGCTAAAATAAATTAATAAAATAATTTGGTTTAGTTGTTGATCAGACAGACATGGTCGAGCATGTCATTAGGAAATCTGGCTCATGCAGACCTTTTCCTCTAACAACCTGGTAGTTTTATGTTTTATGTGTTATACATGCCAAACTGATCTCTTAAAAGCAACACATTGAAGTTCTTTTTTGAGGATGAGCACCCAACTGAAATTCAGCGCAGGAGAAACGCACCTGTTTCCTCTTATGAATCCTGGAGTTTGATGCACTTGATCTGAACTTTGAAACAGCTCTAAAACCCACACTCTCCTGTGAAGACTTGAAAAGTGGGTTTTGAAATGTTTCATCAACCCAAATAACACGTTTTGATGGTGATGTCTCTCTTCCCAGAGCTCAGTTGGGGCTGCAGTATCAGCAACGAGCCCCAGGACCGTCAGCCAAACAACTGGGACCACAGTTACCTCAGTAACAGTGAGCAAAGTGAGTTGTGCTAAGCCCAAGGGATCAGATAGACCTGGGTGTCTACAACAGTGTTACGCAAACACGCAAGTATATGCTTAAGTAGACAATTACAGTATAATAAATGACGAAAAAGCATGCTGCAATTTATAACATGGATATTCATAAATGAGACATGAGGGTTTTGGCAGGAGACAATGGAGAATGTGAAGAAATGTAAGAGCTTCCTGTCTACATTGATCAAACTGGCATCCACTGGGAAGCAATCAACAGAGACTGCAGCCAGTGTGAGAGAGCTGGTCAAGGACCTGCTGGTGAGTGAGCCGAACACACAGGAGACACTCGTGAACCCGTCAACTGCTATATTGTATAAAATGTTTCACAAAAAAAAAAATCCCAGCTGCCCTTTCAAAGTGCAACATTTTTATCCAAGAGAAGAAGCATCTGTACCTGAAAATATGGCAGCTCCCTCTCCCAGCTCATAATGCCCCTCTATTGTGTTAGGAGGGCAAACTGGAAGCCGAGGACTTCACCAGCAGATTATACAAAGAGCTAAACTCCTCACCCCAACCTTACCTCGTGCCTTTCCTCAAGGTAAGAAAGCTTATATTCTATTGTCATTTTCATTGATATACCTTCCAGAAAAGATCAGTAAAATGTGCTCTTTTCTTGGACCAGAGCAAACAGAATGTTATCTTTAAAGCTATAATATGTAACTTTTCTGCATTAAAATGTCTAAAAATAACTATACCTGTGTTATATAGTTTCTGAAGTTGTGTACTTACTTTATCCCTAATGGTCGCAACAATTTTCAAACATAGAGAAATCTGTAATTTTGATCAAGGTTGTGCATACATCAGCGTTGTTGTTGTTTGTCATAAATTGACTTTTTATCCAGTTTTAAGCCACATTTTGCGATAGACTTTTTAGATCATGGTCGTTTATATATTAACCAGATGAAAGATTCTTATTCAGTGTTTTTACCGGTTTTAATCACCTGGTGCGTTTGTTTTGGAGGAGGATAATTCGGTAAAAACCTCCTGAACGATGAACACAGAACAAACCCTAACTGGGAGAATCTGACTGCAGTGTCGGCATTGGTGGTGAAGACAACAACTCCCATGATCCCACGCTACTTCACGACATCACCAAACTGAAATAAAACATATTGTGCGTCTAAGTACATTTCTGTAATGTTCGTCCACCCGTTTGTCTCCTGTAGAGAAGCCTTCCAGCGCTGAGGCAGCTCACCCCAGACTCAGCAGCCTTCATCCAGCAGAGTCAGCTCCCCCAGCTGGCCTCCGCTCCAGTCTCCTCCACATCGCCCACCCCCACCACGGTGGTCCTGAGCAGTCCAGCCCCCCGCCTCGCTACTCCAGTCAGCATTCCCCAGCTCCAGTCTGGAGTTAGCAAACCAGGACAGACCACCTCACTGGTAAACTGATGAATAATACCTCAGATGTCAGCACAACTCAAAACTATAACTCTGAGTGGCATTAATTGCAGTTTACACTGGTAGTAATTACATAATCTGCATTTAAAACTTTACCCCTGCAGGTTCTCCAGCTTCAGCAGCAGAGGGCAACGTTGAGACCTCAGGTAACCTTACCGACGACCCCCATGGTGACCCTCAGGAATCAGGCCCCTGGCCGCATCATGCTGGGGCAGCAACAGGTCCAGCTTAAACAGATGCAACCAGGTGAGGATGTCAGTCTAGTAACACCTCTGTCTGTGCATGTGTGTGTGTTTTTGGGTGACCTGTAGTATTTATTGTGATTTTGTGTCTCTGCCAGTTCCTGTGAGGCCGGAGTTGCCCCATGCTTCTAAACAAGTCTGTGCTGCAGCCTTGACCCCGGCTCAAAAGAACAAGCTGAAAGAGGCGGGAGGCACTTTCAAGTAAGAACAAGAGAACAGACTTTAAAGAATTTTTCCATAAATAGTGTTTAATCACATAGGTTTTAGTAATAGCATTACTTGTAGGTGGAAAATCAACTTTTGGGAACTCAGCAAAATAAAAATGAAGATTTATTTAATCTCATTGTCAGCACACCTTTTATAGCTTAAAAACAATATGTAGACGAGACAAATGAATGAATATAGTTCATAGCAATTTCTCCAAGTTTCAATGCTATTTTTGCCACATCTCCGTGAGACATATTTAGGGTTTGCCTTACTGCGTTTATGTTTACAGAGATGATGACGACATCAACGACGTGGCCTCCATGGCCGGAGTGAACCTATCAGAGGAAAGTGCGAATATCCTAGCAACCAATTCTGGACTAGTGGGAGCGTTGACACATTCCTGTAAGGACGAGGCTTTTCTCTCCTGTCCCATGCTACAGAGGAGGATGCTGGAGATTGGTGAGACACTTACAACATTATTGACAATAAAACATCCATCCACGCACCTCGTGAAACCAGTGTCCTGCTGTTCCATTTCCAGGCAGGAGGTATGGAGTGACAGATCTGGGTGCAGAGGTGGTGAACTATGTCTCCCACGCCACTCAGCAACGGCTCATGAACCTGCTGGAAAACGTTTCCCATGTGGCCCAGCACAAAATTGTCAATTTCAAGGTCATTAGAGCATCATTATAGACTCATACTAGTATCATTTTTCTAGCAATAATTCCTCTCGTAAGCTTTTGATCATTTCTGTGTTAACATTGTAACACTGCTGTCGGTTGGCAGGAGGATGACAATCACGAGCAGAGCAGCGATGTTCGTGCTCAGCTCAGGTTCTTCGAGCAGTTGGACCAGTTAGAGAAACAACGCAAGGAGGAACAGGAGAGAGAGATCCTCCTAAAGGCAGCTAAGGTACTGACAGACATCCAAACAATACGTCCGAAGACATCGGACCAAATAATATGTCGAAGGCTGTAGGTGAAATTTAATTTACACAAAACTGTAATTCAGTCAAGAAACTTGATGTACATGCAGTTAGATATATTTGCAGTAAGATGTATTTGGCAGTATGGCTCCGTTCTGGGACCTCCCTGCCCTTCCATGCGCACACATGGAAAGCTGCTGCAAGGACCCCCTGTAGGGTACAGAACAGAGCAGGCATCAATGACAACAGAAAAGACATTGATTAGTCAGACACAGCATGAATAGGAGGAGCTGGGGTGGAGGCGGGTTGCGAAGCGGCATGCAGAGGAAGCAGCAAGGATAGGCAGGCTGAAGCAGCTTAGATAGGGAGCCCTGAATGAGATTTCCAATAGATGCATATTGATTGGCCATGATCAGCTGATGTAGCTGGGATTGTGAGCTGAGCTTGAGTCCGTGGCCTGCCTGAAATAACGCAACGCTCAATTTGTATGAGAAGGTAAGGTGGTATGTTTGTGCTGAGGAGTAAGTAAGATACCAGGTCTCAAGTAGACTGAAAATACATAGAAATATAATTGACTGAGAGGTTTTAATGTTTTCAATAATAAAGTGTCCAGGTTTGTTAATTCAAGTCCATACTGTGACATCTGTTACTTTTTTAATGTTTTGATGAAATCAAGGCCCATTTATTAATAATAGCAGGTGTGTAATAAGTGCTGATTTGTTAGACCTACATTTAATGTTTTCGTATTAAGCAGCTGTTCTCATCTCCAGTTTGCTAAAAGGTCACCTGCGATTGATTTGGACTCACCCTCAGGATGCCTGTTAGGATGCAATTTGAACAGCTTCTAGCAATTGTACTGTGTGATATATCAAATGTCACTGGGAATTATTTTTACCACCAAGTTAAATTCCAGTATGTATGTGGCATTGAGGATAAAAGATGCATGGATTTAATAAATCATCTGAGCATAGCAAAATAAGTTAAAGTGAATAGGTTTTTATTTAACTATCATGCAGTATAGAAACTAAATGTAAATATTGATGCATATGGGACTATTCAGGGGATAAGCCAAAACAAGTAGGTGATGTACAATCTGCTTTTCAAACTTAGAAAGATTGTACATTGCAGAAACTCATGCATAATGGACTTTATTAAATTTTAAACACTTGCAAACTCCACAGTATTTCTAGTCCTACAAAACCTGGGCTTTGGTCTTTCTTCTGCCAGCATCAGTTATTAATGTGTCTCACTTTTGGCCCTGCAGTCTCGAGCTCGGCAAGAGGACCCAGAGCAGCTGCGTCTGAAACAGAAGGCGAAAGAGGTAGGATGATCGGAGGAGGACAACCCAAATATTCTCTGTGTCTGTATGTTTATGCATTGCGTGCTTGATTTCCGTGTTGGTATGTGTGCGGCGTACAGATGCAGCAGCAGGAGCTGGCTCAGATGAGACAGAGGGAGGCCAACCTGACGGCTCTGGCAGCCATCGGTCCCAGGAAGAAGAGGAAGATTCTGGACTCTCCATCCTCCTCTGCTGCAGCTGAGGTAACTCTAGTCACAGTACATTTCCTTTATAGTGTTGTTTATCCTGCGATAACTGTCAAGTATAACCCCTGTCATAAAGTCACCATGTGCCTTTGTCCAACTGGCACTTTCCTTATTCACAACCTTTAATTTCACTCTTTTGGGAGAACATCTTTTTACATTACTTAATTAGCACAAGCTTGACAGAGACAGAATGGAGAGCCTTAACTGTCTGACTCACGCTTCAACAAAAGACACCAGTTATTACAAGATATAAAGGTAAAATGTCGGTGAAAACAATAATAACATCAGGTTACAGTTAGAAATCTACTTTCTTAAAATACTGCTTACAGAAATAGCTAATGTTAGTGCTGACAGTTAGTCAGTTTTCTCTAGTGACTGTATCAGCCAGAGTGACGAGCTGTCACTGACAGCCCACACTGCCCAGAGAGGAACCTGCTGTCAGTCACCTGTGCTGTTCACATACCTGAAGAAAATAGTATAATGAAGCCACTCACGAGTTCTGGCAGGGAACTGTACTCATGCACATTGTCAGCTGACTCTTGTAATTACAGATCACGTTTAAAAAAAGGCACCGGTCACATTCAATCAGCACAACGAGACAATGTGACAAACCTTTTCGCTCGGTGCTGCAGCTGCTGATTATGCTTGGTCCTACCTGCTACACATCACTGTTATTCATTAAGTTGATTGATTTCTCCTTTGAACCACAAATCTGTCTTAGTGAGCGTGTACCTTACCTTGTACTTTATATATATACTATATATATATACACACACACATAAAAAAGGAGCATCCACAAGTGCAGAGCCTGTTCTGCGAAATACTCGTCTAACATTTGCTGAAATAAATGGCCTTGTATTCTTTAATTGTCGCTGACAGGTATTGGCATATAAAAAACAAATGTTTCGGAAACAGTGTGTGACTTTACTAATTACTTACTTTGACAAGGGTTGCACTAATTTATAGGCAGTGTTACTTTGTACCCTTTGCCTGCCTCCTGATGACAATGCTGCTTTATAATGTTTGAAAAAAAGATGTCACAGAGTCGTACTGCATTCTGTTCAGTACTATGCAAATTAAATAGTGACTAGGTAGTGTGTAAGATGTTACCAGATAAAACAAGCACACATGGGAATACCACTAACAAAACAGCCTTGTACTTCAGAGGGATTTTGGGTAGTTTTTTTTTTAATAAGCAATGGAGGACAGGACTGCAGAGCTTCTTAAATAATCTGCATGGCATTGCAGGGTAAAAAGGACTTTACAGGGTTCATGGTGATGAACTGCATGTATCAAGAAACAGGGTCGAGCAATTACGTCACGCGATCTTGGCAATTCAACGGACTACAGTGTAGAAAATATATTTTTTTTAACCATTTCGTAAGCAGCGTTTTGCTGTAAAACACTTTCTTACTTGACCCTCAAAAGAAAACAACAGTTCACTGTCCAACATGCACACATCCATTCATTTGCTTCAGTGTTGTGAGGGGCTGAAGTGTATCCCATCATGCATTGGGTAAAAGGCGGGGTACACTCTGGACAGGTTACAAGTTTGTATATTTTTTTCACACTCTCACTCATACCAGCTGTAAATTCATTCTCCCCCAGTGGTTCTGTTTAAACCGTTTATCCATTACTTACCTCCTGCGGTACAAGTACCGTTCTGGACAACATGCAAACTCTGCACAGGGTGGTGCTTTCTGCTGCTACTAACCGGTCGACATTATTCATTTAAATGTGAAAATATAAAAGATGTGTGGGTAAAGGTGCGTGCAGGCACGACCTCTTCTGAATTATTCTTTGGGTCCAGTGGTGGAATGTACTGTAATGTAAAAGTACATATACACAAGTAGTTGTAGTTGTTCCATTTAATGCTACTTATACATCTAGTCCACTACATCACAGAGGGAAATATTGTACTTCTTACTCCTCTACATTTATTTTAACAGCCTTACCTTCTGGTTACTTTAAGATTTTACGTAAAAAAAAACAAACATATGAAAGGCTTATAAATTAAAAAAAAAAAAAGGTTAAAGATTAAACTTGTGGTTTCCAGCCTTTTTGGTTTGTGCCTATGAGTTGTTAGAAGTTCCACCATAGAGACATTACTCCTCTAAACTGCTCAGATGGTTTCATTTAAATAACAGTTTGAGGCTCAAAAAGAAAGAAAAGTCCAAAACAAGTCAATAAATCAATCAATAAATAACCTTAATTACCCCTCAGATTCATCTTGTGGCCCTTAGGAAGGAACCACTGGATGAAGCTACTGATTAGTATATAAAGTAATTAAAAATAGCTCCACCTCGACCAGTGACAACAGTAACAACCTAAAAGTAAAATATCAGTAATGGGCCATTTTTCTGTGGAACAAGTACTTTTACTTTTGATACTGTAAGTACATTTAGCTAATAATACTTCTGTACTTTTACTTACTTGACTTTCACTTGTAGTGAAGTACTTTGCCATTGTTGTATTGGTATTTATACTTAAATAAAAGATGTTAATACTTCTTCCACCCCTGTTTGGGTTTACTCATCAGACCACTTCTCTTACAAATGACAAATATCACACATCCACTCCCCCTCTCTCCCCCTCTCTCCCCCTCTCCCTCCTGTTTATCATCTTGCAGGGATCAGGAACAGGCCCCTCTCTGTCTGGTGGGGCCGGTTCGTCGGGCTCCAGACCCTCGCGGCAGCGCATCACACGTGTCAATCTCAGGGATCTGCTCTTCTGTTTGGAGAACGAGAGATTTACCAGTCGCTCCCATTTCCTCTACAAGGGCTTCCTCAAATAGGCTTGATGTCAGAGTGGAGAGGAGGGGGAGGAGGAGGATGAGAGGATGTGGAGAGACCAACCACACAGAGAGAGAGAGCATAAGAGACTCTTAAAAATGAAAAGGAGGAGAGCCGATCTTTCAGAGATACACGAACACGACAACCTGAAATACAGTAGTAGCCATATTGGACGGCCTCTCTACCTCTCTCCTCAAATAATGCCTATTTTCTTTCAGAGCAGTCATGGACTAATACTCCTTTATTTACCTTGTACAACTTCTTTTTCAAGAAAGTTCAAACATTGATCACATGTTTTCTGAGGAAGTTATTGTACAAGTATGCACTGTCACAGTTTATTTTCTAATTATTTGTGTGTGCATTGGGTTTTAAAGCAATGGAAATCAACACATTTGTTTTAAGAGACCACCAGCTAATTTTATGGAATAATGATTTTATTTTTTGTTTTGTCAACTGAATAAGTTTAGACTCCAAACTGTGTAACCTACTGAGTTGCCTTCCTAACTATGAATAAGCCATATAGCCATCCCGAAGCAATTAACCCTTCTGTAACTCACGAAACAGTAGCTCCATGACTTGATTTTTTTTCCCCCTGCATATTTATTTACTAATCTCAAACTTAGTGAATGTTTAGTTATTTATTTAATTTCCTGTGACACCTCAGTTGTTTCATGTAGTTTTAAATTCAAAACAAAATGTGCATTTACTTGCATAGGACATGTTTAAAATCAGTTTTGACATTTTGTTGGGTGTTTAGTTTTCAGTGCGTGAAGAAAGGTGTGTTCTTTGTTTTTTAAAAATCTGTTAAATTGTTCTTTTTAAAATTAGTTTGACATGTAATCATTTCTAAAACTTAAACAGGTTTTCAGAATGCGTTTCACCTGTATTACTATACCAAACATACATCTGCCAGAAACTGATTTCTATTTTTGTAGCTGCCCACCAACACACATTTTTACTCTCTTAATAGTGACTGACGGCGTCCTCCAATTTAAGAAACTGGAGTTTCTTCCTGTATATTTGTAAATGTTACACTTAAAGTTTTACACACAGTTTTGTATAGAATTGAAAATTTACCCATTTAGCATAAAGAAAAATACATTTTCTCTATTGAAAAGTTTGAATAAATAATGATTTTACATTAACTGGTTTGGTTTTTACGTTTTTTTTTTTTACAACTTCATTGTGTTGCACTAGGGGGCAGCATTGCATTATTAGAACATCTGGCTGTGCACTGCATGTGGCACTGAGGATGCTGAGGCTTTGTACATGAATGAGCTGAATGCCTTTAATTCCCTCTTACTCTACCTGTTCACAGATAATTCCTGTTAATCCTCTAACATCTGTAAAGCCACATGTAGTGCACAGTGTTTGTCCCCGGGGGTCTATATGTGGATCTACTGAGCACAGCTCCCACGAGCAGCACACTCTGCTCGCAAACTAGAATGAAATCACACTCACACACAGTCTGCTCCCAGTCTGTGCTGTTCTTTGTTCGGGTTGTCTCGTTTGAGTCCGTTTTCATTATCAGCCCGGCACACGGTGCATTGACAACAGCTGCAACATCAGCTGCTAACATTCACCACAACCATGGGCTGGAAATAATTAGGCCATTCTGCCACTGGGACAGTAGCCTGATGTTACAATGATTGGGAGCAGCTTTTGTATCTGCGTTGACCAAAGAGGAACAATAAGTGGAGCTATCAGTGGTGATGAGCCACAATTTTGTTTTCCATAATGAAAAGTACATCTGGGAGCCACTAGATGGCAATAGCTCATTTCACCACATTACAGGACTCTCCTGTAGCTGACTGAAGCTGCATCTTCAGGTTCTTCTTTATAGTTAATATTACCTGGTTAGATTTACTTTATCTTTCACTTTCATGTTCATGTTTTCATGTCTTGCTCTTACACCCACAATACAGACTAGTCCAACCTGTCAGGCACTCACATTTTGCAAAACATTTGGCAAAAAAATAAAGAGAGAAAGAGAGGGAGAGACAATCTGGATTGTCTAATAATATCACAGCCCTGTACCGCTGTGAGAGAGCAGAGCCAGGCTTTCAGTTGTGAGTACAGAGCCAGCGTGGCCTGGCAGTCCCTCGCGGCGTCTCTGTTTGGTGGCGGTGGTGATTCAGGTAAGGCCTCGCCCCTTGTGCCTCAGCCCAATCCAATATTTTTCCTGGTAATCCCCCTTCCACTCCTCAACACTTCTGCTCTTTCAGAGTTAAGTCCACATAAGCTCCCACTTGAGTGCCAGAGGCAGAGCAACAACAGGGATGGTGCGGTTGCCTAGCAACGTCTCAGTCACTGCACCTGAGGGTGTTGGGTAAACACCCTGAGCCTGCCAGAGGGAAGAAGAAGTAACATCACCGCTTCCTTCCATGACATTCATTAAAGAGGACTGTTATTAATTTGTTACATTCAGTGTTGTCATTTTTGCTTTTGCCTCGGGGTGAGATTATATAATAAACCATATCTAAAGCAAGTTGATTTGTGTGTTTGTGTGTGTGCCGGCATGCTCGAGCCTGTGACCATCTCTGTTTAGCTATGGGTGCTTGAGTCTGATTCCAAGATTGGGGATGGGATTTGACTGCTGTGATAGAGCTTCTCAGCAGGGTGGTTCTCTTGAACTTTTATAGGTCTCCAGTCAAGGGTTCTTTGCTTGTTTTTCGCTCACAGAGGGGCTGAGTTTTAATGATGGTTAGAGGCTGATGAAAGCTACCCCAGCTCCCATTACTTACATGAATCGGGTGGTTATGAAAATCTTTATTAAGGTAACACCCCTAAGGCCCCTATGAATAAGAAGGTTGTGATACTTTTTTCATTGATATTACTTTGCAAACCAGTGAATTCAAAATTCCATTCGTAATCCCACCGTATTCATGCTGTGAGACAAATGCAATACTAAAAGTCAGTTAATTAATTTTATCCTTTTCAACGCCTCCTTGCATATTGTTGATTAAGCTTTGAGCTTATGAATAAAACTCCCTCTTAGGAGGGACGTGAGAATGTGATTGGGATGAACTGATGTGGCACACTGTGATCCAGTCGCTGCACTTTATCATCCATTAAGATGCACAACTCCAGAAGCCTATAACCACCTTTATTCTGAAATGAAAGAGATTGATTTTCAGCCTTTCCCTGAGGAATCAGACCCTGAACTATAACATGCAACAACAGTTCATTAGTTTACACCCCCTCACAAGTCTATTTCCTGTGCATCCATGCCCTTGTTCCACCCAGGTTAATGCTGACTTTAGGACTCTTTTGTTATGGGGTCGACCGGGTCACTCTGCTTTGGCCCGGAGATACTATAATAAGGCCGGTGTTTATGGCCGCTGCTGAAATGGGTTTGTAAGCGTGGCTGAACCTGTGAGGTATTGACGCGGGGGTTAATAGCCTGTTGGCCCCTTTAATGGAGCTGAATCAGGTCAGCCCACAATGACAGGAACATCTCTATTTACAAAGTCAGCTCCTATATGAGGTGGGACAGGCACCAACACACCTGTGGCTCACACAGAGAAATGTGTGACATGCACTCGAGCACACACTCAGACTCACACAGGAACAAACAAGCCAAGGTGCCAGACATGACAGGGGATGATCTGAAAGTCAGAACGGCTTTTTGCATTTAAACCCACTGATCTTTTATCTGTTTCTCCAGTTGGAGTCAACAGTACTTTGTTATTTTCCTTTAGTGCTATACTTTATTGTATTATATGTTTGTTGAGTCCAGTGTCCAGTTGTACACTTCGGAAGACAGATATTGAAAAAACAAAACTAAAAGTCTACAGCCGTGCGTGGGCACAGCAGTGCTTTGAGCTAAATGTTAACTCAAGCATGTCAGAGACCTCACAATGACAATGCTGCAGTGCTGATGTTAAACAGGTATTTTCACCATGTTCACATTCTTAGTTTAGTGTGTTTGCATGCCATCATTTGCAGAGGGAGGCTGATGGGAATGTGCTCAGTTTTGCAGGTATTTTGTCATAAAGTTTAAGTATTGGACACATTGACGATGCCACCAAAGCGATTACACTTCATCCTGAGAGGTACATGAATGTCTGTACGACATTTTGTGGGAATCCATTCAGTAGCCGTTGAGATATTTCTTAGGATAAGTAAAAGACTATCATCACCAGTGACATTAAGATTAATCCACTGGGCACCATAAATATCTGTACCAAAGTTAAAAACCATGTAAAACCACAAAGTGACTGAAGAGGAAAAGTCCACAGAGCCACAGCAAAAGCATGGCTAAAACTTAAACCACGTTAAATAAAATATATGCAAATTTTGGATCAGGAAAAAAATATATTAACAACCATGAGACACCTTTAGGCCAAGAAATTCACCTCACCTTGAAGCACCTTTTAAGATTCAGAAAGACAAAAATGAATTATTTATGAACAATGCTATCTCTTTAGTGGGGAATCACCATGAAACATATGTAAATGATGCTCTTGAAATGGAAACAGGAGTTTATATATATACATACATACATATATATATATATATATATATATATATAAATACAGTACAAGACACACGCATTTAAGAACACAGTCATCAAGCTGTGACTAATCAGCTTACTTTGGGCACCCGGCCAGATAGGTTGTCGTTCCTCCCCGTTGAGTTACTGTAATATCATCATTACATTTACAAGACTAATTCTGTTACACACATGTGGCGGTCAATTATTTATTTATACTAATGACTGCTATACATCCATTATTCATAGTAAGTGTTGGTCTGTCTTCCTGGAGTGATGCTGACAGAGGGAAATGGAGGGGCAGATGGGAATTGAAGCTTGATTGTACCCTAAAGGACACCAGAGACTGACTTGGCTGCGAAGGAATCATCTCCTACCATTTAGAGATGTAGCCAGTGTCCCGGGGAAGGCACTTAACCTGTGGCTGAGGTGAAGAATTACATCCAGTTGATTAGAGCGGCCGCTCTGCTCGAGGATGCAGCTCGAATTTCCAACTGCACTCTGGCATGTAATCACACAGAGAAGTCGGTCTCCACAGAGCTGCTCAGCAGCAGAACGGGTTTCATGTACTTGTAACACAAGGGCAATCCCACGATGCATCATTCATGGTGATTATATTATAGGTGTTCCTGAATATGACAAGTATGTTTGGGCTGTTGTGTGATCACTCACAGTGTTCGTGTCAAAACTCATTATTATAGGGTTCAGTTGTCAGTGGTGGAAGTATTCAGATACTTTACTTATGTATAAGTGGCAATATCACGATGTGAAAATGCTCGATAAGTCAATGAATAAAAGTCATGCATTAACAGGGTACTCCAATGATTTAGAGTTGCACCTCCATAAAGCCACAAGAGACATGTTGTATTCAAAACTAAAACAAATTAAGAACAAAGTAGGCAGATATATCCTCACTTTGAGTTTTTAGTAACAAAAACACTCAATCCTTCATTTCCCATATTGCAACTCAACGGTGACTCTCACTCGACCCTCCACAGAAGTCATCAACCAACTGTGAGTGAGTGAGTGCCCCTTAAAGGTTTTTACTGAAGTATTAGCAGCAAAATGTACTTAAGCATCTCAACTAAAGGCCCTCATACATCCTTTCAGAGCGTTATGAATTATTGATACATTAACTGGTAAGCAGCTCAGTTATTTCCCAGAGATCCAGAAGTCGACCAATAATAGTACCGGACCCCAAGTTACTGTGTGTAAGTGACTGCGTGGTAATTTGATTAAATGAAGTTTATACAGGAGTATGAAACATGAGAGCATTTTCGTCGACGGCATTTTGAAATGTCACGGCAGGAAAAGCAAATAAATAGATGTAAATAATAAAAATAAATGATGGCTAAAATCCATGTTGCTGCTTCAGTTTCAGGGTCCTGGTGTTGAGCATGCCGGCTCACTGTCACACTGTGGTGACTTACTGGGACACTTGAATAAATCATTAATGTCATTAGTAACTCCTGTGCTTTTCGTACCATGCCAAGTCATAGTGTTTGAAATTAGCAATCAATCAATTATTGTTTAACTAACTGACACACAGTCAGGCTCTGGGGCCGTGGGGCTGCTGGTAATCCAGTCTAGGCAGAGCTACTATACTACTACAAAATACTGTACTAGTAACTTTATATTTTTGGACAGTTTGATGTCTAACAATGTATCCTATTATGTGAGTTTATTATATGTTTAACATGTACAGTGTAACTATAGCTGCTGAATAAATTTATGGAGAGTAAAAATGTCTTTTATTTAAGATACTACACTACAAAAGGCAACCATGATTAGTGGGAAATGCTCTTTTCAAACACTGTCTGATTGTGCACAGTCAGTGTTTCAGGCCTGACTGATATGAACCCCCTGCCTTGGTAATATCAGGGTGTCTCCACTCCACCAGGCAGCCAAATCATAAATGGCTGGTCGTAAAAACAGTAGATATTCTCTCCTCCACTCGCAGCAGGAACATCAAATTTATTCTGCTGCTTTGATCTCATTTCAGACTGAGTCCTGAAATAGCAGAAGGCTCAGAGTGGTGTCAGCAGAAAAGCAGCCCGCAGAGCCAGCCCGTCCTGGGCGGTACCTTTGTCGAATAGCAACATCAACACTAAACTGTGAACAGTCGATCATGTGGCCGGCATCAGAACCAACATCCGCCGGTGTTTTTCAGATTGAACTGTTCCCAGCACCGGCCCAAGAGACTCACTAGCTATATGGAGAGGAAATGAAAAGAGCCAGGCTTGGACGTGTTTGAAGAGGAGAACTTTATTTACAACACACAAGGCACTGGCTGCAAGCCAGCAGCAAAGCTTTGAGTCTATATACGCCATTTATCAAGGGGGCAACTTGAGTTTGCTTTCTTTTTTCACTCTGCCTATCTGCCACAGGGAAACCAAGTGAACTTCAGCTAAGCCCATCAAAAAAACCTTCCCTGAAGTTAATCTCCTTATATATGACTATCTCTGACTATGATGACCTTTTACCAACTTAATTATTTTTTCAGAGCAGTGGAGCCCACCTCTGATGGCTCCCTTATTAACATAGGTCCACCATTCTGCCGGGTCCATGGCAGCGTTCACTATTGTACCCTGTACAGGTTAACTACTATGTAGATGTTACCGTGTATATGAGGAATCAAAGCACCTCTCATTAACTGGTCCAGTGTTCACCATCAGCTCTGCCCACCTCTACCTGTCTGCATTGCCCACTCCTCTAATTTCTGCCCAACCCATGATTAAGTAGCACTCTATTTCTCTGCCTCATATTTAACCTTTTTTTCAAAGCATTTTCTAAATGTTATCCATTGTCCCTGCTGTGCTTGAATCTCAACCCCCCCCCCCCATCTCCCCCTTTGCTGACCCTCTCTTCCATCCTACTAATCACCTCTCCACACGGCCTACCTGCATCTTTCCACCACCTCATTTTTCTCCCTCTCTTACTGCCTGCCTCTCTGCTTTCTCTCTGGGTGTCTCATTAAAGGCGCTCTATCTAATGAGATTACGCCGTGGGGATTAATGGTGTGGCTAATTGATAGACACACAGCCGGAGAGGATTAAATCCCTTTAAGTCCCCAGTGGGTTTTTTGGCGCTTCAGCTGACTAATTGAAATCACAGGAATGGACACAAATATACTCCCTGACCCCATACACTGCTCTCCTACTTCTTCTTCTGAGATGCAATAAAAGCAGGAATAGCGGGTGTTTTATTAGAAAATGAAGCCATATCCAAACAATAGGGTTAAAGATTAACTGAGTATTTACAAAGGGAGTCTGTTCCACTTCACGTCTTTTTCCAACACTTAAAAATACATTATTCCATTGTAAAAAATAAAGGAGGTGCAATCATTAAGTGTGCAAATACAAACCAATCATTTCATGAACAAATAAAGGTGGAAAAGCAGCGAATTTAAAGCCACAATGTGTTGAATGTTTATGTGATTAGAGCATATTTCAAATTATTTTGACAGGCGTAAGTGTTTGTAGAAAAATGAGACCATCACGGTGAGCTGCAGTCTGAGCTCGTTCATCATCAGGACTCCCTGGACGATCCACGTGAGCGGGGGGGGGGGGGGGGGGGGGGGCCTGAGTTCTGCGTCGCTGTCTGCCACAGCTTCTTCTTTAGTATTACCACTGGGGGGCGCAAACGGCAGAAACATTTAAATCAAACAGTAGCGGCTTTAAATCTAGGCTAGTCGAGCTGTAGCTGTAATAAATAATTGTTTCAAAAACAAGAGCACAGAGGCTCATTAGAAGTTAAAGCTTTGAGTCACACAGTTTAGCATGCAGCTGATGGTGAGGCATGTAGGGAGTACTCAAAAAAAGATGGCAGATTTTCAAAACATGTTTTGTTTATTTTCTGAAGCACACATCCAGTATCTAGATGAATGAATAAAAGAATTCCAGGACACTGAATAAGAGAACAACTATCAGCAGGCATGGCTAATGAACCTTCCTCTGTCCCGACGGCCAGGGGCCGACAGGAGGAACACGTCTGTCAGAGACAATACAGAGTGAAAGGGGAAGGCTGTGTTTTCACATATAAAAGGAGTATAACAAAGCATTTATAGAAAACAATCTCAAAAGAAAAGAAAAAAAAAGAGCAAAGCATGTATAAGCAGGCATCTTAAAAATGGAATTATGCTTCAACAGAAAACAAAGAAACAAAAATATCCACATATTAAAAATGAACGGGCAAAAATCCCCTAAGCCCAATGAAGAGCTAGAGAAAGAGCAGCAACTTTTATGTCATCAATACTTCAAAAATAGGTATCTTACAGTATTTTTATTTTCTCAGTGTCATTTTACAGAGTATATTCATATAGTTTCTGCCGACTATTTTCACATTCTCACCACATAGTAACAAGTGCTTTAAGTAAAACATTTTGAGAAAAAAAAATCATGCACCTTTTAATAGTTTTGTTGGCCTATAAAAAACGGGAATGTTCAAGGCGACAAAAAAAATCTTTCTCAGATGCCTTTGTTCCAAGTCATTTCAAGTCCCACTTTCTTACACTGTCTGACTAATCAGATAATGCCTACATAAGCTTTACACAGTGGAGAAAGCAACACAAAACCATACAGGGCAGGCAAGCGTCTCAACATAAAGGCTCCTAAACTCATGAGTGCGCAGAGGAAAGGTAGGCATTCTCCACTAAATTAGAAAACCCCCACATGTATAAAAATGGTCTCACACAATGTCAGCGTGTCGACAGGTGATGTTTTTGTGAAAGTCAAACTGAGCAGGTCCTTGGAGAAGAGTGTTGCCTTCCCTACGGCAACTCTCGTTGGCTTCTTTTAGGCCATAATTCATTGGGTTATGATATCCGATAGTCTGCCCTGGTTGTGTCTTTCCCTCCCGGGACTGGCTGCTGGGGTTGTTCATCTGCACCACTGTGAAGGGGAGAGAAGAGTGACAGGCCGGGCTGGTTTGAGGAGCGCAGGGGGAGGGGGGGCGACGAGAGAACGCGCCTCCACTGTACTGCACGGATGGCAACCGATCCTGAGATAGCAGGAGTCTGATACAAAAACACACCACAAAAGGCACTTTATAAAATGACAGTGCTTCTGTTCTAAGGAAATTCAAGTTGACAGAGTGAAAGAGAGAGTCAGAGAGCGTCTTCCCAAAAACATTCTCTTCAGTGTGAGACTAAAGCAAGAGATGGTTTTCGTTTTAACAATCAATCAAAGCACAAATTCACTACTCGTGTCTCTCACGACCGCCTTGATTCATCCCCAGAGAGCTCCAGGTCCAGCACGGTGAGAGAACAACAAAAAGAAAAAAAAAAAACATCACACTACAAACTCGCCACTAAAAAATATAAAGCCAGAATACAGTTGCGTTGCAGCGGAATTCATTGTTTGCGGGCTCGGTCGCAGTGAGCAAACTAATGCAGTCCATGTGAGGGCATGTTCCTCACATGTCTACCGTAGAGCCTGCGTCATGTTCTTGGCCCCTGCTCGTGGTTTCTAGGAACATCCATCCACCCGACCCCGCCTCTCCCGACCCCTGCCGCAGCCCCACCCAGCCCCCTTCTCCGCTCTCAGTCATCGTCCCCTCCTCCGTAGAGGTCGGCCAGCTTCTTGAAGCGAGGGCCCCAGTCGTTGAGGTAGTCGTAGTCCTGGTCCCCTGAGCTGATGGAGTTGAGCGAGCTGACGGAGCCGGCGGTTGAACCGCTGCCCTCGTAGTCGAACACCAGCAGGGAGTCGTAGGGAGGAGCTGTGGGGTCGTTGTCTGCTGCCCTCAGACCCTGGAGACACAAAGATGGATAAATAAAAAATGAAAGATTCAAGCTCCCCCCTACAGTTACAGTCACAGTCTCTCCTGTTCTGTGTGGTTCGACCTATATACTGTATCAAGACTGTAATGGAGGTAATGATTTTTCATGGTAAAAGTTGCAATAAACCTGTTATCCTCTTGCTCACCCAACCATTAGAGTCTTAATGTTCCATCATGGTCTGAATGCAGTTTCAGAGCCAGACATTGAGCTGTGTGCAGGGGCCAAATTTTTCTAGCAGCAGTGCTGCTGGCAGGAATACAATCCTGGAGAAGAAAAACTGAATCCATGCACTTTTTCTTTAAAACAACCGCCCCTCCCTTCCCCCCAAAGAAGGGTTTCTTTCAGCCTTCAAAGTTGTGTAAACCTTTGTATGAGTCAAAATCAATCAGGGAACATTAACTGTCAGTGAACGCTGCTACACTGTCCATCTTATACAGAGAAACAGTCATGGAAACACAACAGCAAAACGTTTTTCCTCCATTCTTGAACTTACATCATTAATGAAGTCTCCTATATCTCCAGGGTGGGGCAGGCTGGGTCTGACGGGGTACTGCGACTCAGTAATAACAGGTCGCTCATCCACCCGGCGCACCCCCGACGGCTTATTGATGATGTGGTCTAAAGACTCGGGCTGCTGCAGCTGGCTCAGGTCATAGTCCTGGATGAGGGTCACAGAGGGAATGGTGAGAAACAAACTAAGCATCTTGTACTTTCATAGGTAATGTTCAGCTTCTTTATTCTACTTTTGCCAAATCTACATGTCTTTCTTGATTTACTGTAAGTGTTTAAAAAGCCTTCAACCAAACCCAAATTTTCTAATCCAGTGATTCTTCTTCAAGTACAGAACATGAACTGTGTTTTGAATTGAGTTGGTACATACAGTATTCTTTGGCCTGGTCCCATCGGCCGCCCTCACAGACTCACAGACTTTGATGTGCAGTCCTGTTAAGTCTGCGAGGGCTCAGGACTGACCTGCAGAGAAATCTGTGCTACAGATCTGTGCTTTCTAACAGACTTTTGAGCCCTTTTGTAAATCTGCAGTGCTGCAGTCTTTGCTTGAGGGAATTACCCACAACTCATAGCGTTCCAGTGTGGGAAGTCTGCAAGGTAGCAGCTGTGGTTTGATCAAACATTACTGATGTGTACATGTATATACCCTTTTTAAAATCGCAATGACAGTACTGTCACCTTGTGTGTTCGCTGATCGTGCAGGTGACATGTTTGACTTGTCAACTTGATATTTATGTGCTAATTACTTTAATGTGCTTAATTTATATTCATTGCTCATTTCTGTGATTCTAAACTAAATGGCACATAACAAATGAACAGTTTTTTAATTGTATAGCATGTAACTATGTGCTGTAAATAGAGCAGGCTGTTGAGTTCTCTTAAATGCTCTCCAGCAGCTGATAAATAATTGAACTATTAAGTTCTCACACAGGTGCTTAAGAGTGAAAATATGCCTATATACACTGCAGCAATCTGATAAGAGCGTGTGTTTATGCACTAGATATCTGGCGTGTGTGGGTGTTGGAAAATAGCAGTATCAAAAATGGCATAATTAATAACAGGCTACATTTCTGAATTAATCAAAGCTGTTGGAGCTTAACATCTTTGTTTATTAGATAAAGAGAGGTGGTGTGCAGTAGGTTTATAACTTATACAACAATTTCTGGGCAGAAAAAGGGTTCATCAGAAAAGAAAGAGTTGCACAGTCGACTGCACGTGGAATTCAAGCCAAGCAGCATTTTCTGCCCCAGGACTTGTTTGTAAGGCAGAGGGCCGATTGCACCCTGAAGACATTTTTCTATAGTCTCACTCACTTTTAGAAAAGTACATTTTGTTTTCTACGTTATTTCGGTCCAGATGAACAAGGCTTTGCCGATCTTGTTCATGGTTAATTTTACAATTGTGCTAGATGGACTCATCTTCTGTGTTCGACCTGTGTTCACAGAGTATAATGTTAGTATAATGCTCCATTTTAGTTTAGCATCAACATTTTCTGAAATTGAACTGGTCTTAAAATTTTAATTCTGTGTGTTCAAAAAGGCGCGGGCCAGTTTATTTGTCCTCAAGTCCTTTGAGGTCAACAGGAAGCTTTAAAATGTCTTCTATCAGAGTTTTGTGGTGAGTGCCTTGTTTAATTTATTCAGCGTTACTGCCATTGATATGAACAGGATTAACAAATGTACGGTAACGGCTGGTTCTGTATCTGGTTTGACTTTTGGAGGAAAGAACCAGGAGGAGTGTTCAAACTGTACTTCAGTGATGGAGCCCTGGAGACTTTAGGGCTCACTGCTATCAAAGCTTTCCATGACATGTCATACTTGCTTGTTTTCTGAGATATGTTTTGTATTTTTGACATTTTTAAGGTCCTGTTTCAGCAACGATTCATTTTGCATGATCTCATATTTGTTGCCTGTTTTCAGATGCATCACTCATGGTCGGCTTTCAGTCATCATTCATGGAGCCTTATTCATTTTTCAAGCAAAAATGACAAACATTCACTGGTTCCAGCATCTCAAGTGTGTGGAAACGTTCAGCCTGGCTACGTAGGTACGTGTAGCCTCAAGTTAGTTAATTCAGCAGCAGTTTCGTTATATAAATTGAGTCTATCTGGGGTGGTTGCCATGGTAACACTACAGCGTTGCCTGTTAATGTAATTCTAGTGCAACAAAACTTGAAATGTTGATGAGAATTGATATTTTGATTTTGTATTTTATATTGGCTAAGTAATGAAATATGGATTTTCTAATTGAATCTCATTGTCTAATTGTTTAATCTAATTTGTTATTTTTCATATTTTTCTATCCTTTATTTCTGATGCTTCACTATTAATGGCCATACTTTGTATTTTTATGTGATTCATATTGTGCAGCCTATGCAATTTCTCAACCCACAAGGTGAGCCAAGTCTGTCACACACACACAGCTGATGCTTTTGTCCATCACCTCAGATCTCTGCTATAGAACCAGAGAGGCACTACTGCCTCCAGCCTCTTTATTAGGACAACGCCACAACACAACGCAGAATCACCATCAATAGGCGTAACACAGGCTCCTGAACTACGCCAATGTCATTTCAAACTATGTGTTAGTTTGACTTTTGCCACTTTGGTTTCTTTTCACTGTACATGGGTGACCATACTAGTTTCTGGGGATTAATAAAGTTATCTAATGTAATCTATCAATAAATACCATCTGAAAACAAAAGAGTTTGTGTTAAAGCAAAGAACATTTCTCACAGATGCCGCTGCTGGTTAACAGCTTTTATTAACTATGTATATATTTATGATCTTCAAACGATACCTGGTCCTCCTCTCCTCCTCCCTCCTCATCATACTTGAGGATGTTGTCTCTGACGTCGTCCTCAGGGTCGATCAGCAGGGGCTTCGCCTGCCGCTCCTTCTCTCGGCGCTTCATCCACACCACAAACAGCAGAACCATGCCTGGGGAAAGAAACAGGTCGTTGAGAAAAGGTGTTCATGTAACTACATTTTGTCATACGATAGGTTTGATCCATCCACTGCGTTGTACTCACTGAGCAGTATGATGATGCAGATGAGTATAGCGATGATGGCCCCGGTGCCCAGGCCGGCGGCTGCCACGGCGCCTGTGGCGCTGCAGTCCCCGTTGTCGTCACAGGGACAGACTTTGACTCTGATCATGGAGCGGTTGGACAGAGGAGGGTTCCCTGAATCGGACACGGTGATGGGGATCTCGTACACGGCCGCCTCCAGGTAAGGAATCCTTAGCCTCAGCTGAGCATAGTCACCTGGAGAGTGGGAGAGAAAACAATGGTAAGGGAAACATTAAAAGATGGAGGCGAGTGAGTAGGCGGGAAAAAGACAAGAAGGAGAAGAAGAAGGAGAAAATAAGATTAGACAGTGTACTGCACAGAAATTGCATTTGTTTACTGCAGGATATCATGTCATCATGTGCGTAGGTACGAGTGAATGACATACAAAATAAAAGCTGCAACCAAACAAACTGCACAGCAATCATTCTGACGTGTATGTATGAGAGGAGGCATTAAAGGAATAAAACAAAAACAACTGAACGTGTAACCTTCAGCATCTATCACTCAGTCAAGCGAAGACAAGAGCCTCAGTGGGAGAAGAATCCAGGTATGTGATCAGATTTGTCCCCAAGACAACTGCTGTGATACATCCATCTGGGTGGATAAGGTGACAGATCGGTTGCTCGGGGGACAGAGAGATGAATGGATCTCATTTGTCACAAACGATAGATTGTACGTCAACACTGGATGGCACCCGCGTCTCTCACTGTGAGCTTTGTGAGACATTTTGTTAAACTTGGACTTCTCTCACAGCTTATGGCAATCCCTGGTCCCCTGATTGATATCACCAGTTATTCTGCAGAGGGGTTTTGCATCCCATCTGTTAGGTTTATGGTTTAATTCAGCTGGGGATGCAGAATGGTCATATATCATTCCCACATACCTCCTAAATTTTTACAACACGAGGGTAGGAAAAATATTTGCAATATGAATCGTAACTGCAGTAAAGACAATAAATGTACAGCATTTACTCACCGCTGAGTCTGGAAATAGTCCAGTTGCGGCGGACGCTGGCAGGAAAGGAAGGCAGCTCGAAGACAAATGGCCCCACGTTGGGGTCGGCGTCGGCGTCAGAGGCGGTGATGTTGATCCTGGAGTTGGGGCGCGCACGCTCGCACACCTGGGCCTCCCGGGGTATCAGCACCGGCGCGTTGTCGTTCACGTCGATCAGGTAGATCTGGAGGGTTCCTGTCCCGCTGGCTTGAGGCGAGCCTGGGGGGAGGCGAGAGGAAAGAGAGGAGGCAAAGAGATCAAAGGAGGAGATGGTGAGATGATAACGTAGCGATGGAGAGAGAGAGAGAGAGATGAGTGAAGGGCGAGGCAGAGGAGCGAAGATGAAACGATTGGAGATGGAGCAAAAAGCAGGAAAGCTGAGCTGAGAGACAGCGTGGTGAGAATGCTGCAGAAGACAGCAGAACAATCCTTCCTTTTCAATTACATTTTTGCAGCGGATTCATTTGTGGAAGTGAGAATATGAGGAGTGCAGGCAAAGAAAACAAGTGGGAAGAAAAGGGTTTTGTTTACTGAGCGGCTGAAAGTGGAGGGACAATACTGTGTAAATTTGTAGCGGAGCACCCAAACAAAACAGCCGGAACAAATGAAAGGACACATACATTTTTTAGTCCTTGTGTTTAGAGCCGGCTGCTTTCTGAAATGGCTGAGGCGAGACTCGTATGGGGAGGGGACAACACTTACACAAAGATTGCTGTTATCTGCACTCAAAGCCCGCTGGGAAATGACTCAAACGCTAACCCTTCACTTCATCCGGCAACACAGGCTCATCATAACTTATTCAGGGTTTCTCACGACTGCCAGACCAGAAAAGAACCACCAGGTTGGGAGGCACATTTTTGATGTTTTATGCATTAACAGCAAATCCTCTAATGTGCTTTGATTGCAGCGCACACAGTCTCTGAACTGCGCTTTAACTAAGGGAGGAGTGTTGTTTATCTGCCACACTGTTTGTGTTGCTCGTGATGCTGTACAACACGGTGCTGGGAATAAGCGCCTCACTGCTTTGTGAGTGCACTGCTTGTAATGCGGTTGAACTCTAGTGTGAGGTTAAATAATTAACTCTTGATGAATGTCAATGTAAAAATTGCATATAACAGTGCATAATTGTTTTTGTTGATTCCAACAGAGTCTTGATTTAAAAATATTTAAAGGCCCCTCGAAAACTTTTTTTCTCAATCAGCTTGTTACCAAAGTCGGAACAGTTGTGGTTATTTTGCATGTGAGAGTCTCTGCTGGTTTATGGAGGGCGGGGCTCAATTGGGAAAAATAAGTGATGTCACGTATTTCAACGCACCAATCAGGATTTAGCAACATTTGAGTCAAAATGTGATGACGGCCGTGGGGTTTGCTTATTTACCAAATCTGATCAAACCATACCCAAACAGTCCCAGGGAAGCAGATTAGCTGAACTTTTGAGTGCTAAACTCTTAATATTGAAGGATGTTTTCTCCCAAAGTTTACCTTTGATCATTGCTTATTTAGTCATTAATATTTAATGTCATAGAGAAACACTTAAGATGTGAAGTTTTCAGGAGCTTGAAGGCATTGAAGCACTGGCAGACGTGTGGGCATTGTGCATTATGCAGAACAAATCAGGAAAAAAAAAAGACTCATAAATGATAATATGCCTAATTTTAAAGTGTTTGTTTTCACTGGGATGTGGTTCAAACTTCTGAAAAAATTATCAAAAAGACTCCAATATGCTTTATAAAGAAACAGCACACCATTTGAGTTGGATTCTTTTTTTTTGCAATTATGTTAAAATCTGCGAAACTACTCAAATAAAATAATTTGATGTGGTCAGATAATTATTACAATCACCAGTGGTAAAAATATTGCATTGAAGTACAAATTTGAGCTTTACTGGAGTATTCCAGTTTTAAGCTCTGTTCTTCTACTTCACATTTTAGAGGGAAACATTGTACTTTTTACTCCACTACATTTATGTGACCCCTATAGCTATTAGTTACTTTGCAGATTCAGATTTTACACACAAAACATATCTGTTTGTAATATATAATGATTTGTTAGATTAAAGTAGACTACACAGAAGTATATTATCAGTGTCATCTCAACCAGTGAGAGCATCAGTAGGGTTTGGTCAATATCATGATATTTAAAAAAGTGGTTTTTCAATAAAAATATATGTCACAATATTGTAAATCACATATCAAATACTAAAACGGATGTTCAGTGTAAGAAACTGTTTTCCACTGTCATGCATTACATGTGACAAACCTCTTTATGCTTCATGGATTATTACCTCAGTCTTGTAGAATGATAACAAAATATGACTTACCATTAAGTCCTTTTTATCACAAATAATAGTAACCAGTAATCATTTGCCAGTGATAAACAGAAATATGTACCACTCTAAAAGGGGTCATTCTGTACTTTTGATACTCTGCACTTCTTGTATTGGTACTTGGTACTTAAGTGAAGTATTTCTTCCACTACAGACAATCACTAACATTCTTCAGCGATAGCACTTCTGATCATAACATTACAACCCCGAACTACAAATGAAGAAAGTATGTGCGCTGCTCTGCTGAACAAACAGACCGCAGTGATATATTGTGGCCTTGATATGCAGTTGACAGCCCCCTGCACACGGACTGTCAGCACGCTGAACAAAATTCCTGATGCAGTGCAGCATAAATAGAGTTTACCCCAGTAGCTCATCAGTGTTGTTCAACTTTTTTTTTCCTCTATCAGACAGTAACTTGGTACATCAACTATGTAAAGGTCTGTTGCCCCGGGCCCCAAGGCCCATCGACCGTCTTGTCGGTTATGATTGGCTGGGTGCTTTGTTGCTTCTTACGCTCCGCTTGAGTAGAATAAGTAAAGAGAATTTCAATCAAAGTGGAATATATCCCCTTGTTGACACTGGGCTCCAGAATCAATAGGCAGTCAACACTTTGAGCTTAAGTTGGTATGCTTCAGGGCAACCAAACCATTTCTCACGGACACCTGGGTCCCACCTACTTACACAGACAGCTCGTACCTCTATTTGTAGTGCTTTAGTTCTTTAGCTGAGTACTTTGTTGCAGCACCGGAGGCTGATACTCAAGACCTTCATTGACATGATTCTTACTTTTTTTTTCCCTACCGGAGACAGGAAAATGAAAGTCTGTGCATCATTATATACTGTATACTGTATACGGTACAGTATACGAACAGACCGTACACTTCGTATTCACAATCCACCCTCATATTGGGTATCTGGCAGGAAAGTACCAAGGGCGTGACGTATTCAACACATAACTTTTATTCATGGAATTCCCTGCCTGTTTGCTCTTTTGTGTAGCTTTTGGTCCATGAAATCCTTTTATATTACGTAAAATAGGAATTTCTTCTCGGTTTTGTCATAATTGGTTTTGTCGAGCTAACTTATGTCATTCGTTAGACAGACAAGTGACAAGACGAACAATTATTGTGCGGTCTTAATTTGCTTCTTTACTATTGAGATGAGATGTGCTGAGGTGAATGAAACAGCTTACCAGGCTGTTTTCTAATGTGGGCACTGCAGGTAATTTGTTCTCTGCAGTAATCCTGCACTGTTACGTCAAGAGAAACAAGTGACAGCACAACACCTTCCCCGATCCAATATATACTATAATACATTATGTTTCATAATGTGATCACAGTTTTAGATGATCAGTGCCTGAGTACTGAGAAATATGCCAGAAAAATGCGTTACTTGATTATGTTATGGCCCATTGTGACAATCACTACAATCATTCCCTGCCTGTGCTACAGCACGAACATCATGAATGATGATGGAAAATGGCAACAAACAGCTTCCTCCTCAGTCACATGATGATTGATGTATTGTTATCAACATTCAAATATAGCAGATGCAATTTTTCTGTGCTAAACTCTTTGAAAAGTGGTAACATCAGCACTCTAAAATGCTGAGACAGTGCTAACATGTTGATGTTCACCAGGTGTGAAGTCATCTCAGTTCAGTGTGTTAGCAGGGTAAATTTGGCCAATTAGTACCGAACACAAAGTACCACTGAGGCTGATGTGAATGCTGTTAGTTTGACAGGTAAAGTATTGGACAAAGTAGAATTGTGACCTGATGATGAAGAGTTAAAGGTTCACCCAAGTTATAACAATTCATCCTGACGGGAACTAAATTTCATGGCAATCCATCCAATATTACTGTGAGATCCTTCAGTCAAAATCACAAATGTCAACCTCAAGGTGGCGCTAGATGAAAAGTCAGGGGAGCACCAGAGTCATTAGGATTCATCCTCTGGGGACCATGAATGTACATCTTCCTGACAATCCGTCCAATAGTTGTGGATATATTTCAGTCTGTGCGGACCAACATCACGCTGCTAATGTGTCCAGAAAGTGTCTGTATTGTCCTGAATGTGCTGCACTGTTTATCAGATAATCACAACACACGGACTTACCAGACTTACCATTGTCGAAGGCCAGGAATGTGGCCTCGTACACGTTGTTTTTGACGTACATGGACTCTCGATCCAGCAGGGCCATGGTGGTGATCTGACCATTGGTCCTGTTGATCTTCAGCCAATTAGCTGGGTCGGACAGCTTGGAGTACCTGAGCACCCACACATCCACAGAGACAGAGAGACAGACACGTATTAAGCCATTAAATCCAAACATAAATACACAAAATCATATCCCACATATTAACCCTTGCAGCCAACTCTTATTTGAATTTTGGCAGCTCTGAATCCTTTATTTTATTTTTTTTTCCAAAGTACCCATTATCATGTTGAATGCTCATTACCATAATAAGCAATACCAGCTGAGCACCTTTGAAATATTACAGCGACATGGAGAGCGGAACATATGTTCACCAAGCTTATCACAGCCACAGCTCATTAGAATGAAGACCGATGAAAACCAGAACCCACATGCAGGAAAGCCAAGCAACACTCTTAACAACTTCACTGCTCTTTGTACCCACACAGCTGCCACAGTAACTCTCATCGCCGCCACCGGTTGTGACATCGACGGAGTGGAAAGTGACAGCTGCAATTAAAGGCCATAAATCCCATTAACAAATATGACGAGACTTAAAGATTGACACGAGTGGAGGAAGTGCTTCTCTCTCGGGTCTAATGAGAAAACGGTTGATTGTGGATGGGCAGGAAGTCTCGCCGGCAGGTACGTGGTCAGCGTGTCTCCACGGCGACAGGAGGCGGGGGTTACAGACGCGAAAGTGAGAGAGATCAGAGGCGTGTTTCTGAGTGTAAGCATGGTGGGTAGAAAAAAAACAAGCAGTGAAGGGGAAAGGCGGCTTATTAAAGCAGTGCGTTGGACAACATCACTTCCACCTCCAGATAATGACACACAGCTTCTGGACAAACAGACAGAGAAAGGCACATACTGACAGACGGGAACACCCTCCATCATACTTTTGACACTTTTTCATTCATTTAATAAAATAAATGCTAGAAAATAATTACAATTTCTAGTGAACGGGAATGTCATGCAGCGTTAGTCAGGATCGGATGTTGCCCTGCAGGTTAGGTTCTGGTGTTTGCGTGTCATGCCTGGCACGCTCATCTCCTTCCTGTGCCAACAACATGTCAGCTCCTGCTGTCTTAATCTGCAGCTGGTGGAGCAAAGTGTCTTACTATAATTGGGATGACTGCCTTAATCCGTAACCCTAATGTTGTGTTTGTGGCCCTCTTTAAGAGCTAAAAACCAAAAATACTCTACATTGTTTTATCAGCTTTGATACTTAATGACTTTTCCTAATGTGATGAGAGTTGCATAGACGTTGTAAAAGTCAGGATATCAGCCGCTTGGATTTTAACTACTCTTTTTAAAATCTCGTGAGTCTCCCAGCTTCATGGAAGTAGGTAATACCAAATTGCCGGAGTGCCCCTTTAATCCTAAACCCAGACCCAAGACCAACCAACTTGACCTCACATCACAAAAATGTCCTCAGTCTGCAGGTCCAATATTTTAATACTAACAAACACACATAAATTAGTTCTCGCTGCCATTTATGTCACATCTAACAGTAAAATAAGCTGGAAAATGTCTCAGCCTCACATCATCTTCTCTTTCCTTTCCAGCAGAGAGAGAAAAAAGCTAGACAGTCAAAAACATAAAAATAAAAAAAAATCCCACAAACTGGCTCCTCTCCCATCCACTGCTCACGCACAGGCCTTTCACTCATCCTCAGCGGGTGCTCGTGTGCATTTCTGTGTCTTTTGTGTGTGTCTTCGCGAGGGTTCAAGCGAGGTCACCTAAAGGGAATACAGCAGCAGCAGAGACGAGGCTGTCTGAGCATGAGCCGAGCGTCTGCTGGCAAGCTGCTTTGGAGAAGACAGCAGCTCTGAGGTCCCATCAATAACAGAGGCACAGACTGACGGAGAAGAAAGTGACAGGGTCAGCGGGAGCGAGAGGGAGGGAGGGATGAGAGAAAAGAGAGTAAAAGAGGAGTTACTTCTCTCAAAGGGCAGAGGGGCTCAGCCCACTTAGTTTGCATGACGTGTCTTTTTAGGAGAAGAAACCTGAGATGTGGATACGGCTCACTCTTCAGTACAGTATATAAATATATATATATATATGAGTACATCTCCCACCACCTCCCTCGATATCAATTCTGTAACATTTCCTCAGTGGAAGAGGCCGTCTCACTGACATTAAGAAAAATCAATCTCTCTCGTTGGGGCTTTCTGTGGAGCGGAACGGTGGCACTGGACCTTAGTGGGCATGTGGGAGTTTCTATCACACAGGGTCGATACCTGGATGGCACGATGCCCGCTGTGTGTCATCCCAGTTAGGGAGGATGGAGGGAAGGATCAATGAGGAGGAAGAGGAGAAGACGATGGGCAGAGGGCAGACGGACAGTGTCCGACTCATTACAGGATGACCTCTTCACACCAGTCGCCTGGCAACGGGGAGGTAACTGGAGCTTGGGCTGTAAGCGGGGGGTCAGTGGAGAATGTCACAGCGGAGGGACAGACTGTGGGGAAAGTGTTCGCCACTGATCAAACACTCATTCAGAGAGAGCTCCACGGCGTAGACAAAATATTCAAAACACTATATCTGACTATCAAGCAGTCTTTGGTCTTCGGAGGAGCTTCGGTCCTACTTCTGACTACAGTAATATGAAAACTGAACCATGGATTTATCTTTTAATCTGCAATTTAATAAAAATAAGAGACACAACAGATGAGCAGTAGCCTTCACCTACAGAAACTAAGTAAAATAATAAATAAAATAAATCCATAAAAAATTAAAATGAATCCATGGAAAAAGATGATGATACAGGGTTCTCAACATCTATTGCATGGAACAAATAACATTATGTCACATCAATGAGGTTATTTAATCCATCCTACATTTTCTTCTTCCTATTTTCTTACTAATTGACCTTTTTAATTTGTTTGTGTGATTTTTTTTGTCATTATTTCTGTCACTCAAAGTAATTAGTTTCTTGAATGTTTTATGCATTTAGAATAGAAGAAGTTATAATTTATATAAAGACAACTGGGAACCAGATAAGAAAAAGCTGAATGAGATAAGAACTAAATACAAGTAAAAAAAGGGGGAAAAAAATCACATTACCTCTTTAATAGCTAATATTTCTACATTAACAATGGATCAAATGATTTCGTGTTAATGAAAGGGGGTTGGCTTAGTGACGAACCCACAGAGAATTAACACCTGGCTGCAGTTCCTCTCAGCTCTACAGTGCGTTTAGCACCTGTCAGTTCACTGACTTGGTTTTACCGCCTGCAAATGAACTGTTTTGTTTTAGTCTCTGCTCTCATCAACCTTGCTTCCAGATAAAGCCTGGGAGCTGTTTTCAAGCTCTGATAAACTCACTGTAAGCCACAAAACAATACGAAACGGTGGACAGATAAAGTTAGATGGTGAACATAGTGGAGTAAAGAGCCAGATGTTTCCTTCAGGAGTTGGCGTCGACCAAAATAGAGCTAAAAGGAGAGTGAATATTGGACTTCAATTAAATGAAATTTCTTTGGGATGAAATTAATCAGATGGACACAAACGACTCCAAATGAAAGCTAAAGTTGATCCGTCTCTGCCGACTTGTTTCACAGACATTTTTTTATAGGATTATAGCATTTCAGGTTACAATAAGACGGTCCTGTCAAAATATGTATTACATTCAACGTAAGTGAAACCTCCACATTGTAGTGTCCTTAAAGTACCTGACAGTCTGGTGGATGAAGTGGTCGGGGTCCTGCGCGGCGAACACGGTAAGAGTGGTCCCCGCCGGCACGCCCTCCTCAAAGCGGATCATCTTGGGGTTGACGGGGAAGACAGGAGGCTCGTTCACATCCTGAACCGAGATGGTGACCCCCGCTGTGGACTGAAGCGAGGACTGGATGCCGCTGGCCAGGTGGGCCTGGTTGGACACCACCACGGTCAGCATGAAGGCGCGATTCATCTCAAAATCCACCGGCTAGAGAAGAACCGATGAGGCAGAGAGAGAGAGAGAGAGAGAGAGAAAAGGATTAGAGATGGGAGGAAAATGAGCGTGGCTGATTGCAAGATTAGTTCTAACTGTGTTCAAATTTGAAAAAATGACGTATAATTCGGTGAAAACAATGTGAGACCAAAGTACTCAGTCATCAACATCTGGCACTTCAGAACAGGTGGAAACATACAAGATGCAGCGTTGAATAATAATGACGAACAACTGCACACTTTCATTTTGAAAGAGATACACATCAAACATCAGGATGTGTGTAGAGAGGCCTAATGCACAGCTTAATCTTTACCTTGAGCACTGTCAGCATGCCCTCATTGGTGATGGGGTTGGTGCGGATGGTGAAGTGGCCGGAGGGGTCGCCGCTGACGATGCGGTAGACGGCGTTCCAGTTGGGACTGTGGGGCTGATCCCTGTCCACCACCGTCAGGTTGGTCACCACCACGTTCACCTTGTTCTCCGGCACCTCCCCCGAAAACTACAGAGCAGGAAGGAGGGAGGAAGCGAGGGAGAGAGGGGAGGTGACAGCAGGGAGGATGGGAGAGATAACATCATGCTGATGTTGCTCCTGCAGACGGCTAATGCATGCTAATAAGTTGATTTATTGAGATTCTAAACATTTGCTTGGCCCATCATCAATCTTTAAGCATTTTCCATAATTGTTATTATGAAAACAAACTGCTTTTAGGGTCATTCCAATAATGCTCATTACATTGAAACAAGAGACCTGAATTGAAAATGGTAGCAAAACAAATGGGGGAGAAATGAGAGAGATAGGAGAGGAAGAGAAAAGACTGGAGACGTATTTGTTTAAATGTAGATAATAGAGAATCATATCTTCCATTATGTTAATGCTGCCCCTTATTCCACTCCATGTCTGCTCATATGAAACTCTTTATTTGAACTAATGGATTTGTTCAATTAAGTGTTTACCCATTTAATTTAGATTCTGTGCATTCACCAAATCTAGGTCTTAATAAGCAATTAGATAAGTACTGTAATTAAGGCAGCAGTAGGAATAATCTTTGGCTAATGATCTTCATTATATTGCAATCTGAACCAACTCCCCTCTGAACTAACTCTGGAGGAAACTTGGTGACAGCTGGAGAGCCCCAAGGAGAATTTACAGCGCAATGGGATACATGTCCTTCTCTATAGGGATTTATCTGACTACAGAGGCATGGGCACTCAAAGGTAGACACACACACACACACACACACACACACACACACAAAAAGCTCTCATTGTCAGACAATAATCCGTGGTTTCTCCTGTGAAGCGTTAACTTGTTTATGGTGTGTGTCTGCCAGCTACTGTTCACTTTAATGGCTTCATCATCATGGGATTGAAGCAGCGTCCAAAACCGCTCGATTCCTCTCTTCGTACTCCTTCCCTCCCTCCCTCCCTCCTCGCACCCTCTCCTCCTATCCCCTGCACTACGACCAGGCTGATAAGCACGGAACAAATTAAATATGCACTCTCACTCTCTGGTGTGTGGGCTCCTCCATTTCATTTCCACCCCAAGCTTCAGCACAAACACCACCGCAAACCATCCAAGCTTGTTGGGCCCCGTTGTCAGACGGCCAAATGCAATACGCTCTCTCAGAGGCATACACAATGGTGCTGAGTGTAGGGGAGGATGCTCCCAAAATGGCCACTCTCTCTAAAAATGCAATGTGGACTCTTTGATAAGCCACGAGAGACACAGACTTTGAGTTCCTGAAGGATTTTCTAGTTACAAAGAAGGGGGAACAAGGAGCAGGGCAAATAAGATTTAATTGGAGGTAAGCGTCAAAACGGGACCACAGTCTACTTTCCCAGAAATATTCAATTAAAATGAGACAAAAATAAAATAATAAATGACTTTATAGGAGATTTGTATACAAAACTGTATGTGCAATGCCTGTTTGAACATTCAACAAGGACTTTATAGAGGAACATCTTAGGAACAGTTATACAGTCAAGTTTAAAGAACTTGAGCAGACAAAAAAAACATGGGCAGAGGGTGAGGGAGGGGCACTTTAGACCAACAGTTGTTGACCCTGGGGAGAAAAATACTGTTATAGCGTCACTATTCAAATCATAAGCATTGTCATTCATACTTTGTACGAGGGTTTTATTCTATGACCTTCCGCCATGTCAATAGATCACAGATGCACGAAGGTCAAAACCCAGCTAATACAGGGTCACATACGCCTGATCCCTCCTAATGAATGCTTTTCATGTTTTAAACTGTCTAGAGACACAATTGGCCTTCAAACATTTGAGCTGCAGTCCAGCCAGGAGAAATTAGTTGGACTGTGCAGACCCCAAATCATTTTAGAAAATAATTCTGCATCAAGGTGCCCTCAGCAAATGAAAATGTTCCATTTTAGACGACTTAAAGACTAAATGAGCTCTTCCTTTCCTTCATGGGTTGCTGAAAACAACACCAAATGGTAATAACAGTATTGCATGGGAATAAATGTCCCAGAACAGACTCCTACTGATACCAGCCTGACATCAGTCCACTTATGACTGTTATGTCTTTGCTATGGTGTAATAAAGACATAGCAACTGGCAACAGGCGTCTACTCCTCACTCACACATTTTTCATGTTTTACAGACACATCAAGATGCTTTTTCTAGCCGTCTGCTCTTTTTAAACACAAATCAAAGTCGAGAAATGGGAAGCGGAGGAAAGTGGTGAATGGCACTCCAACTCTTTCAGGTATTTAGAAGCTACATCTCTACAGGTGATTCACAAATAGCACTCAGCACTCATTCAGATCTATAAGCCTGTGTTTTTTGGGAGTTCAAGCTTTCAACCCCACAAGTCTTCCAAGCAACTCTCCTGCTTCTTGTCATAGTTTGGTGCATGACAAACCCCTGTGTACACTTTAGCTGGGGTGTGATACGCTTGATTTAAAAATCTGATTTGATAGATTGTGGCAAGTAACACTGTCTTTTTGTTATCACACAATGACGAACATAGCACTAACATAGCACGTTCAGGACCATGTGGTGATATGAATAAAACATTTGGCTTTTTTTTTTTTAATTAGATGCTATATATCAGCTTGGATTTACGCCCCCGCAAGCAATTTCACTTAATTAGCGTGCTTATGTTTTCTCTATGCCTCCTGTAGAGAGCAATGAATTCTTCTCGCGTCTGTCATGCACAAATAATTACTGAACTGCTCCAAGTCTAGTTGGTTGTGTGGGTAGCAAAACAAAAAGTAGAGACTGACAAAGCAGTGGAGATGGCATCTGGTTAAGAAGAATTTTGCTCCATGTGACAGTGTGTGGCTGTTTGTATCTAAGTGAGGGACTTACAACAAAAAACACACTTCTATTCATTCTTACTCATTACTATATTTGAGTCACACACCAAAATGTGGTGAACTGCTCCTTTACTTACAGGCTCAGGCAAATTGTCATTTACTCAGGAGGGTTGCAGGGAAAGTAACATTTATCACAAGTGTGAGTATATATGTCTCACCACTGTGTACTCCATATGTCAAGGACAATGTTCATGTGTTTTTGTGTGTCTATTGAAGCGCTGCATGTCCATTTTCTTTCTGGTGGGAGGACTCTGGTCCAGAGCTCCTCCCCAGTGAAGAGCGTTGACAGAGCCAGCACCGCGGACGGGACAGAGCTGTTCTGAGCGGAGCGGCAGCCTTGTTCGGTGAGCTCTACCCCCTGACAGCTGGGGAGCTCTTATCAGAGCATGCGGCTGGAACTGTACTGGCATGCGCGCTGCCGACGGCCCCGCCGAGGAGACGGGGATCACAGTGTGTGACGCTGACACACTGCTCACTCTGCCTCTGAGCTCGGCTGCAGACAGCATCTGTCTCTCTCTGGAATCTCAGAAACCCAAGCGCTCACATAAAGAGCAGCTACAATCCTGCAGGTCTGTCAGGCTGCGGCCAGCATTTGATTCTGTTCTATGACCCGGCTGAGAATAGAGAATACAGGCTATATATGGGGAAAATAAACTTAAATACATGCATGCATGCACAGTAATTGCACTCAACATAAAAGAGCTTCTGCTTTCAGTTGCTGTTTCCTCATTAATAACCTTTCATGTAGTAACCCTTACTCTCAAAAACAAACAACTCCCTACCTAACCGCACACAGTGTCATAGTTATGCTGTAGCGAGGTTTCCTGTCAGACCAATGTGGAGGTATCAGGGACCAGGGCCAGATGCCTGCAGACAAACCCCGGCCACAAGAGGCCCAGCTGGCAGGGAAAACACAGAGAGGAAGGGAGGGAGGAGTATACCTCCCATCACCAAAACTGATTTCGAGCTCACTTTCAGCCACAGTATCTTTTTCTGTCTCTCTGTATGTTGTTCACAGTGTTTCTTTATCTGTCACTTTGTTGTTTGAATCAGTCCTTATCCTACATCTTTTTCAGTGGTTGTATTTACATTCCTTTCAGCTCAATGTTCTCTGAAAACATATTTTGGTTGAGCTACTATTGCCTGATGTTTCTTTTTGATAAGGACCAGATATTGTATTTTCTAATAATATCTGAGAGCAGTCTCTTACTTGGAGGCCTGTGCCACCTGTAAGCTGTAAGAACATCACACTCAAACAGATCAATAAAGTATCTATGGGAAAGTTGAGGACTCACTGTTCTGACTGTCAGTTCCGGGGGATTGTCGTTGATGTCAGTAATGCTGATGAGGGCTGTGGCCGTGTTGGACAAGCCAAAGTTCAAGTTGCCCTCCATGTCAGTGGCCTGGACAATGATGGTATACTGGGACACTTTCTGTAAAGAAGCAGAAAAAGAGAAAAACATACTCAGGGATTGGTGTTTCAAATGCAAGAAACCCGAACACAGGAATCAATCAACAAATACATATTTTTGCCATGTGAAAATGACGTAGTGAGTCATATGAATGCATGAATGAAAATTCCCTCCAACAACCAGCCAAGCATCCACATTTTTCCTTCCTTCACAGCACACCCACTCAACAACAACTGGAGTCTGGTAGAAAACCTTATTTGTGCTATTAACAGATAGTACACAGCACACATGCACACACGAACAGACATACACAACGTTGCAGGGATGGAGCAATGTGTTGGTAAAAGGCTCATCTATTATTGCCTAAAAGTCTCGGCTTTCCGCTGTGGGAACAGACCTGAATCATCACTCATTTTAATGGAGATGCCGCTGCTTTAAGATGCGCCACAGTGCTACACATAATACCAGAAGGTGGACGGGCCTTATTTAGTCCAGTTGCAGCGAGGGGGAGTCACCCCAGAGCGTACTGCAGCACACACTGCAATATTACAGTACCATAAAAAGACCCACCATCAAACATTAGGCTTTGTTTAGACACGACCGAAAAACAAAGAGGCGGAGAGACAGTCATCCAAGTTCCATCACTGACGCTGTCCATGGTGCTGAAAGTTCAGCCTGTCCCCGGCCTCGCCGCTGGAAAAGAGGACTCTGTGTATGTGTTTGTGTTTCCATCCTAACAGTATAAGCCTATCTGCTTTGTGGTCTTTTTCTCTTCCTATTAATCCATTTGGCTCAAACCTCCATTGTGCCAGAGCAAAGTGAGGGAGGGAGAAAGAGAGAGACTGAACGTCAAGGACAGGCCAGTGTTCGGCGCACAGGGCCCGCTGCTTTGTTCAGTATCCTCAGCGCGTCCTATTGATGGTCTAATGTTTGTTTGTTTCTAGGCTAGTTTCACTGTGTTCACCCCAGGGTTGGGTTTTCAGACGGCTTGACGGCCAGTGGCACTGATGTCAGGGACCGCCTGGAGGAACGAGAACAAACCCAGGCAGAGGTCTTGTAGGTGTAGATGGAGGAAATATTGCTTCCTTCTTAGGTGGCTGCTTCTTTGCTTTTATTTTTCTTTCTGAGTTGTGGCTTTTTTCTTTTTTTTTCCTGTGGTTTATTCAGTTCACTTTGTTAACTCACATTCTGTGCTTCTTTTGATCTCGTACAATCTTTCTCATCACATCTTGGTATCTCAGTGTTCGCCTCCTGTCTGTTCTCTATCTGTCTATATCTCTGTCTGTCTTTCTGCCAGTCTCTGTGTATCTCTGTATCTCCTTTCTCCCTCCCACTCTTTTTCTTCAGTCGTGAATGATGCAGTTGATTGTTTGATCAGTCAAACCATTGAGGCCAGTTAAAAAACCCAGCTGGAGTCATTTAGCATCTCTCCAAGTCATTATGAAGTGCACAGACATGTTAATCTGCACCAAACCAACCCTATTAATGGAAACTCAATACTGGCTGCCCTTTATTAGACTCATAATGAAATATCAATACCATCTTCCCTCATAGAGCGCTTCAGTAAATAGAGCCTCCAATAAATGTGTTTCTCTGCAGACTCATTTAGATCCGGTCACATACATCAATCTAGAAATAGCACCAGATGGCTGTATGAAGGTAATAGGCTTGAGCTTTGATGGACGCCTTTTTCTTTTACTCAGGTGAAGAGAAATGACTGGAGCTGAGCCAGCAGGTGGAGCTGTCACACAGTCGGAGGTGTGGCTGATGCGTCCTATCCTGCAGGGTTATATCACTCATCTGAGGGTAGTTGTGAGTTTATGGTCCTTCTAGTGCACACATACACATCCGCTAACGCTCCAGTGAGTGGGAACAGGTGGGACACTCAGACTCTTACACCGGGTATACACGTGCACGCCACACACACACACACACACACACACACACACACACAGAGCCAAGCACACTCTGCTGTCCAAAAGTGGCTGGCCGAACAAGCCAGTAAAGGGCTCTCTAATGAGTCCTATAGAAGTGCTGAACAGAAAATCTCTCTGTTAGATTAGAGTCCAGCGCTGGCAGGAAATACAGCTTCTTGTGTCAGGACCAACAGCAACTCCCCCACAGGCCTCGAGCCTCACGGACTTAATCTGCGGAAGCTGAAAGCCATCAGAGGCCACAGAAACACCTGTACACGGAGCTTCCCCAACAATGAAACCCAATCCCTTTTTTCACGGCCACCAAATTAGGTAGTTTACCATCCTGCAGAATGAAGAAAGAAATAGGAAAATGGCTTCAGGCTATCAGTGTTAGCTGCTCGACAAGTCAAGCCCGAGCAGCAGGCAGGACAGGTGGAAAAACCTGGCAGCTCACGGTTTGTAAGCAAATGGACTTTTCCTCCAGTGAGACTTTGTTAGCAAGAACAAAGTAGGAGAAATAATGGTCTGAACATGTAAGGCGATGTCAAACAAGAAAATGGAGAGGAGTGGTTTTCTGGAAAAAAACACGTACAGTGGTGAATAAATTATACCTGTGCTGAGTGAGCATTCTCACTCGGTGTGTTGTAAAGGACCACTCAAAGAGGGTAAAGAGAAAGAGGCCAGACGAGGGAGAGACTTGCTCTTACTTGTCGTTTGTGGATTGAGTTCCAGCCTGCCATGCTCCGACTGGCCACAGTCATTAATTTGTCACTTACAATCTGTCTCAAATGGTCCGGTACCCAGTGGCTAAAACTGTAGAGACCAGCTCCCTTCCTTTCTTTGACTGCACTCTCTCTCTACCTCAGTGACCTCTCAGTGTTAGTGACCCCCACGACAGATTCAGTTCAGTTCAGCTGAGATCACTTCAATTCAATTAACTCAATTTGATTTGATTTGATGCTATTCGATTCAATTTAATCAGGTTTTAGAGCAGTTGAAATCAGTTCATTTTACTTAAGATCAGTTACACATCCACGTGGCCAGTGAAAAACTGAGATCTGTTACATGTGAAGTGCCTTCAGTTCGGGGGATTCTGACAGTACCAAAAATATGCCTGTTTTGTCTCCATCTTCATCATCCACTCATCCCTTCATCCCTTGCAGGAATGTCTCTAAGGTTGGATTGTGGACACAAACGTCTCAGCGCTGATCTGATGAAAACATTATTTTTTCCTCATTCTTTCATTGTCAAGTCAAGGCAAATTTATATTTACAGTCTAATATCACAAGTTACAAATTTGCCCCAAGGGGCTTTACAATCTCTACAGCATCAGACATTGCAGAGACCACTTAATGAGATACACCTCCACATTTACGCAAACAGCTCAGCGTCACACACTGGATAAATAAAGGCTGTGAGTCACATATGAATAAAGCTGCTAGAATAAAGCACAAAACACGACTGGGCATGCGGTTAATCATCCAAGTAAGCACTACAATGCAATGGGCAGGACGTGATTAAGCAACTGCTGTATGAGCATGATGAACATGCTGTTGTCAGACTTGCTGGCTCCAGATTGTCACAAACAAACACAAACAGTAATGCCAGATAACAGGCAAATGCTTCTTGTTGTACAGCAGCAGATCAAGTCAGATCACGCCATTTTCACCATCTTAGTTCAGCATGTTTACATTCGCTAATCAGCACTAAACACAATGTACAGGTGAGGCTGATAGGGATGTATAGTTTTACAGGTATTTGGTCAAACCAAAGTAAATCAAAATTTAGAACTGATGAAGACGGCAGATGATCTGAAGTCTTGGGATCAACAAAGTTATTACAGTTTATCCTGAAGAGGACATGAATGTTTGTACCAAATTTCATGGCAATCCAGCCACAGTTGTTGAGACATTTCACTAAAAACCACAAATGGCAACCTCATGGCGGTGATAGAAGAAAGGATTATCAAGGGATTATCACCGATGTAATTAGGATACATTGTCTGGGGACCATGAATGTCTGTAGCAAATCTTGTGCCAATCCTTAAAATAGAAGTTGAGATATTTCACAAGATAAATGAAAAATTGGTCTGCTAGAGGAAATGTCAGCGGATCACTAAAGTCATTTGGATCCTTCCTCTGTGGACCATGGATATCTGTACAAAATGTCATGACAATCCTTCCAGTAGTTATTTTAGTTTGGACCGACATCCCCGAACCTCTAGCTAAAAAAACGGAGCTGCACCTTCCCAAACTTATTGGATGAGCATTTTAGTGTGAGTCTGACTCTACAGTTTAAAGATGTAAAGAATGTCTAAAATCCAGTGATAATAAAGGGGAGGATATTTAACAATGAATCAGTATCAGTTGTCTAACTAACAAGGTGACAAAAGCTATAATGTCTACATACAGAAAGAGAGAGACAAAGCTGTGAACAGGTTTGGCACAACTAATATCTTATAGTGTTAAAGATCTCTGTGCAGTAATTCCTGTAGGATTGACAAAATAATGTTTGCCTGGGAAACACTGACATCAATCACATTTAAAGGAAAACAGTGTCATAGATTGGATATAACCTGGCATTGGTGTAATAGGTACACTGCAGGATTTGGCATTGTATAAATGTCTTGTGCAGATACAATGAAAAATGTTTGACCACCAGAAGTTTCCTCTCCCAAGTCATCCTTCCACAGGGCCATCACGGGGTGGATGTATTAGGTGAATTGTATTGTACACAAATGAGATTAAGCCCTTTAAAGAATAGGCTGGTGTCACAAAGTCACCGAGGGATGGTCCATGGGAAAACAGGAAACCCGTACTGACAAAAGAATGAATTTGCAATATCTGCAAAAATGTTGCTTTGTTTGTGAATATTTATCTGAGAGCTGCTGAAAGTGAGCACCTGATCTAGATCAAAATAGAAAAAAGCATTATCTCCAAGAGGGTGGAAAAACATGGTTTGAAAATCGAGTGGCGTAAGTGCAACAATTCAGGCCTTTCTGAAGATGAAACAAGATCCAATTCAATAATAACTGGGCGCACATAATAAGGTGGCTATTGAGTGGATATTTTCTTGACTGAAACTTGGCTACAAGCAGTCAACATCCACCTACATGCTTTAATATTCCTCATTGAACTCGCTCACAATCATCCGACGCCTCTGTTGTCTGGCTAATGGAGCTGGGGTGCTAGGCGGCGAGTTAACATAACTTAGCGTCTCTGAGACAATAAAGCCCCAGACCCATTTAGGATGCCTGCTCTCAGCCTGTATCCCCAGACGGGCTCTGCAGATTCTAACAGAGCCAGGCTGTGGGCACTCATTTCACTGAGGCGGTCCAGGCGATGTCCTAATCGACGGTGAGACGGTCCAACGTAGAGCTGGCACTGGCCTGGTGGACAGCCTGGCGCCGGGCCACGCCACACCGTGCCACGCCAGACCGTTCCAATCCAGGGCTCATGGGAGATTGAGACAGCCTGGGGTAATGAAAGACAACGGCTCAGCCTGCCAGTGGATCCTCAGCCATGGAGAGAGGGCACAAAGGGAGAGCATCCATGCCAGCTGTGGCACCCTGACATCTCCCACTCTGCTACCTGCTGCACCAGAGTTGTGCCTCATTAAAAATGCATTTCTTCCGTAGCAGACTGACGGACCCACATACCCACCCACATATAAATAGCCACGTTATACTCAAAAGTTAGGATGTGTTGAGTCAAACACACATGTATACGGCTTAGCCCAGCTTGTCAGCCTGTGGGCAGGCGGACGTGGAAGCATGGGAGGTCAGGGGAGGAGAGGGGTTGCGGGCGGTTAGTGAGGGAGAATAATTGGTATTCAGCGATGTCAGAGGTAAGTGATACCAGGCTAACCTCCATGTACCTCCAGGTCTCCTCAACACGAGAGAACCTGCTTCACCCCTTAATTAGCACATGAATATTCTAATTAGACACCAGCATGGTGAATGAGGATTAGCTAAAGTGTGAGGGAAACTGATTGGAGCGGAGAAAGGGAATATACTGTAAAGTATGTGCTGTAGACAGATGTTAAGTGTCAATACAGTGGGTATGCATATTCATGTTTTTGCGTAGCAGCACATGTACAAACCACTCTGGTTACATGGATCCAGTTTGACACCTTGGATCTTCTGCAGCTTTTCTGCATCCAAACAACAAACTCTAACTGCATGGGAGTGTGTATGCGAACACGTGCCCATGTGTCTGAGAGTGTTTGTGTGTTTGTGTTGATGACCTTGACAGCAGGTGGGTGAACTCCCAGGTGTGTCCCAGTTTTAGTGGGAGGATCAGAGGCAGGTGGGACTGAGCCTGGCTTGATGTGTCCAGATTAATGAGCTTTCCCTCACTCACATCAGCTGCTACTGCTGCCGCCCGGGCCAAGCTGGAAACAGGGACACAGAGCTGGCTCGCATTCACTAGACTCATTTATATTGTCCCACAAATGTATCACGCTATCATGCCATGCCAGCTCCGCGTAAAATTTGGATAAGGAACGAGCATTGATGTATTGTATTCTTCTGTTATCAAAACCTGGTTTTGTTCTTGAGAATTTAACCGTAATTATTCTCTAAATACGCTCGCCTTACTGTTGGTAAAATCCTGTTTTAATTTCTCAAGTGTTGCCTGGCCGGGTTTAGTGCCGAGAGGGACCAGCGGGACTTCTCAGAATATAAACATTATGAGACACACTCAACGGAGCCTTAATGTCGGTAGTAAAATCAGCCAACTAAATTACGACGATGAGATTATCCTCATAATTGCGGCATATGAATTTGAACGTTTCCCTGATTTTGCCAGTTGTATTTTTTTTTTAAACCTTGCATCAGAGTGATAAGGGAACGTGTGTGTGTGTGTGTGTGTGTTTGTCTGTGCGTATGTGTGTGAGAGAAAGGCTGCAGGATGAACAATCTGCCATGAAACACGACTGCCCACAGTAACCTGATGCAGCTTGGGATAAACAAAAGTCGAACCTGCGTGACCTCCCTCATTAGCAGAATAAGATGGAAGACGGAGCGGGGATAATGTGTGTTGTGGTGGTGGTGGTGTGTGGGTTGGCGAACAACCACAGCAAGCCACAGACAGTGGATGACACAAAGGAAGACAATGAAGATAAAGCTCCCGTGACCTCTTCAGCAGAGAGGTGCTGCATTTGTGTGGCCATTATATCTGCCCTGCTCTTCGCACTGAGAAAAACATTAGATATTAGCCCTTCATTTAAACTTGTACTCAGTAAGAAAGCAGGCAAATGACTGATTGAATTAATTCATTGTGTTGTTGGTTTGTTTTATTTGACATTTTTGAGAAAAGGAGAATGCTGCTGAAAGTGATCCTGATTTTTCTAAGGTCACATCCACAGATCAAATTAGGATCTGTGAGGAAGGAAGTCCTGGAATTTGCAGGGTGAGACATTTATTTGGTTAATTCAAAGCATTGTGTGTTTGACAAAAAAGTAGGGAATTTAAGGATTTATTTTGGGTATTGTAATTAACTTACAATTTGCCTTTTTGGGTTAAATGATGGCCATAATGGACAGACTAGATAAAGACATTCAAACTAACATTAGGTGCAGACTTAGAAAGCGTCTACTATGGTAACTCACCGGTAATGTGGCGACTAACCTGCATTTGATTGATTTGATGTTTCTCTATCCATGGAGGCTCTATGATTTGTGTGTGTGTGCATGATGTTTTGGCGGAGCAAGTTGGCGGCTGGCTACCAGAGTTAATCAAGTAAATAAAAAATACAGTAAGCATTGGGCGTCCAGTGGCTGGGTGGTTAAAGGTCAACATTTTTTGGAAATATGCTTGTTTGATTTCTTGCTGAGAGTTACATGAGAGATTAATACCACTCTCGTACCTGTCCATTCTCTATGAAGCTGGATCCATGATTAGGTAAGCTTGGTTTAGTGTAACGACTGAAAACAGCGGGAAACAGGTAGTCTGGCTCTGTCCAGAGGTAAAAAATAAAAAAATATATTTCCAAACACCTTTGTTGTATAGGCTACTCTTTTCTCTCTCCCCTAATTTCCTGTCTGTCTCTACACTATTAACCGTCATATAAGGGGGAAAAATAGAATAGACATTTAATTGCAGTGATTGACAATTCCTGCATGAGTGGATGTTAAGTAGCTCACACCCAGGCCAACTGCTCTGGCCTTCCCGAACACCTGGATGTATCAGCCAAACCGCTGAAGTCAGAGGAAATAATAATATAAAGTCATTGTCATGAGTTACTGAACAGTACAGTGACACATTAAACACAGCTGACACTGACCTCTCTGTCCAGGCCGGCTGCCACTGTGACTATGTCTCCGGTCTCGCTGTTGATGGTGAACATGTTGGGGATGGGGCTGTGGGGTGTCTGCGAGAGGATGCGGTAGCGCACCATGCCGTTGGCTGTGGTGGAGTCGTCCGAGTCGGTGGCCGTCACCTGCATCACAGACGAGCCTGCGGAGGGAAAGTTAGTTAGCTAGGGAGACTCAGAGTGAGGTAGAACAATCTGAGAAGTAGATGGCGTACATCAGTGCACACAGCACTAGAGGAGGTCAAGTTGGGGAAAAAGCAAAAGACAGAAAAACAAGCAAGCAACTTTCATTATATACCAAAATGTGCTTTTCAAGGCCCTCTGCATACAAACATTTTGGAGGTAGGTGGCATAATGAAGGTTGTGTGTAAGCTCATTACTGTTCATGAATTTGTAGAAAATCTCAAAGAGAAGGAAGAGGGCTGAGAAGACAACAAACTCATTTATAATCGAGAAAGAAGTGAATCAGATTTTGCAAATTGCTGTGACATTCTCTGTTCTTTGGCAAGCAACTTTAAGAGTGAGAGCTATTACAGAGCAGAGTACAAAAACACAAGCAAATCTGTTAAATAAGCCCCTATTTTAAGCTGTGCTGTTTTGTCCTTTGTATATAGCAAGCAAGTGGGGCAAAGCTTCCACCTCTGCAGAGTCCATTTAGTAATGAGCAGCGCTGGGTCTTCTGCCATTTCCACCATCCATTATTTCAGCCTTCAGTGGCACCGTGGCTGGCCTTAATGCTCCGATGCTCTCTCCCTATTTGTCTGTGAATCACGGATAAACACTGCCATTTAAGGCAGACAGCGCAGGGGTGGTGAGGTGGAGGGAGTGTGTGTGTGTGTGTGTGTGTGTGTGACTGGGTGGGGAAAGAGTGTATGTACGTCTGCATTTATTTACAGGTACATGTGGGCATCTGTATGCATGTGTGTGTGCGTGTCCTCACGGCACGTATCAGGGTGAGAGGCCCTGTGTCTCCGCATCTTCCCCGAGCAGAATTATTGATTTGCACGAGTTTGTCAGCTGGGCTCACAAATGCGACCAGGCAATTAGGAGCACTTTGTGCTGGAAAGAGGAGAGATCACCTCGCCTCTCTCACAGGGTTCTGTGAAAATGTCACTTTCCATCAGGCAGCCATTTACAGGCTGCTGCTGCTGCTGCTGAGAGAAAAAGACTGTCAGCATGCAGGAGGGGGACGGCAGAGAGGAGAGATGGCTGAAGCACTAACATGCTTGAATGAGATGACAGTGTAAGTAGAGAAACATATAAAAGGAGGGAGACAAGGACATAAGAGCCGGGGTAAGAGAGAAAATGAGAAAGTGGTAATTACAACACCAACATGTCCTGTCTAAATTAACTGAAAACTTATAATTTTTATAAAATGTCTCATAATTTTTAAACAGTTTTTACTGTTTTGATGTTAGTGGGCACCACAAAGTGACTCAGCGACTAATGCATTAGCACTCTGGTTACCTCAGATGGTGGGTGGTTGCTCAGCATAGCACCAAACCAGCAATGTTCAATTATCACACCAAAAGCAATCAGAATTAGTCATCAAAAATCACATTTTGTGTGTTTTAGTGTATAGCAGAAGTAAGAAAGTCACATTTTGGTTCACCACCTTCCAAGTGATAAATGTAAATGTCTCAGCTGAAGCAGGAGAGCTGCTGGACTCAGCTGGACTGCAGATTTGGCGGTCCCTTGTGGGTCTGAGCAGTTACAGGTGTCTCCATTCCCATAATTGGGTCTAGATGGCACTATCATTCCTGTGACAGCCTGTATGGACAGGATAATTGTAGCCGCAAATTCTATTTTCAAACGTCATTAGGTTCGAAGCAGGATTTGTCACTTTGTCCAGCAAGAAAAAAAGAGTCCAAGGAGAGACAGGAAGAAGAAAAACAATTACTGCTATTCCACCGAGGACAGCGTCAACACATAATCAACCACTCCAGTCCCGTAGGGAGGGAGAGGACGTGATGTTGAATGACATGTCAAGGCTGCTACCTTTCATTTCAATGAGGAGGATTCAGTGATATGATGATGATGCGCTTTCAGATCCAGAGAGGGGTGGTCATGCCTGAAAGGGTTAATCTCTGAGCCTGTTTAATTCCTCTTTAATTTGAACACTAATTCCAAATCCTAATTGCTTTTCCGCCAAAATCGCTGGAGCTGAAAATTTAACTGGTGGCGGGCGCACAATTCGTTGGCCATTTTGCTCACGTGATTCGAGATCACTGGTGGGGTCTATCTGCTGCCTCAACATTAGTAAGCCAGAGTCAACATCTGCCTCCCAATTAGACGGAAGATAGAGAAAAAAAGAGGAAAATGGATGGAGATTGACAAATAGAGCAGTAACATGGAAATAGACAGACACAGACAAAGATAGGAAGCAGAGGAGGAAATTGCAAAGCGGAAAAAGAAAGTAGAAGACCAGAATAGCGGTGAGAGGGTTTACAAAGTCCACTAAAAGCAAAAGTACGAGGGGAAGTCAGGGAGTGAGCGGGGATGGAAGGTGTAAGAGGATAATAACTCTCATCAGCGGAGGGAAGATAGAGGTTGAGAGAGTGGCTGCGGTACAGTAGATAGAGGCTGAGAAGGAGAGGTAGAGGTTGAGAGGTAAGGCAGGTAAGAGAAAAAGGTTGAAACCTGGTGAATCTCGGCGTTCACACAAGAGCCTCTAATGGAGCCCACTACTCTCTGAGGACACAAGGACACAGTTAAACCATCCGAACCATTCAAAAACCGCCACTACGAAGAGGTCGGAGACAGGAGACGGAGCATTCATAACTCTTTACCCTGATCACTGTTACTGCATGATAGCCTTCCCTGTGGATGTCTACCTGTTAGGGCAGAACCTGCACAGGACTCCGGTCCGTCACACAGAGGAGTGGTGACTAAATGGGACGAGTTTGGACATCATAGTATTTACAGCCATCGGCCTCCCAGCTGACAGGAAAAATTTGGTTTTTGAAGTAAAAAATACTTCTGGAACCAGCAGCTCATCATCCAATTTTGCAATTCTAAAGAAAATAGTACAGTTTAAACCACGAAAACATCATGATTATTTTGTTAGCCCTCAACAAAGACCAGGGGTTTAGTCTTAGGATCATTCATGTCAATGTGCTTACGTTTGATTCATAAAGTAACTTAAAATTGCAGCAAAAATGCCAGCACAAATGACAGTTTAGTCAGGAATAGCTATGGACTAAAAGAGAAGCACGGTTTTGTCTTCCAATAATAAGAACAACAATAAGAACACCCATGGGTACTTCTTTCTAATTTGACACGCTATTTATAGAATAACACATACTGTTTTTAATTCAAAACACCTTGTAGCAATTAATTCCTCACTCTTTAATTGATAATTCTATCACATTCTTCATTAAAGTCATGCAAAATTCACTGCGGGCTTGGGCGGCCCAAAATCACTTACGTCAAATCTAGATACAATTGTTTCCATGCCAAAGGGAGGTTTTTATAAATAACTACGTATACATGGTTTAAAATGGTTAAAAAAAGCAAACTGACAGAAATAGTCCTTTATTCTGTGGTGGCAGTGCTAACCGCTGACCCTCTGTGCCAATAAAAACTGTTCATGTGGCCCTGATGTGTTCTCTGGATTGGCACTACGACATAAACGGACCAACCAGTGAGGAGCACAGTGAGAAACACCAGCTCACAAAGTCCAAAACTGATTGAAACATCGTGCTCTTCCAACTCTGCTCGCCTCCATCACCCCATCTCTCCCCTCCTGTGCCGATCCCTAATTAGCCCCACAGGCAAGACAGGGGGAGAAAGTCTTCTTAAATCTCTCTGCAACTGTTAAGAAACTCTTCAGGAGAGAGAAAGAAAGAGAGAGAGAGAGAGAGAGAGAGAGAGAGAGAGAGAGAGAGAGAGAGAGAGAGAGAGAGATCCAGCCTCCCTGTCCCCCCCCTTGGGAGGGCAAATCGACTGTGAGAGAAGGCACTCAGCTGCCGGTTTTGATCTTGCACTCTCATTTCCGAGGGCCTTTTTGAGAAAGACGGTCCATAAAAGGGAACAACTTGCTGTCAGAGTCGGGGAGCCGGGGAGGGAAGGAGAACGACAGAACATCACAGGGCACATGTTCTGAGTACGCTGCCGCCTCAGAACACAAGGGCTTTCTCTGGAAGTCACGCCATGTTGACAAAGCTTTATCTGAGGCCACCGTCTCATGTCACGGTCTTGAAGATTTTGTAGAATTTTTCATAATTCTTTGTGGTCTTTTGTGGAAAAGGCAGAGGTGTTTTGTGTATCTTTTTCATTTTATGTGCATGTACTGTTTGTCAGCCAGAGCTCATAGCTCTTGTGCCACAGGCCACGAGTGATTTTCAGATGATACGAAATGAGAAGAACCACCAAAAGAACCTATTTGCACACATTTACAGTAACAGGTTTATTGGGTTTCTCAGGGTAATCCTCCTAGTTTCAGATTGAATCCCATTTATTCCTCATTAGCAAGAGCTGAATGTGATCAGATAGCTCATTTTGTAATGTACTGTTTTGTTACGTTTGATTACCTGCACAAATTAAATTCTATTACTCACACGTTCGTTTGGTGCCGAGAGGGGGCCCGGTGGCAGGAAGTGACAAATGAAGCCGTTTCAAACTGATCCTGGCTGACGTTTTGATCGGATCTCTCCCTACGCAACATCTGGTGACCGCGATAAGGGCGGTTCCCTGTAGGTCTCCCTCTTTGATGGCTTTCACACAGCGCTAGATGTGAAGATGTGTTGTAATGCTTCAGAGAACCTTTGATATCTGTGTCTGTAGATACAGAATGTGATACTACTTCTGCTTTACAAATGTCCCCCCTTTTGCTTGGCATTTAGAAAGAAATAGGCGCCAAGGATTTAAATACAACTGCCCATAATAAGGGGCTTGTTGCTATTCCAAACATTTGACATGTTTCTATATATACACTTGGATTATTCATTTAGCACAATAATTGGTGGTGGTAGAAAACTATGTAATGCACTTTTCTCACATTTTCATCTTTCTGCTGAGACAGTGCTGATAAATATGCCTTCAATTAACTTTCTATTGGGATGATGGAGCATGAGCACAGAATTGGCCGCAAGCAATCAGTAGATGAATTAAATATATTAGAAATATTTTACAAGTTATGGATTAATTTGGACAGTTTTAGACTTTTCGATGAAAAAGTGGAATTAAATTGTTTAACCTTTTTAAAGTTTAAAGAAATTACTTTTAACACTACTGGTATCCAACCAAGCAGATAATTTCCTTCTGATGCCAAGATATTTGGGATCTCCGCTGCAGAGACTGTTACCATGCCTGTACAAGTGAAGCGAATACATTTAGTTTGTCTTGACAGCATCAAGAGGTAAGTGAGAAAATTTGTTTTTAATTGCTTGTTGGTTTTTGGATTTTGGAGGAAAATAACCTTAAAATTTATTTTATGGCACATCTTTCATGATAGCCACAACCCACTCAACTATTGCATTGCTTATTACCCCGAAATTCCACACAAAATGTGATTAAAAAGCTTGTGAAAGTTCTTTCCCTATTAAGTTCTGTGTGTCCTGATGAGCACCTTCAATGTATTATGTTCTGGCAAATGTGACTGTAACTGTATTGTGCTGTGAATCATTATGTGGTAATAGATATGAATATTCTTTGATGTTTCACCGCTGTGTAAACCTGCTGTGGCCAGTGGGAGATAAGAGAATTGAAATATTCCAGCCGCATCGCTGGACACCGTGCCCCGAGCTGCACCTGTCAGCTGCATTGCTCTGACAGGTTTCAACACACCACCTGTTGCCAGGACGGAGAGAGAGTGTCACCTGCAGTAACACCTCAGGGATTTCCATGGTCATCTCGTGATTCCACAGAATGATCCGAGCCACATGCAAATTCTGGATGCACACTGGGGATCTGCGAGGCTCAGTGCAAGTTATTGCTGTGCCTTATTGATCTGGTAGCTCCTCTGATAATCACTTAAAATTTCGACTTAAGCGTGATATGGAGGTTTAGCGGAAGAAATGTATATACTAAGAAGCCAAAATAAGTATTATTTGCACTTTAGAATGTGCTTCTTCTATATTTTTAGCTCAAATAGTTGATGAATCTTAATATTTTTGGAAGTTGCCTCATGTTTTGTGATTTAGTGTAGCAGAGTTTCTGGTGTGTAAAGAAAAGTTGCATACTGTAATGTTTAGTCAAAGTTGATATTAATTAATGCACATCACCTCAAGTGCATAGCTTATAGTTGGCAGTGTATCCTGTCCTCTGTCTGCAGTGCTGCGGGATATTAAAACTGACTTCAGCAAAACTGTGGGGCACTCGACTTGAGGTCTAAACTAAGTCCATTATTAGTGAGTAAAAAATGTATCTCACAGAGAATATATTAAAGGCTTAAACGGGCCAGAAAACTATAAAATGTCTTGTTGAACCTACACTGAAGATGAATCGCAGTCATTCTTGTTTTCTTCTACTAAACAGGCAATTAGTCCAACGCGGCTTTGCAGCCTATTTTCCTAATTAAAATGAATACATTCAGAAACCAATGACTGAGCAGAGGAAGAGAAAAAGTACGGCGCTCCACACACAATATGCTTTTTTGTGACATCAAACTCTCAACACCTGACATTGTGTGCTCCACAAACAAATGCTATTTGGCAGTGATTGCTTAATGAAGAGCAGAGCAATTATGCTGTACATAATGTAATGTCTTTCATGGTAATTGGCATCACAGATTGCACTCAGTTCAAAACATACACTGTATAAAAGAAGTGGACGTAACCTATTGGTTTGTGGAATACTGTTTTGAAGCCTCGAGTCTAGTATTTTGGCCGTCACCGTCTTGGTTTTTTGGAGCCTGAAGTGACAATATTTTGACAGTAGGGTGGTGCTTACCGGAATAAATGAACAGCTTTAAGAGGGTCTTTTAGTACAACCGAACACTAAACAAGACATTTTTATGCGATTGTTTAGACATATTGTAACAATTAACTTTCATGCACTCAAAACACACTGAAAGGGTTAAGTTCTTCACAACTATTGAAATGTACACAGTGCCACGGATACGCATATGCCTCTATTCTGACTGACAGGTTGTTGTGGTATCGACTTGTCAATCACGAGGTAGGCTCGCCCTAAAGCACACCATACTTTATTGTCTATTTTACTCTAAATAGGACCATGTTTGCTAAATGAACATCATGCTGTACTGAAGAAGATTTAAAACTAGCGATTGAGACCATAAACTCACTAGGAAAATGTTTACTGAGGTAATAAATCAAGTGAGAAATAGGGTCATTTTCTCATAGACTGCTATACAATAAGACTTCTTTTTGCCACCAGTGGGGACACTCCCTGCTGGCCATTAGAGAGAATGCAGGTTTAAGGCTCTTCCGCATTAGATTCACTTTTCAGACCCAAAGGCTACATCCACTTTGTTTTTTTTTCACAGTCTATGGTTCAAGACAAAATTTAATTCAAAGACTTTTGGCGCTGCACGCTCTCATTTTAAACTAAGCAGAGAGTATCAGTGTGAAAAAATGAAGAAAGCAGCTTTTGGAATGTCTGGTTGCCCTCGCTAATTAGGAGCTCTGTATATAGAGCCATGCTCCACCGAGGAGTAACCAGTACTCACACTAACACACACATGCACGCACACAACCCCACACTTGCTCATCCATGGACACACGCACAACATGCTTTCCTATATTGTTTACAAATCCCCCTGAGATTAAACTTTGCAGCAGAACAATATCTGAACAATGTGAAGACAAACATGGGTCCTCTGGGTCTGATTGTTAGAACAAGAGTTCTTCCAGTCGAGACATGAAAGCTACTTGCACATTCTGCTCTCGTCTCCGGCTTCGCACTGACCACCCCTCTCTTCCCTGATTCTGAGGGAAGGTCTACATCTCTCCATGCTCTGCAGAATCTGATAATGATGCATCCAGCCAAGATACTGTAACACAAATAGCTCATGAACTCGCCCTCGCCCCCGAACCGCAGAAAAACTTCAAAGTCATGGCAAATTCACATCTCGAAATGTCGGCTGACCATATACGTCCAAGTTTATACAAGACTACTGTAAGTAAGATTGAACATTAAGGTTTTCTGAAGGGCAAACTGAAGGCGAAAAAAAAAAAGAGCATCTGATTGGTCTACTGACTGATGTAGAGCGACCCACAAAGACTACAATTGTTTAAAGACGTAGGCAGATATTTAGCAATAAGAGACTATGCATTACAGTAATTTTCTCGCAATTGTTAGTATTTTAAACTAATCCATTAAAATCCATTAGCTATTCATAAATCAGTCTAAAGCACAGCTTCAAATGGATTATTGAATTAATAATCTTCTGCAAAGCACAGTAAAGCTACAAAAGTGCCAGTATAAGTGAATTAATTAAATTTTTTACATTATTCAATTTAAATTGTTATAATTGTAAATGATTACAGGCTCGCATTTATAGTGTATTATATGGCTTTCATTATAACTCAAAAAGGGCAGTTCGAGCTCATATCGTCCTCCTTTAACAAAAGGCGACATCACTTCCTGCTCACTTCTTTAGTCACAATGTGTAAATTAGTTTTGTTAAAGAAATGAATATGATAACAATTTGGAATGATTGCAGAATACTTATACTAATGTAGGAAGCTGCTACTTCCATTTATTGTGTATTTGCTTACAGCCGGCTTGTAATCAAAGCACCTAATCGAAGAGTTGAGGAGTTTGTACTGTGTCTTGTGACCATAACGTGGCAGTTTGTTCAGATCGATGCAGTACATACAAGTAAATGATGTGTTTAATCTAAATAAAGTGTTAACTTTGCAAAAATCTGCTAACCAATTAACTAGACCTACTGCTGAAACAGATAAATCAATGATATTGTTTTGTACTTGCAAGCGGTACGTTGTTTCTTTCAAGGACAATCATGAATGTGATAGCAAGTAAGTTTGAAGTTGCTGTGGATGACGCACATGGAAAGGAGAATAACCAGTCAGCATTAAAGGACCAGACATACAAATCACAGTTTGGAGCTCATTATTTCAATTTAATTCTCTAAAAATTAACTTTCTTGAAAAAGGTAAGCCATCACAGTGAGCAGACAGTAGAGTGTGGTGCAGATTTTACCTGGTTTGGACCCTTCAGCCACCGAGCCGTTGTACACCTGGTTCTGAAACTCAGGTCTGTTGTCGTTCATGTCGATCACATAGATGTACAGATCGATTGGATTCTCCACCTGGTTACCATTCATGTCTACTGCATGGGCGCGCAGCTGTGAATATACATAAAGGCACACAGAGAAAGAAGGGATCATTAGCAATGAACGCCGATTAAACGTATATTATATAAGAATATTCCAACTGACAGCAGGCCGCTGGCTTGATTGATCCGAAACTCTAAAGACTGTCTGGACTGAAACAAACTCAGCACATAGCACAACTTTTGACTTTGTTAATTGGCAACTTTATTCAACTGGCAAATGTTCTGTTTCTTGTCTGCCAACGGTGCATGAGTATCCTGTTGGTATCTTGGCATGGACCACAACAGCAGAGAAAGGGGCAAAGTAGTGAAATGTTCCAGACACACAAACAACACCTATTTTGTTGTTAGCACAGCCAGAGGCCTAAAAAATATCAGAGAGGTGTTGCTGCTCAAGCTGTGGCTTCTTTTTGTTCGGGGAGAGTGTTTGTCTCGGTTTGCTCCGACAAAGCCAGTCATTTGGATGGATGTCTCTGACTGATGAGCTGTTCCTTGACAATTCACAGTGTGAGAACAGAGAGAGCAGAGAGGAACAGAGTGAAGGAAAACAGCCGAATGAGAAGGGAAGGAGAGGAGGAAAGTGACTGAGCCTTGTGCATGTAAATGAGAGATGAAAACACAAAGAGGCAGTGTGTGTGTGTGCGAGTGTGTGTGTGTGTGTGTGTGTGTGTGTGTGTGGTGGTGGTGGGGGGGCATGAACAGGGAGGACTGACAAAAGCAATCATCATCTACAGTGGGATGTCTTAATCTCCACCGCTGCTGTTACACACCCTCTACTCCCCACCAATCCCCACTAATGATAGCTAACATAACGCAGAGCTTTGTAATAGCCCTGGAACCAAACCGGCACTGTTCACTGTGACTTACATTACTCTCATTCAATTGCCTAGAAATTCATATCCTCTGCAGAAATGTTATTCAATCACAGCTTGGCTTGGTAAGAAGAGAAGGGCCCTCATTCTGGCTAAAACTGACACACTGGCAGCAAAATATTTTGTCTGTCTCACAACACAGTTGAGGAGGATTTGCCTGCCAGCCTATTTACAGGAAGCCGTGAAGTATTGTGGGGTGACATGAAAGACTGAATGGCGGCACCTGCCTTCACCAAAAACACAACTAATCATGTCGGGTTTTGTCCCTGCCTGTCAAGGATGTATCAACACATACCCAAACACGCGCCCGCTTGAGCATTCACACACGCCTCCAAACACCAATTCAGACACATGTTTACGCATATTAACATGGGCACTGACACAAGCGCACAGATACACACTTGGGAGACACACGCAGCCAATCAAAAGAGCCCTCTTTAGCCACTTAATGATCCTCAAGATGCTAGTTTTCCATTGGCTGAAGCACAGCAAACAAACATGGAGAGGAGACCCAACAAACAAACAAGCCCAATCTGTTTTCTCAGCTGTGAACACTGCGCGCTGAGGGATGTGTGACTGCTTCAGTGCATGTGTGTGTGTGTGTGTGAGAGAGTGAGTGCTAATGATTTTGCATTTTTGTCTTTGTGTTAAACTGTGTGTGTGTGTGTGTGTGTACTGGTATGTTTTGTCCTGCCTATTCTCTTTATTTCTATATCTCTGTATTGACATCTCTGTGTGTGTTTTCCTGTGTGTGGCACCGGAGTCTGTTTGTGTGTGTCTTTGTCTGTGTGCACGATGGAGGAATTGGAAATGTGATCTGAGGGCCTGGAGGAGTGCGTGCGCCGCGCAGACTGCAAATCTATATGTGTGAGCTGAAATATGTATTCGGCAGGATGAGCTTTAGCATCACTGGACCAACCACAGAGGAGAAATACAGTTTGTATGTGGCCCATCGGTCCCTTTACCCAATGTATAACCACACTTAACATGGTACTTCCAGAAATCCCCGACAGTTTTGTACTGCATGTGGTGCTTTTTTCTGCTCAGGAAGAGCAACACAGAGTAAAATATTAAAATTACAATGTGGAAAATCAGGATGACAAATTATGAATAGATACATGTATGTGAGGAATGTGGATCCAGGAGGATGTCGAGCAGCTTCGAGGTGCCACCAAACAGAAAGGGCTTGAACTGCAAGACCTCGTCTCCAAATTAACAAAAATGCCTCAACAGCACAATAACCTGATTGTCAGTGCTTTTTTGTAAAACACACACACACACACACAAACACTCACTGTCCACTAAAGTACATGCATTTATGCAAACAAATACAAAAAAAAAAAAACACAAAAAAGCAACACTCAGACATTCTCATATTTGATAAATTCTCCTCGTGCCCTGCTGACTCACACTAGATCTGTCTGACAAAACCGAAGCTCAGGCTAACACCCACTCTCCTCACCTCACAGATCACTTCCCCCTGGTGCTAGTCTGTCAAAAACAGAAGCCTTGTCTCTCTTTTCATTTGAACCCAAAACTAACAAGCAAAGTTTGGCCTGCGAGAGCGCAGCAGTACTGGGAACTTCCTGTCAAGTTGAAAGAAAGTAAGCAATGGACTAAATTTCCCCTGGGTCAAACATTGGCTACATTCTCCTACACTAAATCATACATCACATCACAAGCGGCATGGGTCTAAATAGGAGCTGCATTCAACTTGAAGTGCCCTCAACCTAACATGCTGTTTTCATTGCAGGCAGTGTCAAATAAGAACTGTTTACTGAGCGGCTGTCCTTTCCCAGGGACCAATAACCTGGTTGCTTTATTGATCCCAATTTGCTGGTTGAGTGTAAGAGCAGGTATGGAGAGACAAGAAACACACACGCAGCAGTGTCCAGGGCCTGAACGCAGCAAGTAAGGCAACAAGAGGCTCATCTAAAACTAAATGGAACACACACAGAAGTACGAAGCAAACCAATCACGAAGACAATCATCCAGAGCCTTGTATTTGTTTATAATCACTGCAAGTAATGTATGTGTGAAATGATGTTTATAGTGTGTGCATGCTGCTGAGAGTGTGCGGGCAGAGACACTGAAGAGTCTATTCTTCCTCTGAGACAGCAGCATGCTTTTGAATTAGCTCTATCAGCAGCGTAGCCATCTATCACGCTGACAGGCACGTGGGCGTTGTGAGCCTGACACCAGCGCTCACCTCAAGTGGAGGTGTTAGTCTTTGCTGATATAAATTGAAATCTGTAATGTGTATATATGAACCAATGGCCCGGCGGTAACACAAGTCTCATGTGGTCTGCATATTTAATTCACGCTTTCATGGAGCTGTTTAACCCGAGGTTTCAGAGGGGCCAGTCATGAACCTCCAGCCTCCTGAGTGTGTGTGAGTGTGTTTGTGGTGGGGAATCCTATGGGCCTGTACAACTATCAGCTTTACCCTTTGAACAGCTGCAAAGTGCACAAGGTGAGCGTGCAACAATGTGCGGGGGTGGTGAAGTAAAACAGGGCAGCAGTACACAAAGGAAAAGTGGGACTCACATACAGAAAGTGAGAAGAAACCGGGGGGAAAGAAAGACCTTACCCTGCTTATGGTATAAAACACACATCATATATCAATCAGCATTCAATACATGCACACGCTCACACACACCTTGCAGGCACACAAACACGTACGCTCACACTTGAAGCTGCACCTGCTCATTAGCTGAGATGGAAAGAACAAAGACAACTGTTTTTCTGCTCTCCACCTCGGCTTTGTCTCTCTCCCTCTGTTCTATCCATCCCGCGCTGCTCTGTGCAGCTTAACCTCAATCTAAATGACAGCTGAAGTGGCTGTGTGTTTTTGCCAAGGCATTCATCATTTCATTGCTGGTTTCGGCATCAATCAGAGCCCGGAGGGATTGTACAGCAGTACAACAGTACGGCGAGTCCTCGGAATTTGCTCAGACTTGTGGTTGATCGGCAGGCAATATTAGTTTTAGAATAAAAGGAAGATGGGGTAGAGAAAAGTTTCCACAGGGATAATTGGGAGATAATGAGAAGGACGTAAATGAAACTAAATTGAACAGACAAGACAGACTCATTTCTTCTTACATGGAAGGAGGCTCTCTCCTCTCTGTCGAGGGGTTGGGTGACAAACATGTTGCCGCTGATGGGGTCTATGTTGTAGATCCCACTCGGGGGTTGATCAGCGCCTGCTCCTGTGATGCTGTAGCGGATGCCGACGTCCTTGTCCTGATCTGAGCGGATCTGAGGACAGAACCAGAGAAACAAGTTCAACAGAGGGGAAAAACGGTTCTTTAGTCCGTGGATTTTCAGGCTTTACCTGCAACAGAAAGCACAAAATGTTCCGAGCAGTGTGACATAAATTGTCAAAAACGCATTGTGAAATTAAACCAAACCTCTGAGAGAAGACAGAGAACATGTGATGTTTGACAGATGCCTTGATGATAACATTTCCACTGCAAGCTTTCTTTTGTTCTAACACTTTGAACCTCCAGCCTGGAGGTGAAAATGGGAAATTGAACAATGTGCACAATGGGAAAAAGATCCACTGTCAGAAGATTGTGTTTGACCTGTTGAGTTTTTGGTTATCTTTACCTTCATGGCAGCTTCTCAGCAGAACATGAACATGTGTAAAAGGACCTTATGGTATTTGTGACGTCTGCCTGCCTGGTTGATGTGAAAATGATTTGTGCCGTAATTCTCATCCACGTCTGACTGGAGCGTTATATCTCAACGGGCCTGTTCCACCTTTAACGCCTCGGCTGTTATTTCGCACACAATTCAGAATGTGACATTTAAAGAGTGATATATTTTACTTTGAACAAGTTTCAATAGGAGTGCCTCCAATGTCACAGCAATAACAAATATCAATACTTTTGCTCAGCACCTTGCTGTCTTAAAAGAAGACAAAGGGAGATGGTAGTGTAGCATTTCTTTCTGTGGCATTGATTTTCAATGTGCTCCAAGGACTCTAGTGTCTCACCACATAATGCAGCAATATTAATGTGACATTAGTTAAATTGGTGGGCCTGAAAGTGTTGCCATTATGATGTTGGCATACAAAGGCTGTCACCTCTGGATCTCCAGAATACTTATCGTTCTTTCATAATCACTGTAATATATGAACAATACTTAAAGGGAATTGTTTGACATCTTGGTAAAAACGTTTATTTGCCTTCTTACCCAAAGTTAGATGAGAGGATTGACACCACTCTCATGTCTGTACAGTAAATATGACGCTACAGTCAGGGTGAAACAGGGCGAGAGAGCTAGCCTGGCCAAGAAATAGTCCCATACATAACCGGCATAAAACCACAATGTGTCATTTTAACACTTTTTGTATGGATTTAACAAACAAGACACAACATGTTATTATGTGAGCTTCAGAGTGTTGTTACCTTTGGACAGAGCCAGGCAAGCTGTTTCCACCTGTTCCACTCTCCTCTAACTCTCTGCAAGAAAGCGAATACGCTTTCCAACTTTTAAACCACGACATATTATTGTGTTATTGTGTCTGTTTATAGCCATACTTTAGAGAGCAGATCGGTGCGGACAGGGCTCGGCCACCTGAGACCAACAGCAATTACAGAAGTGTTGTTCATACTAATGTGACCCCCACTTAATTCTAGTCCAAATCATTTAAATGGTGTTATTTTCATCATCTGCAGAAATCCAAGACTCACACTCCAAGAACACACACATTAAGATAAATTAATAGTATATTACATTTTTGTTTCAGGTAATTACTGCTCAGTAGCACTAATGAATTCAATCAGTCAGTGATTTCACGGAGCCCTGTTTATTAGGCTTGGGCGGTATCAAGGTATTAAGGTATACCAGGGTATTTAAAAACCCCAAAGGTATGATATTCAGTACCGTAAAAAATGCAGACACTCCTTTTTTTTATTAAACTAATATGGACATGCTGTATTGAGGCGATGTATTATAGAGCACAGCCCGCGCCGCCAGAGGTCAGTCTGTAGTGGTGGAAGAGGCAGCTGAGCAGAGAAAGATGGCGACTGCGAGCGGGAGGGGATAACGTTACAGGGCGCCAGCGCTCACACATTGACAGTATTCGCGGCATATGTCCAAAAACATATTAACCAACGTTTGGCCATAACTATTTAAACCAAGCAAGACTTGTCTAAGAAAGCTGCTTGCACATTACACACACAGCGTTGTTACAATGACTTCTATCATCTGCAGCTCAACTTTTACTCTTTTATTTTTTACACAAATACCATCATAGACCGTGAACCCTGCTGAAATGTCAGGAAGGTATGAAAATAATTGATGCTTACTATATATTTAGGAAATAATGCTTCAAGACACGATCTGAGGCCAAATCCAGACCATTTAGTCCATTTAGTGCCGATGTCTTTCCTACATAAAATCTTGACATACACTGTCAACATTATTATCAAATATAAAAATGTCTCTGTCTTACTTGCACAGGTTGAAAGGTTAGGCTTGTGTATGAATTGTGAGTAGTTCAGTTCAGGAGTCATTTTCCCTTCTCTGACTGTTTCATTTGAATCACTTTTAAGGGTCTGACGATGTGAAACTGTAAAGTATTTTCACAAGGATTAAATTTGAGTCTGACAAATAAAGATGAGTTTGTAAGGCAGTATTCTGTTTATTTATTTACCTCAGACATCGTCTTGCAACCACAGTGATTCATCTTGGGACCCTTTCTTTGACGAACCACTCAAAGTATAACACAACAGAGTATACATAGTTGTAATCTGATCACTGCTTTCTAGTTCAGTAATTATACAGATTTGCAGGAATCATCTAATCAAATTACAGCGGTTGATTTTGTGGATTTATGGATCTTGGGCCAGTTTGATCCATCTTTAAGTGCTAAATATCTCTCAATCACCTTTTCTCCAACCTCGCTCTTTGCCTCTGAACACAACGCTGTATTCTTTTTTTATTTTTCATTGGGACTGGACCATCACTATGGTTACAAGTCAGAGAGAATAATCACAGAGTCGAATGGAGAGAAAAGGAAGGCTTGGCTCTTTTTTTCTCTCTATCTTTCTCTTCCCCTCCTATGCAATTTTCCTGGTCTGCGGGGTTGCAGATCATGCATGAAAATGAAATTACTTCATCCATTCAGCGGTGACGGCGGCTTCTGCATAAAACATCCCTCTGTTTGAACATGATACCCTCTCTCTTAATTTCCAACGTAGCCCTTCCACACCCACAGTGTAGCACTCCGCTGCGAGCTTTCACAGCAGCAAATTTTAATTTCCTGAGCTCACGTCACACATGATCCATACGTGATCCCCGCAGGTCCAGGTGTAATGTACAGTATACAGTACAACTCCTATCCATCAGTGCACCCAGGCTGTTCTACTTGGTATATGTGTAATTACTGTAGCGTGACAATTATACTGTAAGACAAATTAAATGTATTATTCACGACGCCCACCATCTGCCAATCAAAGCAGGATGAAATCATGGCATAAATAATAGCATAATTTGATCATTCAACCTCCTCTTCGAGTTAGAAAAAACAGATAGATAATGTGGAGCAGAACAGACGGATTATGCATTTCAGTAATGCGAATGTCCCTGAGATATCCTCTGTGAAGGAGGCAAACATGTTGAGGCCTCACTGTTCAAAACAACAAGAAATGAGCTAAGGTGCACCGCAAAGAGTCCCGTCTGCTCGAGTTGCGGCAACATGAAACCAAAAAACAAGAAGAAGGCTTGTAGACATGTACGTGTGTGTAGCGAAGTGTTTGACAGGTAAGAGATTCTCTGTGTGCAAGCCAAAGTGTGGATCAAGAGGACCAGCTCAGTTCAATAATTCACAGGGCCGTCATGTGGGAAGCACACATGAAATTTTCACCTGCCACGGGTCTGTGCTTCTGCATCCCGACGTGTGCACAGTGGCGCGTCTGAGTGTGCGTGCGTGTGATCTGTCTCTACGCTGGAACTTCAAAGCAGGCCGTGTGCAGTAATAGCCCCAAGAGGAGACAAACGAGCTCCCATACACGTCATGCGGTCTCTGTTTCCAGGCCTGCTTAAAATTCCACATCAAGGCCACCTGAGACCAGATGTCACATTTGCTGGTGTCTCTTAATGAAGAGTCTTTATATCAATAAATTGAATAAATGAAGAAGCACGGCTTCTCGGAGTCCAGGGAATCCCATGAGTGACAACTGCTCAATTGAGCCATTTGAATCGAATGCTAATGATGAAATCTGGGATTTCTATCCTCCTCCTCTCTCTCTCTCTCTCTCTCTCTCTCTCTCTCTCTCTCTCTCTCTAACACTCTATTTCATTGTCTCTCTTACTTCAGTACCTCCTGGCAGATAGAATGGCTACTAATCACAAACTAGAAATAGCAGAGAGAGGCAGATGCAAGGGACTTAACTGGCTGTCTGTCTCTGTCAGATCAGACCAGACATCAGATAAGTGACCTATTTGTAGCTCTTTGAGAGTGATTTCCTTGATTACTGACAACTGTTGGGATCCTGTGGGACAAGCTATCAGCGTGAGAAGAAAGATGGAGGGGGAACGGAGGCAGAGACACAGGGAGTGAAAGCAATGGGGAGTTGGTGAAAATCAGATGAAGAATTAGTGTTCTGTTAAACTCCTCGGGGTGACGCAAGGCACACAAACAGACAGGGGGAAAGGAATGGAAAGGAATACATTTCCATTTATTGAGCATAGCGGCTGGCTGCCTAATTAGCGCACTGTGAAGTTTTCTGTCCAAATCTCCTTTAATTGATCCAACCCTGTATGATCACCCTATCTGCATAAATAGCTTGATGCCTACATTAACGGGGACTAATTTGGTGTTTATTTGATGGTGCGCTGTGTTTCATCCATTCACTCCATGTCTGACTTATCTCCAGCAATACTGCAAAATGAACAAAGCAGCACTCTGCTATGCAAAGGACAAGGATGTGTGGAGCTGTTCTTTTTCCCTGGCAGTATTTTGCTCCCAGGAAACAACAATCATTCAACCAGGAAGTCATTAAAGGACAGTGTGCTGCAGGCACCCGCGGGATCATTAAGGGTTACTGTGTGCTATGGGCTAATGTCACACAATAATGGGAATCTGTGGTTTACACTCGCTGATAGCCTCTTTTATGTCTCGTCTGCCCTTAATGGTTCAGGCCTGTGTTGAAGTCCTTTGGCTTCACACACACATCTCTCTCTTTATTTTATAGCCCTTTAGGGGTTCAGTCACCTCACTTTGCCTTTAAGGCACATCAAACACCCCCCACAGGTTACACAGGCTCAAGAGCAACACCAGGAAACCAGGGGATCATTCAATACCACAGTTCTATCAAACAGCAAGTTTTACAAACACTCACCTACTCTGTTATCAAGAGGACAATGCTGCATGTTGTTGCCACGGATGAGCGCTTTTTCAATTGATCAAACGCTTAAGGGAAAAAAGTGTCCCCCACTGTAGATTAAAACTGTGTAAGTGCCAGACATGCATGCAAAGTATGGTGTTAGGTTAAATTAGTCTGGATGTACAAGAAGTTTCATGACTGCAAGTAAGCAACAGCCAGTTCACCCAGGCCCTGTCCACTTAGCCTGCTTTGCAAAGGTCAAATCTCTGAATATAAACTGTTGCTTTGCCTCTAGCTTGTGTAGCAAGATCAGTAGAATTACTTTGAAAAGGCTTCAGTGGCAAAATATTTCTTGTCCATCTATTTAAAATACCACATACTGCATCACTATCATATGCATTTTGGTAATTTTGCTAACAAGGGGGGGTGGCATTCCCCCTCAAATTGCCTACTGATCATAACAAAACGGCAAAGCACTGAAAGGGGAACTCTGGTATTTCTCAGCCTGGTTCTTTCCTTATTAATGTCCATTCTGACTACAGGTCATGTCCTCCGTTGAGGAGATTTGGGAAATGCAAAACAACCTACAACGCACAAGCAGCACGAGCCTCCTGAAGCTTTCCCAATAAACTTCAATTTTGCATATTTTATTTCAAATTGAAATTATTTTACTGAAAGGATTAACTATTGTAGCTAACATGTCTCAGGGGTAAAGCGTCCTCTGGATAAGTTCCCATTTCACACACTTTTCTACTACTTAAATACTAAACACTAAAAATAAACTACTGAATTGATAGGCACACATGTAAACACACCGGCATGTGCAGATAAACAGGCAGCTTTACCGAGGCACTGGAAGTATATTCCTATGCAGGTAGCTACAACAGCTAAACAAGAGGGTCAATTTCTCTGTTTACTTACTGTCAGATATAAAAACAGGTATTTGTAATGATTTATGTCAAACCGAAGTTTATTTGGAAAGCTTTTGGAGGCTTGTGCTGCGTGGCCCAGTATGTGTTGTTTTGCGCATATTCCTTTTGTATACTAATATATTAATTGTATTATTATATTTAAATTGTCTTATTTTTTGTGCTCTTATAATCGGGTTCTTGTTCTTAATCCTAACCCAATAATGACAAGTTTTAATGAATGCAATAATGTTATATGTGTGTATAACAGAGTAAATAGAGTGAGACAAGCAGCATAAAGTCAGCTATTTATATTACTGGGCGAGACAGTAAATGCCACTGATGGCACCACTAGCCAGATATGGAAAACACCTACTTCACAGCAGTTATAACAGTTTTGAATGAGGGATGTTAGTATGTAAATTTGAGGGATGGGTAATATGCAGTAGATAAATGCAGTAGAGACAAATTAATGGTACTTCCGTGTTGAGGTACATTGTGGGAGGAAGTGATGCCAAACACTCAGGGCCCAGACAGGCTATCACAGAGCCCTTCTGGCGGCCTCTCAGTCACGCTTTAGCTGTCGTAGCTGTCAACCGTAATTAAGACAGCGTCTGCCAAATATCTGGATGCCTTTAATAGAAACTACTTACTGACTGGATGCTTCAAATACTCAGGCTTTTAGACTCCATCTCCCACCCCTCTGAACCACCTGTTTACGCACCTACATAACATAACATAATTTGGTTATTAAGTGGGGATGAAAGATGATTTGGAATTGATTTTTATCGTCAGGATTATTTTGAGGTATTCTGTCTAAGCACCTGATGGTCGGTTCATCATAGGGAGTCAGAGTAAGAAATCAGAAGATTTCTGACATTTTTAAACAGGGTTTTAGAAATAATCAATCTAATTTGTTCTCTGATGCTACTCTTACCCCTTGAAAGACTCAAATTGTAGTGTGAGTTTCCAGTAATTTATCTGCTGCAAGCTCATATGTCTAATTTCCATACGGCTCCTTTTTACGCTACTGCCTGTCGACTTGGGGAATTGCTGGCAAGCTATTTAATGGTTTTAAAATATGCTTTCATCTTTTTGTATGTTTTCATAGCAGATTCATAGCGGGTCTGGCACCTTGGTGGGTGGTTTTAAAGAAAGAAAATGACACTGTCATGCTGGAATAGAGTATTGATTTTCCTATCTTCAGCAGTCTGACTTCAGTGTCACCACAGGGGTTAAAATATTCAGATCTGACAATAAACCTTTGCACTCGTGGGGATGCTGGAATGGCTGCTAACATGAGTCACTGCAAATGGGTGAATTGCTACAGTATGTTAAACAGCATTATCAAAAGCATCAGTGCCTCTGCAAACTACACAGGCATCCTTGAAAATTGCTGTGTTTGATAATGTCTCATCTTCCCCTGCTGTTATACAGTATCTGTTTTCTCTTTGTTGAACATGAGGGAAACGGCAAAACTACATGCTTTTTAACTTCCTCTTAAATTTCAGTTTTGCATTGCTTTGATCCCTCCTGCTGTGTGCTTGTCACTCTTCAAAGCTGATGTGCCCTGCTTTTGATGGGGAAGAGGAATTCAAAAAGTCGGATAGGCCATCCACACAAACATGCAACAAAATGACAGAGGAGGAAATAGGGAAGCAGAGGATGAAAGAATGAGAGAGATGGGCTGACAAAATGGAAACAAAATTTCCAATTATGGAAAATGTGGGACCTCAAGTTTTTTGCCAGCCTTCAAACTTTCCATCCCACAAAATACAATAATAACCGGCGCACGCAAGAGTGTGGCGATAAAGAGGGGTAAAGCCTGTCAGTTTATTGGCATCATGAGAAAGGAATGGTGCAGATGGTTTTAAAAATAGTCACACAGGAGGTCTGTGAGGGAGAAGCTGCAGAGAGTTCAGGTTTAATATCTCTCAAGTGAGAGCCACTGACAGCCACCGTCGCACACAGTTATCCCTGATACTCATAAAGAACAGCTTCGTCTGGGCCTTGGCACACAGGCATGCTAGTCCATTATGGATCGGAAACTGAATGGGAAATGAACCAAGCTCCATGCAGCTCTGAAATATGTATTCTTTTTTTTGCCTAACACATCCTCCTTTTCATTTGGTGTGCTCTCCCATTCTGTCTGTGTTTGTGCTGCCATATCAGTTTGTCTATCTCCTTCTGTCTCTCACTCTCGCGCGCTCCCTCCCTCCCGTTTCTCCCAGCGGGAAGGAAGCAGTGAGAGTCCCATCAATACAAACGAGCAGGAGTCGCCACCTGAGGAAGGTTTGTCTGCTCCGGCACTGACACTGTTATTCAGCCATTCTTCACCACTTTCTAACACGGTCAATTGAATTGAATCCTTTGAGTTTCTAAGGTTTCCTGAGGTAATGTTTCTGTGAAGTGGATTTGGATTTAAAGATAATAGAGTAAGACTTTTTTTTTTCTCGACAATTTAAGGAAACAAAGCTAAAACCTTTTGGGGGCAATGTTTTTCTCCCTCCAGGGGAGCTGTTTTAATGTGATGTATAAGAGGGAAAGACAACCCAGTTATACAGTAGGTGTGTGTGAAAAGAGGGAAGAAGCTTAGAAGAAAACATCTGAGAAAGCAGAGGAATTGTCAAGTAATATGTCTTTTAATGACCACAGAAAGCATTCTTTATTGGATATGCCGGCAGCATATCCAATAAAGAACCTTCAAATGAAAGAGTTTGAAAAAAACAGATATGATGTCTTTGGAGGAGAGATATTTTTTATCTTGAGGCTCATATGGATCATGAATATCTGGAGGTTGTTTCTCAGATTTTGACCGTGAACCGTTCTGATGTCTTTCTTAAACTCGAATATCATCCGACTCCATCCTGCATGTCATTCATCGCTCCTGAGAAGAGAGGAAAAAATCCCACCGCTTTATCGTTTTGTATCTGCTCAAAAATAGATTAGATGCTTTCTCAAGCGTACACGCGTGCGTGCGCGTCACTTCCTCCACCTCAGACCATTAACCAGACGGAGGAATGAAATGTAGGATTGGAAAAAGGGGCAATTAGAGGGAGAACAAATATTAATGGAAGTTAAGAAGTGACTCACAAACCCAATTACAGCATTAGCCAGGCAATTTAGATGAGCTCTGCGAGAGGCGAGAATCCTGTTGAAATGTACCAGCGGTCTCTCTGCATTAACAATGGCATTAATTCCCCTGATTCACAGCGAGGGGAGAAGAATAGAGCAAATACAGCCATTCTGTCTTCCTTATAAAGAGAACCACATTCCCTAATCCTGCGATGGGAATGGAGGAGGCAGAGGCTGATGATCTTGGCTTACCCGCCCCAAACATACCGCAGACCCCTGGAGAGTCTCAACTCGTTAGATAGCACCGTTCTCCTGCTCGATCCAAGTCTTCCAAATACAAGGATGACAAGTAAAAAATACTACAGGCCTTCCATGCACAGAGAAATGTTCCACAACATAATTAATAGTGAAGACATGGTTTGCTGCTGGAAGGCTGACTAAAGGGAAAGACAGCGGCATAAAGAGATGGATAAAGATGGGGTAAAAGATGGAGGGGGGTGGGCAGAGAGGAGCTTTCTGCAGCTCTTACACTTCTCCTCTCCACCCAGCGCCATTGTCAAATTGCATCCCTCAACCCAAGCTGCTTCCACGTGCTCCCGTGGGGGACATGCGGCCCTGACAGCCCGGCCAATCAGCAGCACCCTGAGGCCAGTTGAAAGCCCTTCTGGCATGCCTAAGGCTAGCGGGGTCCAACCAATCAGTTAGAGGCCAGGCTTGAAAGGAGGGCCATGTTTGGCTCAGGGAGCTGCTAAGGCTGCCAATGAGAGTCCAGAGGGGAGTTTGAGTGGCTCGGAGGGAGGCTGCCAAAGGGGTCAGAGTGGACGAGGGCAGACTGACAGTTATTTAGTGAGAGGCTGAGCTCCGTGTCACTCACAACAGCACTCAGCCTTTGTCCTACTGGGCCGGCTCTAATGGGACTGTCACCTTGTAATTGTCCGACTGGGGATGCCGAGAATGACAAACACGGACGCTCAAATATGCAGACAACGCGCGGAGACACACCCCCCCCCCCCATCACGGACAGAGGCGTCAACCGGCAAACAAAAGGCAATGTGCACAAATGTTTACACATAAGCTCTCTTTTTATGCTGCAAGAGATTTGTGCTTCAGGGAAAATTCTCAAAAGGCGCAGTATGTAAGGCTGCACCGACCTGCACATCCATTAACAGAAGAGGCGTGGGGCTAATTTATACATTACACCTGGTGCCTTATATTATGTGGGTATAATATCTGAATAAATTTGCTGAGTACACCAAATTAAGTTAAATCCAACTTTGCAGCATTTGCGACTTTTATTGATTTTAAAAGGATTTTGCAAATCTTCTCCATCATTGTAGGCACAAAAAAGTCATGATAATTAATGTATTTTAAATGTTTGAGGGTTTGGAGATTTAACCAGCTTATCCTATTTTACTGTTATTTAAATCTGCATTAACTGGATTTTTGGCCACTTGCGGGGCAGTGCCAGACGCTCTGAACACAACATTGATGTAATATCACCATAAGGTTGAAATGGTGAACAGGTTAGCACACAGTTGCCTCTTTACTAATGCAGCTGACAACTCTTGAGGGAAACATCTGGCTCTTTAGCTGCTAAATGCTCCACTATGTTCAGAGCTTTTTTGCTGCAGGCTGCTGCTGGAGACGAGTGTGAGAGTGCTGAGAGTGGAAACCCTCAAGTTCTGGACAGTCCACTAAAAGACGCTAAGGGGAACTGCAGAGTTGGGATATTCTCTGTGGGTTTGCCACAACGAGCACTTTTCATAGTGTCATTTATCATTTATTCCATTATTTATCTAAATATTTAGTAGTGCAGCTTTAAAGTTTTCAAGTAGAAGCTCTGTTCGACGAAACAAACCTTTAAACTTCTGCAAAGGTGTAAATAATTTATTTAAAGAAATGTATATAATGTCACATATTTATACGATTAACAAATACATGAGGTTAGATATATTAGAAATATTGACAGGTAGATTGAATCGATGATGTAACTGGCTGTGATTTTCCATGTTAATATGTGTAATCATCTGCTTGAGCTGAAAGCTGCATCAGGCTTTCTGGACAACTCCAGTAAGAGGACATGTACTCAGGAAGTCAGGCTTAGTATTTGGCAGAGACAAATACTTCATCATGAGAAAGTAAAGTACGTGGAACAAGATTAAAGGGGAATTTTATTCCTGGAGACTGTGTTGTTATTGTGGATTCAGCAAGAAGACACTCCTGGATTCTGGGACGCACTCTGAGGATCGTGTCGGGAGAAAAGGGAGTGAGGAGTGTCCTGATTTAAACCAGAACGAGACATGTCAACAAACTCTGTCTGCTCCTTGAAGCTGAAAGCTAAACTCGCTCTGAATTTCTATCACAGACAGACGCTGCACATAGACTTGGAAAAAAAAGTTGAGTTGACTGATTGTATGAACCAGTGCTTATTGGCTCTATTGATATGGCCTGTAACTAATGAATTAGAGTCATTATAAGAGATTGAAATGCTGGTTAATTAAATGATAATCTTTACCTGCTGTCAATAGCAAGTGGAAATGACTTTGTTCGCCCTGTAGAGTAGTAGTAGTGAAGTTCAGTACAGAGCAGCGTTTGACCTCACCTTCACCCATATAACGTTGTGTTTGATTTAATATGGGACAATCATTTGCACAAATAATGTGACACATGCTACTAAGGAAACAGCGCTGTTTTACAGTAGTGAAGGGTATGGAAACTACAGTCCTACAGGATCAAACTTCTGTAGCATTTAAAGAGCTTGAACCCAATTAAACCCTACATTTCTCCTGCTGCAGAGTCCCGTGAGACTTTCCTCTCTCCTGTGTAACCTGACAACTCCTGTAAGGACTATGTGAACAGTCATATCATGCTATGTTTATTCTATTTTTTTTTTTTTTTTTTTGCATTTTACAGCTCTATTATTTGATAGAGACAGACAGCAAAGGCAGGGGAGGGAGGGAGGGATGGGGATGGGGATGACCCGAGCTGCTGAGGTAAGGACTCAGCCTTACTGGTATGCATTCATCCCAGTGAGCCACCGGGGCGCCCCATATCATGCTCAGTTTCAACGTACTACTTAAAGTTAGAGAAAGAAAATTAAATTAAAAGTCACTGGCTCCCCAACAACTGAAACTCAGAGTAGCTAATGGATGAGTCACGACCCCCTGCCAACCAATTAGATGGTACTACACAGATGTGGTTTATTATGCCATAGTTCAGTAAAACAACATGTGCTTATTTTGCTGTTGGTATCCGACACTGTCTCTTTCAGAAGTGAAGGAATGCGAGTGCCGTCTGGAAACTGGGCTGGGGGAAGATGTGATCGATGTGAAAACTATAAACTAAAATTCAGTTAAGTGTTAAATTTGGATAAACTTGGTCTTGAATAATGTTAAATAATGGTGTACATTTTGTCCTACTAACTCAAGTACCAATGTGTTGGCGGAAACACCCCCATACACACATACATGTGCACTTGCACACCCACACACACAAACTAGACACAAGGGATACAATGTATTTCAATGCACAAGGGACGCAATAAAACTGCAGACGAAACAAGTGGATCCAAAAAGTATATTACGAGCTCATTATGAGCTGTAATGAAATACACTGTGCAATATGAGGTTGTAAATAAACCGCCGCGTTTTCATTTTGGGGACTGAGCAAACAGCAGTACAGACATTACAATGTCATTGAGCTGACTTGCTCCTACACACACACACACACACGTATAGGACTGTATACCACATTTATTTTAGCTTATTGGCACAATAAACCAACTTAGAAAACCAACAAACAGCCACGTATTCCTTCTGTTTGTTGGAGTCAACTTTTTCTTCTGCCAAAGTGTGGAAAGTTAACTTGAGTAGTGGAAAACTTAACCACTTGTTTTTGTTTGTGTGCTTCTGTTCGCTTTTGATAAAATCCCTCTAAATGAGGAGCCCCTCGTCATTCTGACTGTGACACATTCAACACTACACTGCACCGTATCATATTACCCATGAGCACTACCATAATGGGCTATTCAAAATAATGAGATAAACCAAATCATACTGAGATGCACTCTAATATGCCAGTTCACCTATTCACCTTAAGACCTTCATTTTTCTACAAGAATGTGAATGTATGATAAAGACAATATATTATAGATATCATTACAGTTTTATTTAGCTCCATGGAAACAGCATAGAGTCACGCATAGGGTAAAAGGAACAGCAAACACACACATTAGTCTTTAGTCGTTCCCTTGGCTGTGGAATCACATGATGTTAAAACAGCCGTCCACAATGTGCTCAATTATTTCCAGCTCATATTCTTCGTTTCCTTGTCCTAACTGTGGGTCAGAGAGAGAGAGACAGTGTTTGAGGCCTGGTTAAATGAAAGGAGGGTCTTTTCTCTCCCATATTCAGACTGCTTTCCATCAGTTGTGCCTCATTGGCCCCAGTGTAGGTGCTGCAGGAGACGGTTGAGATGAGAATGCCACAAATGGCCTGAAACTAATGTTGGCCTCCCTCACCCTGCAGATTTACAGCACTCTCCCAAGACTTTCTATTTTTTCTTTCCCCCAATCTCAGCCTGTCCCCCTTTCTCCCTTATCCATCTCCCACCCTCACTGCTATTCAGTTTCTCAAAAGAAGTATTTCTCGCCACCTACCTCAGTATCCATTTAACTCAAGCTGTTTTTCAACCTCTCCATTTCCACTGCACTTACATCTGTCATGTCAAATAATTTGACAGCGAAAGCTTGGAAGCATATTCCATTTGAGCACAATGGTAAATCAGTGGCATCAAAGCTGCACCACTTGTGGTTCTTCATGACTGAATTGCGTACATCGAGGTAAAAATGGCCAGCACTGGAATAGTGCTCTTGTCCACTGTTGATGTGTTTATGTGTGTGTTTGTGTGTGTGTGTTTGTGTGTGTGTGTGTGTGTGTGTGTGTGTGTGTGTGTGTTTGTGTGTAAGAGAGAGCAGTTTTTCTTTGTTTCGAGGAAGTGAAAGTAGCTTTCAGAAGCTGAACCAGAATATTGCCATCTGAGCTAAAGGGCCGTGATGATGATAGTGGCAATTTCAGAATGCACTGGATCATAACCTCAGCAGCACCATAAATATAATATAATGACAATGAAAGAATAAATGGAAGCTATATGCTACCATTAATTATTATTTACAATTAAATCAGCAAGGAATTTGTGTTGGAATTGGATTTTTCTGGGATTAATCAAATATCCTACAGCAACAGAGCTACATTAGCCTTTTATTGTACTCAGTGACATGCTGCCAGCTCTCACTGAATCAAAGAGAAAACCACGACCGGTCCACCACACACCTCTCTGGGCATGTCATTTGCATCATTTGATGCTTGCAAAGCTGTAATTACACTCTGAGGGTTAATTGGTCTTTTTAAACCTAGTGGACCTGACTGCTTGAAGGCTCGAGCGCAGAGAGTTTCCAGAGCACAGGCGAGCTGGCGTGTCCTGAAATCAGGTACATAAGCTTTAAAGGTTGTTCTTGGCCACTTCTGAGACCGGCGAGATAAAGCATGAAATCCCCACTGTTCCCCTCCTCGACTGCCTGTCAGAATGGAGAGCTGTGTTGCACAGAGCGCCGGGGACAGACGAGCTCACAGAGCAAAGGACAGCATGAGTCACATCCCCCATGGTGCACTGCTTTCAGCTCTGGCTGAGACGCACCTACGCTGAGTTTACAGACAGTATATGCAAGCTGGAAGATCCCTCACACATGCACCAACTCAAACCTCAACACTTGCATGGCCACACGCACAAAGGAAGCCCTGGAGGTTTAATCCAACCATCTAACACCCGACATGTGAAAAGGGGATAAAAGAGGGTCCATGTCTCCAGCAGGGCAGCACGATTTGGTGCCTCCCCTGACACTCCACGGTCCTTCTGTGTGTGTTTTTGTGTCAGGGTGAGTGCTTCCATGCTTCCATGGTGGAAAATCTGCCCTCTTGCCGACACATTGGTGAAAAGGCGATTTCCGTAATCCGGGAGTGTAAGCCTCGCTGTACAAATGGGCGTAAGGGACTTTGTGTGCGTGTGTGTGTGTATGTGTGTGTGTGTGTGTCAGAAATGCCAGCAGAAAGCAGCACGTCTGTCTGGGTGTCTGATAAGAGGCATCGAGTGAGGAGAGTTTAGAGTAGCAGCACAGTGCTGAGTGTAGGATGCCTTCATGGGAAATTGCTTTTGGTTTTCCTTATTTTTAATTATTCAGTGTCATCCACCAGCTGTAATTTAGACCTGGTTACATACATGTTCGGTTCAACGTTTTTTTTTAATTGTGAGAAAGTTTCACATTTTTACTATGAATGGTAGCTGAGCTGCAGGGCTAAACTGTATCCTTTTGCGTCTTGGGGTATATGCACAGAAACCATGGTTATCGTTAAAGTGATATTAATAGAAAAAGAATGTGTGGTCAGCCTGTGCGCCCGTCAAGCACACTTCAAACCAGACATACACACCTTTTTTCCAGATGCTGCTCTGTGTGTTATGGTGGAAAATGTAAATGGATAAATAAGACGAGAGACCAAATCCAATCTACAATGTTATACTTTTACGTTGTAAGTCAATTTCATGAAAAATTAATTAATTTTTGCAGTCTGAGCTTACAAATTTAAATTATGGTCGTCAAATGCACCTTGGAAATTACTGTTGTGAGCTGAATTGTTTAATTCTTTTGATTAATTCTGCTTTTGGCACTTCCCTGTGTCTTTTAGTTCTAAAATCTATTGCAAAATTCAGAAAGAAAAGTCTGTTTTAAGGCTATAAACTAAATCACTATTGACTACCTCCCAATGTTTGATGACAATGACTATGTGTCCTATAAATAGTGCAGCCGTGCTTAAGGATGGCAGCTCTGCTGCTGTTTGAGGACCTTGAGGTTATTCCCCAAGGTTATTTGGTGAAATTTCGCTTATTTTTTTTGCTGCTCTTTTCCCAGAGAGATTGACAGACTTAAATACTCACTCACTCTTACTCAAATTTCACAATGAGTAAAATTCATAAAAGAGAACTATGCTCTTGCACGGCTTTACAAATCCGATGAAAAGAGTGTGTATGCATATTCATTAGTCATGAATCTACAGAGTTATATGCATCTGGCCCCTGGTGGCTGAAGGGTTAAGACACATATCATGTAACGGTTACATTCCCGATGTGATTCTGACCAGGAAACGTTGTTGCACATCATCACCATCACAATCAAAATGCCTACTTTCTACAAACTTAACCTCAGTTTGGGCAATATGGATGTCATGATCGTCCATCAATTTAGACGTGCTGTAATAAGCAAAAAGATAGTCCACCAGCTATATTAACAGGTTTAGAAACGCCACTGAGTGAGAATACTCCAGAGTAATCCTTAGATCTATTCTTATGAGACCAAGCATGAATTTGTATTTGTGTGCTTTCCAGGCAAGGATTTTCTTCTTCTACCTGTCTGTGGTGCCCAGAGGCACAGCAGACAAATCATCTGGCATCAGGACTTAAATCAGAGACAAGAGCAGCGCTTTTAGCCTGCTGGGCGTGTTTGACAGAAAATACCAGAATGCTGAGTGTCTCGGCCTCATGACGATTGTAAGAGATATTACTGTGTATTCCCCACTCTTCTCTCTGGTCTGGCCTGAGTACTTAGAAACAATGGATATGGGTTTGCTACTTAGTTTTTCTTTGAATCTAAGCTTTAGTTTAGACAAGTAATACATAGTTTTGTGGTTCATTCGGCATCAGGAAAACACGTGTGGTATTTGCTGAAATTATACAAACTGTCACTCACTCTGACAAGCATGTGAGGGAAGGGTCCTCGGGAGTTTTCAGGCACATTGATAGGCGGGATGACCCAGTCTCTCTTCTGTCGCCTCAGCCCATTGGCAGAGGAGCTCCTCTGATGTTTTCGAGGAAACTTGATAACTCTGGGTTGGGAGTCCCAGACTCTTGACAGCATTTCTTCAATGCCAACCTGAAAAGAAAAACCCAAACATATCATATCATGCCACATCTTGCATCGAATAACTGGCGCACGTTATCATGTGAAGAATGCTTTTTTTGCCATGACAGGTTGGAAGATGAATCTATAAAGTGCTCTAAAATGACAAGTTTTCCCATCTGCTAAAATTGAAACTAAAATACTGGGTGTCACGTTGACAATAAACCCATTTTGGGAGATTGACAGAGAGGCAAACACAAGGAAGTATAAACATTTTTCTGAATGCCAGTGCACATTTTATGAGGCCCATGGCAAAATACACTTAGTCTGCCCAAGCCCTCGGCTTCCGCCTAAGAAAGCGAGACCTCCCCCAGGCTACATGGCTGGGTTTTGTCCACCGAGGTGATGTGCTTTGTCTGCATCCCTGCACAGATTTTTCAGGCAGACAATTTTATTCCTGTTCATCCCTGCTCTCTCTATCCCTGCTGAAGACAGAAAACAATGTGACACTTTGCCCTGACAAAAGCCTGTCATCAGATAAAACAGGTATTGATGAAATACCAGTGTGACAGCAAGGGGAGCAGAGAGAAACAGGAGACCACCCTGTAATTTGTTAAAAACACAGCGTGTAGACCTTTTGGATTACTAGCATTCCTCAGTCAAGAATCTGTTGTTGATTTGTTTGGATTTGTGTACTTCTTATTTTTGATATTGAGGTACCTTTGAACGTTGGTATTATGGCCAACTCCTGTGTGGGATTGCATGGGTGTATACTGTATATATAACCCCTCTGCAATGACTCCCTCCAGCTATAGCTGTAGAGAGAAGATTGTGTTCTTACTCATCTTGCCTTGTGAAATAAGGGTTAGAAGGGTGTGTAAAAGACTGAGTGTTTTTTCCCGATCGTCTATGGTGTCCCTGTGTAAGATGGTTGTATTGCTGTAATCCACCTAATCCTATTGTTGTCTCTGTGCCCCGCGTGCACACACACACACACACACACACACACTCACTGGCAGTGTGCTGCTGTCACCTGAAGCACACTGGAAATCCTCCTGCTCATCCCACCTGGAACACACAACGCAGTCATACAGGCAAAGAGACACGTGTGCACACGAGCAACCGCGGACACGCTGCCGTGCCAAAACTCAGGCCGGCAGTTCACCCTATCAATACACACCCGCTTTGCAGACTGTAAGCCACACCTGAGCAAAACGCAGTATATACTTTTCATCTTTTGTTCTAACTTCACACATTCACAGCTCAGAGGATTGGAGTGCAAGCTCAGTGCGGACCCATGGACGGACAGGGCGGAGGGTTTAGCTGGGCAGGAGCTTGACGTTAGAGGGAGCGGTGGCGATCGGGTGGATGGTGAGAGGACAGGAAGAGGAACGAGGGGACCAGATGTGTTTCCCAGATAAGATAACAGTCGTTCCAGCTCCACTCATCCAAAACACTCACAGGTACCAACTGGCATGTGGGAGGCAGGTTGCTGCCAGCCCCCTGCACGGGCGGCAGGTGGGATTAGTCTCTGCCTGTGAATGTGTGTGGCTGTGTGTATATTTGCAGATTCTCATTTGAAACAAGAAAAAAAAAAAGGGAAAACAAACAAGTATGTGAAGAAAAATAACCACGCAAAAGAGGATAAACAACACTTTTTCTGGCAGATGATGATGAATCATGAGGACTGTCTATATGTCAGTGCATATGGACAGTCATAACATGTTCGATACCACGGCACTGCTCCTCCTCATCTATGCTCAGTCCAGTGTGCTGCTACCATGATTAAGTCCTTATCTGCCTTTCCGGCTATCAGCAGAAAGACACAATGAATGAATATTTGCTCTATACGGCAATCAGCCTGCTGACGAAGGCAGCCCATCAAGCCTGGTGATAACGAGGTCGAAGCATCCGATTGGTCAGGCCCCAACATTCCTTTGGAAATGCTGCCAATACAGAAATGAAGACGAAAGACGGTCAGGCAGGGAGAAAGACATGGAGAGACACAATGAAAAGAATACGTCCTTTATTGTAAGTCTGCTTGTGGATGATATCAGCACAGTGGCTGCATGTGACTGTTACTTTCAAACAGCATTGCAGATGACAGGCTGTTGGCATTGTGACAATGTGAGAATTACAAAGGAAAGAAAGAAAAAGTGGAGCAAGCTCTCTATGGGTCGCCAGGAAGATAGGTGCTTATTAGGGTTTGGGGATTTTTGTTCCTGCGTGCGTGTGTGTGTGAAGACAGCATGGGCATGCGAGTGTGTTCAGTCATGCCTGCGTGCACATATGGGAAATCACGTGTGCTGGGCTTGATGCAAGCATGTGTGCACACGAACAAATGTGTTATAATAACGTATGAACATATGTGCAGGTGTATATGTCTGTGTGTTTGCGTGTTCCAGTCCGTGTGCATGTGCATGAACACATGACTAGGAGTCAGTTCGTGTGTACCCGATTGCGCCCGCGGCTCCTGAAACCCAGAGGCAGCCGGGGCCAGCTGGCAGCTCCCTGCTCCCAGACAGCCTGCACATTGCTGGGGCATTCTTTAGGCCTGCAGCCCCGAGCCCTGGAGCCGACATCTGGAGGTTATCAGCCTGACAAACAGGCAGAACAATACAATAAAAGTGTGCGCTCAATGCCCATTCTCTGTACAGTGCGGCTCCGAAAACATTTGATTCAGGTCTTTTGATGTTATTTCTTTTTTATTTCTTTAGTGCTGCATTTCCCTTTGCTGGTTCACTATGATACAAGATCAGAGTGCTAGTCTTCAGTAAGAAGAATGTTTTCCCATGAGATCTTCTCTCAAAAACTAAAGTGAGGAAAAATAACATTTAAATCTAACTTTGTATAAAGAAATATTGAAATTCTCGTAGCTGCTATTTGCCTGTTGAGACTTGCAGTTTTCCAGTGTGGATTGTCAACATAATCAGGTTATAATCACAAAGTTAAAGCACACAGCAAAAGCACAACCATCCAACCCTGCCGGTGTTGCTTTTCAACGACCTGTGGACCCCAGGGTCCCACGTTCCACCCTGCTGCCGGCCTTCGCTGTAATCTACCTTGAACAGGTGAGGCTGTTTGGGGACAGTGCGGTAAAAATGCAAATCAAATATGCTCTAAAACCCGCTCCGGCTACCAGTCGACTCCAAAACCAGTGGTGCATAACTGATGGGCTCTAAGCTGGTGGAGAAGGCAAACCAACGTGCCATGAAATCAGTACGAGTTGGAGAGCACTCAGCGCGAGGCCCTACCTGTGTGAGGTGCGATAGCCTGAGTACATAAACACAGCGGAAAGGGCTCTCAGGCCAAAGATGCTCTACACTTCAATTGCTGTGGTATTGTACACCGGAAAATTAAATACTGAAATGAACTGGCCGATCATGGAGCATGTTCCAAGTATGCTAATTTCTGCTACTAAAACAGCACAGTGAGAAACTAAGCCAGTTATTAAAAGCAAATCAATGCACTCTCACTGGTGGTACAGTATACAACAAACCAAGCGTTGCAAGAGTAGAAAGCCACAGTACACAGCATTACGGCATCCGTCTCTACACATGATCTATGTCTGCATTAAGCGAGGGAACAAAATGAGTAGGAATTTGAGCTGTCTGTCTTTTAATCGCCATTGGGAATAAGAGGATATCCTGAGCTGCTTATATCCTCCGCTGCCGTTGCCATGTTGATTACGCTGTTTTAGGTTGTGGTTAGGTGATGCAGTTATGATTACCTCTTTTCTAAAATTACTATTGGCTTTCAGAACAGAGAGACTAGATCAGATAACAACTACTCACCTCTGTGTGTGTGAGTGTGTGTTTATGGACCTGGAAGAGGAGAACGGGCCACACAACTGCACTGCACTGATAACGCTGATTAGTTTGAACTTCAATTCCCAGAAATCATCATCAAGTCATTGCACCAAACTGCACACAGCACACCCGTTAACTGACTTATGAAAAAACCATACCAGCATCTCAGTTAGAGAAGATGGGACCCTCTCCACACACACATACACACATTTTGGGTAATTATGTGTCTCTGTAGGACTATTGGTGTTTTTCCTCTTCAAACGTACAAACTGTCACGCTGAAGGAGCAACACGGGGAAGGCAGCAGGGGTCGGGAAGTCCAGGGAGACTGACCGGCACGACCTCGCCCACAGACTCGATGCCTTGTCTTCGGGGCAGTTTGACATTACAGCAGGTCACAGATTCGAACCAGACCCTGCTGCTGCTCTGTGTGGACTGATTTTCTGCCTCTTCCGTGCCAAATGAAAGGGCAGTTGACTCTTACAAAATGTTCAATTCTGAAGAGTACAAAATGTAACAAAAAAAAAAAAAAAAAAGAGTCAACCAGACGGAAAAAGTCTACAGTAAAACTATGATCAGTAATAAATGTCACCCTTCCCATTCAAGTCACAAATAGTAGACAAACTGTTTAAAAGGGTGATTTCTCAGCCTTGTGGATGTTGTTAATCAATTCCTGACATTTTATGCAGTCCATCAAAAATGGCAGTATTATATTATACAATTTGTAACAAACAACAAATAAATAAATAAATGAAATTAGCCACCAACCAAAGTGTTTTTCATATTTTTCGTTCCTTCAATAGATATTCCTTCACCCATGTTCCTGCCTCACATCATCCTGTAGCACATATTTTAATAATTCCATTTTTTAATGAATATGCTTTTAATGAAACAAGCATTCGTTTCTCCTCGGGGCGTACCAGGAGATTGGAACTAAACTTTACTGTAGCACTAGCACCTATTTATAGCATGTGAGGAGAAAGTGACATGAACACATGTAAACACTGTTCTGGCAAAAATGCATACTGCACTGTACGTATAAAAGCTGGTTTTCAAATTTCCATGTGATTAGAGAAAACACATCTATTTCTTGTTCAATTATTGAATCTTTCTCTAGCTCCACGATGTGAGGAACATAATTATACACTGAAACTACATCACCTGGTCCTCGCAGACTCCGCCAGAGTGGAACATTAGCTCAATCAATGTCAATTATTTCCCAGTCTCCATTATTGCACTGCTAGGAGTGGGCAGAATTTTAATCCCCACTCTGCAATTGCTTTAGCTACATGAGTCTTGGGCTTTTTGTCATGATTAGAAACATGACTGAACATTAAGCCCAGTGGCGTTCAACAAGTAGTGCAGGAAAAATGATAATGGGTTTGTCGCTCAACAAAGAGCAGCCTGGTAGTGGAAGTGGCTGTACATTTGGCCCTGTGTAGGTTTACAGTCTCTATTAACTAATACAGCCTTGGTAGCAAATAGGGTCATGTCTCTAGTTGTCACATACAGACAAGAACTGCATCTTAACTGCTGTGCACGCTGTTATAAACCTGAGAGACAGCTGGAAACACAAAGACTGTACATGGTGTGTTAGGGTGTGTGCATGCAGGGAAACGTGTTCTTACTGTAAATGTTAAAAGAAGGTGGCATTCGTGGTTCTGATCACTAGAAGTGCGCTTCATTGTATTTGTTGCTTTTCATATTTTATTTGTTTTGTAAAATTGATCCCCAGTCTTAACCAATTGATGGGAGTCTTTATCAGCACTTCCTGCAACAAATAATGAAGCATATCTAATCAGAAAACAACCTAGGATTGGGGTTTAATAGCATTTTATTGAATCTAAATCCAGTTTCAAATCCTCTTATCAAATCTAAATCCCTTTTCAAATATTTCTGTCAAATATAATTAGGTTCAGCTGTCAACACTCAACTAAAATTTGTAATCTGTGATCAATTTGTTGGCTGATTGGGCAGAAAAAGTTTTGAGTGGAGCCAGGTTGATTTTCACAACCTGTTGCTGCAAGCTGGAAATTAGATGGCAAGCAGACGATGCTGTAAGAAATGTTAATTAAATGTTAATTAAATGCCATATTGAAATACCGACTTACTTTTCACACTCACTACACCTCACTTTTCACAAGCTACTTGCTCCAAATACTGGAGTTCCCAATGCAGGACTATTAAGTTTATATGATAAGGTTAAAATACTGGTATGATTGACATTAAATTCTCCTGAAACTGAAGTGACACGATCAGTTACATCATTTCTGGAGAGAAAAGTAGCCACCCTGTTTTTTTGTTAATTACACTGTTGCAGTGCAAAAAAACAAGTGCAAAAACAGAATGTCTGCAAGAAGGGAGAACATATGGGACAATGAGGATAGTATAATCTTCCACCGGTGATACATGATTATATTATTAAAAAATATTATTAGTTAAAATGAAAGCCTGCTACCTGAATGTTTCCTACGCTGCTGTTTGCTAATGGAAAAGAGTGAAAAGAGACATTTCTTAACAAATCCAGGAATAGTGGCCCCCGATGCGAAAACAACCAAAGAACAAATGTAGCAGTATAACATGATTTTGCAAATCCAGAATGTAATTCAGAGGGTAAGTTAGGGTTTAGACGGGAAAATGGCCTGTTAGTTCACAGCAACGGTCAAACAGGCAAAAGGTATGTATGCAGCATGTAATACAAATGTATTATTTGGTAGTTGATTTGTATTCTCGTCGTTACCTTCATCAGGGCTAAAGGATGAGGATGTCCGGCCAGGGCGAGTTTAACGGTGGTCTCCCAGATGTGCGGATCATGGAGCCCCCGGGCCGTCACCATGAACTGGACGGGCTCTGACAGGTTGGCCACCTCCTGCTCGGCGTACACCGTCCCATCAGGCCTCACGCTGAAGTTGGGGTCGTTGCTGACAAAGCCCACCTCTCTGCTGCGCTGGCAATCCTCAAACTTCACTGCAGAGACAGACAGGGGAGACGGGGAACAGAATTAGAGAGCAGCACAGTGAGATTTACTCCATAAGTTTTTTTTTCGCAAATCCTTGACACATCTGGCAGGTTTAAGATTAACCTGCATCCATCAAGACGTATCTTGAAATATCTCATCCCTCCTGCTGTCACTTATGATTCCCCGCTTTGGCGTCTTTGGCAAAACAAACTGCTTATCTCTATCTGAACCGGAATACACGGGAGGGAACCTAATTCTTTTTCATATCATTCTCTTTCCCAAACTAGAGAGATAGCAATGTCAAAACAGCATTTCCTTCAGCTTCTCCAGGGAAAGCATGAAAAAAAGGTCTAAAGCACATTAGGCTGACTGGACCGATTGTGCTCGATGCTTTGCTGCCAAGCTCATGAAGCACGGTCCTGAATGACATTTGGAGGGTTCTGCTCGACTGAGACAAAAGAAAAGGAGGCGCGAGGAATCTCATGTTTGCACACACAAACTATATTGCTGTTCCTGATGTGATGGAGGATGGTTTGGTTATAGGGGGTGTTTGCACTCCACATTTGAGTGAAGGGTTGGGACGGATCACAGTGATGGTGTGGGGCTGTTGAGGGCATCAGTGCAGATTCCAGTGACAGCTGACATGAATATGCCATTACACCACACAAAAACACAGGGGAAAACTACAGAGTCTCAGACACAGCCTTTCATTCCTTTGCCAAATTTAATCAACACTCAATGCATCATTGTCCCATGATTCAGAGCATGATGCAATGGCATGAATACTGAGAATGACTGATTGCTGTTTTCAACATGTCTATTATATTAACACACACACACACACACACATACACACCATCCCTTGTCTCCCTGTACCCCCAAGTTGAAATGCACGTGCTGTGATCTTATCTCACAAACTCGGGCTGCTCCTAACAAGACAAATTGATTTCATAAATCACCCAGGGAACAGATCGCCTGTTATGAGCTATGGCAGCGTGATTTTTCAAAAATCCAGCGTGAAGAATTCTGCACAGCAAGCTTTTTATCAAGCCATCTATTTAATTTATCGCCCAGCTTCCTGTCAAAAGCAACTCCCAAACAACAGCCCAATAAAGCGTCAGATTTCATCGGCTGCTGCAGCTCAGCATCACACAAATGAAGCTGCTTGTTTTTCAGCCTCTGAGTAATTGCATGCGTAATATTGGACGGATTGTAAACACAGTTTTGACAATGTGTGCATCTGTCTATGTTGGCAAATGCAATCCATATTGTCATAAAAAAAAGCACCCCAGTGGAGAACGTCCTTATGTGGCTTGCCTTACTTGGGGAATCATTTATCAAAGCGGTGGGGGTTGATTTAACGTCGGGTTGTGACAATGTGACACAGACCTGCTTGAATTGTCCACAGATGAATTGTGATGGCAGCCATGTATTATGTAAATGACTTCAATTAGCTTGAACTGAGCAGGCTAATTGTTGTCACTTAGACAGGTCTCTTGTGGTGCAGCTGGAGGAGCGAGGCTTAAGGACACGTGCACTCTGCAAAGCACTGCTTATGAAGATGCGTGCATGTGTGTGTGTGTGTGTGTCTGCCCATATGTGCATACGTGTAGGAGTGAGTTCAAAGTACAGCAGTTTGAGAATGTCAGTCCTCAGCTGGTGCACATATCAATTTTGATCTTAATTTGACAATAAAACCAGCGAGGTCTCCGAGGGTCTGTCTGTTGCTTTGTGTGCTGTGGTTGCTGCCAGTTGGCATGGGTGTGCACGTGGTCTGTGAGGATTTGCCATTGTGCAGCATTGTTGGAGGAATGTCTGTGATTCTTTGCAAGGGCACCGGGCCACATCTCGGTTTACCATTCACAGCCTACTGGTGTGTACCCGCGATGTGCCAGGACCGTGACCCTGATTCTAGCACATCTACTTTGTGTGAAGATATTCACAAATGATTTACTATTCATTAAAAATCCTGTTCACAAAGCAAATTTAAATCAGGTGGTGGGATCTGATCTGCCACGCTGTTAAATGGAGATGAAAGCTGCAGAGAGAGACAACGCTGAGACTAGATGCTGATAAAGAAACTATGTGTGTGTGTGTGTTTGAGAGAGAGAGAAGGAGATGGTAGGATAAAAGGAGAAGGCGGGAGACGCAGATACTGTGGCACACAGAAAAAAGAGATAGAGATACATTACAAAATATATAAAACAAGGCGTAATTGGAACAATTTTCTTAGCCTTAAAAAAAAGTGAGTTTTTAGACAAAAGGAGTTAATGTGTAAACATAGCAATGCAGATTATTCATTGCTGTCACATCATAATGGAAATTGAAAAACAGTGACGGAAGACTAACACTGTTGAGAACTAATCTGTGCTTATTTACTGTTATTGTCTTCTAGTGCATGTAATTCGTTTTGTCACTTCACGCTTGGCAAACTACGGCGTCCCTTTGCACGAAAAATTGAACTTGAAAAGAATAAATGAAGACGAGGCGTTCTAAGCTGACGGCCCTGAAGGTCAGTAAACCCACAGTCCTTAATTTAATTTCACATTTCTATTTCAAGAAACAAAAAAAAATCACATAGATTGAAGACATAAATACATACAGAACATTTAGTTACTTTGCAACCTGGCACATTTGCATGTCTTCTGTATGTTTTTATAAATGCCCATTATTTGATGCTGAAATCATTTCTGTCAGTTTTGTGTTCCATTTTTCAAGACCTCTCTGCAGCCTGAAACTTGGATGCATTTCTGAACATATGCAAACAACACGGACTAAAATGTGAATTATGGATTGAAATGACAATAATCTTGCACATGGGTGATGACAGTGTGTGTGCAGGGCTGCGGCCATCTTCAGGTCAGAATCAGCAAACAAACTGTGTAAACTGTATAAAACTATGGGGCAATTTTGTGTGTTGCTGGTTATGGTAACAGCCTTCTGACTCAAAGATGAATTGTGTCAATTGTCTTTGGGTATATAAATGTGTGTTTGTGTTTCCCTAGTTTGCTTTGTTTTCCTGTAGCTGATGAGGAAAACATCAGGGATAATAAAACATCTGCTCAAGTGTGTGTGTGAGTGTGTGTTTGCATTCTGTTCTTTTATTTTGATATGTGCATATGTGTGTCTGTGTGTGTATTGTAGAGTGTAGGTCAAGAGTGTATGCAAGTGTGCATGTATTGCCTGTGTGTGTGTGTGTGAGTGTGTGTGTGTCGCTGTGCGTCCTGTATATTTTAGTGCGTCCTGCCATCCACAGCGGTGTTTGGCAGGCTGCTGAGGCTGGTGTCATTCTGCTCGGCTGCTCTTCTCTGGGCTCGTACGGCAGAGAACATGCTGTCCAACAGAGCGGCTACTGCAGCCAAGACGCGGCTAAAACAGAGCGGGCAAGCAGCCGTGACCGCCGACCACACACACACACACACACACACACACACACACACACACACACACACAGACACACTTATGCTCTTTGTCTCTTCCTGCTTGTAGATCCACAACAATACCCGGGAGGAGGCCAGAACAGCTCTTGTATGGAAACATTACATGTGCATAATGTAGATGGCAGGTAGTAACCCTGCACAGACGGCTTTGTGCATCCACACGGAGCATGCCTCCCCCCTCCCTCTGCACCCGCCTACACCATGTTCACCTGTAGACCGTCCACGCCTCCCCTCTCCTCCCTGGCGTCCTCTCTTCTTCCTGTCACGTCTCCTCCCTGTCTCCTCCACTTTCCTCTTGTCCAGTGTCGCAGCTCCCTGTCCTCCTTACCTCTTACTGTTCTTATTCCTTCCCTGTTTAACCCCCCCCGTCTGTCCTCGTCCATGCTCCCCCCTCCTACTCTCGTATTGAGACTGAGGGCACTTTCTCCCCAATGTAAACCAGGACAGCCAGTCTGAGCCGAATGGACAGAATGGGCACCCTGGTGGGTCAGTTATTACCATTGTTAGAGTGAGCTGCGAGAATGGAACAAAAGAGCTAAAGAAGGTGCAAAAAAGGTCAAGATCAAATCAGAGGGATTATATTATTTGATCATTTTTAAGACTTTTTATAGGCATGCTTTTATGTAACAACCTTTATTACTGTTCTTAGACTCCTTTTTATGAATTTTGCTTTCATTCTGCATGTTTCACCTTTTGTTTATTGCATCTGCTGCTCATTTGATCAGTTTTTTTAATGAGTTGCAAAGTGCTTTGTTTTTGTGATTTGAAAGGTCTATAAATAAAGATTATGATATTAGCTACAACATTTAAAAATAGATGTGTGACAGCAAACACACTGTATATAAATGGTTTGATGTGGGACATAAAATACCCCCCTTTATCCAGTTGACACAGTTGTAAAGAAAAAGAAAAGTTGAAGTTAAAAGTCTCACTGTGGCATAGCCTACTTGGCGGAGAGACAGGTACGCCACGAATGGAGCAGATAACTAGAGCATATGGAGCTCCTTTTGTTAAGGTGCTGTTCATCCCAGTCGTGGCACCGTGCTAAGTAAACATTCCCTCTGATACCCTGCTGCTTTCCTCAAGCCAACGGGAAAATCAACGCCACCCACTCAATTTGCAAATAACAGTATTTTTGCCAGGCTGAGGCTGTGATAGACAACAGCACGGAGCCCACTGACGAGTAAACGAACACTGCTAAAACACAGAACATACTGAACGTAAGAGGCTGTAAAGAGTACTCTGACTTCACTGTAGAATCTATTTTGTGTGCGTGTGGAAAGTAATTTCATAGGTCATCATCATTTGCTGATTTTAATTAGAGGTTTTAATTTTGGTACATTAAAAATGACAAACCTGATTTCACTCACCAGTAGCAACAATTAAAATTGAAAAAGGAATGAAATGCTAGGACGCTCAAGCATTTGTTTTTAAGTACTCTGATTAGAAGTGTCACTCACAAGGAGCTGAAATTATTTTTTTCATGATAAACCGCATCAAATGTGGCTCTGTGAAAGGAAATACAAACGCTTAATTTGCTAAATAAGAGATTAGACCTTTGAATTCCACACGGAAAAATCAGCAATGAACTTTAAAAAATCTGAATCCTGTGAAAAACCTGTACTTTATCTCCAAAACGTCAGCTTGGAGAAACAGCTTTGTTTTTTCAGCTTGACTGCCAAGAATTTTTAAATGTTCTCATTGGGGTACTAAAAGGTTTTGATGAACTAAAACAGTCCTTAATGGTGCGTGTACGGTTATCCTCCAGTGTAAGTTTAAACATGAAGAAAGCCTGAAAGTACAAGGTTTTCACCTGGCAGTGACATTATAGCAGCTAAAAACCTACCCAAGAGACACTTGAGTTGAAATATATTCTTTGCACTTACACACGGCAAAAGAAATGGGAAGTTTACACCTTTCAGTGGGGGGGCGAAGTACCTGCAGTAGAACAGGCGTGATTGGCGAGTACAGATGTAAAATCTATTTTCTGATGTGATAAAGTGCAGAATCTTGTGAATCTGTAGTCAAACCTGAGGAGCCCCATGCAGTACATCCACAACCCTTAAAACTCATGAAATCCAACCCACCGTGCCCCCACAGGAATGCTTACAACTAATTCAATTTACATGCTGCTGTTTTTAAAACACTGCAGGTACAATGTGACTTTCCTGAAAAGGCTTTTTTTTTTCTTTTTTTGCCGCAGTTGGAAACGAATTTCTCTGCCTCTGCAGTTCTGTTTTAACAAAAGCCCACACAGTTCCCTCTGACAGCTCGCTCTCACAAAAGGAAAACCACTGCGACTCAAGTGTGCGTGTGTGTGTTTGCGTGTGTCGTCGTGTGTGCTTACGCGTGCGTGAGAGCCAGAATGAGGCAGATAAAGAGACAGAGTGAGAGAGATAAAAAAGACAAAGTGAGAGAGAAGAGGGACATTGGAGTGTGTGACACGAGCTCTTTGCATATACGATTATTACAGCTGATGCATAAATGGGTACGGGTGTCACTGACTCCCTGCGTTCTCGTAGGTGCGTGGGAGAGAAGGTGCTGTCAACCTGCATTTGAGTGCATCAGTGCTCATGTTTCACTTTTTAAACGCCACATGCTTGTTATCTGGTGGCGGCGCACTTACGGGGCTGAACAAAACCGTGTCACATTGTTAGTGCACTGTCACATCCATAGGGCCAACATCCGCCCACATCCCTGTCGCCCCCACCCCATCACACCTTTGTTTTCCTTCTGTCACCTCCCTCGTTCTGCAGGTATGGAGGAACAGCTGTAAAAGACGGCCCTCCTGCGTTGGAGCCTCCAAGCCTGTCAGGGTACAGAGCCTCTTTATACTGCGGATCTGCCTGTAATGTAACCACACACATACAGGATGCTGTGTGGGCCACATGCTCTGCGGGGATTTTTCAAAGGTTGTCACAGAGTTGGATTATGAAGATTTCCTCACAGATATTTGTTTTTGTCTGCACACCACCTCACCTACACATCATCGCATTACACTGTAAGCTTTGCTCCACATCATAGCTGGAATCTCAGCGTGTTAAAGTGCTGCTGCAATTACTGTCCCGCGAGTTTTGTCCAGGGCACTTTTGGGTTTTGCACAGCCTCGGCCCTCCCTCTTATCTCTGCATTAGCCTCCTCTCATGGGCATGGGCATGAGGAGGCTTGAGGAATGAGAAAGGGGAAAGAGGCAAGATAAAGAGGGAGAGCAGGAGCAAAGCAGAGCGGATGCAATTAAAAGACTGGGTCACAGATCGCAGTGCCAGGCGTCAGTGTGATTAATACACCGCCATTCAGCCCAGGAGCTTTTATTCTCCCTGTGTGGATGTGTGTGTGTGTGTAGTGTGTAGTGTGTAGTGTGTGAGTGGGGTTTTGTTTGTGAATCTGTTACCTTCCAAGCATACCACAGCTAGGGGGCACCAGTGTGTCTCACTACATGCTATCCTCAGGTGTGCCAGGATTCAGCCTTTTTAAGGTTATGTCAGGCATTCTGGTGACCTGAACAAACAGGTTTAAAGAAGCGATCTGTCCCTGTCGGACCTCTGTCGCTTTGTTCAGGACACAAATCTAACATCCAAGTTAAGAGGCTTTTTCTTTTTCTTCTTTCATTCTGCTATTAGAATAAGAAAAAGCATGTCAGTAAGGTAGATAGATGGGCGGATATTAGCAAATGACCAAACACTGGCTTTAAATCTTTTGAAAGAAAAGTAATTTATAACCAGATAAACTTAAAATACTGCATTCAGATTCTTGCTAAAGTTCACCACTGTTGATCTGAACTTTAATGAACACCCACCACTATCCTTGACTTTTTTCTGCATGATTTTTGGCTGACTGTCTCATCACCAACTACCCACTAATTTCAAAACCATGCCAAATCAATCCATCCTCTGCAGAAAACTTGCATCAAGGCAGCAAACAACAACTCGAAAAGAAAAATCCCCCCGATTAAGCTGGTGGCCCCTTCACAGAGTCTTATGGTAATGAGAAATGTTCCTTTTTGAAACACAGCAAGCTGCACAAACATATCAACCGATTCTTTATTTTATTTCTTTCATCTGGCTCCCACTCACCAGACCTCGCCTTCAAGGCTTCCCCTTCGATTTAACACGAGCAGAGAAGGAGCCACTCTTTATCACAGCAATATCGTTTTTAAGGAGGTGAAGCGAAGAAACTGCCTCAAGGCTACACGCTGTTTGTTATATCCCAGTACAATATAATAATTTCACATAGCCCAAAGCGAGGTGATGGGACCTCAGCTGGGCCAAGTGACAAAGAGGGGAATGTGAGCAAACTAAAGGGCAAGGATCAGGGGACAAAAGGAGCTTCTGGGAAATATCCGTGACTCTCACTCAACCGTATAATGACTGTAATGAAAACCCATTATTCTCAAGTACGTTTTTTTTTTTTTGTTTGTTTGTTTGTGTGAATCACATTCCTCCTACTGCACACACTGCACAATGTAGAGAACAAACTTCGGGTTTTATCATAATAACTGACACGGTGCAGAAAAAGCCTGCCATCTGAATGGGAGAGACATTGCGGCCGGGTGAGTTAATGAGTCCAGATACAGTACGTAAGGCGGTGCGTCCAGGCAGTGTTTATGACTGCAGCACCCCTTAGCTGGTTATTTTTAGCTGGTCTTTATTGCCCCGGAGACTGGCCTTAATAAATACGATACGACTAAAAACAGCCTTCCTCCCCCTCCCCATCCTCAGAGAAACTGAAGACTCACTCATAAGGTAATCAGCTTTTAATTCCCCCCTCTCTTCTAACGTTCTCTCATTTTCTCCCCCCTCCCTCTCAGCTCTCCCTCTCCACCACCCTCGCTTCCCGGCCGAGCCGACCAGCAGCCCTTTCTTCTCTCTGGTTCTCTCTATTTTTCTCTCCATCTTTTCCCTATTCTTGTGTTATTAGCATAAAAGTGTCTGCATCCTTCCCCGGTGATTGTTTAGCTGCTGTGTTCAGCATCTTGATTTGATTCCCTACAATTGCCCTAATTAGCATTACAAATATACACTTAGAGGAGAACAGAAATATCTGTTATGCCTGACAGACTAATATTTAGGGAATGGAGGCCAGATGAAAAGGCAACACTAAATTTGTGTGATAAAAGGTGTATCACTGCGTCTCAATAATGAGGTGTCTTAATAACGAGGAGTCTGCTGAAACTACACTTGCAGTACATTTATGCAAATCAATGAATGGCGTGTTTGCTTTAACTGAATAAAACAGCATACCAAGCAGCTGACAATGGGAACATATTGGATGTTCAATCATGATAAAAGGTGTAATCACAACAAGAAGCGTACCTCTTATCTTCTCTCACTCACCCTCTCTCCAGCCCAGATCATGTCTTCTAAAGCCAATGATTAGACTTAAGACAGATCCCCCTCATTATCTGTTGCTCTCATCCATTTCTTTCTAATCCTGTCTCTACTCTAAAGCCCCCTGGGGCAAGCGATAGGCCAGGGCCAGCCATTAGTCTCCAGGCCCCGCGACCAGGGACAAAACTCATCTGTATTTTCCCTAGGAGGAGATCAAGGCCATCTCAGAGGTCAGCTACACCAACTGCCATCACATACCCATAATTGCCACACTACTTCTCTTTTTTTTCAAGTCTTTACTTGAGTATCTTCTGTTATTTAACGAGTGGTCTTTGCCTCTTTCCACCAGCTGGTCACTTTCCATTAATCGGCTCTAAGGAGGGAGACTCTGGGGTGGAAACATGCAGCCGAAGTGATGCTGAAGTAACTGTTCAGTCAGAATGCTGCACTCTGAAGATGTAAAGGTCATTCTACTGATCAATCAACCCAGTAACTGATGAAAGTATTTGGTCTCATTACTGACAACCAGCACAAAAGAGGTAAGGGTGTAGGTGGGTTCCTCCGGGGGGCCGAGCCCACAAAGAAGATGATGTTCATCAGTAGAGCGCGGCTACATGGACTATAGGGACAAACTGTTGTGCTGATTGAGCCGACTGCTGTTGTTGTCATTATGAAGATAATTATCTCCAACCAGTAGCATTGAGCCATAAGGCACAGGTCAAAACAGGAATCAATGCATACTGCTTCAGGGCCAAACAGGAAGCTTTCCATTAAGTGTCCAACACACTGAAATAGCGATGAGAGTAGTGAGAACAAAACCAAACAGCAAATAAATCCAAAACAAAGAGCTAAAAAGCACTACACTGATCTATAATTCTCTTTTTTTACATTACACATAGGTATTTCATACATTGTTGATAGAAAATTATTGACTAGTTCAGCTTTAGGTCACATACTGTACTCAGTGGGCAGCAAATGTGGAGTATATTGTGTTGGAAATAGCAGCACGTACTACATGCAAGGCAGCAGGTATCATTAACTCTGCGACACCATACTGAGGCTAGAAATATTTCATCAACCTTTACACAATCCCAGTTTGAGCTTGGATATGCATGAGTACTTTAATAAAAAAAAATAAACCTGTCTGAGCCTTTCAGTACAGCCCTCCTTTAAAAGCAACAAATCTGAGTTTCTTTCAACAGCTATTTGCTTTGAAGTCACCGTGGCCTGTTCCAGAAAATCAATTAAAAACATGACTAATACATTTGCACCTAACATTTTCCACTTCTCCTCTTTAGAGCGTTTGATGTCCCCCTCTGCCTAACACTGTGTAAATGCTGAGATCACAGAGATAGTGACGGGAGGATTTCAAGAAGGACCTTTTCGCACTTATTCACTGCTTCAAGTGAAGCTCCGACCTAAAGTGAAATGATATAATGAAGGATATCGGTGGACTCCTACTGTGCCTGTTTTTGCACAACACTCGACAAAGAAATCCAGCACGCCGCAAAAAGCTCATCAGACGAACGGTTCAATATTACGCCCTTTGAATGTCCTCTTTTGTCTTTCAGGTCTGCGAGGACAATTTCCTGTCGGATGATTTGAAAATAATCTAATGCAAGTACTTTTTTTTCCCTCCACCACTCTGCCCCTCCTTACATTTCCTATATATCCCCTAGTGATAGTTATCAGAGAAATCTGCAGTGGTCCTTAATACGAGCATACCGCTGTCCCTTAAGTGGGCAGTACTAAGCCTCATTGTCTGCTATAGATGTAGGAGGCACAATAGGAGAGGCTGACCCTCACCGCTCAACTATCTAGCAGGAGGGAATGGGAGGTCGGTCTCCCCAGGCCCTGGCGCCAAAACCATTATTCTTATCACTGCAGGACAACTCACCGCAGGCCAGGAAGAACCCTTCTGAAAGGTGAAATGAGTGTGTCTCTCAGCGTGTGTGTTTACCTCCTCCCCACCTCTCTCACGCCACACATTTCTGTATTTCTCATTAACTGATAATACATCACTCATGACCTTGTGATAAAAATACATTAGCTGGAGACAAGTCATTAATCTATAAAGAATCAGGCTGTTTAGGTTATCAGGTGAGAACGGGTATGAGCGTTATCGCACAAGTAACAGGAATAGGCTTAATTGTCCCCTCTTAAGCGAGTTACTATATATAGTGAAGTGGTTTATGTGTTGTCTTTATGTGTTGAGTCCATCACGTTCGGCTGTCATCAAGCGATGTGGTTCAGCATTGACGGGTATCCAACAGGACTGGTCGCCAGCTGACCAATCACAACTGGATGTGAACGTTCTGCAGGAAGAAAAGCTCTATGTTTGGTGCTTGGTTGGCAGATAAAGGAGAACTGGTCATACTGTATGTTAGATTTCTGCAGTTTTACGAAGAGGTTTGACAGTCAAGTTGGATTTACTTCGGCCCTAATGACAACGACTTTTTCCTGTGTTAAAAGAATCCCACTATATACCTGCAACTCAGTGTATGGGCTGGATATTCTGCCTAAACAAACAGGAGCACTGCTGTTACATGGATTAACAATCTTATAAATACCAAAGCTAAAAAACCTCCAAAGATAACCCGCAAGACAGAACCCACCTTCAGACAGCTCAACTTGAACAAAAGAGATGCTCGAGCCTCATCCAAAGCAGAACTGACTAATAGAAGAAGGCAGAAAAGAAGAAGGAGAGGGCACTGCAATAGGTGAAATAACTTTATTTTATTCTTAAAAACATAAATCCTTTTTTCCATCTAATTTACAAACTTCAGATCTCATCAGTTTTGCAGCAGCTAATAAATCCACCTATTTTGATTTCCATTAATACACTGCTTTGAAAATGATCACGAATAAAATTGTGAATGTTTTATTTTGCCCTGGAATAGCTGAAAACACAGTGTGTATGGTGTTTGTATGTCTGAACACACAAAAGACAGCGAGAGAAGCAAAAAGTCGCTTGTATTAAGTAAAATATGTTTTATCATTCTTGGTATAATTTTTCATCAATTAAATATGGGCTATAATTACACAGACCCATTATCATTCCCATTACAAACTATTAAAATCCACCATCCATTCTGTTGATTTGGCAACCAAAACTTGATGGTTGGTTGCCAACCTGGCAAACCTTTTCTAAAATTTCCTCTGGAGCCCCGGAGAGGTTGGCTTAATTTTGTTTTCACTCGAGTAAAAGCTTGAGAATCTAAGACCCCACCAGAAATAACAGTCCTGAATACACAACACAAAAGCACACCAAGGGCCCTTCTCCCAAAGCAGGATTATTAAATTAGCAGTTTAACAGCACTGAATACAAGGCAGAATAGCTCTTTTTACTTCAGTCCATGGTCAGGTCTCAGGGTTCTGGGTTTTACTTTATTCAACTAACACGATTATCCTGCTTCTTGACACAGGACTCGAATAAAAAAAAAGAAAGCAAAAACACACTGCCTATGTTTGCACAGTGAAACACAGCCTTAAAACAAAGATTCATTACAACAATATTGACTAAACAGATACACGTGAAAGCTGCTGAATGTGTGTGAAATGTGCATTTTAATCTATGGCAAATGCATCAAAGCTCGCACACATACAGTTTCCAATTCTGTAAGATCCATCCACTTTGTAATGATCACATGGACGAACACGTAAACTCGCCCGCGCCTTCACAAAGTGTTTACAAACATTCCTCATGCTCGCAAACCTTCAGGGTGGAAATGTGCTAATATAAAAATATCAGGCAATGACTTGTGTGTGTGAAAAGTATATTTAAACCTGCAAATCCCCATGTAAACAAAGTCTGTGGTGGAGGAATGTGTTCAACAGAGTCAGCCGTACTGCAATCACAGCTTCGGGCTTCAAAATATCAAATTAATTGCTAAGCTTTATTTTCATGCCAAATCCGTGGCTGAGTTTGACTTTCTTGCCAGCACCAATTTGTCAGTGTAGGTGTTAAACTTTCCAAACGGTGAGCCTATCGGAGCTGGCCAACAGCATTGGTAGTGTCATGCGCTGTAGCTTTCTAACCTATAACGTATGCTCGGACTCGAGCTGTCTGCTATGCATAAATCTCCGTCCTGCCGCAGGCAGAGAGGTGACAGAGAGGCAGATGAGGACATCCAGAGCAGTATGAAGGATGGCGGCAGCCGTTCCCCCAGGCCACGGTGATGACACTACATCGATCCAGCCACTCCGGAGCCTGAAGTGCAGAGCCTTTTGGCTTTGTCAGCACTGTTCAGCTCAGCATTGCTCCAACTCCCCTGATCACTGTCAGAAACCCAGGAGAAAAAACCCAGAGAACAGGAAGAGAAAACGCTGATGTGTCTGGAGCCAGACAGGTGGCGCAGGACTGGTTAAATAACAGCTAACTATTCACTGAGGCACTTCTTTATCATTTTCTAACTGTTTTAGGATTCAGGCAAATTAGTGTTTACTGTCAGGCAGCGGAAAAGCAGAAAGACAGAGGAGGTTTTTATAGCTGTTTCTTCTTCATCTACCTTTAAACACAAGCACCTGTTTGTCCTGTTCAGCCTACCAACTGGTCCTCAAGGAAACTTAATTCTACTAATCCACTCGTATATTTACTCAGGTGGCACCCCCACCTGAGCTCAGCGCTGACACCACTGAAGGTATGCACAGTGTCTTCTTCCAGCCAGTGTTTGTCTTCTAAGGTGATTCACTATGTACACTAGTTTATATCTTGTCATTAATCTCTGAAGTCACTTTGGATGTACCCAGAGACTTTCTGCTCTCTCTTGTCTCTTCGCTCACTGAATATAATCAATACAGGCCAGACCCTGGACTTTGAGCTTTCTGTTTTACTGTTACCTTTCTTTACTTCTAGATCTGAGTCATGTACGGGCGAGCAGAAAATCTGTTAAGTCTAAAAGCAAAAGCCTTGGCACTGCAGAGGCCTTGAAGTGCACAGACAGAAGTATTAAATTAGGTTAAAACCTCACGTCTTGGGCTTAGTCTGGGGCATTTTGAATATGGCTGGCATTTTAGAATCACCCAATGCTCGACAAAACAGGGACACATCACAAAGACATCTGAAAATCTTTAGAAACAGTTAAGCAATGGAAAAGAACGAGATAACAAGCTGGATATAAAGTGTTGATCAGTGCGCTGTAGAGGTGCTGGTAGGGAGGATTTTGTTACCAGCACGTTTCCAGGCTTTATGCTAAGCTAAGCTTACTGGCTGCTGGCTCTGGCTTTATATTTACTGTACAGACATGAGAATGATATCAAGACAGTAAAAATAAGGCTATTTCGCCAAAATAAAAATAAAATATTCCTTTAAATAAGCCAAACATAAAGCACAGATTTGCGAGCCAGTTTACATTAACATTACTTCTCGGTTTTGTTTTAAGGTGCACCCTGAATTTATCTCTGTCTGTTTTAAAGAGATCTTCTTGTTTTAGTCCCATTTTCACTGTGTGGTCGACTTGTATAAAATGTGGTGACCTGGTGAACTTTCCATCAGCCAGTTTTACCTCAGGACTTCAGGGCGGCACATGGAGCGGCCCATCATTTTGTCATTGCCACAGTAAGCCTCCATAAAAAGCATTCATCTGTAAAATAAACTCAAATCATTCTGCTGGGACTTGTAAAACTCAACTTAGTCTTTCTGCTGTGCACAGGAGAAAAAGCTTTCATTCATCCCATAACTATTTGTGTGTTCAGCAATAATGGTGCAGTGAAATCCATTAGGCACATTTGCTACTGTATGTTGGCATGGTTACTGTTTAGGTGGAATAAGCGAATTCCTGCACACACAGGGAAATTTGCAGGGTTGTCAGATGTGGAAAGACGACAAATATCCATCTCTCCGAATATGCGTCAACATAATCAAGGTAGCTTGTTTTGGGCTGAGAAATGTTCTTTTCCCCGGGGACCAACATGATGACGATGCCGTATGTAAGTCCCTGAACCTGCACATATTGATAGTGTTCCTTCACAAATTTCTAATTATGTCCAGCTCAAAAGTTTCGAATTGCTGACAATACATCGAGATGGTTTTCATTATCTAATATTATATTATTACCAAATATTTTTGAATCAGTGACAAAAAAAGACAAATATCTTTATAATAATATTTGACATCTTAAGAACTAGATATGCACTAGCTAATAAAGGGTTCATAAAAGTTAGTTTATAGACATCCCACGATAAAATAATGAAACGACGTGGCATTTCATTCCATTGTACGGGGGGAAAAATAAAAATTCTGAATAAGTATTTCATTCGAAAAGCTTGCCGGGAAATGTCAAGCTGGCTGTCATTAAAGACGTGGTGACATTTTTATTCCATCTTTTAAAGCTGTGATTCCATCTTGCCAACAGAGGCCCTAATCTCTGCTGCTCCCCAACACACAGAAACCAGACAGATTAACTCAATTACTCTTTGACTTGAGTGAATGAAGGAAACAATACATTTCTCATTTAAGCTTAATCCTGCGTGGGAGCAGCGGAGGAGTAATATTGCAGGTGGAGGGAAGGCAGAGATGGGGAGAAGGCAGGAGCGCGTGGGGCTTGAAAATGAATTCCGAGGCAGCCGGCGTGTTTGCTCATCTTTTTTATGCTTTCTCTTAACTACAGTCAGAGAGCAGAGTAAGAGAGACGGCAGGCAGGAAGATGGAGAGGAGGAGAGTGTGCAATAGGCGGGGAGATAGACATGATGGAGTGACAGACAGGCAGAAAGTCAGGCAGAGGGGAAGAGAAATGAGAGAGACAGAATGGGGTTTACAGCTCCAATATGTCAGAGTTAGTTTGCAAGATGAAGCAGCAAAAAATATCAACCAATTTCCACAGTGCTGACACATCCGAACTAATACCCTGCACAGGGCATTACAGACAGCCTTGTGTATGAAACACGGTGTGACACATGTGGCCTCTGTATTGTCTGCAGCATCTGTTGCAGGGGCACAGATGGCAATAGCCATCCTCGCCACTGCTCCGCCTTGTGGGAGACGTGGTCTGTGATGACGTTTCACTGACAGCGTGGGCCATCTGTCAACACATGAAAGCCTGTTTTCTACTCCCTTTTCTCTCACATAAATGTGGATCCAGACAGGCGGGGGTAGGTCGCGGAAAAGCGGTCGCCGTGTGAAGGATGGATATTTGTACGGTGTGCATGAAAAGGTCAGGGCTGGGCGCTTACTGCGGCAGCAACATCAGTGAAACCCTGGAGCGGCAACAGCAGTGAAACCCCCGGATCCTCAACAAAGCTCTGTCAGACTGCAGGAGAGAGCTGTCAGTGCAGACGCCTAAACCTTTACCGCCCTTCCCTCTCACTCACACTCACTCTTGCCTCGCTCTGACTCATTGTGTCAGCTCTTCAAACACTCTCCATTCTCTCCTGCCTTAAGCTAGAAGCAGAGAGCACAAGGAAGAATGAGTCCATCTATGGCTGCTGTAAACAAAAAGGAACACTGTGTGGTATGTGAATATTCTCTCCCCCGTCAGCGCGCCACCTCAAACTTCTCTCTGTACATGCAAGAGGGAATTCTTTCCCCTCCTTTTCTCATTTAATCCTTTGCTTATTCGCGGGTAAAAATAAATTGAAGGAGAGGGAGATAATGAAGCTTTGATGGGGACAAGGCAGAGACAGTGGTCCAGGAATATTGAAATTGACTTGAGAGGCTCCACCGCTTTCTCCTCTCCCTTGTTCTGAATGGTGATGCAGGCTCATTAAAAATTCATCGCTCTACTATGAAAAGAGCAGACGTCTGCATTTTAGCCGGACTGACAGAGCAATGTCTGGACTATCTGTGGCTTTGGTGTGCACGAAAGACTGATGTTTGAGATACGAAGCACAATATCCTCACAACAATATAAAGGATTACTGGATTATTCAAAGCAGTGTAAACCAAAAATATGGTATACATAACAAGATTAAGAAGGCTTCCACATCAGGGACAGATCCGATTCCATCGTTTGATTTGTGTGAACACCGTGTACCATACCTGATCCGTGCCTGAGTCCATTTGAAAAGGTGGTCTCAAGTACAGTTCATGTGAACTCTGTTACAGATCGCATCAGGCGTGCAAACTACCGTATCGAAACAAGGACGTGGACTGTTATTTAGAATCTTGCGATTGCCGTGGTTTTCCACACTGTATCTGCAACATAAACAAATGTCAATGCTGCAATGTCAAATTAGGTCTTAAATGCATTTAAATTTTGACCTGATGATGGCGCTAGTTGAAAAGTGAAGGGAAAACCGAAGTCATTATGATTCCTCCTGTGGGAACCATGAACACCTTTAGGAAATTTCATGGTAACCAATACAATTGTTTTAGAGTTATGTGAATCTAGACCAAAGTGGTGGACTGACAGACCAAACAACAGATGGACCAACATGCCATCCCTGAAGCCATGAAAATGGCAGTGGCCCAGGACTCCTACAGTTTACAGAGATGAACAACGAGGGGAAGAATGACAGACACTTTCCTCTCTGTCAGCTTGTACGGTCGATTTTCACTTTTCAGCAGTAAGAGAATGTTTCTTGCATACACTGTGAGCATATACAATATATGAATGAATGAATGAATGGCCACGAGGGGCTGAACCATAATGCATTAAGAGCAAAGAATTTAATTTCATTTTACCATTATTTAACATTTGTATTAAAAAAAAACAATAATCAAGGTTAACTGCTATGCAAGAGTGAATAAAGCGAGTGCTCAAGAGCTAAAACTTTTCAAAGGGCTGTGGCAAAGTCACTCAGTGGAATCATATATCCAAATATCCCTTACAGTTTATTCTATAGTCAGGACAGCTTAAAAATCAAATGTCCTTAACATAAGTCTTGTTGAGTCTCACAATAAGACAGTATTAGCCGTTAAAGCTCCATCTGATTGTATTCCTTTGCTGTACTACAAGTGGCTTCAGAGGGTTTATGAAAATAATCTACTCATATAATATTGGTATAGACTGCAAGGTTTCAGATGCCTGCAGAGTTCCCTGGTGAGCATGTTATTTACCTGGTAGAAACATAGTTCAGATATATAAATTAAGTGAGCTATCCAGTTCCCACATTGCACCTTTGAATATTCTCAGCTTTTTCTAGCTTTAAAAACACTGAAAATGAATAATGTGGCTGATGCCTTTCCTCTGCGAAACCTTTCCACCTCTTCAAATGATGAAAAGCGAAGAACGTCTCCGTATGAATACACAAGGACACCTCTATAAACCCACAGAATATTTTAAAATGATAGTTTGTCTGCACTTAAAGTTCAACATTTATGTGGTTATCAACAGTCTGTTCTCTTTATGTTGTTCAGACAGTCAGAGTGGTATCCTAATGCAACTGATGAGCACTTGAAAAAACCCATAGATTTTTCATACCTGCTTTTCAGTTGTACTGAATCAAGTCACCGTTTCAACAGTTTTCTAAGTGGTATTTCATGTCTGAAATAAAAAACATCCATCTGTGTGTGCAGATGTTCCTAAAGCAGCAGTATAAAGTCATTCAATCCATATTTTGAATATGTAACATATTAAATGTCTCACTCATTAAGACTAAAAGCTAATGTGTTTTTGTAACTATCTTTTTCAGTTCTGTCACTCTAAATTATTTTATTTTGCCTTGAATAAGATTTCACGTCCTGATTCAGTAGCTTGCAGGACCCCAACAACATGAAGTAAACACTTTCTGTCTGATTTCTCTTACATTCAATTGGATAAATTCTGGCCGACTGCTTTATTTGGGAGCCCTGACTCTGCTTAGATCTTTTAAACTCTGCAATAACTGATTCTGGCCACTTGACGGCAGCGGCAGTAAGTTTTGAGAGCAACACTGACATTATCATCACCTTTAAGTTGATATTGGCAAAATCCAGCTGTTACTGAGTAACGTTATCATTTAATTGGAGTCCAATAGTCACTCTCTTTTAGCTCTCGTTTTGGTCTCCACCGACTCTTTGGGAAAATAACCGGGTCTTTAGCCACTAAATGCTCTACTGTGTTTCCCAGCTACTCTCTAACAGTGTCTGTCAGCTGTTTGGTACTGGGCAGGTTTGTGAACAATTGGTTTTTAGAGGCAAAAACGACGCCATGAGAGCAGTGAGAGTGATCCAAAAGAGTAAAGTTGTGAGCCAGACAGTAAAACAATGAGCTGAAACTCACTTTAAAGCTCCATAAAGCTGAGGGGAGCTGCAGATTCTGGGGATAATTCTCTGTAGGTTCACCAGTACAGCTATCGATTATAGCTGCTTTAAGGTCCTGCCAACACCTTCTTAATGGCACAGTTCTCTGGACCATTTAATTGTAGCTGTTCCTAAATGTGTAAATTAAATGTATTGTTCCGTGAACAACTTTAAACCTGGTTATATAGATGTATTGGCCACTTGGGGGAAGTGGAAGAAGCTGAAAACACAATACTAACATATACTCACCTTATGTGGCGAACATGTTAGCAGTTATTCATATTGATGAAATATTGATTAGTGCAACATTAAGGCTGTCCTGCACGACAACCATTGGATGTGTAAGCTTTGTTACAATGTTTTCATTTTTAAAAAAATGGTTTGTTGTCTTTTTACTAAGTGCGCACAATTTTAACACATGGGGTTTAAGCTTATGTTTGAGTATTAGTGTAGGATATAATGTTACGTGATTATTTTTGTGTTTATTAAGACCCAGTTTGCTTTTCTCATAAATACTGTTTACAGTATGAGAGAAGCACATTTTTAACTTTCAAGGATAGTTGTGTTGTCTGCTTTTCCACTGATACACATTTAGCTCTACATGAATTACTGTTATTACTTAATGATGCTTTTACTTAAGTATAGTTTTTGACGCCTCTACCCTGTTCAGCTGAGATCCGTCGGGCCATCCATCCATCCTTCCTTCCTTCTTTCCATATTCTGAAGCTTAGCTGAGCCTCGGTTGTTGTGGCATCAGACTCAGTAATGTAGTGCAGATGTCCTTCCACCCAGCCACGACCTCCAGTTCCTCCTGGGAGATCTACAAGGAGTTCCCAGACCGGATGAGATATATAATCCCTCCAGCAGTTCTGGGTCTGCCCTGGGGTCTCCTCCCAGTTGGATGTGCCCAGAATACCTCCACAGACAGGTATATGGAAGGTGTCCTGATTAGATGCCCAAAATTACCTCAACTGGCTCTATTTAGTGAGATGATTCTAGATATCTGAGCTCCTCAATCGACCTGCAAGGTGAGCCCAGACACCCTGTGAGGGAAACTCATTTTGGCCTCTTTTACCCATGGTGTCAATCTTTTAGTCACCCAATGATCACGATCACAGCTGAGGGTTGGAAGCTAAATTGGCTTGTAAATTGAGAGCTTTGTGTAGACGTGTAGTTCACTAAGGTAAAAAATAAAACAAAAATGAACATCTGGGCCCATATTTATGAGGCATCTAAGGATCACTCCAAGCAGTCATGCTGAAAGTTAAAGCTAAGGTAGGAAATTTATCTTAGAAGCATTTTTTGTTATGGTTTCAGTTTCAAAATCTAGCTTCTCTTGCTTGTTTCTCCAGTTACCTACCCAAGCTTTAAATTAGGAGTTATTTTTTAAGCTTCCTACATATGGTCTCAGCAAGAAGAAAAACTACGGATACAACACATTCAAAGGAATGACAGGCTGATCTAGATTCTTCAATGCGTAGAGAAATCAAATACCCAAGAATTGCATCATCTGTGGGTGTATGTCAAGCAACTTATGCACGTAGGCTAAAGGCTAAAAATTGATTTTGATCAAATCTAGTATAATTACCCATACATAAATTGCATTTCATCTGCTTTTTTCTAAATGGCTTGCAGCAGTAGGGTTCGACCGAGCACGACATCTCGCATAAGTCTGCATAAAATAAACGTGAACATTCCTTTGCTACAGAAATACGAGAGGCCATGTTTTGCCACTGCTGTTACTCTGCTCTATTCATTCTGCACACAGACACGCCCACACAAACTACAACATCAAAGATCACGACTCCATGCCAATGATACATGTTGAAGCTGAGTTATCGATTTAATTGGAAAGTGCTTGAAGCTATGATACATAATGCCTTATGTGAGCTATAATGACCTTCACAAATGCAAGGAAGCAACCAATTTACATAAAATCCTTGAAAATTGCATTCATTGGTTGAGAAACGAGCGAATATGCATGCAACTGGAGCATGGTAGGGTGACAATAAAATATATACATGTCCAATATACAGTGTAAAGATCCCTGCTCACAAATAAAGACATGTTGGAAATGCAGGAGCTGAGATTCAATGTATAATGATGTATATTCATATGATACATATAATATTTCTCACCATAATGCATTGCATCCTTGAGGTCTGGCAAACGTGCTCATGTTCTCCCTTATGAAACATTTGCAAAGCAGGAATGTGTGGTGCTCGTTCTCGTACATGTGCGCAATATCGGGACCCACTTGTGAAAACATTGTTCCATATCACTACTAGAGGTCAAAACCTCCACAAGGCAGCTGTCAATACAATACAGTTTATAAAAGAAGAACCAGCTGTATTTGATTGAATCAAAAGTTAATGAAAATGTGAAAAACTGCTGTTGTGAATAGAATAAATGCTTAGAAAAACTACAGTAGCTGTGTGTGAAAAACAATTTCATTGTGTTTTGTATCTGACTGTGGCAGCAGAAGCAACACTGCTCATTTCCAGGTTATGTAGAAAAAATGGTATGATTTTGTCTTTCTTGGCTTCACACATGTAAGAAGTGAATACTATCTGTTTTAAGATTAAATTAAATCTGAAGCAATGTGATCATTTACAAAAAACCTGAAATTATAAAATATAAGTGAGGAATTTGTGTAAGTGAATTAAGATTATTTTGACATATGTACAGGTTTTACCTTTCAGATGCTCCTGTTGTGAAGCAGCTATTATGAGTCCCTTAAGAATGCCCTTTCTGATAATACATTTTTTATACATTTATACATCTATTTATCCAACGTTTTTTGTTATCGCAAGAAATACACTGGATATAATTATCTAATGTGGACGAATGTGTTTGTTCATCCTTTTCCTTCCTACCATTGTTTTATCTTTGGTATAACCTTTTGAAAAAGTGATATTGGTGACCTTATACATAGGATTAGTGAGAGAAAAAAGAGAAAGACACCACGAGAAAGAGAGAGAGAGAGAGAGAGAGAGAGAGAGAGAGTTGTATAGTGAGGAAGATAGAGACAAACAAATTGAGGGAGTGATCATGTATAACTTAAGGACAGGTGGTTCTCCCTTGAGACATCTCTGTCAGTTAATAGGTCACAGTTATTAGCGGTTATTGCAGCCTGCACCTTACGTCACGGCGTCTAGGAATGAAAGTGAAAATGAAAAGCAAAGAGGACATTTAAAGACAAATAGGATTAAGTAAAAGAGATGTGTGGAGAAGATAAAAAGAACAACGAGGAAGAAAATAAAAGGGGAAAGCATGAAAATTAGCAAGGACGCTAGGGAGCTCGTGATCAGATAAAAATAGACAGAAATAAAGAGGGATGAAGAGGTGAGTCATGTTCATGGTGAAATGTGCATTTCAAGCCCTAAACAGTTCTCAGAGTGGTTACTAATGTACCAATGTACCACTGAATAAAATTGTTTACTCCTTCTCCCCAGTCCATTTTATGGAAATACATATATATATATATATATATATATATATATATATATATATATATATATATATATATATATACAATGATTGACATCACTTAGAGCCAATGAAAACTTGGCGGGCACACTGGGTGGCCATTACGATCACAAGGTCGTGCACCCACGGAAGATCCACGCCTTGTTGCATTAGATATCCTGAAACTCAAAGTTGCTTGACACTAAAATAAGCTTGTTGTTGTTGTGTTCAGCTAAGGTTGAGTGCTGTAGCTTTATATTGAAACTGCTTTTGAGTGATGTATATTGTTTATAGTGACAGACGCAGGGAGAAGAGCTTTTTTCCCAATGCTGGTTTGAGATGGTAGTGAGAATGTTTCCAGAGGTGGGTTTAATATAGCATACGGCTTCTTTTGATGACTAACATTTGTATTCTATCTCTGCATTTTTTTTTCATCCAGGGAACTACTTGGTTTAAGTGCACAAGCATGTTTGTGTGTGCATGTGTGCAATGGAGACAGTACAATGGGCGTGCATGTTTTTAAAATTCAGTCAAAGCCCCATAAAATGTGCACGTCCCTGACCCTATGAATGTTCATGCACATATGCACAATATCATGCAATTTGTGTTGACATGTTACATTCATAAATTAATCCCAAAATCCTGACATGCTCAGTGAAACATATTCAGTCAGCCAAATATTTTACTGCCTCCTGGGTCCCTACAGGCTGTCAGGCGTCTCAGCGAACACCGGGCGTCCTGAAAATACCCCATTTTAACTTCTCGGTGATGGGATCCTCCGCTGCCGCAGTCTCTGACTAATCTCCCGCTCATCAAAGCAGTATACGACGCTATAGGTTGTGTGAGAATACTTAAAATAAACGTGTGCAGAAGTGTGCAGAGCTAATCACTTAACAGGTCCGCTGAGGGAGCATGCTTGCTGGGAGCCTGCACTCAACACTGCTGAGTGAAAGGCAAGTGAGTGTGTGTACTGTGTGTGTGTGTACTGTGTGTGTGTGTGTGTGTGTGTGTGTGTGTGTGTGTGTTTGTGTGTATGTGTGTGTGTGTGTGCACTGAGGATGACTGAAGGGTTTTGGCAGAACGAGGTCACTCTGTTCTACCAGGTGAATTTGTGTGGGGGTGGACAGGAAAAGGAGGTGTGTTTGTATGTGTGTGCAAGTGTGTGCATTTGGATGTATGTCCTCTTTGTAATATCTGAAGATGCACTGCCAAAAACGTTTTCAAAATGTTTTCATAATTTTAACTTTGCAAATGTTGACAGAAAACCTGCATGAAAGTAAAGTAAAAGTGAAATTTGAGCAGTTCAGCTATAATTACAGATGCAAAAAGTATCATGTTGATAATATGGCATCGACATCAGCACAGAGGGCATATTTCCAGCAAGAGATAAATATATTGTGGGTCCAATTTGATTACTCAGTCATAATTATCATCGCAGTGTGACAACCTGACAGTGTGTCTGCTGGATCCTGTTTGTCTTCTACTTCCAGGAGAGCGGCAGGTGGAACTGAGAGAGCCTGCGAGTTGAAGCTGTTTCAAGATAAACTTTTGGTTGCTGTTTAATCCTTCACCAGCTCAGAACCACCAGATCCCTCCACGGTGCTTATTTTATCTCTCTGACATAGACTATTTAAGCATCTGCTTTTAAGGCCTGCGAGGCAAATACTTGCATGTGCATGCAATGAAATATAAATACGCAGCTAATGTAGCCCTCTGTGGACCCAGGCAGTGATGTGATGCGATGTGAACACTGTGCTGCTTAATGAGTGTCTCAGGAGAAGGCAGGTACATGTCTTCTGTCCCTCCAGCCAACCCGGAGCAGTGCCCTTCTCTCTCAGCATCATTAACTCCTACAATAATGATGACAAAAACACACACTCGTGTAATGAGGTTAAGTGACATTTTTTTGCGTTGACACTACTATAAACACGAAGCTACATGATGTGTCAACACAAGAAGTTATCATAATGAAGTTTATTAGTCGAAAAAACTCACCACGGAACTTATTTCTTAAAGTGAAGAATTTCTACAAACTGTCAGAGGGATTTGTAAAAAGTGATAATAAAGGTGAAATACCAAACTGCACACATCGTGGAAGATTATGTGGTACTTAATCATGTTGTTAATGACTGACTAATGGAGGAGTTGTTTTCGTAAATGGCTGTACAGGCTGGGTCTCAGGAGAGCACCCTTTACTGTTTGATTAACCCAGTTCAAGATGTCTGGGAGCCTTGTTTTTATTTGTTGCCCTACAGGGCACATTTTAGTTTCTGCTTCAGACAAACAGCCTTTCATTTATCACAACCCGGGCTGAAAAGACACCTGTCGCATTGTTGGCACCAGAGACAGGGAGTGAAGGAGAGCCTGGGGGAAAACTAATGTTCAGTGTGCTTTGTCCTAAATATTAACCAGGCGCTTCACGCTCTAAACCTGCTGATGGTAGCCACTTCTAGATAGACGGAGGGAGGATGCGCCCCAATCCTCCACGGACAACACTGCCCTACTTGTGCGGAGGTGACCCCCATGTGTTCTACACGGCCCTAACATTCACCATTGTTATTTATGAGCTTGCAAAGGTGTCCTATGCAGGGAGACCGTGTGCCACCTGTTTTAGCAGTAGGTTAAAGTACAACGCAATGTGTTCTGCAGAGGTGAAAATGGAGGTGCCTGAGTTGCGCTAACCTACTCGGCATAATGGGATACAAGTTTTAAACTAGGCTGCAAGCTTTAAAGTTAACTGCTATCTGTTAAACTCAAACAGCAGATTTATTGGACTCATTCTGAGGTGCTTTGGCGAGAACTTTCATACGCCAAAATACTGTTGCCAAATGAATTGTAATGGTGACAACTGACAAGATAATGTAAGACTACAGATGATATGCTCAACACAGTTTGACATTTCCCATGAAGTCTGTTTCCACCTGTTGCAAAGTCCTTGTCTGTTGTCCACTATTTCCAGTGTCTTGAAATGTGTTGACAAAGCCAGAGGCTCCAAAGTGTGGTCTTGTCTGTTGACTGTAACTACTGTATAGTATTACTTTCACTTAATGTGGTATGCCACATTAAGCTTCAGACATTAGTGTGAGGGTGTAAAAGAGTCCATACAAACATAATGATTTGAGGTACATTTTTTTAACATGCATTTTCATTTTCGCAAAATGTCTTTTTACTCATAAAGGCTCACGAATAAAATACTCAGCCATAAGATTTTATGCACCCCCGGCTTTATAAAACTAGGTGGGCTTTAGCGTGGGATTCAGGTGCAGGAAAGAACCGATCCCTTTGCCGGGACACCTTGAGCAATCCCTTACTGCTGATTCCTTTATTTTCTTTCTACAAAGGAAGGTTCCCATTTAGGCCAGCAGTCAAGCAGAGAATTAAGGATGTAATCAGGACTGAAGATAGCCATCTGGACTGTATTTGTGATTAAATATAGAGGATGTAGGTTGGCAATTTCCTTATTAAGCGCTGAATAAGGGCCCTTGGGGTTTATTATCTGTTCTTTAAAATTCATGACATTGAGGAGAGCTACAATAGAAGAGCTACATCAGTCAGCATCCAGGGATGCACAGGAGTGGAGGCTATTACTGAGTTTATCCTCATGGAAGTTAAAGCAGCTTTCAGGAAATATTCCCCTTTCTTCCTCCCAATTTAATGACAGTGAAGTGAATTTATTTAAGCATTCTCTTTGTTGTGCTTGTCCGGAGGTACACGATTATACTGGCTGGACATGTACATGTACACACACACATGCAGACGTGGTCGACGGACTCTGAGTGAACCTTTGCATCACTTCAAAGCATCAAGGTTGAGCAGAGGACTCTGTTCCCTATAATGAAGAGGAGATAGTTAATCTGGCATTAACGCCTGGCTTCCCATGAGGAAACACCATGATTCAGGGAGGTGAGCAGTGGTCTTCAGTATGCATACAGGCACACTCTCTCTCTCTCTATCTGTCTCTATCTGTCTCTCTGCCCCTCTTTTTTCCTCGTTTCACCATGGTGATACGGACACACCACAAAGAGCGCCTGAATGAAAGGGGCGTCAAACGGACATCGATTTCTAATAGGGAACTTTCTGGATCACCATGGGGCTTGGCCTGAGTCACGTCTGCGCTTCGGTCAAGGACACCACGTGTGGGAGCATCAACCGGACCAGTCTCTCTCCGCCAGGCACCAAATGAAGCGCCGCAGCAGGACACAGAGATCAGAGAGCAGTGGGAGCCTCCTTTCATCTCTCGGGGATTAGCACTCCCATAGGAGAGAAGTATACATGTGTGTATGTGTGCTGTCTAACACTCCAGGAGAAGTATCTACCTTTTAGCCAAAGGCTACACACTTCCTGTTTCTGCTGCATGCTGTGATTCCCCCCAGGGCCACAAATATATGAGGCTCCATAGGCAAGAGAGAGATGAAGGCGAAGACATCCTCCTTGGGCGAGTTTTCTTAAAATAAACATGAAACTGTGTTTGTGCGCTCTTTTCCTCATGTGCGACAGTTACAGTTATAGGCTGAGTTACTCCGCTGTTGGTTGATTGTATTTAAAATATTCAGTGTGTAAAAACACTGTTCAAAGCTTCCCCATTATGTTTGAGAGGGAACCAATTTGTATGAAGAACACAGAAACAGTAACACACACAAAAAATGCTGACATGTGCTGGAGAGTGCCATTTGTGGTAATTCTAGTAGAGTCATTAAACATGCATGGAAACAGTGACGGCTTCACTGGACTGTGTCCACTTAGTTCTATTGAAGCAGCAGTGCCGTGGGGGGGAAAGGTGAGGCAAAGAGCAAAGCCATCTGGGAAACGGGGTCGCGTGACAATCTGTGGGATCCTAGCTCATCAGCTACTTCACACTTAGCAATACCTTTAGTGCCGCTGCTGCACACAAATACATTCAATCTTCACCTTCCTACCTTTTATTCTATTCCCCTTTATAAACCCTTTATCTTTACTCCCTTTACACACATGCAGCAGGTCCAGACACATGAGCACAAAGCCCGTACCTCCCTCCTTCATTAATTCCTGCCACACAGCCTGACACTGATGGCAACTCTTCACACGCTGTCAAGGGAGGGTGTCTGTGCGTCTCACCTTGTGCAGACTTCTCCTTTATTGATGTCGCTACTAAGAATAAGAATGACTCGTGCTGCGCTCTGTGTCCTGGTTACCAAGAACAACCACTCAGCTCTAACTCTTCAAAGCTGCCTGTCTGCACATATCGAGGTACTTAGGCTCACCATGGAGGCAATTTAGCAAGATTTATGTCCAATTACAGCGGTCCAAATGTGAATACATCATATCATATTACCCATTTACTGAATAAAAATTGGACAGCTTGCATTTGGTCTTATGTGAATGAGTGATACTCTCAGTTTTGATGACAGTGTTGTTTTTTTAATTGTGTTTTCTTACTCTATATATCACCTACTGTAAACATGACACCATATTAACAACTGTCTACCTCTCCAATAACACCAGAGTCCTATTTCAGACCGTTACACAGCACGGCCCACCCCAACCGTGTCCTTAAAAAACAGACCTGGCCCGGCCACCACTGAATGCCCTGGCACAGCCGTCCACCTGCAGTTTGCCCGCCATGCCAGCGTAGGCCCGGACACCAGGCTCTGGGCAGCGAGCAGCGGGCGGCTCATAAATGAGTAATGGCAGTCACATTAACATTCGGTGGTAGGGCAGGCTAAGGGCAAGAAGGAGGGGGACCCAGGGAGTGCAGGCGCTCCCTCTGTCTTATAAAACAGCAGCTGATTAATGTTTGATTCTAGCTGGCCTCATTCTTCCACCAGCACAGTGCAGAGCTAATCTACAGAGTGGGTGAGAGCGCGAGTGATGGAGCTGTAAGAGCGGGGTGAAGAAAAACAGTTTGTACAGGTGTTGTTTGGAAAGGTTGAGCCAGCAATATGCTGTCTTTCCTCCAGCCCTAAAATGAAAAATATCGGTGGTGCGGAACAGTTCAATCAATTCAAAATGAATTGGGGCATTTATACGATAAGGGCGCGAAAACGATGATGAAGGATGAGGAAAGGACAACGACAGGGTCATTTTGGGTGAGTCACAAATATGGGCTGCTTTACAAGAAAAATCCAGCTTACAAAACTTTAACACCCACAACAGGTTACAGGTCTTTTTTTTTTTTTTTATGTTTAGTTTTTCGCCGTTCCATCACATCTGGCTTGATACAGAAGTTTAAAGAAGATTAATTAAAAAGTAAAACTAATTACAAAAAGATTTTAAAAACATCTCTGTACCAACACATGTTTGGTTTGAGGGCGGTAAATCACCTGATAACTCCCCAGAGCTGAGCAGCAAAGGGAGCAAATTCCTCTTACTACATTTTCATCATTAAAAGAGGTCAAAAAAAGATAAGTTCAGTTTGTGTTTCTCTGTGATGCTGCACCATGATGATTAGCAGGTATATTGTTTACCATGTTCACCAGGCATAACATTTGCTAATTAGAAATAAACACAAGGTAGCAGCTGAGACTGATGGGAATGTGATTAGTGGTAGCTGGTATTTGGTCATAAGTATTGATAAATTCTGACCTGGTTATGGCGCTAAAAGAAAAGGTCAAAGGATGTCAAAGGTTATTAGGATTCATCCTCTGAGGACCATGAATGTCTGTACAAAATGTCATGACAATCCATCTGGTAGTTATATTATTAATATTAAATAAAAGGACAACTAACAAGTATTCATTGAAAAAATTGCACACAACATGAAGCATCTACTGTACAAACACCTCAACAGATGGTCACATCCAGTGTAATTTAAAACTATGGACGACATGAATCTCTTAGGATCCACAGTGACAGATCTTTATCTTTAATTCTTCTGTCAACAGCCATATGCTGCCCTGCGCGCCTAGCTCGCAGGTAAATGTGCTTTTTTTGGATGATGAGGGAGAAAACGGTAACAGGAAAGTGAATCTGACAGTTGCATGGAAAAGGAGCAAAGGAAATTAGAGTTTTTCATAGGTGAGAAAAATACAACTCTTCATAGTTCACAGAAAACAGTCATTTCGTTTTTCTTTTCCGAGGAGAATTCTTTACTGAGTGTTTCACAGTTCACTTCCTCTGTCTCTGTAAAACTGAATGGTAACACTTTGCATTGCATTACGTTGTAGTCCCGGAGCTATTTCAGTGTCTAAGCCCTCAAGACCAAAAAAGGAACATCCTGCGTTTGGTGGCCTACTATTATAACAAAAGAGGGTTGATCTGCATTAACCTAACATTTACTACTGACTCTAATAGCCAGACGTGATACAGGTACATTTTTGATTTCTGTATAAGAAAAGTTCATGTTTGCTCAGTTTTTAAAACCACACAAAATAACTGTTCGTGTTAACATATACATGCTAACAAAATAACTAGACTGTGCTTAACTGTAGCAATATCATTAGTGAATTCTTCGGCTTTTAGTGGTATATGCTTTCAGGTGCAGATGAGCAATAATTACACAACAGTGTTATATCGTTAATGGAAAAAGGCCCAGTGAGACTGGAAGTGCTCTACATACCAAATTTGCCCCTAAATGGGAAAAATTGCAGTAGTGAAGAAGTGAGTCAGAGAGAGTTTAAATAATATAAATGTGTCAAGTTAGGGTCGATTACAGTAATTCTGTACATAGAGGGAAGTGCAGTTGGGATAAACGTCAAAGAAACAGGAACTCAGCAGGTTGTGTCAGCTGGGATGTTGACATACGCCGCACAAAGTCAGCTCCAGCAGTAGTCTTATAGAAGTGACAGATTAGTACTTATAAAAGATAAAATGCCTGGCATGCGTACACACACGCACGCACATACAGAGGAAAACACATGCACGCTACTTTGCACACACACAGAATTCAGTTTATCCTCACAGTAAGTAATCTGTGCGGGGAACACTGAGAGGTAGTTTCGATCGTTCCTGCTGAAAACACCCATTTGACAGAGAAAAAGCACCAAATGCAAGAGTTAAAAGCCAGCCACAGAAATCACCTCATTATACTTCACATGAAAGCAAACTTGAGCATTTCGTGCACCTTTAAGAAGCTGAGCATCTGACAGGAAATGTGTGAAAAAATATCTGTTTTTTTTCCTTTTTTCTCTTTTTATTTCAAAACGAAGAATCGTAATGCTCTTTGTGCAAACCCAGGTGCCAATCATGAGCACGCCTGTATGAGGGCCAGGCCTCATGCGAATGTCAGCTCCGTAGTACATTATAATTCCACCCCAGATCTTGAAGAATGACACAGTTCGAGAGCTTCACTCGCTCCAGCGCGCAGCTCTGCCAAGGAGGGAAAAAGGGGGTAATAAAAACGGCTCGCCTTTTTGTTCAAGAGACATTGCAATTTAACTGTTGGTAGCAGGCAGTGGCAATTGCCTTTAATAATGGTCTCTACACTCTAATTTGTGTAGGGATTTGCCTGGACCAGCCTTGTCTCACAGGCCCTTAATGCTTCTGTGGCATCCAGCCACGGGAGAAGAAGGGGAGGATGTGCCTGAAAGAACCAAGCGAAAGAGAGAGGAGAGATATATAAAGGGATGCAGGGAGAGCTGGAGAAGGAAACGTCTCCCACAGTGGGAGGTGATGATGGAAGGGAGAGATACCAAAGTGTGCTTTGCCATTTCCTGTTCCTCATAATATCACATAATGTTGGTGTAATTAACCCCAGGAAATGTGGCTTCATTAGTCCCAGTCTGGGTGTTAAAATGAAGTGTGAACTAATTGATCAAGTATACACCGTGGCAGAAATAATAAAGGCCCAGTGTGGAGAGGTAAGCAGGGACATACGCAGCGATAGAAATAACTCCAAAAGCTTCACAACAAAGATGATGTTTAAAGGGGAGGTGACCACAGGTGATGTAAAAACACCCTGCACAATAAAATGGTCTGACCATGAAGAACAGCTTGTATTTTGTATGATCTCTACTTCCCTAATTTTATGCTCTGAACATCAGCACAAAGCATTGGTGCCAGCAAGTTTCCTGTCTGCTCTCATCTGCATCACAAAAAAAGAGGCTTTTTCTCAAGAAAAATCCAGATCAAGTCTATCTTTGTGAAACATGTAATCCACTTGGGAAAGCCGGACTTGTAGCCATTAGGCGCTGTCCTCTGTGCCCTGACTCTTTGCCGTCTCAGCCTTTGTAGCGAAAGGCCGGAGCAAAGCTTGTCTCCATTCAGCTGGGAGCTGGTCAAAGCCATGAGATCAAGCAGCTCACAGCACTTTTTTTTTTTTTTGCTGAGACTTGAGTTGTCTCAACGGTTGTTGGAGGGTGGTGTGCAAAAATTCTCCACAGAACAAGATCTTGTGTTTTCCCTGGTCTCCTGCAGGTTTGACAGCATTTTTGAGGAAAAGTTTGAAAATTTGGAAATGGTAAGTCTTAAATTGGGTAGAAAATAGGAGCCCCTCACTGGAGACAGGCTGCCATTTTTTTTATGCTTGTTTGTTTCCTTTTTTGCTGCTTTCTCTCTTTGCACACACTCTTGCACAAACCATCTGCCATACAGGTCCTGTGCGACTTTACTTCAAGAGCTCTTAGTGGCTGTCTTCATCAGCTCAAGATCTGCCGCAGAAAAACAGCTTTAATTGGTAGTGAGGGGGAAGCGAAGCAGGAGGGGTCGCACGCTTCACCACATTTTAGAGGAAAATGCTTGCGAATGATCAAGAATTGCATTCCACCCAGCTTCTCTTTGGCAAAGGTATTTAGTGTAACATCTCCACATAGTCTTTTTTTAACATTATGCCTTTTGTGTAATAAAAACACATGAATGCTTGGATTATTAAGTAAACTCTTCAAATGAACAGATGTTCAAATTAGCACCAAAAAGGTAAGCTGTGAAACTACATCGCTTAGTTCACCTGGAGCAATACCTCTCAGGTTCCAATCAACCTGTCCAGCTAAAGTTGCCAGCCGTAATATTTCACACTGCCCTGTCAATATCCCTGAGCCTTGAATTTGCACCTACTAAGCACTGTGCTCTGCAGCCAGAAAGATTGAAACAGCATGTCAAGAATGTTGAGCTGCGTTCATGGTCCTGCCTTACATGGGGAAAGGAAACCCTAAAGAGTGTAACTTAGCGCGGTTCGATCCATTCCAGCAGGCAATTACGCCATTTCACCAAGGCCACTAGGAAGCTTCACTACAATAAGGCTGACAGAAATGGCCTCTTTGACACATCAGAGGAAAGCCAGGGATGTTTTCCCTCCCCCTTTTCTTCTCTTTGCACTGTCAGGACTCCTGGTCGCTTCTGTTGTTTCAGAAGGGCTTTGAGACATTAGCTTCTGTTGTTGCTCTGGCTTTGGAGACATTTCACAGCCCATTAGCTGCTCTTTCAGCCCCAACCACTACTCAAAACCAGTGAAAGAGAGGAAGGGGTGGGGGAGACATGGACACAGCGGGAGAGAGAGACTGTACATGAAGCATTTCAGTAGATGCATCTGGTGCAGATGACTGTATGTGTGAAAATATAATCTAAAGTTTGAGCAACAGTTCAACATCATAGAATACACGCTTTCTTGCACAGAGCTGGATGAGAAGATTGATACCACTCTCGTGTCTGTACAGTGAAGCTACGGCCAGCAGACGGTTGCTTTTTTGGGGGCATTTAGAGGAATACTGATTTGTGAAATTGTATGACTGGGATGAAAGTAACTGCAGCGAGACTCAGCATAGCCTTGTTAATTTGACCATAAAAAGGTCTTCATATGGCACACCAGATGCTAAACTGTACTGTCTCTAATATAATCCCTGTTGCCGTTAGCATTAAAAAAAACAAAACAGAAAACATGAAACACTATGCGAGCGCAAACAACCAGTAGAGATCAGAGCTCAAAGCCAGTGGTCAGAATATTGTAGGCTAATCAGCAGCACATGTGCACTGCGGTTTGGCCAAGACAGAGTTAAGGTGGTTTCCAGTGAAGTTGATGGGGTTGAACAATTTGCACGGCTGGCAGAAAAACCATAATCAATCCCGAGACTATAGATAAGGGCCCTAAAACCAGCCAAGCACAGCGTTTTCTCTTATCGCAATTACACCTTGCCCTCCTGCCTCAGGTACAGCCAATTAAGCTGGAAGAGGATGCGCTGGCAGCCACTTCACGTCGAGGAGGCCTATCAGACGACTCCAAACACACCCCATCACTGCAGAGGGGGCAGAGAGGAGCTTGTTAAGCACAGGAAGACACAGGGAGGGAGCTCAAGTACGTATGGTTTTGCACCGCAGGTATATACTGTTAGAGTTCTTTCAGAAACACACAAGTATGAAGGCAGGGATTGAATGGCGTGACTGATGCACGCGCTGGTGAGCGATAAGCAGGTGACTGGACGGCTGCCGGGTGGTTGTGTTTCCAAGGGCAAACAGACCTTCACCCTGAACTGCATGCTCTCACTCTCTCATCTGTTTTCTTAATCCATTCATTGCTTTGCTCTTCTTTTTATGCCTTTCACTGTGGAACATCATTCACATTATGTGACTGCTCAGCAGTACAGAAAAGGAAAGGAGGTGTGGGAGGAGAGAGAACTCATGCGTATGTTTTACTGTGAGAGCGGGAGGGCGGTTAAGAAAGGCAGAGATGGGGTCAGAATCAAGGATAACACCTGGGGTGAATACAAATCTTTGCCTATTGTGACTTCTTATTCCCTGCTCTTTGTTCATGTACTAACTGGATTGGAAAAAAAAGTGCCTGATGTTGCCGGCGATGAAAAATTGATCACACAAGCTTCTCTGTGCTGCATAACACTGTCTCCTGCACCAGCAGATGGGTGTTAACCAGGCACACAAAAATAAACCTCAAGTGCTTGATCTGAACCACAACTTAACACTCATCTCCCCTCTCCCCACTTTGAGGTTTCAAAGACCAGACACACAGCATGTGGTGCTTTGTCTACACCCTGTGATGCCACCACACCAATTTAGCTCGACAATTTCGCCCCCAAAGCATCGGTCTTCATGGAGCGGAAGAGGAAGTTTAGCAAGATCCCTTTTTACCTCGGTGTCATACTTAAACCCTGATGATAACATGTGCAGAGGCAACAATTATAAACACATAAAGCAGCGTCACAGGAGAAGAGTGGCTGACATGGGTGCTTTCACGCTGCTTACAGGGCAAACCAGATGTCTGGCCAGAGCACGCACACACACACACACACGCTAAATAAATCTAAGGAATAAACAAAGCAAGTACTGCAGATGGACTCTCTCTTTCAACCTGTTTGATGAAGTGATTAAAGTGCTCCTCCAAATACAGGAAGCAATTAATAACAGCACGACAGAGAGGAATCAAATTCAAAATAAAATGAAAAGAGAGTCTGCCACAGTGGGAGAATCCATCTACTCTCTATTTAGACTGCATACAGATGCGTTCCACTAAAGCTGGAAAAGTGAAAAAGATACTCCTTATTGGGTCCTTATTGAATGCTATTGGAGTCAAAAGGGGGTAAATTGACTAAGTAGGTCGAGGCAAAATGCGTGCAGGGAAAATATGCTAAATTCAGATTCTGATTGGCCACATGGGTCTGTTGATGCTGCTTTCATAATTGCCTTCGCTTGATATTTTTTGCCTCGTTTCAACATTTGCCGTGACATGCAATGTGATGCAGAGGAAAATAGCTTCCTGGTGATGCAAATTGTGTTTGTGGCTCCGCTCTCCCCCACTGAGACTAACATCTGAGAATGGTTCCTTCCACATCAACACAGACAGCCAATCCTCTGTTGCTGGCAGAGTCCACGCACAGATGGCTCTAAATCAAGGGAGTGTGCGGCTGCGGTACTTACCACGTTCGCTGGACAGGGTGGTATCTGTCACGGAGAGAGAAAGAGAGGGAGGGAGAAAAAAGGGCGAGGGGAGAGGAGCGAGATCATGATTAGTACATAATAGGTTTCAGTTAAAGTGGCATTGCAATACTAAAGTCACCGTTAAACAAGAGAACAAAACAGATCAATTTCTGCAGATTAATGGAAAGTCGCAGGCAATAGCCGGACAGTGACATATACAGAACGTAGAGCTACTATTGGAGAAAATTTGCTGTCACAACTGCGTAGTTGTTCACATTTGTCTCCGTCTATTATCCAGGCAGCACCATTTAACCAGAATACAGTTTGTTTTCTCTCTTATACTTCTTGTCATTGCCTCAAGCAGTGGGATTCATCATTATCTTCAAATGCCTGTTGTGATGTCTATATTGCTCTTGTGCTCACTCAGTGAAACACAGGAGCATTGCAGAACATTACATATGCACATTGCACACACTTATGTACATCGTCGTAGGCGTCATTTATTCAGACCTTGGCACCACAGCTGGATGACAGAAAGGAGAGAGGCAGCCGTGGAGGCTCTTGACGTCTCTCTCCTGGTTGCCTGCCCTTCTCATGTCCTCCAGCAGAGTTGCTTAGGGAGATTTGATCAGAAGCAATCTCCATGCCTCATTTCTGCATTTATTGCTTACATTTTTAATCTAGAAAGCCTTAAAGTTGGCTGGCTGGCTGGCTGGCTGAGAAAAATACCAACTCTGATCAGATGCACTGAACACACTGAGTTCTAGGTTTCAGGACATCTGACTTTTGTCATGAATCCCAGCAGCCCAGTGATGTAAAAATAATAAAGGTGTTAAGGAAAAGCTCTCTCTTGGCTCAAGGCCTCCCTTCTCCCCGGGGTAGTTTTGTTGTTTTTTCAAAAGCAAAATGATAATGTTATATATTTGTCAGTTGAACTTTGGTTTCTCACAGATGTTTGAGAAATGGCTGGGAAGTGGCCTGACTCCAGGGATGGCAACATCTCAACAATTATTTGATGGATTGCAATGAATATTTGTTAAGACATTCATGGTCTCCAGGTATGAAACATCATAACTGATGACAATAGTATCATCAGCATTGTCATTGTGAGCACACTGTGAGCCTTAAGCACAGCCTCACAGAACCGCAGCATGGTTGTAGATTAAAAGCCCTGTTTTACTGTTATTCAAAGCACTATTTTACTCTTTTATTTTACTTTTTCGTTGCTTTCAATGCACTTACACACAGATCCAAGAACAATTTTCTGGGTAGTGATGTTTAATGGATTTGCTGAAGAGGGTGATGTGCTGATAGATGAAACACCTCACCTCACAACAAATAAAATGGGAATGTGCAACATATGGGATATATATGTAATCACAACTTAGACGCTGTCATAAATAGTTCCACCCATTTGGGAGCCTGTATTTATAGTAAATCTGACACAATGTCAACATGCCAAAAGTCTCACTGACATTTATTTTAGGCTTAAACCAGTTATGTTAGATGGAGCTGTGCTTTTTTTTCTCGCCTGCTTTAATTAGATGTGCTACTTTTTCAACCAAACACTCGCTTAAAGTCATTAAAAGAGCCACACTACTTTGATAACAGAGGATATCAAAAGATGGTGTTCTTGATACGCCTGCACTTTAAAAATGTCCCATGTCGTGCGAAGGACGATTCCCTCACACCAAAAAAGTAGCAGGTACCAAGAACCATCAACAATGTTTGCCAAAAACAAGTGAGTAGAGTCGAGTCAAGCCGGGCCGGCACCGTGCAGGGGGAAAAGATCTTTTAAGAAGAAGTTTAAGCTTGTTCTACTGTTGCATTAGGCTGATCTGGATGGGTGTGGCTAAATTATTACAATTTAAATTTAAAATGAATACCCTGTTTGAATAGATGTTTCTAATAAATTGTACCCTGGCATTGCCAGACTAATTCGCAAATGCGTATTAGTCAGCCAGAGCAAATGAAACATGAGCTTGCAGATTCATCTGGTTCCCAGACTCACTAAATTGATTAAGTCACACAAACACTCTTTAGTTTTCAGTATGTATTTTTATTTTTCTCAGTTTTCTGTGCGGTTGCGGTGCAAAGTTACAGGCTTGATGAAAACTTGTGGCCTCTTTGCTTGCACTGGTTATGATCAAAATGCATAAATGAGTTGTGCTTTTTTTCCCCACTCATGTCTCACCACAAATCCATTCAAGTTCATCTTAAAATCTCTGCAACTTTTTGACTTGTTTACAAAAAGCAAACACATCACCATCTAAATGAGAGTTTTGCTCGTAGACAGCCCGACTGTCTCCAGTCCTCCTCTCCATGTATAAAGGCACCCCACTCTTTCCCAACAGAACTTCGCTCCGCACATGTTCAATTATTCATCTCCCTCTGTCAAGAATTCAGCCTTGCTAGCACTTGCCAGTATCCCCCACAAATTGGCAGGCAGGCTCATATTTGGCATATGGTGCAGAGCAGTGCTGCTTTTTCCTTCTCTCTTCAGTTGGCCTGCTAGCACTCCCGAGGAGCACAGCAACACACACTGGCATTCACACTTATAAACACACACACACACACACACACACACACACACACACAGTCGGAAATACACGTACACACACCAATGATGCAACATGTCTGTCAGTTTTGTATGTGAGACCCCCCCATTGAGTTGCTGGGCATTCGTCCACAACCTCTTTGCAACAGGTTTCAAGGTTTTCACCGATAGCACTGTACATGCTGCAACAGCCAAATCAGCCTCAGCCACGCTACTCACAACACCACAATACTCAAAAATGGCTGATTTGGTGTTAAGGAAATATTTGCCGCTGATGTAAGTTCAGCCTGTACTCCATTAATGGCCCTGCACACCGACACAGGTGTTTTCATGTACTCTGGCTCATTAGACCTCTTTCTCTGGTTGCAGTTGGGTGGAGCGATGCCAGCACTTTGTCAAACAAACTGTGAGAACAACAGGAAACGGCACAAAGTTTCCCTGACCTGACAGGAGCAACCAAACTAAAAGGAGGCTTGAGGAGATGAGGATCAAGCGCGGTGTTCACACCTACACATGAGAGTCTAATCAGGCAGATTAACTCAAACTGGTGAACCACGGATGTGTAGAGAGCTTTAATGAATTAACCACTTCAGTGTAGTTCATATGCGCCTTTTTAAATAGAAGACATGTTGACATGTTGGCATGTCACAGCAGGAAAAGTTCAGGTGTTAATCATGAAATCAATGATGGACGACGGCAGGTTTAAATGTCTCCCGTGAAAAAGGCCTGCTGACAGAGATGTACGTGTATTCAATGTGTGTCAGATCTTAACGGTATACTCTGCGACCCGCATATCTTGTGGATGGACCCTTTTACGTGGTTGACTAGCTTCTGTTACCTGCTACAACATCTTCAGCGGTCATCATCTCAAAAATTATACATGGTTATTACTGTATATTACAATATCATCACTTAAAATATATATTCTCAACAATCTTCTGAGCATTAGGGTCGCAGAATACTTACAGAAACACTCGGTACTCAGCTGAAAACCAAGAGATGCACTGATATTAAAAACAACGATGGAGTTACTCCAGGACTGAGGCTTTGTTACACTTTCCAGCTTTAAGTTTTACATTAATATCAGTAGCAGCAGGTGACAGGAAACAACTGAGCTATTCCATGTGGCATTTTTTTTTTAGGTTTGCGTTTAAAGACATTTTCAAGTAGCCTTTTGTCACACACAATGACACTGGCTGTAACAATAAAAAACAGAAAAAAACACATCCTCCATCAAACTGACTGCACGGTGGGTCAACAAATACCCAGGGTTCAGTCTAACACAGCACTACTGTTCCACCTCGGGCTCATCCCGTTGCATTTATTTACTGTTGGACTACAAGTATGCTTTACAACAGGATGCAGAATAAACCTTAATGACTGCACAAACAGCTGCATACATATGTTTTTCAAAAATCTGAACTCAGGTTTTAACCATGTCTGATACAGTAGCTAGTTAGTGCACTCCCTGGAGGCGGACAGAAGAAAATCAGCCAAAGCTTGAACATAGTTGTTCCACCACTCATTGATGTAAGAATATATCAGTGGGACGAACTCATCCGCTGCAGCTGCCCAAACTCCTACAGAAAACACTTGAGTATGGTATTGTACATTGTCTTGTAGATCATTTAGACATGCCACCACAGTTTTAATTGTCATGTCTTTTTACAAATTACTCAGTTGGGTACTGACAAAAATAGGACATGGAGACAGATACATAAATACTTTATTCTATCAATTTTCTTTTTATATTTGGAGAATAGTGAATCAGCTGCACTGAAAGAAGTATGTGATCCTGTGCTGCTTGTGTCGCCTTTCTCTCCAATAGATTAATTAAAAGTTCAGACATTGCATTCTTCTCTGGACCACATTATTTGTTCTGTTTTAAATCTACCCAGCACATTTGACCAGGTTCTTTATAAAGCCGACTGCTGCTGTGAAAAGAGACAGTCAAAGCAATGATGAGACAGACTTCCACATATTAAAAAAACCCACCCAAAAGGTCACAGTTACTAATTTCTTTCATCACTGACGTGAAAAATTTTAAGCTCTCACAAATCACCACATTACATCTGCATTGTCTGTTTGATAACCTTTCTCGCTGCACTTAGCCAGAGAAGCCTGCGGCCATCCACTGTCCTTTTTATCCATGTGAATGGTAAATGTGTCCAGTATTTCTAATTAAAATGGCCTGTACATATGGATCAAATAAACTACTAAAACATGCTTCACTGACTTACTTTTTACACTCAGAGATTTAAAAAGCTGAAATATGATTCAAATGTTTGCAGCATCCAAACAACCTGTCAAATCACACACACACACACACACACATATACTGCCACCTGCCATGTGAGTGAGTGCGGATTGATGTGTGCACGTCTGTTTGCATGCAGATGCGTCCTTATGCCAAATCTTCTTGTTGCCCTTGTGATGACTAATAACCGGAGAGCATTTTCAGCTAATAAATAATACATTTAAGAGTCTAATCAAATTGAACAAATGAGTATGTCTAGAAAACTATTAATCAGAGAGCAAACGTGTATTTACAAATATAACACTGGCACAAACAATCAATTATTCATAAAGTGAATGCTGGGTAAGTGGGCTTCTTCCCGGGTGAGATGCTGCCATAATTGGAGTGGGACTACAGGAGTGCCGGCTGGTGTGTGTGTGTGTGTGAGCACACAGATACACATAGGCAGACATGCATCCACACACACACACACACACACACACACACACACACACACACACACACACACACACACACACAAGCACACACACAAGCACACACACTTCTCCCCATGCGCCAAACTTCCCCCAAACACGACAAGAGCAGGCAGAGTCGGCTCATTACTGCCTAATGAGTTGTCTGATTAGTGCCGAATATAAAAGCCTTATTGTCAAGCGCTGTATGTTTATTTTGATTAATTATTGTACTAAAGTGACTGAATGGAAGAACAATGTCATGGAGCATTAACGTTTTGTGGTAATAAGGCCCTTGTGGAGTGAGCAATCATATATTCAACCCTCAATCGATGCATAAACCATGGCCACTACCCGAAGAGGTTTTATATCAGATTAACAGATACGTAAGTTTAAATTGTGTTCTGGGCTCTCAACATGCGATTCATGCAAACTCCATGTGGTAAGATTGGGACTTCCTGTTCCTGCAGACACTAATGCCCAGTAATGACCAGCAGCCTCTTCTCAGACAGGTGGCTGTCACTGGAGAGGGTTAGTCCTTGTTTGTGCTCATTAGTGATTCTTCTCTTTGTCACGTTTTTTTTCTCAGTGAGCTTTGTTCACAAAGTAATGGGAAACATGTCTATAAAACCCTGGTGGGATTTATGAAAGATGTACATAACTTAATAAATAAGTGTACATCTGACGAATGCCACTTGATCCACTGGATATGTGTGTGCTTGTTGATATTGATTAGAATTTACTGTACATCTCCTTGATAGTCAAAGGTATTATAGCTTGCTTAATTGATGCAAAGTGCTACGGGAGGGTGGTGGAAGTGCTCACATCCTTTGCTTGGGTAAAAGCAGTTATACCATACTCATTACGAGTAAAAGATCTCCCATTTTTATATCAAATATGAATCAAATGACTATGTGTGAGGTTCAAGAAGTGACCGGTAGTTGACAAACTCCCCTCAGCTCTACGGAGCATTTCAGCATCTTTCAGCTCATTGTTTTGGTTTTTGAACCCGGTAATCTGTTGTTTTGATTCACTCTCACCGGCACTGTTTCCAGACGCAGCAGGTAGCTGTTTGGAGTGAAAAAGCTCTCAAAGCTCAGAGTACGCCTGCTGCCCAGCACCAAACTGCAGACAGACACGACTAGCTGGTGAACACAGTGGAGCATTGAGCTGCTAAAGAAGCGGATATTTCCCTCAGGACTTGGTGGAGACCAAACATCGCTGAGTCGGTGGAGAGTGAATATTGGACTCACACAAACACGACTCCAAATGAATGCTAATGTTGCTCCACGTCTGTTGGGTGTGTAAAGAGCAACTGTTCGCCAAACTTTCGCCATGTCAGCTTTATAAGGTGATAATATGTCAGTGTTATGTTAAAAAAGAAAAGTATTATTATGTGTTATCTGCAAAGTGCATCAAAACTAAAAGTACTCACTATGAAGAATGGCCCCTTTCAGATTGATATATTACTATATAAGACATTACATTAACAGATTACTATCATTGCTTAAAATGTAAGTAGTATTTTAATGTTGTATTTGGTCGTTGTGGAGGTAATTTCAGGTGCTTTATAAACTGTAGATAATATAATGTAGATAAATTGTATAATCATATTAATTTGCTGGTAATGTGTTTTGTTTGAATCTAAATCTGTAATATAGCTAATAGCAATGACTGTCAAATGAAAACAGTAACATTTTTTCCTTTAAAGTTTAGTTTGACAGAAGTATGAAAGTAGCATAAAATGATCATGTTCAAGTACAGCACAAATACCTCAAAACATTTTTCTTCTTCCACCTCTGCTGCTGGAAATGTGATGAATGCTAAAACTGAAAATTGAATTAATTTGTAAGTGTTGATTGTGAGCAGAGAAAATCTGCTTTTAAAAGTGTGAGCTAGTGGAGCGCCAGACGCACAAACACACTTCATGTGGCCTCGCACACTAACCGAATGTTTGTGGGGTGCTATTATTTATGATTCAAACAGAAAAATGCTTTTGGAGATGCTGCTTTGGTGACCACGTGTCTTTCATGGTATTTGGCAGGCCAGCAATATCTGAGCGTGTTCTGCTGCAGGATATGAGGTGATTAATGATCCCACAATGGGGGATATATGACTTTCTCCCTGGACTGTTCTGATGACTACGAATGTTTAGTAACAGTAAAAGTGCCTTTGTTAAGTTTGACTGCATTCTTGTGTTCTTTTTTAATCATATTTATTCACCTTAATCACTCAGGTAAACATGTTTTCAGTTCAAATGAAATGTCTAATTAGTTGAGTTTGGTATGATTTACATGCTTTGAAGCATAATTTTCTGTTTACATGAGGCCTGTAACATCTCCACTACTAATGTTGCATGAATAAACAAAGCAGAAAGCTTTTCAGCGTATCTTGTCCAATGCACATCTCTAAACATATTGATTTTAAAGACCAAATGCAGGTAAAAAAAAAAAAAAAAAAAGGGGTTGAATGCCAAAATGTTATTAGTGGTAGAACATTTGATTCTATTCTTGTGAATAAGAATCATTTTCTTTTCCATAATTTGCTTCTTTCTCTCTCTCTGCAGCCCTCCTGTTCGTGAGCAGAATGCTACCACTATCGTCAGAGGAGGGACTGTATTGCCTGGCCTGTTGCTCTTTACACACTTTAAATCAGAGGTAATGGGGCACTTCAGGAGACTGCTGTTACACACACCCAACTGCCAATACACTGTAATCACTAAAGGCCCCTTTTCTTCGGAGATAAGCAATGCTTACGTGCCCTGCACTCAAAACTACAAGGCTGCACTGGGGATGTATTGACGATAACTTAGTGAACAGAACTTTGTGATTTAATGTGTTTTGACATTTCCGCCTTAGTTACAGACAAGTCTGGGTCTGGGGGAAATTTAGCCCCGTTCACACTGGAAAAAACATGTAGCTCACGTTCACACGTCACGTGTTCACTCACAATTCACGCGTCTCAACAAATCTTTGCCATATCGAAGAAAAGGCTCCAAACAGATTGAGGGGCTTTTTTCAGTTTCCTCAAGAGATGCAAACTTCTAAATGTTCCCTATCAAACAGCCTGTCAGGAGCTCATCCACTAATTCAGCTGGGTACAAGTTAAGACAAGAAGTTAGAGTGTCTCAGGAATAAGTATCAACCCTTTTGATAACCTTGTCAACAAGCAAATAGAATACATCCAAATAGGCAGTGGCTACTTAGCCGCTTTTCTGACTCCAGGGATTGAAAAATGTGAACCCGAGACATGAGAATTACTTAACATCGAGCTTGTTATTTAAAAGGCATTCCTTGTTTTTCAGTTTCACTTTCAAGGCTTGTCAATTGCATCGGCTCTAGTGTTTGGAGAAACAAAAGACAGGAACTCAATAACTCAATAAAGTCAACAGTGAGAATACTAACAAGATGAGGAAAGAACTCTGTCTTTATTCATCTGAAAGGACAAATAACCACTCACAAAAAAAAAAAAAAAAAAAAAAGATTCTGCCAGAATATAGTTTTTTTTGGTTTTAGTCTAATACTTACAGGTAATATGAAGAGTAGACCTTTTGAGATTGGTGGCACCAATAAATACAGTTAAGACTAATTTGTTACATTAATTCTTACTTGAAAATGTAATAATAAAGCCTAGTGAAATTAACCACTGAGCACGACTTATTTCTCATAGCATGGTGAAATTTCCGACCAGTGCTAGTGTTAAGTGAATGGACAGCTCCAAAGGCTTGACTTCTGCCCCTTCCATTCCTCTTCACATTGTCAGGTCACTTTACAACAATTGCCTCTGCCGTCTATGTCAACAGCCTCAAAAGCCAAATCACTCTGTTGTGCAGACTGCTTGCATTAATGTATGCCGCATGCCCTAAACATAAAATGGATCCGGCTTGTTCTGAGCTATTTGTACTTTCTCTCAGCTAACACTAAAGCACTTTCCCTGGAGGCTACACGCGTTTAATGGGGTGACTCAACCTTAATGTTAATGCACTGTAGGTAGCAGCCGATTAATTTTTGTAGCCCAGTAGGTGGTTTCATTTCAGCATGTAAACATCTTATGTGTAAGGGCGTTTGGCATTTGTGGGCGTGCACTGGCATGTATTTATATGCTCAACACTCATATGCGTTTGTCCAGTCGAAGCCGGCAATTTCGTCCCCTGCCTGATGATTAAATCCAAATGAATATGCATGCACAACGCTCACTCATAAACAGTGAACCACCATGAATAACAATGTGTAGTGCAGTTTTCTCTGAATGCAGCCTCCCAACATGCAGAAACAAACGCAGAGGCAAAGAGGGAGAAGTGGGCGGAGGGTCCCTGCTGTGATGAACTGGTGCTGACACAGCCAGATGTTTAGTTAAAATGCAGAGCCCAAATGTGGGATGGAGGGAGGAGCTGACATGCGCTCCGGGGTCTTTAGGCAGCCAAGTGCTCCTCTGTAGACGCTTCACATCTCGGTAGGCAGAGTGCGTGTATGCTTTATCTCATATGATTTGCATTCGGCTGAGTGTGCGTGTTTGTGTGTGTGTGTGTGTGTGTGTGTGTATGCAATCACCTGGCAATTCAGAGTACATGTTAAGTGTAAATTGAATCGTGTGTGCTCGTGCCTCCACGGCTGTGTGCGTGAAGACATTGAGCATATGTCTGAACCAAGGTCTCCTGTCGCAGTTTCCCCTCTGTGGACTGTGTCAGAGCTGGAGGGCGATAGACTGCACACACACACACACACACACACACACACACACACACAGACACACACTGCTGACTCGATGCTTCCACTAGCAGGTCTGACGCTGCTGTTTGGTGGAGAGCAATATCCTAATGGCAAAGCTTCTGCAAATATAATGAAGGAAGAGGCGGCGTTGAAAAAGAAATCAGCCACGTTCTCGGGGATGCCATCTCGCCGCCAACTACATTACCAACAAACATCAACAGCCTGTCATCATCATCATCACCACTATCATCATCTTCATTAACATGGCCTCTGTCATCGTCTTCCTGCTGGCTCATTTGGACATGCTGCAGTGAGCTATGATGGAGTCAGTGACAGAATGACAAGCGATGGACTGTAATGCGTTAATAAATGTGCCGTTCTGAAATAACTTGTACTCGAAGCTGCAGAGGCAGGCAGGTGGCGGGTGATGGGCTAAGACACACACATTCTCACTTTCTTCCTCCTGCTCGTTTTCTCTGGCTCCACTCTCTGCCCCCCCACCCGTCCTCCTCTATCGAAACTAATCTCATTTCCCAGTGGCTTGAATTAAATAAATGTCTGTCATTAAGACCAGTGAAGGATGGCGGAGGGCCTGGGGAGAGCAAGAGTCGGGTAGGCTGGGGAGGACAGAACGTGCTCAGTTAGACCCTGTGGATCCACGGATCCTGGGAGGGAGAAGATGAGGGTGAGAGACAGAAGCTGACACTGATGAAGGGGCTTCACAGCTTCTCCCTGCTGTTGTATCACTGCTCCCTCCTCCGCTTTGTATTGGAGAACATTTGAGAGAAAAAACACGAGCAAAAATAGCTGCTAAACTGTTTTGATGAGAATGGGAGAGACTGCACCTCTGCAGCGGCCAGGCAGTCTCCTACCATTTTACTCTGTGTCAGCTTATCACCCTCTCCTCCACCCCCCCCCCCCCCCCCCCCACCCCATTTGCCCATTAACCCAACAAAGAGCACCACTGCCTGCTCACCGAGCAACCAACCCACCTCAGCTCCCTCATATCCCCTGGCTTGTATTGACAACCGGCAGCTAACAGATACTGTGAAGTATTTCACATCCACCTGGGACTCATCCTCGAAGTCATATCTGTCCAATGTGTGACTATTAGGAGGCGGCTAGAAGCTGACATCAATCCCTTCGGTGTGTATTTGATGATCCCACATGGGAATGCTTCACTGCGAGTCTTAGCTAACCTGCCGCGGTGTTTTAACAATCTCCCTCGGGTCTGTTAGAGGTCTATTATGCGTCTGCTGTAGGAGCTGTACGGCACATTACGAGATGCATGTCGCCATGTAGACGCTGCTTCGTCAGTGTCCCCGCAGTGTGTTTCTGAAGCTCGTTGTTTGGCTCTGATTCTCAAAAGTGGCCACAAAAAAAAAGCCTCCCACTGACCCCGCGTGCTGATTCGCTTCCTGGAGACATGAGAAGAAGATGACAGACTGGGAGACGCGCTACAACCGGTTGTCAGACTGGTCCATTCAAATGTCCTGGACGGGTGAGAGCATTTTGACAGGTGAAGGCACATAAAGGACATCAAGCCTTTTTCCTGAAGAAAAGACGGTGAAATGAAGTCAGACTTTGAAATGAAGCCGCACACCAACCACACTCTCTCACATTGACCTTTCTAAGCTTAGAAAATTTCAATGGTCTATAAATTTAAAAAACTGCATGGATATCTTTGATGTTGTATTTATGGAAATAAATACTTTGTTTTATGGTGATGATCTATACAACACACATGGATTACAAGACACCTTTACAGACGGACCTGTTAAGTAACGATGGAATCTGTATCCGAATGTCACAGTAATTCATGAAACGATACAGCTCTATTTAGTTTTTGTACCTGTGTGTTTCAAGTTGCTCCACATTGAATTCTATGTTTGTGTCTGCCCCACTGTCTTTGGTTGTATTTGAAGGAAAATGGCAGCGAGCAAGCCTGAGAGAGTCAGTCACATTCTGTAAGAGGTGATGAGCTCAGTTCTGGGCACCGAGACAGTGAGAAGGTCAAACGCAGCACTTAAAAATGTGAAGGCACTAAGTGGACAGAGAACACACTTCAAACCCCTAAAGTAGCACTTAGGGGCATTTGCTTTTTGGCTTTTTCTGTGGCCTGCCCGAATGTTTCAGGTGTCTGAGTTCATGTTCATGTGTCGACGGGACATAAATCTGTTTCCAATAGGTTGAAGCACCTATTGGAGTTACAGTAACTCGCCTCAGCACTAATCTTCTTAACAGTGACAGTATGAGAACAGAAGAAATAAGAAATGTACTTTTTTTCCCCTAAATTATATTTATGTTTGCTGCAAGTTGACAGATTATTTGCTATTGGATGAGCTTCACAAGTTCCCAGTCATGTGTTTGTGCTTCTTTTACCAAGAAGAGTTTTGCTGAGTTGGTACACCAACACCGAGCTTCAGCTCAACTATCTCACTCATCTAAGAGGTAGTTCATTTCAGGACACAGACACTTAAAGGCATCCGGGGAATCCAGGGTATTATCAGCAATAAAAAAACAATAAACCTTCATCTAGTATAAGTGCTGTAATGCATGTACGTTTGATACTGTATATTGTCTATTAGATTAATCACCAGATTTGCAATTCCGACCACGGCCACTACGCTGCTTTTTACCCCTGGATTTATCATCAGATCAGGTAGCCCTTTAAAAATTAATGTTCCATTAACTCTGAATTATATGTTTCAACAACCGTTTCCCTCACAGTTTGATTACACTCCGGTCTCTAATGCTTAGTTTCACCCACTGATGTTGAGCCTGACAGGCCTCTGAATAGGTTGAGGCACAACAAATGTTGTCAGCCTGACATTTGACTTTCTTTCTCGTCTTTCTTCTATCTTTCATTCTCGCACTCCCCTAATCTTTCTCCATTCTTTAATCTTTCTTTCTCCCTTTGCTCTCAGTGTCTCTGTTATCTTCCATATGTGCTGCATTTGCATTTTTATGAGATGACAATTGACTTGAACAACAAACACAATAAAAGTACTATGCAATTATGCCCTCTACTAAAGCCCACATAGGGAGCAGATGCTTGCATTCGTATGTCATGCTGTCATGTGTCTGCACAACCTCAGCGAGAAGAGATTTTCAATAAAACCACCCTCTGTGGAGCAAATACAACTGTGCTGTATTATGGGTGGCAGGAAAGCAGTAAAGCTACATCATCTATCTTTCCAATCCAGTCTTGTATAGTACACAAAACTATAATCTATTCCAATATTACTGCAGCCCAATATTTTGGCATTAGGAGAAATAGAGTTGTCATCGTGTGGATCTGGATTGACACTTGCATAGACTTAGATACAGATATAAAAGTCCTACTTTTTATTTGATAGACATCTTTATTTGACGCACACCGTGCAGCAGCGGTGCAACAGTACTCTGCCACTCAGAGGATTTGTTGGAAAAATCTAACTTTTGCTTTCTTTTCTGTGTTCAGGAGGGACAACAAAGATAGAAAACACCCGAACGCATAAGAACAGGCGTGTGTCTGCTCCCATGTCTATTTGCTTCTGCTGTTCTACATTTCAGAAAACACTGAGGAGACTGCAGTGTAGAGGCACCACTAAATACTGCAGCGCTTCTTCAGTAGCTACAAGTGACAAATCTTTTATTTATTCTTAAAAGTTTGAGACAAGCAAACTTTAATCATCTGACTTTGTGTGTCTGGGAACGAATTAGCACTTGTGCAGGGTCGTGTATTTTCCTCAGATTGCTGGCTAGCCGTACGCAGGCATTTATGCATCAACACAGGACAAACCAAGGCAGACAAACAACAGCTCCAGCCCATCTAATAACAGTGGGGCTTATCAGCCGCCTCTGCCTCCTCTAATTTTCATCAGTTTTGACAAGCCCATTAAATGAATCTGGGACCAAAAATAAACATGTTTTTGTTGAGCTGAAGTGACAGGCAGTGATCACACCTCCCAATGTTGGAAAGAGAGATACGACGACTTTTAATTAAAAATGCGGCCCGCGTGCACAGCAACCTGGACATGATAAACAGGACTTTTGCCTCCAGCACACAAACTCATGCAAGGATACTCGGAGAAAGTGTGATCCAAGACGCAGCACATTACTGGTGTTGATGATCATTAACACAGATGCTGGAATATTCTGGAAGATTCATGGTGCGAGTGTTGGTAGAAGGATTACAGAGCAATCCTTCCTCTAATCCAGATCTAATAGTAATGAGTTTTATTATCCTTCTCCTTGAGTATATTAGTTGTACGGTTACAAGGACTGAATTCATGATAAGAGGACAGTCGACTTTTCTATTTTCTGCTTTCACACTCGTTCCACATCGCACACTCATCAAATATGAAAAGCAGAACTGTGTCTTTTCGCCACAGTCCGTAACATGTCACATCTCCAGTCTTGCAGTATGTTATCTTAAACAGGCCCTGTGGGAAGCACTCTTCAAATTCAAATAAAATCAGACAGAGACACCAGAGCCGCCTTTGGTATCCTCAGTGGACTGTCCAGGACAATACGGCTTCGGCGAAGGCTTTGTCAGCACTCAGGGCCATTGACGGCCAACACCTATTTTTCTCAGGATGACATCTTTATCGGCGGGCATTGTCATCCACTGTGAAAAACACAAAGAGACCACCCGCCTGACAGCAGCACAAAAATCAGTTTCCATGACAACGCCAGTCTCCAAACTTCCAAGTCATTTCAGTCTCAGAAGCTGACATAAGGTGAGCTATCATTACTTTTTTCCCATCTCCATCTTGCTTTTGCTGCATTTAGTTCGACTTTTTTGCCTCCCGGTGAGTTGTCTTGTACTATTACTGCCCCTATCATTCTTCTCGAGCTTTGTCTCCTCCTCTCTCTCATTTTTGTTTCTTTGATAGCTATTTATTTCCCAAAGCTGCACCCCTGGGTTAAGATGGGAAACATAAGTGAAAAATAGAGACGCTGATGTCCAAATGACTACAAGTTAAGTTTCTATTTTCCCAAAGGCGTGAATCAGGTTCACGATTTTTCCTCTGCGTTACTGAGTGTGTAATGAATACAGTGGATGTTATGCAAACATTTGTTCTGCACTATACTGGCCTTGCTCTGGACTCTGCATCCCTAAGATCTTTTGGAGAGGTCTATGAGATCATTTCTTTTCATCTGTTTGCCAGAGGTTCCTCCTACTCGATGAAGATGCGTAGAAGAAACATAATACCTGGGAAATAAAAAGTGTCTGTGTGTGAAAAGATATGAAGAAGAAGACAGGGCGGGGGGGGGGGAAGCAGGGAGTTGAAGGTCCTTGGGCAAATATTCCTACACTTTTCTCTATCCTTATTTGCCCTGCTCTGAGTAAATGTCAGACTGTGCTGGGAGCTGGCAGGAACAGCTTATTATAAAAATCTGAACCTGAAGCATCTCGCCTCTTCTATGCCAAAATGCATCAAAAGCAAAATATGGAGAATAAGCTGCAGCCGGATACGTATGCTGTGCTGTAAGTGCCTGTTTCTGCAGTTGAGTCTTTGCAATGACAGTCCACAAGACCATGAGCAGGGCAGAGGCTGATGCCCAGTACCAAACCTGCAATTACAGTCACTTGTGTCTAGTAGGATGAAATGAATCATTACTACTGCAGCATGAAAGAACATAATCTGGCCTGCTCCCAGCTATTCCCCCATGGTGACTGATTTGTGATCGCTTCTGAAGATAAACTGTGCATTCAATCAACAATGCAGCTTTCGGCTTTCAGGCCACCCTGCTGAAAGGCTTGAGGGATACAAGAGATCAATAGAGATAAATTAATTACTACGCTGCCAAATGGGAATTCTGTGTGGGCACAGTAACTATAGAAACACAAAACTGCACGGCCAAGGGAGGTCTTGGAGTCGCCTGTGACATGCCATGATCATTTGCTGCACCACTGACATTAAGAAATGCCCACTGGTTTGATGCAGAGTAGCTGGTTGCATGAGAGACATAAGTGAAGTGTTTCTGCAGCAAAGCTTCGACGCTGAAGCCAATCAAGCAAAAAATAACGCCGGCTTGCCAGAGAGGTTTGTATCTCAATGTGAGTGCAACTCATAGAAATTCATGATATGAAAGCAATTAAGACAAGAAGTAAGCGAGATGAAAACAAGAGAAGAAAATGCCGATGTGATGATTCTGTGGCACTTATCGCCACCGTCCACTCCCCCTCAGCTTGTTCCGCAGTGGGTCCACAGCAGGGCCGGGCTGCAAACGCACTTCCTTCTGGCACGCTCATCTATAAAGAGTGGCCATTTGCTGGCCGCCCTGCTTGCCTGGGGGCTACATTTGCTACAACACTAATATCATACAGGCAACCAATGAATTCCTAAAGAGTACAATCAAGGGAGAAACAACCCCTGCCGCTCACATCGCCCTGGCACTTGCCTCCCTTCCTGCTACTTACACAAGCAATATTCCAAGTTGTTGTTTTCCTTCTATCAAATTTTCCATTAAAAGTGGCATTTCATCTAAATCAAGCCCTTGGGGCAGGAGCCCAGACAAAAACTGAGGCAGGTGAAGGATGGGGGAATTCTCACGTACAGTCACGTGCACGAGCACCGAGTCTGTGCACGCAGGCCTGTGTGTACGCCTCCAGCGCCTAACTGACTCCATAATCATGGAGAGCGCCATTATTTGTAGCCATCAGAGCAACATCAAAGCAATTACATGTGTCTCTGCATTCAGTGTGGTTATTAAAGCCAACAGCACGACCATTTATCTGAGATGTGTAAACATCACAGCTTTCTATCCCTCTCTGTCTCCTCTTATGCTGCCGGCTTCATACCACTGAAATAAAATTCATAAGTATCCCAAAGCAAGGTGTGTATGTGTGTGCGGGAGGGTGTTGTGAGACGTGATGTGTGGCGGCACTGCGTTACTTCAGCTCACAAGACATGTGAAATAGGCTCCATTCTGCACTCACTGCATATGAATCATTGTTCACTTGTCACGTTGCCACTGGAGCGAGAGACTGAGAGAGACACCAAAGAGGGGAGGAAATGAGTGTAGGCAAGGAGGTAAGGGAATAGAATGAGTAACAGCTCTTGACCAAACACTCCTCTTTTAGGAGGATTGAGTCTGGGAAATATTCGTCCCCTCAGGCATCCAGCCGCAGAGTTCGCTGGGACTTATCGAGGTCCGGGCTCTTTTAACAGTCGAGAACACGCTGAACTCCCCCAGAGACCTCACCACATTTTCCACCAGAAATGAAAAACTAAGACATAATATCAATTCTGTACGGATAGCCACACACTTCAAAAAAGTGAAAAGCAGCCTTGCCTTGAAGCACAGCAGCTGCATTTAAGTGCCAGCTCCTGCTATTTTCTGCAGAGTCTCTGCAATATCTGAACAACTGATGAAACAGTTAAGAAGAGTGCTTGACGAACTCTCCTTAGAAAAAAATTCCTTCCTGACAAATGTAGCTTTGTGACATTCAGCTTGACTCACTTTTGTCAATCCGTTCTCTATACCTACCTATTACTTCTCAGGGTCACAAGAATATATTCCATGCGTTGGACAAAAAGCAGCCAGGCTTACACATTTACACTCACATTCACACAAAAGGACAGTGTGTGGTCTCAAGTTCACCACACAACACATTTTGGGAGTATGAAAGGAAACAAAAGCATGTGTGGGAAACACAAGCAGAGCATAGCAAGTCCTCACAGATAAGACAAAGGCCAAAACTTAAACCTGCATTCATTCATTTTGGCCTCTTGGGGTCAAACACAACACCGAAATATTATCACCTTATACTGTAAAGTTGACACGGAGAACGTCGTGGAGCAAGCGGTTGCCTACACATCTCGTACACATGGAGCAACATTAGCATTCATCCAGAGTTGTGTGTCTAGCCACCTGATGAATAAGTCCAACTCTCCTTTTAGCTCTGTTTTGGACTCCACCAACTCAGAAAATGATCTTCTCTCTAGAGGAGCTGCTAAATGCTTCACAATGTTCACCAGCTGCTCGCTAACTTTGTCTGCTGTTTGGTAGGGTACAGTGGATTTATCAGAGCTTTCTTTGTTGTTGCTGAAAACAGCTGCCTGCTGTGGCTGGAAACAGGGTAATGAGAGCAATGAGAGTGAACCAAAACAGTAACATGGTGGGCCATAAAACCAAAACAATGAGCTGAAAGATGCTAAAATGCTCCGTAAAGCTGAGGGCAGCTGCAGGTGACAATTCTTTGTGATCACTACGATGGACATCTTTCCCATTACATGTAGTCATTTTTTAAATCAATAATATATAAAAATTGTGCAGCTTTGAATGAATTCTGGCTTTATTGTTGTCACTGTTGCCAAGCTGCCCAGCACTTGGGTTTTGAGACATTAAAATAAAATCGATCCTGAGAAAAATAGTTCACAATGTTTCCACTCAACATATAAAATAGATCATATACTTTATATGAGTGAATCATTGGGTTGTGCCACCACAGCTGTGGCAGTAGGTGACAGCATTATTTCATTCTCAGTAATCTCTGAACACTCAGTCTCTCAGGCAAAGTAATACAAAGTTTGGTTCACGTCATCACACAGTCTGCAGTGCGCGAGTCACCTATGCATCCTTGAAACTATATAGAGACTGCGTTAAGAACCACTGGGGCGTTCATTTACACGTCTGCCGTGACCGTTACCTTAATGAGATTTCCATCGATTCACTTTCCCCGAGAAAATAAATCATTCGGAAACTCTATCAAAAATTGACACAACACCCCTGAATGCATCAACAGTTATGTCTCCAACGAGTCAATCGCAGGTATGATGAAACATCTTAGAAAACAGACGGGCAATGTGTGTGTTTGTGTCTTTGTCTGTGCACGTGTGTTCTGACGGGGGAGGATGTGTGTTCGAGAGGAAGGCTGCCACGGACGAATGAGCCTCATCTTCACATGGTTCATTACAGTTTGGGTGGGTTACAGGGGGAGGATGAGGAGGATCTACAGGAGTTCAGGCTCAAGTCAAGTTTGTTTATGTGTTTAAACATGTATCACAATGAGTCTCAAAAGACTTGACGGAGAAAAAGAAAGAAAAGAGAGAACAAACTAGGACGCACTAACTAAACGCCAAGGTTAAGTAAAACAAGACGTGAATCTTATCTTGTCAGGGATACCCAGCAGCGCCAGCACCACAGAAAAAGTCAGAGGAAATGGAAGTTTAGATTGAAGAGGCTCTCTAATGCCCCTTTATTAATTAAAGGATGTGTCAGCAGATTCACAGATGACAGGAGCTATAAAACAAGATGCTCTTCATCAATTACTCCACCTCCCACCAGAGCAGATGTATACTTCTCTCCTTTTAATATGATCCACATTACATCTCAGAGAGTGAACCAGCAGTATGCAGCGATGCGCCTGCATGTGTAATATGTGGAAGTGCATCCACAAGGAAGTTGTGGTGCATCACAGTATCCACATCTGTGTGTGTGTGAGCGTCTGATTAGACAAACAAAGGAATATTTTGGAAGGCAAACGAGTGGGAGCTAGGCAATTAGGTGTTTCAATTCCACTGATTGGGGATGACAGGGGCGACACACTGTGTCGAGCCTGACACAGTTAGACACACACACACTCACACACAGCAGAGAACACTTTGCTTCATTTACTGCAATCCCAAATTGGATCTGATAAGCAATTAATGGTGTAATTGGCCGTTGGAGAGGTTGTCTTCTCCCTGGAGTCTAGCTGGTTCCACTGGGCGGTGGAGTGGAGAGGGAAGGATGTGTTACTGATAGTGCTGGGTCAATAGAGAAAAAAAACAAAACTCTGCAACTTGTTAGCAAGCACAGAAGAATAATGACACGAATCAGGCACTGGGTAACTGAACTAACAAAGGATTTAAATTGCAAATAAGAACCAATCTCTTTTTCTATTCTACTTTATTCTTACTCTGTTGGGCCCTTCACTTGGTATGTGATGACAACTTGTCCAGACCAGTTTGCAGGTGCCCTAGAAACCAGGAAATAACCTGATGCCACTAAGTAAACTTTGACTAAGGTAAAAAAGTACAATATACTTAGACTAATATAATTTTAACATTGCCTATATTAACAATGCACTATTAATGTTGTCAAAAAATTAATTCTTGGGTTTTTTTTTGTGGCAAACATACATAAGGACAGCTGGGCACTCTAGCTTTAAGGTAACCTTACTCAAAGAGAAATAAATACTGGATTTGGTGGGGACTATTTTCAGCTGCGGATTCATACACATTTGGTGCTTGATAGTGTGTACAGACTGACTACAGTGCCCATGTCTATTGTAATGGAGGAACATACTGTAACACCTGGTGCAAGTGTGAGGCTCATTGATGTGTTTTAAATAGTCTTTGGACAACAATGGAGCTCTGTGGTACAGAGAAATATGCTTTGGCTTTACAGACTGTACTTGTTAGTAGGAAACATTCATTGCTGGTTTTTTTTTTTTTTATGGGATTTGTTGACAGTAAGAAAAATATAAAATACCACCAGCCTTTTTCTTTCAGACTGAACATGGTTTGTAAAAAAAGAAAAAAAAAACATCCACCAATGATGGTGTATTCAGAATGTTTCTTTTGAATATTCTCTGCTAACATTGTTAACAATAAAAACCCAAGCATTTTGTTCTTCTCTCCAAAGCTGTCAGTCACAGAAGTCTTTCAGAAATACGGCAATAATCAAATCAGCTACCCCCTGCTTCCTGTGTCATGGCCGAAACATAAGAGCCAGTGATTGATGAAAGGCGAGCCCCAGCATGCCCAGCAGCACTGGGCCATACATTCATCCTGAGGCCTTCTTAATGGAATTGACCTTGTAATAACCCCACCCCCTCTGTGCCATTTTTTTTATTTTATTACTTTTGTCCTCACCTCCTGTTATCCCCCAGAAAAACTGTCTTTTTAGAATAGGGCGGGGGGAAAAAAGCATCCAAACCACAGATGTTGCCCCCTGCTGCAGCTGTACTGTACTTCAATGAGTCAGCAGAATTATAAATGCACAGTTCATTATTAATCTATCCAGAGTCCCAGGCGCTGTTCCATCTGGGAGAAATGTTTCTTCTCTACGCATAGTGGAGCCATCAGGTTTTTCCTTTTCCTTCACTCTCAATATAATAAGGTGCTCGGTCCCTCATCAAATCTCTTACAAACACACACGCACTTGGGCTTGTAGGCTCATATGATATCGTACACTGTGTGAAAGCTTACACACACACACCCTGCTGTTCATCCAAGTGATTCAGTGACAGATTTATTCCCTGGTAAGTAAATAGTACATAGATAGTGAATGTGTTGTTATGCTTTGGTCTATGTGGGTGATATTTTGGATGTCAGTGTGTGTCCTGCTCTGTTAGTGTCATCATTTGACATTTATGTGTCCAACAAAACCAGTGGCACAACAAATTGATCAGAGAGCTACTCATCATGCTCAATCCAATAACCAGATATGCGGAACGCTCTCGTTACTAAACTGGATCCCGGCGGCGTTTCCTGGCTTCCTACAGCTATAACAAGGAGAACGGGCACACTGCAGTAAGTTTATATATGCTTTTCTGTCTGGTACACATTTTCAGGAGGTGCTGTCCACAGAAACAGCAACATGATGCATACTTGATGTGCAGAACAAATTCCCTTTAGCCCACGGCATGTCAACCGTATCTCCCTGGAGAAAAGAGGAGAGGGGGACGCTGCAGTCTGGACTGGCAAACAGAGAGAAGAAACAAGGGAGCAAGAAAACAGAGAGAGAGAGAGAGAGAGAGTAGGGTAAAGGTAGAGCTCTGCTTTCCAGCGAAGACATTTGACCAGTTTACTTTGATGTCCTCAATACAGGCTTTTTCTGTTCTGTCTATAGAATTCCCTGCTGCATGATTTCTGTAAGCTGAATCACCCACAGGTGTGCTGCCTGCATGTTAACCATGCACAATAGGACATCTTCAAAGCTCAGCTGAATTTGCCTTTCACATTTACAAAAATGTAACAAAATATGCCTCCCCGGGTGAGTGTCTGTGAGCTTGTAGCAACAGCAGGGAGGACACTGAACTAAGGGTTGGTAAAATACCATTCAAAATGTGATTTTATTTTTATTTTTAAGGATAAATATTCGGCTGTCTTGTGTCTTTAAACATCCTTTGTATGCTTGGCTGGGGAGAAAGCAGGGCTAGAAATGGGCCAGAACACACCCTAACAGCATTACGGGAGTAAAATCTGAGAGGGAACATAATGTTGTTTGGGGATATTCCTGCCCTGCATGTGACCTGTTAGGCAGCCCCGAGCTCCACCAGTCTAACTTTGAGGTTTTGACATTAGTCTCAGTGGTTACCTTTAGCTACCTGAGAGGCTTAACCTAGGGCAACAAGTGCACTTACAGTACCTTTAATACTGTTGGCAGCAAAGCTGGGTGACTGCAGGTCTTGTTAGTTTTCTCCTGGTTCCCTTGTCCTCCTCTAACCCAGTACTAAAACTGATAATATATGTCAGGCTAATATCTCAAAGTTGTGTATTATGATCAAAGAGCTTATAAGAAATATTTGGGAAAAATCAGACTGTGGTAAGTGGTTAAAAGGCTTCTAGTGTAGGTTAAGTGGCCTTGGCTGATTTACGTTAATCTATATCTATGGACTTTATAATAAAACACATACCAATAATCACTTCTGTTTTTTTATTTTTTATTTGTGTAAATAAGAAGTACAATAACTTAAACCCTGCATCTGTGCGGAGAGGTAAAAAGTAGCAGATATTTTTATGTTGGTGATCAACAACAAACTGAAACAGAACCAAGAGCAAAGAATTGTAAACAAAACAAAAACACCCCAAAGTGCCAGCTTACAGGCTTTTTCTGACCGAACAAGACTCATCTGGATGTTTTTAAAGTGTGTGGCCTGAACGCAACAGTGAAACTAAACACACCCTCGCAATTTTTTATTTTCATCATTAATCGAAAAATTCTACATTCAAAAAAGCAAAAATAATGTTTAGAATAAATAATTTATATTTTTCTCTTTATGAACTTAAACTACAGTATGTGTGAAATTAGAAAGAACAATGGGCTTTATTATGCCTTTTTTTGTGTATAACAACAGTACCATTTAATATTTTACTTTACTAAGAATGTCAAGCAGTTGACCAGAGTAGCTCAGATTGTCTCCTTTGATATTCTCTGTGCTCCAAATATGTTTTGTTTTGTTCACTTTTTCACTCAATTGACTAATGAAGTAGAAACTATGAGGATACATGCATGATATCACTGTTAGTGTGTGTAAGAGGCATTATCATTTTATTTATAGACTGACCGTTTGCTCAGTATCATTTCTGATTTTCTAGATAGTATTCAAGGAAAACTGACAGTAAGGATTTGGATGGTGGTTGCCAGATTTAAAGCTACCTCGTCATGAGTACACAGCGAGCACTTAATCCCTCTGTGCAACCAGGTTCCTTCCTTCCTCCGCTCTCTGATAATAGTTAAATTTGAGGTTGGAATGCTGATGAGGTATCCCACTGAGGAGGATCTGAGGATGAGCCTGCCACAGACACCACCTGCTTACATGGCACTGATGCCCAGCTTCCCTTCTTTTATCCTACATTTTCCCTTCTCTCTCTCTTTCTCTCTTTCTGTTCTCCTCCCTTTTAAGTCCTATCATAGATTTGCAGAGGACTCGCACTTTTCCTGCATTCCTCCCTGTTCGCTCCTGCCTATCTCTTTTTCACTATCTCTGTCTGCTTGTCTCTTTTCCTGTCCATCTCCCTTTTCCTTTATTTATGTCTCTGCACCCCCCTTCTCTCCCTCTCTCTCTCTCTATCTCCTCATTTTCCTTGTTTCCCAGCCCCTCCCTCCTACCAGACATCTGAGCCAACAATCAATGCCATTTCATTCCGGTGAGGGAACAAATGGAATTCCAGCTGAGAGCGTGGCAGCAGGCGGTGAACAAAGGCTTTTCTGTGACGCCGACTCCCCCTGCCTTCCCCTCACTCTGCAGCAGAGACCCCAGGTCCCTATCCCCTCCTCACACACACATATACACAGGCCCCTTGTACATGGAGGCACACCATGACCCTTTTGCAATTTACAGAATGTGGAGCTGTACATGCTGGTTAACTGGAGGAGAATTGATGTGGGAGATGGAGGAGGTACTCATTGTGTTGTCCATAATTACTTCTTCTCTGCAACCGGTTATATATTTCCATCACTATTTTTGTCAGTTGTCGATGTTAAAGAAATATGCTTCATTTCCTGTAATGGTCATTTGGCTAAAATCAACTATTAATACAAACAAGTGTGATTTACTTTATTGCTATAAAATGAGTCTTGTCTTGTTTTGTTATAACTGTTTACTGTCGCTTACCTCAGTGACAAATACACTGCATCACCTGTGGCTGCTTCACAATAAAAGCCACCCCAAGTTTCACCAGTTGAATGCTTTTAATGTGAAGTACAGGCTATAGGAAATCTTTGCATTAGCAGTAACTTAATGCGGCTGTGAACAGTAAACTGAGGCTGTTATTGAAGAGATACAATTTTGCCGAATTGCATGAACGCAAAGTTTTTCAGAGAATTCCTCATTCTTCGGTAAGCAATCTGAATCCAGCACTGAGTGGCGGACTCCACCACTCCCAATACAAATACATAGAGAGATAAATATTAAACAAAATGGTGTTTCATTTAATGAAAATTACAATTTTAAGGACTTCTTGTCCATGTTGCCTTAGAAGCTGAGATTGATTCTTTACCTTCGTTAGCAATTCAATGAGAATTCAGCAAACTCAGATGAAGGACATGGGATATGACTAAAAAAGCTCCAGAACAAGCTATTAGATGGACCTCACGGTGAAGACGTTTTCCTCAACTGCTGTTTCTAAGGTCAAGATTGAGCTTTGACCCTCAACTTTACATTTTAACTTACAGAAACTCAAACTTCATCATCTTGAAATACAAGCCAAAAAAAAAAAATGAATATAAAAATAGGGATAATGAGACAATCGATGTTCTGTGGCATTCGACTGGCTCCTCTAGCGACTGCAACATCACCAGACATTGCCCTTTTTATTATCTCAGTGACTAATGTTCTGCGCCTATGTAAAGCAACATCAGTTGCCTTGTGTATGAAGGGTTCTCTGTGAATAAACAGGCCTAGTCTTTTCTTGGTTATACCTAATCTAATCTCGAAGAATAAATTACTGCATTTTTTGTGTTATTTCTCTGGAACTCTGTGTCCTTTATGAGTAGGAGGACAGGAAAGAAATTACACCACTGGACACACTGATTGCCTCTGAGAAGAGCAGTGCGGAAACACAACAGCAATGAGCACTTACCTGTAAAGATCAAAAGATGCAATTTACAAATTACAACTTCCACTGACATACTGGTAGCATTTAGCTTTTAGTGAAGATTCTGATTCACCAAAATCAGAACTACGACATCTACGACAACCTAAATGTCCATCTGTGGAATAAAATCCTGAGGAGAAATTGTAGGTTCACTCAAACTATATTTATAGATAAATGAACATGTTAATAACATGGCAATAATGTTATTTCTGAAGTGAAGGGATTTTGTGTCGACTGCTCGTTGTTGTTTATGTCCACCTGTAGCTGCAGCTGTCAGTGTCGTTTCGGCCAGTCGGTGCAAATGACTGGCCTGTTTCTCTAACAATGGAGGATCAGAATGGATAAAATAACATGTTAATAGCTGCCTCTCTGGCTCACAGCACAAAGATGTGTTTCATTAAAACCCAACCGAGATGTGCCAACCAGAAATAGCACTAAATCGAAGCAGGAGAGGAGAGAACATGCCTGACAGAAACAGCATTGTTACAGCTCTCAGCGTGCTAACAAGAAATTTTATGAGAAAAATAGAGTCTATCTTCTGCAGTGGGCTTAGATTTACTGTCAAATAATTTATTCCTCTTTCAAACTTCCACACTAGTTGATTACCTATTTATATAGGACATACAACTTTACGACAAGACTTCATATCTAAAATAAATAAATACAGATAGATTCTTCGAAAACAATTCTTTACTTGGCTTTCCTTTAAGGAGGACGGCATGTTTGTCAGTGCCAAATGACTGATTCACATCATAATATTTAATGGACAAGGTTAGGGAAAAATTGCTGTCATGGTTAAAAGAAACCAATATGTCAAAGTCAGACACTTTGTATCCCCAACCATCCAGCCCGACCTCCAACCAGCATCACGCTTCTGCCTCTGCTTCTAAGAGACGACAGTTATTATTTACACGAGCACAAGAGGTCGGAATAGGTTGACAAAAAGGATTCAGAAAAATGTAAACATGGGTTATTTTAAGCAATTGAAAAACCAACTGATCACGTTTGTGTTTTTTTTTTTTTTGTATTATTTTTATTTATCTGTGAATAAATGGACTGCATATTCTGACACCAGCAATGAAAACAGCAACATTTTGTAGCCACATCAAATATTTACAAAATAATTGTTCGCCAGGACAAAGTGAATCCATGTGAATGAGTTTGGTCGGTCGTACAATTTCTCTTTTGAATAAACTGTGAGAACTTATTGTCCCGTTGGCGACTGAGCTAATGAAACCTGCTCACTATCAGTTACACAGAGCTTTTTCTCCCTCTTTGATCATTTCTTTATTGAATAAAATAATGTGCAATTCCAAGAACAAAATGCCAGCGGGGAGTAAACAGCATAGTGTGCAGAAAATAGAAAGAAGTGACTGATTAGTGTTAGTGTGTAGCGGTCACCTTGCCTCCCAAAATAGTTCCCCAACTGGTCCAACGATGAGTCACTACGTCACCAAGACACATGGACGAATATTCTCTGTGCCTGTTTCTGGTGTGACCAGGCCTTTAAGCATATTGTAAAACCATCAAAAACAAGAAATGTATTTGCATGCTAGAAAAACCATTATGTTGTTTTTGTACATCTGCAGTACTGATGTATCTACGCATTGTCCCCACTAACTTCCACTACTGCACCTCACTATCTGCCAGCTGCATGGGGCTCCCTCAGGCATAGCCCTGCCTGGATGTCTGGCCAGCTGTGGCCCGGGAGCAAAAGAGAAAGAGTGGAGGAGAGGAAGGGAATAAAAGAGGTCGAGGGAGAATGTAAGAGCGTACGAGAGAGAGAGAGAGAGAGAGTGACTGACTGACCAGTGAGAAGCTATTTCGCGCTCTTGTAACACTGCACAATCTATCGAGAGTAAACCCATAAAATAAGAGGGAAGTAGGAGGTTGAGCACACCTGAACACACAGCGTGCACACACACACACACACACACACACACACACACACACACACAAAACGCAGGAGAGTGCCATGTGATACGACAAGTGAACAATTCCAAGATGCCTGAAATGACCGAATAAGCACAGCGAGCACAACGGTACTCTGTGGGAATTATTAATGAATGCACTGACATTTCTTTTAATCACCATGGCCTGTTGATGCTGTCCAGCACCGTGGGAGGTGTGAGTGAGTGAGAGAGGGAAAAGAAAAGTGGTAACAGATAATGAAACACATAATGCATCAGCATACGGTGGATTGTGCAAAGGATGGCAGAAATAAGTCGGTGATCCCCGAGGGGAAATTCAGCCCCATGCTAGAGGAGCCCAGGAGGTCCGGCTAACATTAACACACATTATACGCTAGGCCAGACTTACAGCAGGACAACCATCACATGCTGTTACCATCTCTGCTCTTTTTACTCTGTTGATCTGAATTTATAATCAGCTGGACTGCAAGGTTTAGGGTGTCAACATAAAGCTGGTTATGTTGTCTATGCATGCTACTATGCTCATCCATATGTAGAGAAAGAGAACATTTATTCACACAAGTCTCTATTAAATCTGAGTGTGAGTCATTCAACTGTGTGTATGTAAAACTGATGCATATGAATACATTTAATGTCACATAAAAGACATGCAAATCGCCATGGCCAGTGTTTCTGCAGGTTATTCACATATAAATTTCCTTACTGGCTCGTTCTACCTTCATATGACCAAAGCTCCCTCGAGAGTGCATTAATAAAAGCTGTTAATGGCATATGCTTCAAATATTTGCCTAACATATTACAATGGCCGTGGATTAATCTGCTCTTTGATTTAAATTAGTCACATTCAGAGATTCAATTAAACCACCATCACTTTGCAAGTTGCATTAAGTGCAATCAACAAGGGGAAAAGAAAATCACATTTCCTTTAACAAAATTTGCATATTACATTGGCACTGGTAATGTATTCAGCTCCTTGGCAAAGAACGTGCGTACTTGGTTCCAACTGCTAAAGACAGCTGAGAAAACTGTTCCTCGCTCCTTTGTCTTTCTAGTTGTGTTTTTCTTGAGAATAGATTATCCAAACGCATACATTTAGCAGTAATTTCTTGGAAAGTAGAATTAAGATCCAATAAATCCAATAAATCTGACATATATTAGCAAATGTTGACACGTCATGTCTCGGGCACGCAGGGTGTGATTCAGTTGAGCCCTTTACCACATTCACACACACATACATGCGCTAGGCAGAGGACATAAATACACAAGTGTGCACTCTGAAACACATTTGTGACTCACATGTAAGTGATAGGGCAATGTGTCACGCCTTCAGAAATTCTCCCACGTTTTCCATAAGCTTTTTAATACGCAGTAATGGTGACAGGCAAGCAAAAAGGTTGTCATGTCGCTGTCGCAACCAATTAAAATTCTTATTCCTTGAGTGCACAGACTTTAGGCCCTGCATCCCCAATCACCACTACCACACCTGTGCTTCTGTTCTGCCTTTAAGCCACACAGACACTAAAACATGCGTCTATCAACATACAAAAACTCGACTTTCCTTCACCCCTCCTCTCCTATCACCTCACAGTGTCAGCTGGAGTCCACTCTATACTAACATCACCATCCACAAAGCCTGCTACTCACTATACTTCATAGACAGCCGAGCTGACATTAAGGCAGATGGATTTTCTCTCAATCCGCTTAAGACATCAGACGCTGAGTGACTTTGTTCCATTTTTTAAAGAAGCATTTTAATACTGCTGCTTTCATGTCTGAGTGCCTCCCCACTGTTACAGATATTGAGTAGGTAGACTGCTGCATGACAGGAAGTCAGACATTGTCCAATGAGAGCGATGAAGGGCTTCCAAACTCCGCCTACCTACTTTAGTTTGATAGTCCTAATATTAAAATGACATCCGGTGATGGATTTATAGACAGGTAGGAGGTTGTATGTAGAGTTTATGAGCAGAATTACTAAATCTAACGAGGTCTAAAGACTAATTAAAGGATGATTTTCATCATTTCATGGTTTCAAACCTTTTGGGGCCAGTTTCTGCTGTTGAGGCCCCTTGTCATGTTTCATTTGAGAAGAAGATGAGTGACTTCCCCACTAAACTCTTCAAATTGTTTCAAAAAATTGTTTGTTTTTCCTTTTTTCACAATCCATTAATCAACTTACAACCGCTTATATCAATCTTGTGACCCTTTGGAGAGGGCCCGACCCCTCAGTTGGGAACAACTGATCTCGATGATCCACATCCAGGTACAGCAAGCTGGGCACTGGTGGAAGCTTTTCAAAATTCAATATTTGAATGGGGTTTGTATTCACCCGAGGGAGCCTTTCTGTATGTTAACTATGCTGGAAAGTTAATGGAAACGAAATTCTCCTCAAGCAGTTTGTGGTGAGGCTCAAATTCACAAAAGGCTCCTCCTCACCCCTCAAACCTTATCTGTCCAGACAAAGGGACTTTCTCTTCTCTTCCAGAACTTGAATTTCTTCCAAACTCATTCCAACACAGAGGTTAGCAAATCCAAACTTGTCACTTTTTTTTTTTCAAAGGCAGTAGGGGAGAGGAGGCGAGCAGATAGTGGGAGGCCAGGGACGAGGCAGTTTGTCTGATGTGAATGTGTTTTTTGTGTTATCACTCTGAGTGGCTGAGTTCCTATGTTGGCCTGATAACACAGTGCCTCTCTCCTGCTCTTCTCACTGTTTGTCAGAATAGCTAAGTCATTTTGTGTCAACACAGCTCAGCTCTGGAGTGAACAAAAGTCAGACGCTGTCTGCGCTGCGCAGTCGGAGGTCGTGACTCCTTCTCTTTACTGTGCCATCTTTTCTACAGCAGCCATGTGGTGTAGACTTATGCTGGCAACACCTCAAGGTCGTGAAATGACACTGTGGAAGCCCAGTGTGAAAAGGCAGCAATGTCTACAAAGAAAAGGTGCTTTTTTTTTGTATTTTGTTCATCTAGTTGATAGCTTCATTGATAGAAATGAAACCCCCCCTGAGGGAAGGACCAGAGTATGTTTCATACAGGGACAGCTCCATCACAAGCACTGTACCTAGCCCATACAATACATGGGCCTGGGCCGCATAGAGAGTGATGTATAACTCTGGCCTGCGACATTCATCACTGCGTGACAGCTGCAAATCACATGCATGGCTTACTCATATGTGACCTTTACAGGTAATCATAATTTCTCAATATATAATAAAATGCAATATAAGAGAAAAGGAAATAAAACATCAAAAACACAGGAAATGGTTAACTGTGTCTTTAGCCTTGTAGCTCTTCCTCATAGTGAAAGCACAAAATGAAATGCAGGGAATAATGCAGGGATTAGACTCATAATCAATCAAATAGATTAGAACCAGTGACAACAGTGCAGGCAGTCGTACCACATAGGGTCCGCAGTCAGTCCGCAGGAAGTGTTGAGTGTTTTGGCTGTGATTGGCTACAGAAGGGGGTCTGCAGGAGAGGAACAGCACTGCAGTCACTCCTACATCGTAAATCATGTTTCCTGCTCCTTTAGATTGGTTTAAATCGAGCTTCTCTTTTGGGCCTTGACTGGGTCCCTGGGCTTATTAGAGCCTCACGCTGAGAGAATAACCACGCTTGCTATTCATCAGAAAAGCCTTAAAAAAGAAAGCCGGGCTAGACCCATTCATTTGGATCCTCCATTTAGGTGTATCCCCTTACACAATACAAAAGAATCCTAAAAACAGCACACATTTGCAGCAATGCACACTGGGTTGATACTGGAAAAACACAGTTTCATTTCTAGGAAGAAACTTGTCGTTGGACATCATCCAAACTCGCACATGGTCACATGAGAAGTCAAAGGTGTCCTCTTGGTTACACATTCAGGTCTGTATTACATACACAGTGAACCCTGCATACCATTGCAACTTTATTTCAGCTTCATATGTTCAGACGGAGCTGTGTATTATTTGCTCTAGGAAAGAAAACGGCGTAATCAATGAAGACATCAACACAAACTGAAAATTGATGCAAGCAATTACAAAGCTTATAACATTTTCTTGAGGGGGAACGGCAGACAGACCCAGCGAGAAAAGAGTAGCGAGCAATTACTGCAAAACTACACCTACACATATTTGCCATCAAGTGCGAGTAACAACAAAAGATCGAGGCGGAACACAAAAGCTTAGAGGAAAACAACTGTAACTATCTGTGCCGTCTATAGCATGGACACTAAACCTCCACAAGCCCAACAAAGGCTTAAAAAAAGATAGTATTCAAGCCCAATCCTGTTTGAATAGTGGCTCTTTTATCTGATCAATACAGATGGTGCTTTGAACGCATCCGATGGCTGCATGAAGCCACAGTCTCGGTGGGCGGGCTCTTCAACTCTGGGCATTTCCTGCGAATGTTATTGGAAAGGCACATTACCCTGTCCTGGCTGTTTATGATAACTCCTCTTTTCTCAATGCGTCACTAACAGCTCAAAGATTAGTCTCTCAAATCACTGAGAACATATCCACCATGTCACACAGATATTTTACATCCGATTTACCCAACCAACCTTTTTTTTGTAATTTGGTATAATTTCAGAGTGCGTGCTGGTGGGAGTGGGTTTGGCGGTTACATGGAAGATTGCGGGCTTTTTATCAGCAGTCAAATCCAATAGTCTTAAATATCTGATAGCTCATCACGCAGATGCAGCAACTTGGCTTATCTCGGCGAGGCGGCCTTGTGAGCCATACATAAACACTGGCAGCTTTACATCACTAACAGTGGCTTCAGCCCGATTCTGCCCGGTCAGCAAAGCCCAGAGGACTATATACCAGTCTCACAGTCTCAGCAACACTCAGAGGGGAAAAGACTGAGAGAACAAAAGCGATGAAGTTGGTTATGAGTGTCCTTATACCTATTTGCATGTGCTGACTCGATTGTATAAAGTTGTATCAACTTCTTTCCACCTTGATGAACTCAGCTGAAATTTGCAAGTATAGTAGGCTTAGAATATGAATTGTCCTATTCAGATTAGAAATACCGAGGAGTGCTTGTCACTACACAGAACAGCACATCACACAGAGCTGCCCACATTAAACCCTCCTAATGAAATCCAGTGATGACTAATCTTGACATGATTTTAACAACTACACACAATCTGTCGAGTTATTGGGCTAAATAAACCTATTTCTTAAAGCGTGAGGGCCCATTGATGCAGCTCACATTGATTTCTCCTGTCTATTTATTTCTTCCTCATGCAGAGTCTCCCAAGCCTAACCTGCAGCGGCTGATAAACACGGGCCGTCGATGCAGAGTGAGGTGGTGGGATTAGGCAGGGACATCCTTCAAAAGCTCTTTGTGTCGTTCACAGGGGAAGGGTCAACACCGAGCCGAGCTCGTCCTGAATCTGAGACAAGGTGACATGTGAGGAGTGGCAGGTGATAAGCCCACCCGGGGAAGGGCGCCCATGCCGCTGTGTTGTCAGAGATAACAAGTTCAAAGGTAAACCAGGGGTCAAACAAGAGACATGCATGTGCGTGGATGCAGTGCTAATCACAGTCACACACACAAACATGTCACTGTACGCAGACGGGCTGCAGAACAGCAAGATGTACAGTTCTGATGACATGAGCAGAAGGAGCGGTCTCTTGAAAGAATGTAAAATCACACACAAGGAGAGCTTTGGTAGCCGAATGGTTACAAGGCGTGCCACATCGCCAGGCGACCTTTGTTGCATGTCACCCTCCTCTCTCCCCTGTTACCTGTCTGCCTCGTCACTGTCCAAAAAATGGGTCAGCTTTCAGCAGCAAGTTGATAATTCCACAATGAAGTGCAAACAAAATGTAAGAATGAGATGTGCAGCGGCTACAGAATTACATTTTCTAACAAGTACAATGTTTTTATGTAACTAACATGTAGCTAATAAACAGATTTATACAGTTGGGAACATTGTTATGTGTATGTTAAAATACTCATATATGGCTGAATAACTGAATGCAAACTTTTTAATAACAATAAAATTATAAGCAGGGGGTAAAAATGGAAATATATTCAATGCCACAAATGACTGCAGTTGTTGCCTGATTGCACTGATATCATTATCATCTAAAAAAAAAAAAAAAACAGTTCAGATCATTATGCACAGACTGGAACTGTCTTATATAAAACACAGTGAAATACATAAACAAATATACACTAAAAGGCATTGTTGTGGGCTTAATATTTGGGATCTGCCTGAGGTTCTGCCACCCAGAGAAGCACAAGCCCCTTTCTTCAGAACAGAACCAGGCTGTGTGGTTCTTTTAATAGTGACCATAGATGGGACTGCCGGCCACATCCATCCATCTATTATCTACACCGCTTATCCTTAGAGGGTCGTGGGGGGGCTGGAGCCAATCCCAGCTGACATTAGGCGAGAGGCGGAGTACAATCACAAGGCGGAAACATGGAGACAGACAACCATTCACGCTCACATTCACACCTACGGGCAATTTAGAGTCACAAATTAACCTAACCTGCATGTCTTTGGACTGAGGGAGGAAGCCGTACCCTCACAACACAACATGCAATCTTCAGCAATCACTCATCAAATTTCAGCCATTATGTTTAATATAAATTAAAGTCATGAAAAGCTGTACTCTGATATTATTTTCAGGCTTGCTCAGCTACACAAATAGTCCTTTGCACGTTCTCTATGTGGAAGCCTGAAGAACAGTTTTTGTTTCTGGTGAGAAACCTCCAATAGGTTGCTCGCCAGAATCGCAGTAAATTTTCTATTCAGTTCTTTTAATCTGGCAATCCGGCCCATCTAACTGTTGGCTTTTTTAAAAAAGGGATGAGAGGGGCCGATGTAATTGGCCATCATTAAAGGCCACTCGACAGGGTGGCCTTTAATAACACTGCTGATAATGTGTTTCTCCTACTCATAATGCATTCATCCTGCTTCTGCCTCCTCTCTGTATCGTTCCACACAGCTCCAGGGTAGCGCTGGTGTCTCTAGTCACACAAATGAGTCGGTCACTCCCATGTGTGCTCAGCCCTGCGTTTGCACCAGTGACTGCAATGACACCCAGTTTCTGTCAGTTTCTAGAGATCTAACTGTGAATTAATTCCATTTATCCGCCGACCCTGTTACTGTCACTGTGGCCTGTTGCTAAAAGAGGGGTAAGCAGAGCAAATTCCAAAAGAGCTTTACTGACATCAATGTAGGGGTTTAATGCAGCACGCCAATCTGCTGGTGTTTTTCAATTAAAGTGCATGGATATAGTATAGGCAGTGGGGCTGCCTGGTTGACAGGCCAGTAATTATAGGTGCACCATTCAAGCTATCACTCTCTGGTAATGGCAGACCTGTCACACACACCGCTCTGATGATACATACATTCATCACAACAACTGTCTGGACACTCCAACTGCACAGCGTTAATGCAACTTTGTAACCATCACTATGCAGCTGAACGAAAATGTGCAGATGGTAGAAGTCAGAAAGCCGTTTGAAGGTGTCTGAACTCTGAACAACATGAGATACTGCGACACGTAAATGGTACAAATCCATCTGTGTGTGCCAATTATCATCACATCTCATCTGGAGACTATGTTTCTCAGTTAATGACAGATGTCTGTTTCTCTGTGACCCCCCCCCCCCCACCCAGTTTTAGACAGATGAGCATGCTTTATCTAAAATGTTTAAAATTAACCATGAAAGACATAAAAAGAGTCAGAAAAAGATGGAGACCAGACGTTCCCACATCTATCAGTGTGCAGTAAAATAAACAGCCGTATGAATTATGGGCTGCTGATACATTCACTTAAAATTCAGTGTTTTACCTCTAACATCTAATTTATTCCGGTTATAACTGTACAGCATGATGTTTTTGTCTGAACCGCAACAGGAACTTCAGTGAATTTCTGCTGGAGCACAAAGTCATTCATAGGATGCAAAAGCAGTTTCCACTTATTAAGTAAGTGGTCATAGCTTTTATGGGGTTATTCAGACAATAATTTACATGCTGGACTGGGTAACTGAGCCTTTGTTGAGTAACTGGAACAGAGCAGAACCATTTATCCGCCACTACAGTGCAGTAGCTCAAGCTACAAGATGTGAATGGCACAAATAAGATGAACATGCGGTTTGATGGAAAAAGGGGAGAAAAGTCCTAATAATATTTTGTCAGCAAAATGACTTCACCAGGGTGTGATGAATTTAGCCTAAGATGGATGTCGCCTCAAAACGAGGGCTCCTCTGCTCCGCTTTGTTTTTCTTGAGCGGCAGAGCCAATATTCCAGCAGCACACTACACTCTCTAACCCTAAAAATCAAAAGTGGGGGAGGGTGGGGGTGCCGGGGGTTTGAAAAATGAAAAATCTGCGAGAGTCAGAGATGCTTGTCCCAGCGGAATCACGGGCACTTTAAAGCATCAAACAGAAGAGGTGATTCTCCCGGCCGGGCAATTTGAGAACAATCAGTGCGAATTGTCGGGGTGCTCCTTCTAGCAAGACAGAGGCAATGGTACCATTGTTCATGTCAGCAGCACTAAACATGCCACTACAGAACTTTCCTGGGAGGGAGGGGAGGAGAGGAGAGGAGGAAGTGAATGCATGAGGCCTGATATGGATAAAGTGTGATGGAGAATAAGTGGAGAGAGGTGTTGGGAGCAAGGTTGAATAACACCAAAAAATAACTTTTGTCTCCATATTACGCTTCTCACATTTAAATTGACCACAAAGCTTTTGGTCGATTGCCTCAATGATCTGCTCTGTTGCCCGTGTTCTCAGCTCCTGTCGACACTTACATTTCCACAGGCCGCCCCTGAAGTAATCCATCCCGATCAATCAAGTCACAAATAGCTATCTGACTTTGCACAGAAGCCAATAAGCTGTGCGACGCATTCAGCCTCTGTACTGTATGTATAATATACAGGGGCTCCACATGTCGTGGCTGTTTTTCAGACTGAAAGATTTATATTCTCGTCATAAACAATTCTATACTATTCCATTAGAACCAAAGAGCTCGTTTCATACAGGAGGTAGACTCTGAAATCATCACATTGTTGGAAAGAGAGGCAAAGACCATGGGGAGTAGGAAGAGAGGAAGCTTTCACTATCTCCCAATACCTCATTTAGTACACTGACCAGGGTATTAGAACCTGTCAGACTGAGTTTAACTTGGGCAGGTATCCATCCACACAGCACAGGATACTTCATTTCATCCATGAGTGAATGGGTAACGGCAGGAAAAACCCCTAGTGGCAGAGAGTGTGAGTGTGTCGCTGTGTGTGCTGTGTCTGCGTATGAGTGTGTAGGTGTACTAAGACAGTCAGAGAGCCTTCAGGTTAAGGTTGGAGGTTGGTGTCGGGTCTTTGATTTGAATTCAGCTGTGGACCAGAGAGTTAAATGACCATGTAAAGCCTCGGGCAGGCATGCAGACATGACTGCATGTATGCATACTGTATGTATAAAATCACAGTCTCCTCATTGCTTTGATCCCTGATTATGCATAAGAACCCCTCTCCCTCTGAACACTCTTAAAGGCGCAAAGGCTTCAGTAAGTAGGATTATATAAAAAGTCATTCAACTACTTGAAGAAAAACAACTCCATTCAATATATTTAAAACCTGCCTCCTGTAAGGGCCTCAATTATAAATGTCATACGACTACTTAGGTACTCAAGATGAAAGAGGGCATAAAAAAACTTGTAGCAACTGCATCACTTGCACTAAATGTCAGAATTTACACAGCAGCTTAAGCCCCATCTGTACCTGCAATATGAAACTTCCTGTTGAAACTTTCAGGATTCAATAAATTAACGGATACTATATTTTAAGATATGTGTGATTTAAAACTTGAGATATAGTTCAATCAGAGGAACCTGTGTGAATAAATGTCCCTCTGAAATGTTAAATGGCGGAAAAAAACCTCCTTCAACTATCAGAAAATTGAACAGTTCTATGTTACTAATTAAAAGGGAAATTCACAGATATTTAGTTGGCTGTGGTCTTAACTGCAATTAAATGTGTTAAAAACGTTCCTTGGGGCACTTCACAGGTCCACCTTGACTGTGCCTTGAATAACGTTACTAAAATAGCAGCCACTCATTATATGTGTTATCTGTATCGTTCACCTCTGCTTTTATGCCAAGTTGTCCCAGACCCATTTTCTTCCGGAGAACATATACTGTTATACACACAGTCACGCAAGAGACTGAACCTTATCTACAGTAAACCTTAAATCACAACTGTCATAACAGTGATCAAAGTGCATGCACACATATGTTAAACCACTGCAGGGCGACTCCCACTTCCACAGTTACAGTTTCACAACTTATATAAGCAGCTGAGAAAGAATGGACACATACGCCGTGCTGTAAAAGCCATGACAGCATTCTGCCTTTTGGGTCTACTGATCCCTCACAGCTTCACAATTTAAAGAGTAGGTTGATGAGCCTTACATTCTATCAGCGATAAGCTCAGAAAAACCACCAAGTCCCCTTTTTGAGTTTGCATCTGATATGAAGCTGCAGGTCCAACTGTGAACAGCTGCTGTTAAGGACGTTGTGAGGAACCTGCAGGGTGGAGGCTGTGGGATCTTCCAGGACAGTCTAAAGGTAAATATTGAATTTCATTATTTGCTCTGCAGCATATGGTGGCAGGGGAATTACTTTTTTGTGGCTTTATTCTCTTGTCGATAAAGCACTGCTGCATTGTTAAGTGAGGTGTTGAGTCTATATGAAAATAAACTGTGTTTTGTTCCATACAATAGTTGCATTGTCTGTGTTGTGCTATTAGTACTTGGCAGACATTGTATACTGACCCGTTTCTTTGAGAAGTTTTTCCTGCAGCTAACACAAAAGTGGTTTACTTGTTTTGTTTTCCTCTATTGAATAAGCCCCTTCCGCTGTAGTTACCTGTTGGTATTTCTCAAGATTTCCATTCTTACATGGAACTTATGCAGTGTACAACGATAACAATGGCAATTTTACCACTCAAATTCCTTTGTTACTATCTGTTTTAATCACTCAAAGGGTAAACTTTAAATATGCAATTGATGGGATTATGATGATATAATCCTTGTTTGGATTTACCATCAAAAAATATACTTGGGTGAGCAACATAGATTTATGCTTTATTGTTCGTATTTTAACTTGTTTACAAGAGAACATAATTTGAGGATGGGGCGAACGGATAAGTTTGGCAAACATAACACTGTCTTAGGCAATGTGTCTGTCTGGGGTTGCGTTACAGAGCATTACTACTGTGGGCAGTGAGGTAGTTAGCCTGAGGTGCTGAAGTTAAGATAAACACTACACTTTTTACACTTTTCTCCTTACACTTTTGCTCGTATTTTTTTGGATTTGGAAAGGTGATGAAAGAAAAAACTTTAGGTACTGAGTCTCCCTCTTAGTACAGCTACATGCACACCGCTTCAGCACGCAGAGGCATCCACGGGCCTGCTGTGCTTTGTTACGGTTGATAAACTATGACTGGACAAGCGATGTTCAGTGAAGGTGTTTAGGAAATCATCACGTAGTAGTGCTCTTGTATGTGTTTAATGGATGAATATGTGTTTTTAAAGTAATAATTAAAATAAAGTGTTATTCATTTTGAATTCATCAAAAACTGTATGGGCTGTATGTTTAAACTTTTATTGTAATAAGTGTTGGATTTTGTGGAACGACGTGTCTCTGCTCTTGTGTCGCTGCTTTAAAGTGTGTATCGTAATTGGCCTGTTTTTTTATTCCTTCTTAAATTGTAACATTATAGGATCATAGACAAAACCAAGAAATAAAAGATAAATCTATGGCCTCACCACTGCAGGTCCCACACCCATTGTGGGGCAGCATTAATGAGCCCAAATTAATCTGTTTGCTGAATCTAAACATCTTCATATGCGCTTGCTTCATATTACACTTGGTGTCTTGACTGATGGGGTGGATTAGTCTCTGTGTGGTCATGGTGCTCCTCATTTAGGTTATCAGTCTCTGTGAACCACTGAAAGACCTCTGTGCACAGTGTGTCAGGAAGGTGTGAAACACTTTAATGGATCACTGAAAAGCTCTTGAAAACTTGACTTCCGCTTGAACACATCTTAGCTGTCTTTTATTACTTTATCAAAATGTTTTGCGCCCAACAAGCCTCCACCAGGTGAAGGGTCAGCTGAGGTATCTACATGTCTTTGGATCAAGCTCTGTCTAGATTGGATTCATCTGTTTCTCCTTTCATGTGTGCCATCATCAGAGAGGCAGTTTTTTTTTTTTACTTTAAGCTCCTGGAGAAAAACCAATGTCCTATGCATTTGATGCGACATTCACTGACATCCAGGTAGGTCTTGTGAAAACCAAAGCCGCCCACCACAGTGTGAGCACACAGCGCTTTCTGATGCAGCCTATACTCCTGCCAACACTGTGTGGCATCTCATTTATCATCAATCACTTCAGGTAAATGTCTCAGAGCGAATGATCAGTCTCTTGAATTTTCCCTTGTTGCCCACCCTGTATTCAGATCCACAGAGAAAAGAAGTCAGACAGTGTCACTCCCACAGCTATGCTTGACGGTTGGTATAAAGGGGTTCTGCAGGTGGGCGGTGTGGAATCTTTTGCCCAATATTGCATTTTTTTTACCATAACCATACAGTTTAAATTAGGACTGATGTCCCCCAAGAGATAGTTTCCACAAATAACCAGGTTTGTCAAGGTGAAGCAATGCTTTTGAGTAAAAGTTCTCCGCGGCAACCCACTGAATGCCATTTCTATTCAGTGTCCTGTTTCTTATTGATGGATGCATAACGACATCAGATGCAGCAGCGTAAGCTGAAGGAGCTTATTCTTTTTTTTTTATTCTTTTGCTACTTTTAATATTCTGCTTTTTGCTCTCTGTGATATTCCATTTCCAGTTGTATAGTATTTGTCCCAGTGGACTGTTAGAGCCTAAAACTTTTGAATATGAGTTTATAACCTTCTCTAAATGGATGCAGTCTGAGGTCGCCTTGAGACATCTTAGATCATGTTTTTCTTCAAACTGCAGAAGAAATTCTGAACTCAACAGGTTTCTCATCTGTATTCATAGGACTGTCACGCAAACCATCATTACATGATATAATAACTTCTCAGCCATTTTACCCTTCCTGATTACACTTTTTTGACATTCCACATTTATAAGCTGATTTGCACCTGCATTTATTGCAATTATCATTTACGCAATATTGGCAAAGCTGACACCTGTGCAATGCATAAGACGTTGGTGTCATTTGGTCTCATACTCATACTGAATTAATTCATAAGTGATGATACGTGATTTGCAAGCCACTTTTTTAAAGAAACATTGGACATCAAGATCCACCATCAATACAATGGTATTATCCTACAACATAATCTGCTTATTTCAAAGGTCAAAATTTCTGCAAGTATATCATCAATGACGCAAACCCACCAAACACAGAAAGAAAAAAAAGTCAATCACAACAGATAGGCATGACATTTTGATTCCCGTCAGGCTTGATTTGCCGATTTCCATGACCAGTGTGGTTTGTCCTCCTCTTCCTCCACCTCCTCCTGGTCCACCGCAGACATCAACATGACAGCCACTTAAACTATAACCTATTCTGCCTCCGCCAGGGAGGCTACAGGCAGGTCACACCCAGGTGATAGGTCTTAGTGGTCCATCTGATTCTCTCTTCATTTTTCTGCCTCTGTGCACTTCACATTTGCTGACCTTCCCAGTCCATCCCTTCTGGCCTCAGAGTCTGCTTTACAAATGCAGTGAGGGGGAACCACCGTGTCTGACTAAGGTCAGCAAATGCCGCAACACAAAACCTCCCAATAATTTGACTGCTTTCCCAATCACTGATCAGGGCAAGCAATTATGTTCATAATCATATGCAGTAAAAGCTTTGTGTTTTTTACACTTCCTTAGTTCTGTTTTTGTTTGTTTTTTTACCCACAATAGCAGCTTTCAATGTCAGCCCGGTTGCCCGCCACTTTAGTCCAGGCTGAAATAGCTCAACGAATATTGCTTGGATTACCATCAGATTTGGTGCAGACATTGATGGTCACCAGGGGACCATTCCTATGACTTCTATGACCCCCTATTTTTTAATGTAGTGACACAAGCAGGGTCAACATGTTCAATGTTCAAAATGTCTTAATATCTATTAAATGGATTGGGACAAACATCCTGTAGTGCCACCATGGGGTCGCATTTGTGGTTTTTAGTTAAGCAACAACTCCTACATTTCCATCTAGAATAGCCATCAGGTCAACATTTCAGATGATGAACCTGCTAATCATCAGCGTGTTGGTATTGTCATTGTCAGCACATTTGCATGCGTTTAGCTCAAAGCGCAGCAGTGACTAAGTACAGCTTCCTAGAGCCACAACCATAGCTGTAGACTCCTGGTCTTATTTTAGCAAAAACAGTCTACTGGATTCAGGAAACAGTTGTTATGTAAGTTTTAAATAAACTAGTAAAGAATATGTATGATTTGGAGGATGGTTCTATTTTTGTAACTATATTCCTAGTAGATGGTTGTCTTCCACTTCTATTCAACCACAAAAGTAATAATTGGTCTATAAGAAAGAACACGCTTTCACTTTTATCTCTCTCTCTTTTGTGTGAGTACTCTGAAGGGAATATGTGACCATTAACGTCAAAGACACACAGGAAATGACTGGTTGTATGTAGGTGGAGAGAACGGAGCAGAACAGTAAGCAGAACAAACAGATGAACTGAGGGAGAAACAACCAGGTCAGATGTGTGAGTACTGGTCCGCTTCTCAGCAGCCAGCCAGCCAGCCAACGGCAGGATAACGTGATCTGCATCTCAATCGGGCACAACACAGCACTTGTCCTCTGGCACACTGGCAACTCACAACCTCCTTCAGGCCGAGCTGCCAGGAGAAAGAATGAGCCTCTAAAGCTTCAAGGTCAGATATAAGATCTAGATGGGGAACAATAAACATGTTTAAATTGACAGGCTTGTGCCTGGCCTGGACAACCGTTCAATTACAGATTGACAGTGTGCTAATTCAATGCTAGATCTGAGTGGCTGATTGAGTTTGAATTGTTGCTGCTTGTGGGATTATGAAACATGACAGGCTTTTTATAAGGTGTAATTAACGTCCTGATTTTAATGGGGACATGACAGATATTAAATTGGTTTCAGATCTCAGTGTCAACACTGACTGTTAAGGATGCTGTTTGGTGTGTGTGTGTGTGTGTGCCATAAATGTTAGGTTGCATTTGTGAGCATTTAGTTATGACACAAAGCCTTTAGAAACCCATCAACCGCCGTTTTGCATAACAAAACAAGTTACAATACAGCTGAGATGTTTGAAAAATGTCATTTGATTACATTGTTTTACCTATTTTTCTTTTTATAAAAGAATTAAAACTTTTCAAACAAGAATCATTTATGCTCAGTAAATCACTATACACTACAAATACACTAAATTATTTCCCATGATTAAACCACCAATGCAGCGCTATACATGTACAGATTACAGGTAGCTGATTTGGGAGATGACCAATTCAGAACACTCAACAACAAGAAGATTCAACAAGTGTGTTCAATTTAAAGCTGTTGAAACTTTAAAACATCCGTCCTCATCCTTAATGATGTCTCTGGGTACCTAACTTTTGTATTCATGTTCAGCTGAACAGCTTGCAACAGGGCCCAACCATATGGCTCAAGTGCAAAAGCATCTTCAACAAAATTTTCCAAGGAAAAGCTAAATAAACTGGGTCTGTTTTTTCTGGCATTGGAGTCAGAAAAACAAATTCTAATGAGCACTGACTGTAAATTATAATAATGTACGCATCAACATTAAAATCTAACGATAAGCCCATATGGCTCTTAGCTGAAAACCACATCCAGAGGTTTCGTACATATTATCAATAGTAACGACCATGACTATAGCAGTGTGCGTGTTGGAAATGTCATGCTGGACTGCTACACTGGATCAGTCTATCATTTCTTGTCTTTGTCTTCCAAAGTGAACCCCTGCCGTTCCTCTCCATTGTAATTCTACGGCAACACCTCAAACTGCACTTATGTGCAATCTTCCGAGACACATACCCTTCTTGTCCCATCTCTGTGAGCACCAGCTGTAGCTATCGTTCTGTCTTTATATGCCATAAATACTGGCAAATGGAGTGTACGATAGCCAGTAAAAACCAACAATTAGTAAACCCATATCCCTTAGGGACCGGCTGTCAGAGGTATTCATGCCCATCAACCAGATCTTTCTTAGCACTTTGATTTCTGCAGATAGAGGCGAGTGGGAATACTCATGTACAATATGTGTTACTGTGTTTGTGGCTGTCATATGTATCACATAAGGCCAGATATAAGAAGACCCTGTCAAGCTCTTGGAAGCAGTGACATTTGGGACCATGGGTGCATTTTTCTTTTCTTTTTGTGCTCTCCATCTTCGAACATGACAAGAGGTGACACTATTTCTTGGCCATTTGACAGATGGCTTTGTCTCAGTTCATTTTGTGTTAAACGGGACTTACGAGACACTTCTGGGGCCGAATAACTCTGGCAGACACACCGCAGAAGGACAGATAGAAACATAGACTAGGAACACTAAGGCCTAGGATACAAAACACTCTTAAAGGGATACTTTGCCAATTTGAAGATCTGCAAAGTATCCCTTTAAACTAACAAGTTGAATCTGTATTTTACTATTAAATTAAGTGTAAATACAGCATACATAACATTTGAAAAATGCTTGACCTTTCAAAGATTAACAAAATTGGATATTTAAGAGGGTCATCTGTTAAATACTATTTTACAAAGTTGTCCTCACAGTGGGGTGTGATAGTCAGGAAACAGCATTTAAACCTTCTCTCTCAGATAGAGATGTATTCATAGGAACGGTCTTGACAATTTATTTCCTCCACTGCATCTGTCTATTGCATAAACATGTCTGGGAAATTATAGGTAATTTTCCATTTTGTTCCTCATGAATTGTTAAGTCAGACATCTTCACACTGCAAAAATACAGCTTTACATTTAAAGCGGGGTTGTAGAGCAACATAATCAAGTTGTTACCTGAGAGTGTCTTTTTAAAACTGGCTGAATCAGTTGGCCTCGGCACTTTGATTTCAAATCTGGACCCTGACATATCTTTTTTTTTTTTCATGATTCTTCTCACAAACTAACAGTCTAACTAAGTACACAATACTTTTAAACTTTTTTAAATTAACTGGCATACCTCATACAAAACCAGGTTTAATGAATCCTGTCACAGCAAAAGTTGTGCAACTGACCTGCCAAACTGATCCGTGAATAATACAACAAACACCTTGAATGAAAAAATTTAAAAAATCTCTGATCATTGCCATCTGCCTGCTACTATATGGTGATGCACACCAATGTCCATGCCCAAACTTGACAAACCCGAACTTCGGAATCTAAAAATGCCAGCAAGGCCATCAACCATAGGAGCAACAACCCAGCCTTAAAGGTACGCATGTTTCACTGAGAAGCTCAGCCCATTGACTGTGTTCAAACTAACCTTGCTGGTTGCATCTGTTGTCCGAGTGCTGTGGAGAGACCCAACCGACGGAGAGACCCAGCAGTACCCATCCACACCTGTGGGCCAGGATTCGCGAGAGCTCGGAGGCAGACTCGAGTTGTGGCCTTGGAGATTAGCGGCTTTTTGAGGTTGGCGTGCAACATGACGTGCTGCTGCCAAACACTACTGCAATGGACCCACCGAACTCTAGCAATAGTCCAGAGGCCTCACAACAAAAACCTGCCATCCGCTGCATTAATTGTAGCAGGTAACAAGCTCTTCAGAAGAGACAGACCTGATACAAAAGGGCGTGGGGTCCGGATTTACATGAAAGAGTCTATTCAGTGTAATGAAATCAAATGGCCCAATGGCAATGAATTGGAATATATTGGTCTAAACGTAACGCTTTCACTAGAAATGTCCTTTATGCTTGTTGCATTGTATCGCCCACCATCAACTAAAGTTTATTCTTATGGGAGAGTTTAACATCACTCGGAAGGATAACCCCACTTGGAAAAATAGATTACAAAAAAACAGATTACAAATGGATTTGACCTATCACAGTTAATCCAGGGTCCAACCAGAATCACCAACTCCACTAAAATCCAAATAGATTTGATTTTTAGTAACAGACTAGAACGAATATTGAAGTCCTTCCAAATGATAACTGGATTATCCGATCACAACCTGAAACTGGCGGTTAGAAAACTAACTAGTAAGTGCTTTAAGTCAACTTCTGAAGCAAAATAAAGTGTAACAACCTTGGCTCAACGCGAACATACCAAAACCAACAAAAGATGGAGGTCTTGCCCTGAAAACAGCTCCTAGAACTAAACTATAAAACAACAAACTCAGATTCACTACATTAAGGAAGAAAGTAGTACAGAGGTTAAGAAAGGTTAAAAGAGACTTTTTCTTTAACATAATTGGCGAAGCAAGAGGTAATGCTAAATAAATCTGGGAGCAGATTAAGAAACTGACAGGACAGCGTCACTAAGTGGGAGGGCAAATGGAACTTTCAAGGGACTCTGTCGAAATTGTTTAGTCTCTCAACCATTATTTTATTGATTCAGTGGGCACTATTGCACAGAGTTTCTCTGTGAGTCAAATGAACACAACTCCATTGGATGTTGCAGACTTGCAGCCACTATCCCTTTCTTTGGATGTTGCAGAACCATCATTCCACATAAAAGATATTCCTGAGGCAGATGTGCTAAGAATAATCACTGCTCTTAAAACATCAAAAGCAAAGGATGTGTATGAGATGGATACTGCCATGCTTAAAGGTCTAAGCACATCATTAGTATCTTCCCTCACAAAGATATTAAACCAGTCTTTCTCCCAGGGAATCTTTCTGAGTGCTTGGAAGATGGTTATTTTAACACCATTATTTTTTTAAATCTGGCAATCCCCTCACCATCTGCAGCTACAGGCCTATCAGTATCCTACCAGCAGTGTCAAAGATAGCAGAGAGATGGGTTGCAGAGCATTTGACTTCCCATCTGAGCAACAGCACCTTTTCCCTACACCCAGTGCAGTTTGGATTCAGAGCCAATCACTCTACAGAGACGACAATCTGCTTCTTTATAGAGCAGGTTAAAGCATTGAGGATAACAGTGGTGTTGTTGGGGCTGTGTTTTTAGATCTCAGGAAAGCCTTTGACACTGTAAATCATGCCGTCATCCTCGCTGCCGTATCTACCTTCAATTTCTCCCCAGATGCCCTTAGATGGATAGAGTCCTACGTTTCTGACTGATCACAAATTGTCCGTCTTTAACCTTCCATCCATTATCCTCAGCTGCTCCACTGGCGCCCCACAAGGCTTCATATTGGGCCCACTTCTATTGGGCTTATACGTTAATTCTCTGCCATCCGTTTGCTCCAGCATAGAGACTTAAATGTACGCTAATAACACTGTAATATATGTACACAATAATACAAAAAGCCAAGTTGCCTCCATCCTAACCAACGCAATTGCCCATGTTACAGAATAGTTAAGCCACTGCTGTCTGCAACTGAATGTGTCAAAAACCACTAGCATGTATTTCACATATTTTTGCAATACTGTTGAGCCACACATACTTGTACTTGCACTAATATTAGAAATTGTCAAAGAATTAAAATATCTTGGTATCGTGTTAGACTCTAATCTCTTGTTCAAAACTGGTTGAAAGGTTTGCAACAGGATCAAATACAACCCAGAAAATTTGAGATTCATAGGCCACTAGAATCATGATAAACAAACCCCAAAAACCTTTGATAAGAAACCCGATGATTTTCACTGCTGTCATGGAAACATATATAACCTTCTGAGCTTGGAAAACCTGATCAAGCATGCAAATATATGTCTCAACTATAAAATTATTCATGGCATGGTTCCTCCCCACTCAGTTGCTTTGTTAGGCAATGAGTAAATAAAAATCAGATTACAAGAGGAGTCACAAGAGGAAACTGCATGATCCCAGAAAATCTGGCTTCAGACAATCTTCCTTTTCAATTAAAACAGCAAATGAATGAAATGCTGTACCAGTCCACATCAGGGAACTCACCACTTACAGGTCTTTTCTAGACAGCTAAGAACATGGTTTATAAGCCACCAAATCTGTCACCATTCATTTGGATTCCTTCATCATTTGGAAAATGTCTGTCAATATACAACTTGTATGCCGTTAAACTGCCCTATTGACCTACCTTGCTAGGATACTGTTGTTCTGTTGCTCTGCTGTAATTTGTTTGTTTTTGCTTTGTTAACCTGTAATTTGCTCTGCTTTCATTTCTGCTCTTGTCTCTGTTCTGCTTGTATCTGTCTGTGTTCTGATCTTACTGTAATTGACATGCCTTACATCATGATTATTGTTTTAAATGTGTTACTTGATTTAATATTGACCTTAGGAAGCCAACTTCACACCGGGCCAGAATCTACAGGTGAAAACCAGCCTCTTGGCTAATCCTGGCATATTAACGGTAATGTATATCAATGTGCACTGTCCCTGAGAAATAAACTGAATAAATAAAAATAAAAAAACAACCATACAGACTCTCTGAAATCTAAGATTCAAGCTAATTCCCTGCCATGACAATGTAACTGATCAGATGCCATATTAGATCACACACTGTGGAAAAGAAACTCATCTGCATCCTTGTGATGGACCCTCGGATGAAACAGATTAACCCTAATACCAGCCCACTGGAATGTGAGGAGGAGGCCATCGCTCACTGGCTGCCCCACTCAGCCATAACCCTCAGCCCTAGCTCCGGAGGAGGAGGAGGGTTCATGGCTGCGGGGCTGTGGCTTGTCAAAAACAATTACATCCCTTGGTCTCTGGGAGGGCCTCCTCTTAATTTGAACTGATAAGCATCTACTTGCATATTAGCAGTGAGGCCCAGCGGTCATCCTGCTCCCCACAGATAATGGACTGGGCTGGCAAACAGCATTTGTCAGGGACAGCCACTTACCTGGGTCGTGCACGACATGCTGAGCAATGCTAATAATAGCCACACAGCCAGACTAGCAGTTAGCAGGCCGCGAACCCCAACCCTGCGGCTGGCCAATCAATAGTCATTTACTCTTACTCTCCTTTCAACTCAACAGAGAGAAAGATGTATTACTGAACCTCCTTTCTGTTGCTTTAAGGTTGGACGGTGAAAAAACACTTTCCAGTCCCCTCAGCTGGGTCAAGTTGCTCCACTGTTGTGCCCCAGCTGCTTCTCTCAAGCATGAATATTGATCTGAAACATGCATGTTTGGTAATCATTCAATAGCATACGCTGGAAATCCAACATAAGTTTACAAGAGCATGAGGAGAGTAAAATTGCAATGAAAAGCTTGAGGGAAAAATGATAATAAAACATTGCATTTCTCTTCATCTGGTATCAGTTTATTTGTGTGCCATGGGCGGCCTAAGGCTTGTAATATCCTGGTATCCAGTAACTAACGTCCATCTATAATACAGCTGATGCGTTTTCACTTCCCCGCCCCATGCCTGACTATGAGGCACAACATTATTACATGGAAATGTGGGTAATTTTGATGGATAGACAGACAGATCGATTAGTGAGGACAGAGAAAAGGCTGAGATCAAGAACGGAAGAAATTATGGAAGAAGACTGGCAAACTAATGTTGAGACGGCGATCCGGCCAGAGATATGGTGATGGGCGTGGTGAACGTCAACACAAGGAGGGCATGTGAGACAGGCAGAGACAGAGGGAGAAACTAAAGAAATAGACACAGAAGTCTGAAGGTAAAAACAGTTTGATTAATTCCTGTTCATCATCTCCATTCATGCAGCACACAAGCAATAATGGCGTTCATTTGGCTGGCAAGTCTGCCTGAGTTTCCTTATGGCCGCAGGTTGGCATTAACCCAGCACACTTATATCATTAAATCACTCATTAGTGGCGGAATAAATGACATAATTCGATTTACGGAGCCAGTACCACTCCCCCAGCAAACAGGTGAGTTGCACAAGCACAATTACATGGCAACAATGACTTCAGGGTGGCGGAAATTATCAAGGGAACCCGCCAGCTCTCTTCGTGCATAAATGCACATTGACATTTACAAGAACAGCCAGAGCAGTCCAACTCATACGTGTTTGCATTCACATTCTCTCTCTTATTTGTGTCATGTGGGACTTCATCGTGAACAAGGAGACAGCTGTCGACATTAATATGTATTATTCTCTACAGGCCAAAGACTGCTTTATTCGCATCTACTGTTGGGCTGACCAAAGTTAAAATATTCACAATGCGTATAACATAAAAGACAAATCAAAACAACTCCAAAAGTCACAAGGGCCAACTGCTTGTCTGCAACGTTGTGTTGACAGAATAAAAAAGCTGAGAACAGCCCGAGCTGGTCGTATGTGTTTGTGCATCTGCGTGACTCCCTGACGGTCCTGTTTTCATATTAAATGTGTTAAATTTCACTGCTGGGCCTCAGAAAAAACCATTTGCCAGAGACGGTTAGATCAAAGCAAACAGTGTTGATGTCATGAGCAGTTAGATAAAGCAGACGGTGCATGAGCCATCACCTCTTTAAAAGAAAGACAGGGAAGCAAATAAGTGAAAGAGAAAAGGACCGAGGCTGGATTTTGTGTTTGCACATTGCTAAGCGTCTTAAATGGAATCTGTTTTGTCCTTCTGTTTGTCTCCACCTAAATGCATGCGTACCTAAATATGTCACTGAGAATGAATAATGCACACACACTGCTGCCTTTATGCAGTAGAATATTACTCCAGCAAAGTATAATACTTGGGTTAGAATACATTTTCAAACTAAGTGATTCAGGCAACCAGTGTAATGCGAGGGGGATTTGGATACATTCCAAACTGCCTTTACTAATTTGCATCTGAATGGTCACCGCCATTAGTATGGTAAATATGCTGTAACACATAATAAGCACATTTAAGAGGGAACACGCACTAAATAAGGATCAAGAATAGTTGCGTTAAAGTGTAACACAAAGAAAGTTGCTCTCTCCCACACAAGCAAGCAGACCCACAAACCAAGTAAAGCTTGCAGAAGCCTTTTGTACCTGTATTTCATCCCGGTCCTGAGGGGCATTTGCCTCCCCTCTGTGTAAGCAAAACTGACATCCTTTATAAAAGATTTATGAGCCAAAGATGCAAACGATAGAGCGTGAACTCCCTTGGGTGCAGCCTCTTCCATCTGTGAAGGATCACCTGTTCTTAGGTGGGCTAAAGCGCTTGTTCCCTGCCAGTGTACTAACAGGCGTCCAGGCCGTAGGGAGCAGGCAAGGGGCTGCAATAGGATACTGTGCAAGCGTACAGCCTCCTGGCAGTGGCTGCAGCCAGGCTGAGTGATGCAGCCACAGCGGCAGATATTATGGAGTTCTCAAGCAGCTGACAGAACTTTTTACTGGCTGTGGCGTTGCTTAAACACATGGCCAGAGGCGACTGGAAAGGAACTGATAAAAATCTGCCTTTGATGTGAGCGAAGCAGAAGAGAATAATTCAGCAGTCTTCACCTGGGTTTTTAACTACACATTGACCTGGGAATCAGTGCTGCTTTAAGGATTCGTTGTGAGCGATTTTCAAAGAAATGCTACAAATCAGCAGAATGAGACCTTTCAGTAAAGGGGAGACCACAAGGGAGTACAATACATGTTGTGTAATGCGGTGAGTCTTTAATGTCTCTAATATTAGCACCAGTAGGTGCATGTTAAAAGTCAAAACACAGGTGCAATGTACCAAAACACAGTGTAAAGAAGCACAGACAGCTAGAAGTGGGACAGCCTCTCCGGTGCTGCTGCCAGCTTAATGCAGGAAGTGAGGAAGGCCGGGGAGACACTAGCCAAGCCAAGAGGCTAAAACAATTTGCAACTTCAACAGGATCTACAGTGGATGAGTGCTGAGGGAAGCTCTTACATCAAATCCCAGAGAGCCCCGTCAGGATTACAACTCTACACCTCTGATCTGAGTAAAATCAACACTGCTGGTTAGACTGGTGGCCCAGCAGTGGCACAATGTCATCTGTTAAATTTTCCTTGTAGGGTAAGAGACACGGAGGGTAGTTACATTTACTCCATTACATGTACACAGGTGACTTATTTGGGTAAATTGAAATTGTAGTTTTAATGCAGGTCTACTTTTTACTCTTACCGGAGTAAAGAGAAAAATTACTTTTACTCGTTACATACGACGTTACATTTGGATGCAGTCACCTGATCTGTGGCTGTCTGTGAAGGGAACTGGGACTTGGGACAACTATACTTGAATTATCAAAGTTTAAGGACACCATGACATGTTGACACTCTTTATATTTACTATTTGACATACCAGACAACAGTCTATTATGCACTTGCAGACAATTTGTTAAATTATTTGCCGAATCATAATATAATATAGGAGACGACAAGCTAGGAATGTAATAATAACAAAAATATCTTTACTTATTGGTGTACTTGTATTATTAGTATATTATTAATGTAATATTTTGTGATCACACTTGAGTGATACAAACTGGGAATATTGTCCTGGTGTATATGTGGCAGGTTATCTACTCAGGAGTTGATCACTTTAATTTTATCACAAATAAATACAGGTGTATGTTCACTTCTTTACCTTTACCTGAGGAAGACCATCTCTGGTTGGAATAATTTGTATATCGGATAGGTCATATCCACATCAAATTAAAGACTTGGGGAATTTTATTTCTGAAGTTACTCGCCACTCTAGTAAATTTTTTAGTAAATACTTTTGCTCACTCTGCCCACCTCTGCTGTTTCCCCACCTGCACTGATTCTGCTTCGCTCTCTGCCTCGCTCCACTTGTTATTCAGATAAATGAATAGCTAAGCACTGTTGCCTTGACTGAGTTGTGCTCCTGGAGAGGCGTATTCAGCCAAGTCTCCCACAGGAGAGGGGGGCCACTAAAATAATGCCGGGCTTTGTGTTGGGATCCTGCTTCATCCCCCTCCCCATCTCTCTCTCGTGGCCTCCCGGGGCACCCCTCCGCACCTTCTTCCATCAGTCTGAAAGATAAATGCACCCTGGTATAAAGTGGGGTCACACTTGTTGCTTTTATCAAATTTTCTATTCATTCCCTGTATAAACCTGATAGTCCTCACCCTGATCATCCCCCCCACCCCCACCAACCCCAAGGCTGCTGCAAGCTTAAACAATGAGAGTGGTTGTCTCCCACAGCAACCTGCTTATATGGAAGGTTTGTATTTAGTCTAGTCAAACACATTTAATTGCCAACCTTGTTCGCGCGCCACACCCCTGGTGCTGCCTTGTCCCTGGTTTATCTCGTTTGCTCTCAGCGAGGCAAACAACAAATACTGAGGCACAGAACACTGACCTGAAACCCAAGATGCCTCATCAGGTGGTGTTTTAGGCAACGTACACATGTATTACATGTAAACCGAAAAATATGGGAGAACTGCTTACATCCACACTAGCATTACAGGGCACTTCAGAAAAATCTCTGTTCACCCTGACACACGAAAACAAATATATCTATTTTTATTCCCTCTCTATTGTGGCAAACAACAAAGTTGTGCATTGCAGCCATTGCCTGGTAAGCAGTGTGACAGACTCAACCCAGCAACTCCAATGTAGCCTAATTCGCCGTCCAGTCCGTTTAATACTGTTGCTGTAGCCGGCCGCTGAATATTCCGTATCGGGAGCGCAATCATGGATATTTACAAAGATACCTGAATGGCGCTCGTGGTTAGCCCAATAAATCGGCAGAGAAGTCAGTTTGAATGGGAGAGGGGCCAGACGTATCCGTCAGAGCAAATGAACATGAACAGGTCGCAGCAGGTTAAACCTCCTCTCTGTAGTAGTACAGCCAACACAATCTGTATTGCATGATTCAAAATGAGCCATTACATAGACAGATGGAGGTTCCAACTGTCTGTATTCACTTCCCAACATCTTTGCTACACATCACCTGACCCGAGCTGTGAAGCCGTACGTCACTGTGTCAGAAAAGCTTTATTATCTCCCAACCACACCAAAACATGACATTTTCAAATGCATCCACACAGTTAAGTGTTAAAGTGGTGTTTTGGGGTGTAAAAATCACCATCTTCGTGTGGGTGACAGAGGAAAATATGTGTTTTAAAATTTTGTCAGCTTAGTGTGACCATGACTTAAAATCATACCCTATAAGGAGATATTTTTACTTCGAGGAGACATTTTGAGTCTCAGACAAAAAGGGAGCTTAGGCCTGATAAAAGAGAGAAAATTGGCCAAATGGTCATTATCATGCTAGACAGCTGAAAGAAATTCCCACTGTGGCCTGAATGAAACTTGTGTCATTAGCGGGCTTTGCTTTGCAAAGCCATCAGATCAGGAAGGTGGGAGGTGGGAGCCATTATCCGTTTGTTAATTGTGCTGGCTGGTCATTATTCATCCACCTTTGACCTTATAGGTTTCAAGAAGAATTTACTGTCAGTCAGTGACATGGCGAAATTGGTTTGACCTGAAGAGTAATGGAGTCAATACACCTATTCAAATCGTTTGTTTCCTCCCACTCGTTTGCTTTCTTTTTAATCACCTCCTTTTTCCCATCCTCCCCTCGTCTTTCCTGCCGTCGTTTTACCGCTGACCCCTGTCATTTCTTAAAAGAGGCACTCCACCGGTTTTACATATCAAGTTCACTTTACTCAGCATGAGGATTACTACTCAGCCTGTGTATAATGTCTCCTGTGGCTATGGATCTATTACAGAAAGCCAGCGTTACAAACTGGAGTTTACTAGGCAGAGAGGGGCAAATGAAAGATGCGATGAAGTCGCATTATGGAAAATGTAGCATCTATTGTTTTTGAAACATTGAAACCCATTCAAGGGAATGAAAGTCAGTATATCTCAGCCTCTGCTGCAACTACCTTTATAAAAGTGCAACACTAACTCACTTGAATACCCCTTTAAAGACCGTGCTTATTTCACCTTCATCTGCTGCCTTATAAACTCTCATTCTCTCTTTCTCTAACCCTCCTCTCCCTCACACTACAGCAGTTTGCTGTATCTGACTAGAGCAGGGCAAGACACAAGGCTCATAGCTGAGAGAAATAGAGACCCTGGTGAGTAATACCTAAGATAATGAAACATCATCTTGCAGCTCATCACCATTCCCTTAACTCTACTAGTCTCACTCTCTTCTCTCTCCTTCCTTTCCCTCGGGGGCTCCTGACTCAACAAACCAGTCCACCAAAGTCCCAGGCTGAATCTTTAGGGCCCTTCCTGTTGGTGCTGCACTTCTTCAAAAAAACAGCAAATGAAGGTGTCACTATGCATAAGAGGGGCCCTTGAGTGAAAAGCTTTCTCACGCCCTCACACATATTTGTATAAATGCCACACATACACACACTTGCTGCACACCTCATCAGAGATGCAGAGCCCTTTAAAGGGCAGCCGCCGGCCCTGTTTTATCTTTTTTTCAAAGAATTAATCTTGAACATGTGCAGGTATAAGAACACATTTATGTACTGTATGTGAAATCACACTGCTGGTTAAACTACGTCTCCACTGAGCTGCCTGCTTCTTCGTGCAACAACGGGATAAATATTAGATTAACCACATTTAAATATTTGTGTCCTTTGCTATTTGCATTTCTATTGCTAATGGGTTGCCCCAGCGTTCATTTATTCTTGTCCTGATCCCATTTAATGACTCTTTTGATTTAATGAGTCAAATCTCAACTTTCTGAATCTCATCTAACTTTAAAGACTAAATTGTGCCCCTGAGCCTTCGCATCACCTATGAGAGAATGTGATAGTGAGTGTTGCATTCTGGGCAGAGGAGACATGCAGTGGGGAAACAGGTGCTACAGGGTAATTACAAACACAGCAAGCTTTTAATTATGTTCTCTAGTATGAACTGTTAATGAATGTGAGCTGGGCAAAAAGCGATGTGCAACACACATGTGCAATCACCCACACTCTCACAAACACACACACACACACACCTACTCACACAAACATTAAGAGTTAAGGAGGGGGATTGGCAGCAGATCGCTCCAGTGCAGGGCCTCCTCACGGCTTGGAGCAAAGCTGACTCTCCTCTCAATCCGTGCTCTTGTTTCTCCAGAGTTCCACTAATAACACAAACTGGGACAGCTGGAAACTTGCTGGGCTCTTTCAACCGGTGTTATCAAAGGGAGGCACTGCGGTGCGACATAACAGGACATAAACAGGTTTTAAGGTGTCGCGGTTTGTTGGCACAGCCTCTACAAAATAAGCCTGTGTGTAGTTTATGGTCCACAGCTTTTTGTCCTCAAAGCCTGACCCGTCTAAAAACTCTCCCTTTGAGGGCTTGGTCATCCTCCTTTTGTGACCGTCTTGTTCCTCCCGCTCCTCGCTGTGAGCTCTAATCCCTGTAACCTCCCATCCTTTCGGCTCACCTCGTAGCATGATTCTGCCTGACACAGATGGAAGCACTTATAATTGATTCATTGTGAAACCCCCTCATATGATTTGTCTGTAATCTTTCACATCTCTGTTTTTTCTGTGTTTATGTACGCTTGTGCACATTAACCGTCTGTTGGCATGTGTTCCATTTTTCGTATGAATGGTAGAGCTTGATATGAAAGCTTAAGCTCCTTAGTCTGGGGTAAAAAACAGCAGCGGTGGAGAGACTGTGTAGACGATACAGTGGCTGTGCGTCCTCCTGTCTGCATGCTGGCTTGTCTCTCTCGCTCTGCGAGGCTGCCTCGCTGCATTACATTCTGTCCCTCCATGTCTTCATCCCTGTTCTTCTATCGCTCTGCTCCACTTTCTCTCCCTGTCCTCATGTCATCTCTGTCGCCCAGATCTGTGGTGTTAAAAAAAAAAGTAGCCAAGCCAAGCAGCAGACTTTAGGCTTTTATAAAGGCATACAAATAGGCTGTAAATCGGATTAGGGCGGAGGGGAGGGAGTCTTTTCTATTGAAAAAACATTTTGTGATAAGGTGGACATTGTATCTACAATGACAGGCAGGACATACACTTGTCTCAAACAGTGTGAGGTTGGCAGGCAAAGAGAATGCCACCAATCTGCATAAAAGAGAACGCTTTCATATTGAATGCCACAGTGGATGCTGCTGCATTAGATTTGCACCGAGGAATTTCCCAGATTCTTTGTGGTCTACTGTTATTATCCAAAAGAAAGAGCCAGAGAGAGAGAGCGGGTCTATGAATGTGCTGCAGACAATGAACATTTATATACCAACCCATCCTCATACCCAAAACAACAGAATAGGTCTATGTCCAATGACTCCATATACAAAATATATGAGTGTACGTGACTAACGTAACTAATGTTCATACGTAACAAAATCACGTACGTGATTGAAGTTAAAATGTAAGTTAAAATAAGACAAGGTTGACTTCTGGTTTCACACAGGACACGAACAGCTTTGTTACATTTCAGAGGGAATTATTGTTCCATTGTAAATACCCTACATTTATTTGACAGCTGCAGTACCTTTTTACGTTGCAGGTCCAGATTCTTGATACAACAAACTAAATATAATGCATTTTTATCAATATAACTACCCAACAGAATATAAAGTAGTTAAAATTGGCTCTACCTCGACAACCTACAACATTAAATGCCACATAAATGTTAATGCATCAATAATTACACACCAGTAAATACTTTTGATCCAAGTATATTTTTCTGACATAACTTTGTACAGTAAAATAGGAATAAACGTCCTTTACTTGTAACCGAGTATTTTAACATGATGTATTGCTACTTTTACTGAAACAGTCAAAGTGTTTCTTACACCATTGCTAATGAGTAACACAATACTAATGATCAAGCTGTTTTAATGAGACCTGATTAAATGAAAAGGCTGTTAATTTTCTATATTTGATGCTATTGTCAACAAATCACAAAAACGAAAACCAGCCGTAAGTCAGTCAGTATTGATATTTTCCGACTTCCATTGGCAATAAGCTACAAGTTTATTCATTCTTAATAAAGAGGTAAATCATTACAAACATGTCACAAATATAGTTTAATTAAAAAAAAAAAAAAGGCTAAATAAGCTGGGCGCTGTGGTTTTAAAAGAAACTTTACTCAAACAGTTAATAGAGCTTTTGTTGGGGACTACTTTGGTGTGATTGACTGAAAATAAGGGACATGTCATCCAGTGCAACACTTTGGCCCACAGATGTGTTTTGAATGTGTTTTTGGACAACAATGAAGCTGTATGGCACTGAGGAACAAGCAAGTATTTCAGAATTTGGCTACACTGACAATACTTGTTAGTAAGATCTGTTCATTGTTGGTTTTGGTCTTTAAATTGTTGATAATAAAAACTACATAGAATATTAAGGAGTTGTCTTTAAGACCTTCACCTGTGTAGAAAATCACTCACAAGGTACATTCAGTCATCAGAGGTTGCACGAGTAACCACAGCTAGTGATGTGTGTGTGTGTCTCTCTCTTGGTTGTACACTACATGTGACACAGTGGCCTGCTGAGATACAATACTTTTATAAAGACACGCACAGGAGGGAATGAATGCATCCCTGTGGTCTCCATTTCTAGTGTCCTTTGTTGTTTCTGGTTATACTTTCGCCATAAAAGTCGGTCCGCGCTAACAGCACATGAAAACAGCACACACTGTTACAAGAAGCAATGCTGGCCCCATGGTATTTCTGCTCATAATGGAGAATACAGAAGCGTGCATTCAGAGTGTTATATAAAATGTAATTATACATGGTATTTCAGAATGTGTTGTACTGATAAAATGTCAATGGATCGTGTGTACAGAGAACAAGCACATTACAGAGAATCTAAGGGCAAAACAGGAAGCCTGCGACTTGTCAAAACTTTCCACATTCAGACAGTTGATATTTTAGTTGCTGGCTGAGATGCTCCAGTGCGCCGCCGAAGCTGAGCAGGCTCCAGTTGATAATCATCTGCTTTGTGGCGGGAAGCAAGGGGAGATGGAGCAGATGGCACTAGTTTTATTTTGCCGCGGATGCTTTCTCTGAATAAGGAACGCTCTACTGAATGCCAAGCTCTGTGGGAGAGGAGAAGCAAATTGAAGCCCTCCTGCACCGCGCTCCTCATAAGGGAAAGGGCTATTGTTGCGTGTGCGCTCCAATTCCAGAGTGACAGGCGAGTTCTGCTCATTCATTAATGCGCCGAGCTCGGGGATGGACAAGCCACGCGGGATTTCATGACCTCACTCGCGCTTTCTCTCTCCTTGTCTCACCCCGACTCTCTCCCTCGCTAACTCACTCTCTCTCGCCGACATGCCCACGTTGATGAGAAGTGATTCTGTTGTTCCAGCAAATAACCAGGAAAAATAGTACAACTCCAATTCAATTAAAGAGTAATGATTTAGTGTTTCAGTTACCGATGGCTTTCGCCCTGAAAGGAATTGGCATTCCACTCCCAGTATAGCCCCGATTCGACGCTTCCTGGAGAGCTGGAGGATACTAATGGACTTCATATGTACACTGAGAGAGACTACTGCTCGTCATGTAAAATCCAAACCCCTTTTACGGAAATGAAACAGTGCTTCGGATGGTCTAAATGTCACATTTTGTGGCATTTCAGCGAGCAACGATAATGAGAAGGCAGAGGGAATTCATATCATATAGCAATAAGAGGCCCCCCCCCCCCCCCCCCCCACAGCCCATTTGAATGTAATTATGAAACATTTTGGCAGAAGTATAATTCAAGTTCAACACAGTCGACCTAACGGGCTTCCTGTGAATTATCTGAATGTAGTAGCTTACTAATGGGATGAGTTTATGCGGGAAAGAGGCCAGTGGGGCGAAAGGTCAAAGGGCATCAGTGAACAATAGAAAATAGAGCAGAGTCAGGCAAGTATGAAGAGGAAAGAATGAGAAATTAAGAGGAAGCTGGATGGAAATAAATCCAGAGAGAGAAAGGAAGAGGAGTAGTGTGATAATCAGGGACAGTTTGTGCACCTCTGACTCTCCACATCAATGTCTTCCTCCCTTCGCCTCCCCCTGGTTTCCTTCTCGTTGCTCTCGGCTGTCTCACATGCACGAGACACACGCCTTCTGTCCTGTATGTACCTACTCCTCAGCACAGTGCTCCCTCCGAATGCCTTGTCATTGCAGCCCAACATATCACAGTAATCTGTCGAACGAGCCAGCCATTTTACTCAGACATCATTCTGAGATCTCACTGTTATCATTTGTTCATCAATGGAGCCCTCTGTGTAAATGGAAGCAGACTGTGGTGCAGTTTGGGTTCCCATTTCACATATGTAGTAATCAAACAGAGGTAGCCGAGACAGCTTTGTCTTTTGTAATGACACTAAAAGAGCTTGATGAATCCATATTGTCTGATTTAGAGAGATACAAAAACTGTAGAGAATGTTAATGGTTAATGCTGTCCTACACCACACACACACTGTGCTGATTTGTACAAATGTAGTGAGTCCATGTGAGGAGCAGGCTGCCGCCCCCCTGCCTATGTGCCATCTTTCTCTGCTGGACATGGACACTGGCACTGGCCAGCATAAATGATTGAGTTGGATGTCAGAAGTAGAGCTCATGCCAAGGGGTCACAGCGTCCATGCTAATGGGCTGATAGAGCCTAATTTAAATAAGTGTGAAGAAAAGGGCTTTTACTGTGAGTGCTCACATCTAAAGCAGAGAAACTTGCTGTAAATAGTTTCATATTAATCAAACCGTAGGCAAGACAGAAATTCACTGAATTTACTGTAACTGTCACCATTTTGACGTCAGCTATCGCTGGGAAAAGTATGTTGGTGTGTGTGAGACGTCTCACACGCATCTTGTGCGAGCACTGTTTGTTTGTTTTGTAAGTCCTTAGTCTCCAGAAGCCCATCTGAGATCAATCACTAGGCCGAGCATGATGGAGAGGCCTGTCAGAGCTCACTGTTGTGGCCTTGATTCAGTAAAACAAATAAAATAGGCAGCGGCATTACAGAAAGGTTCAACACAAGCTAGACAAGAGACCACACCAAAGAGCATTCAGAGAGAGGGGTGAATAATGAGGAGGGGGATAAATGTCAAATATCAAGGCAGGAAGAAAAACGATGATGCAGAAGAGATAGAGTGAGGCAAATGCATACAGAAAAAAGACAGAGAGACTGTGAGAGACTGTGAGAGAGGTGGACATACAGAAAGCAGCAGGCACAGCGCTGTTGTCTGACTACTTTAGCTCAGCTCTTCACCCTGTTTCTCCTCGACAGCGTCATGTCATCAGGGCGGCCCTCCCTGTTTGGGCCCTGCTGTGGTGGTGCAGTGCGTGGCCATGTGATGAAAGGGAGGGGCCCTGTGAGATATTTAATGCAACTTCCCTCGCACATCCTTTATATTCTATTATGTCAGAGCGCATAAGTATAGTGCCAGCCTGAATAATACCTTTTCTCAGATGATTATGTTGGCCATGTAACCTGAGCGCTGCAGCACTCAGCTCTGCTCAGTTGGATTTGACTCAGCAGCATTTAGAAGACTACATATGACAACGCAGCATAGCTCTTTCCCCCAACATAACATAACCTGAGGAAGCCATTATACAGCCTGTCAGCACTTAACCTTCCTTCGGCACTTCAAAAAGACATTCAGGAGTGGGTAGCTCGGAGGTGAGGCCCCCCTGGGAGGCCCCTGCCAGACCCCAGACCCCGCACTCAGCACCGTCAGATATAGCACCAAGCTCACACATCAAACGGCTTCCTGCAGTTCCACTCTACTTCATACTGTACATGTGGAGGAGATGATGGCATGCACCCTGTTGGCCTGACTGGTCAGAGAGACGTACAGGTCACAGGTTTGCTTTGAGTGAGAAACTCAGCAATCAGATGAAACTTGTTCTTTTTCTTCAACACAGCATGGGCAGAAGAAAGTTCAAGAAGAAGAGGAGCTGCTACAGCTGTGTACTGCTGCCACCAGGAGAAAAAATGATCTGCTCGGTTTCTCATAACGGTGACACGAGGTTTTGTTGTTGTTTCATTATAGCAAGAAACTTTTCTCATTATGACATACAAACTTATGTTGATGCCACAAGGAGCTTTTCTTTTTTTTTTTTTTTTAATAAAAAGTGAAGTTATTATGTTGTAAAAACTAGAATCTTTCATAATGGTCTCAATTTGGCCAAAACAAGATCTAGTCGGAGCCTTATGAAGGAGCTCTGTAGCCTATGGACACCAGAGAAATTGACAATGACTGATTTAAATAATTTGGATAAGTTTGCTTGGTATGAAGCACAGCAAGATTCTGCCATTATAGAGCACTGTAGATGGTACTGTAGGAATGCACAAAGAATGTTTTAAAAATCTGTTTTTGTACTGTTTGGTCAGTAGTAACAGTGATGTAGAATAGTGTGCTTGGGTCTTCATATTCATCTTTGACTGGGCCATGTTAATGTGTCTTGTGATAACATAATATGAACTTATCTTTTTGGAATTAAAGTGTCTCATTATATGGAGATGCTGGTATGTCTTTTTAATGAGAGACGTTTCTCTACATTCAAATAAATGTGTTTTTGTTTAAATATGTCATGACACTGGGAAGAAACCTATAATTATAACATGAAAGTACCTTGTTATGATGAGAAAAGAAGAAAACTTTATAATAATTTTAATCTTCTCATTATAATGGAAGAATAAGAAGACTGTTCTGTCATGGTGGTAGCCATGTGCTGCCATAAAGCTGCAGCTGTACCGAAGTTTGCTTCTTCCTTTGTGTGGGAGGGCATCTTTGACTTTTTGCCTTTTCCTTTCCTCTGAAACACAGTTTCACATCCAAAAGAAGGCTATTTGCGCTTGACTTTTGTCTTTTTCCACTTAGTGTTTTGCATATCTCTTACAGCAGAATTGACTTCTGATCTTGCATTCAAAATACGACTTTCAGATCAAGATTTTGACAGGTGAAAGACTATTTGAAAATTCCTTGCTGTGGGCTTATTTCGTGTGAATTATTTACATCTCCAATAAATTCATTCGCTACAGTACACAGCGAGGTACGTACTGGACAGCATTTGATATTCAAATCAAATGACCACAAAGACTCATTGAGCCACGGGAATGTTTTTTCTTCCCACATTTAAAATGTATGTGTGCAACGTGTATGTAAGTGCATAAATACTCTTACAGTAAAACTGACAAGAGATCCTCAATAATCGTAAATCTGGTGTCTGGGCCTGACTGGCAGTTTTTATATCGAAAGCCTGTACAACATGCCACAATTCATGTGCATTTATCAGCCCTGAGGGGTCCATTCATTAACTGATTCAGTCCTGATACAAAACACTCATAACACTGTTATGAGGGAAATGCTGCACCCCTGGCAGTAATATTAGGAGGATCCTGCTGTAATCTAACGGCCCTCCTGCTGGATGCTCCATCACTGCCGTGCTTGCCTGGCTGATGTCTCGGACCACACACCGACTCCTCGTCACACTGGATGACTGACAACATAAAGAAAGCTGTATAGGTCGGTTCAGACAGCAGGAATGGAGGCGTCAACTCATTTACCTTGATTTACGTTTCATCTGTGTGGTATTTGCGTTGGTTACACACTCGCTTCACGCTTCAGCTATACGCGGGTTGCTATTTATTAGGTTGCCATGTTTGATGTGTGCTGTGCTGTTAATGATCCAACGCAGGGTTTTATAAATACATAATGATGTTTACCATAAGATTGGTAGGATTTTTCTCATTTAAACTTTATAATAAAACCAAGGTTGTTGTCATGAGGTTTAATTTAATCATGCCTTTAAGATGAAAGGATATCTGCTACAGATTTACAGTGCACATCAACATATAGCAGCACACAAATTCTGACAGACGCACCCGACGGTGGGAGCATGTCGTCACCCCGGCATGAAGAGCACCATGTGAATGGATGGAGGTTTGGCTCATCTGCAGTGCGTCGGAGTCTCACGGGCTGGCAGGGCTCCAGTCCTCTGCTCGCTTATTCATCGGTTTCTCCCACAGCCAACATAGTCAGACACACACTAACACACGCACACACACATACATTTGGCACACCCTCAGCCACTGGAACAATATCACTTGATTCACACAATGTCATTAATCTAAAACAAACCAAAACTCAGAGGCTCCATATGATGGCCACAAAACAAATTATGCTAATGGCCATTTCAAAATCAATCTCCTCATGAAGATAAGCACAGTCCAACGTACAATCAAAGTCCATTAGAATTACAGTACTACACTATTCAAAGTCCACTGGGCTGATTCCCAAAGGCTTACAGAGAATAAACTAAACTCGACATCCTAAAGAAAATATTCAGCCGTGAGAGTAAATTATGCATACAAATGTGCCACAGGTTCGAAAAAATGCTATGTAGATTTGCCAGTTAGGTGGTTCAGGGTGCGGAGGAAGTAAATAAATAATCCTGTTTAATAATTCATTGAAATTCATGTTGCTTTGCCTCTAGCCTTGAGAGTATTTAGAATGCAGCCTGCAAGGGCCCTGCTTCTGACTTGTGGTGGTTCAGTGTGGTAAGATTATTGAAAATGGGGGGAAGCTCAAGTTTGCGTGTGCACACGCATGTCCACTTGCAAACACACAGAAGTACATATATATGTATACCATGTATCGTATGTTCTATAAAAGAGTGATGGAAGGACATACACTGTCAACATCTTATCCCCTGTTTGCTCCATTTCTCCCTGGAACTTCAGATACAATCTCTAGAGTGTGAAGAGAAGTTCACCCACGGCTTCAGGCTGGTGAATACACTGAAGCTGAGAAAGATGGCAATGCAGGCAGAGAGAGCGCTGTAAATTGGATCTAAAAGTCTTCCAAGGGGAAGAAAGGGAGAAAATAAAAACAGAGCGGAGAGGAGAGGAGAGGAGGGGAGGGGAGGCGAGGCTTAAGGCCAGTGATCCATGTGTGACCAGTTCCTGATAATGTCTTTGCATGATAGAATTACACCAGCAAATAAATTGATCTTGTCTCTCTGTCAGTCTGTGTGTGTGTGTGTGTGTGTGTGTGTGTGTGTGTGTGTGTGTATGTGTGTAGATTCAGTGTAGATGGTCACTCTGTCCACAACAACTAACATCTTTACCATCTCTAATGCAAGAATTTGCCTGCATATCCGTAACAATCCTGATACTTTTTGGATGCAGTTTATATAGTTAAAATGCTGTGACAAGTGGATGAGGCTTCTGCGTATTAAATATGTGAATGACTGGAGGGGGGTTGATGATTAAGAGAACAGTGTGAAAACAGCATCTTAAAGTACTTGCAGGGTACAGCTTACATTTTGGCACTGCTACCAGTCTCCCTTAATGCCTATTAACAAGACAACATTAGCAATTCTTCTGCATTTTCCCCTCTGTTGGCAGCTGAGAAATGAATGCTAAGATTTGATTAAATTAGAATGAAAAATACACGCTCTGAATCAGGATTGAAGTGCAAGTATTGAGATATTTACGGGGATTTCACAGAGTGAAATGACTGCAGGAGCATTTGGTGGTATGTGTAAACCTGTGTGGGTGTGTGTTCACATGTGCTGAAGAGTTACTGAACCAAGCTGCCTTCTCTGAACTGCATTAACGTCCACAATTGATATAAATACTGAAGCAAGGCCCTATAAAGCAATAATTACAATAATGAAATTGGCTCAACTTTTCAGCTTGCAGCAGCTTCTTTTGATTACTTGTTGTCTTAAGATGGCACACAGTACGTATATGGAGGTGGTTCAACAAGTGGCTTCATCAGAACTGCAAAACTCCCCAAAAATCCCCAAAACCAGAGTGCAGAGAGGCAGCAGCAGAAGACACGTTACAACAACTGTCCCATAACCAAACCACCAGAGCAACTGCACAGAATCCACATTGAAATGCTGCTTGTACATTGTGGTTACCTCAGATTAGCAGTGAAAAAGGAAAGCCATCAGCAATTGTCTTATTTCTTTACAACAATATTGTAATACAAGATATGAAAATTGAAGAATGACAGCAAAAATGACAGTATTCATATGTGTTTTAAAAATTCAACTGAAGTTGCGGCAAGAAAATGAGTGACAAGGCCGGTGTTATCACTAACAGGCCTGTTGTCAGGCCTTAGGGTTAAGATCTCTGGAGTGCTCATGACATCTAAAGTAACGTTGGCAGAGTTAAGCTGTTCTAATAGAGGGACATGTCTCTCTAAAAGAGACATCTGATCTGCAAAGGTAGGACAGTCAACACAAACCACTGTAATATATAGTTATGGGCTGGCTTAAAGAAACTTGTATTATATTATTCAATGCATTGTTGCAATGATTCAACATCACAGATAGATTGCTACACTACACTACACACCAAACACCCCAATGTCAAGTACATGTTTAATGCATTTGTAATTGTACTACAGGTTGCAAGTCAATTATTTTATTCTTTAGTATAAACTGTTATGCAGCTTGCCATTGATCACACATATGACCGCGCTGATGTTCCGGCCTTCCTCCAACTCCTCCTCGCATTTCATCTAACATGCTGCAGGGCCTGAAGGTGGAAGAGGGTATTGTCTTGTTGCCAACATCCACCCTAGCTCTACGATAATGAGCTCTACATGCCCTGAACACGACCCAAGCATGCAAAGCTATCAGTTAAAAATAACAGGCCGGACCATCGCTGAGGCCAAGGCATCGCGTGGTATTTCAATAGTTTAATGTAACCTTGGAAGAGTGTAACGAAAATGCAAATCGAGCTGTGAATCACCACATGAAATCAGGAAATCCACCAGTTATCTCCGGATGGTGGATGTTTATTCATAACAGGTGAGTTACGCACAGTAGGCCTATATCCCTGCAGGGCAGCAGAGCTTATACAACCAGGACGTTTAACTCTCAGCTTCATAATGATACTTTTAGAGAGCTGTTCAAAGCTTTCCATGTCCTCTGGTCAGAATGCAGACGGTTAGATTGGAAATGACTGCTGCATGTTCAGCCTGTGACCTGTGGGCTGCAAATCAAAAGACTACATGCTTAAGCACAGACATGAGCTATCGTATGCTAATTCCATCAGCAAGACAACCTCTCTGCTTTTCACAAACACAGCCACAGAAATAAACGAGCACCACACTACAGAGCTGTTGTCCAACATCTTTCTTTTTGTCTGCGGCATCTCTGACGTGTCATCATTTGGATTAGCCTTGATGTTAAGATTACACAGCTATAAATTTGATGCTGCATTTAAATAGGTGCCTGGCTGTGACAGCCATCATTCACTTTGCCACCGCCCTGTGGTGGCTGTAATCATAATGACAGTAATAAGGCTGCATCCGTTTTTCTTTTACCCAAGCTAAATTGCTGTTTATGGCAATAAGAAGGCTTCTATTCCCAGAGGCCACAGTTAGTCAGACTGCCTCTTATTGTCTTACTGCTGGGTTGTGGTGCAGAGCGCAAACACTGTCACCAACACCAGCACCCCCCTCCTCTATTCCTCTCTTCTTTGTTGGTTCTCAGAGCTATTATTTTTATCTGAAAACCTATATGAGGCTACAGAGAGAAAAGAGACAAGAGAAAGAGATCGAGAGGGGAAGAGAGGCACACAGAGAGACAGACTGGAGCGGCAGAGGAAAACTGTGATTCTTCTGAAGCTCTGATCGATGCTACCAGCATGTGTCTGCATTGCACGTTGCCAGCAAAAAGGAGGGCTCTATTGATTTGCTCCTATATTTCAATCAAAAAGGTGGGTTCTCAACCCTAGATTTTCCTCTGTACTTCTATGAATTACCAGCCTCTCACTAAATAAAGACTAGAATGCCAAACGTTAAGCTTGAGCATATTTGAAAAAAACTCTTGTATTATGCAGAGACAACAAAAGACAAACGTTTGTGTGTGCAACTGGGACATCTTTGGCATGGTAATGATGCTTCATGTGAATTTCTGACTGTTGCTAGCCGATGGCTATAATCTTCTCATGGGTATTTGCAGTGCGCCTCTACCCACATCATGCGCAAATATGTCAAGAAGTGTGCAAGTGGTACAAAAGGCACAATCAGATTTTGAAATTAATCTTTTTTTTTTTTCTGGCAGTTTAACTGTGTGCATGTTCTCCACCAGAGATCAGAAATATACAAGTCTGCAGGTGAATTATTATAATATAGAGGAGATTCAACTGGGGGTCAAAGCTAATAGTATAATGGCATATTTAACATTTGTGGAGATACCTACAGGGGCCTCTGCTACATGAATTAACCTCAGTTAGTGTTTAAGTGTGTGTCAGTGTGTGTATGTGTGCGTGGGATACAAGCTGTGTATGTGACCTGCTCTTGTGTGAGTACAGCTCTAAATATAAATCAGACAAGTAAGTCGTGCTTTGTTTGGTGTCTTAGTTCTTGAGGAAACAGATTCAGGAGGGAGTCAGCGAGCACACAATGAGATCCCTCAGGTTCTCAGACAGACAGACAGACAGACAGACAGACAGACAGACAGACAGACAGACAGACAAGGTTATGTGTTCAGGGAAAGAAAGCAAAGTAAGCAATAAAAACATTAAAAAATGAAATTCTTTCCTGACATTAGAGCGATGAGAGGGAACAGGAAACGAAATGGATTAAGTCACATTTCTATGGCAGAATTTTTTCTGTTTATTCTGGTCAGCAAAGCATATTTGCAGATTTGTCGGCCTCCCACAGACAAATCTGCATCACAACAGGACGGAGCATGACTCCGTATTGTGATTTCCAAATCAGCCATCTGAATCCTCGCCAGAATGAGCTCTTTCAAACAGACAGTCTGTAGAAAGTCTGACTGAGTTCCCTCTGCTATAGTAACAATAGCATTCTTTCGACAAAGCAAGTCAGACATTGCTCAGTTTAGCAGAAATACACCTAGAAACTTTGTTTATATCATGACAACAAGATTAAAAGCAACACCTTTCTCTAAATCCTAATTGGAAAGTTTCATGGAAGAAAATAAATTCAAATACACAAAAAGGCGACACCTAAATGGGTGAAGTACAAATCTATGAAAAATTAAAAAACAAAGAAACAAGAGAATGGTGAGTTGCAAATTAAATTAGATGAGATGAGCTGCATAAGAAATAGTTCCCAGCTGTAGGCATCCACAAGTCACTGTGCATGAGCAAATAAGCCTGCACACAGCCCGCTTTTTAGATCAAAATAGACAGCAAATTGATACAATCAAATCCAGAAAGCATCACCACCATAGGAGATGCAATTTCCCCCCTTTTTTCTATGATGGAGTCAGGATTTGTGTTTCTATTTTCTTTTATGGTGCCATCGTTTCCCAAACTGTTTCTTTTATGTGCCTCAGAGCCTGGTGAAAAATGGCAGAGACGCTGTATATCTTTCAGCACCAAGGATAATCCGCAGCACACACACACATTCAGTTGATATGTTGCTGTGTACTTCATTGTAGTTGCACTCATTCATTTCCTATTCAAAACAGTGAAGAGCAGCAACAGTGAAACAAGCCCCAAATGAACTCTTGTAGCACTTGGCATATGAATTTTTACTAATAAATAAAATGTGAATCCTTAAGATGATTTCTAATGTAAGGAGTCATGCTCCTGTGCTAATGCAGTTTAATGTGAGTGATGTGACAACGTCTCCTTTTCTATCAGACAGCTTGTGAGCACGGAGCTAAGCTGCAATCAAGACCGCAAATAATTTAATTTTAAACAGAAATTATGAGGAATGTCAAAGCCTTCTTCTGCTTTCATTCAGTATATTAACACCAAAGATTACAGTTTAATAAACGTCATATTCCTATATTTAAACAGTCTGTGGAAATTTGATTTTTACAGTTCAATCTCACTGAAAATATTTGTTTAACTGTGAGGAATTTCAACATCAGCTAACCTAATGAAAAGTGCATACGCACTCAAATCTCTGCAAAAACCTTTTTAATTTGCAAGCTTTTGGTCAGAGACCATCTTCGAGGCATGACTTGTCATGTCTTTTGGTCAGAGACCTTTTTCAAGGATGCCTTAAAGAAGTTCTCTGACCAAAAGCTTGCAAATTAAAAAGATTTTTGCACAGATTTGTCAGTGCGGATGCTCTTTTCATTAACTTGATACTTCACAGCTCCAGCACTTCAGCTAGGTCTGATACCGTGTGTATTTTTCTGTTTTTTGTTTTTTTTTACATCAACTAAGGTGAAATCAATGCTTCTGTTTTTTTAATGAAAGTTGTTAATTAATGTGGGCACACAGAACACCTTCCTTTCTGTTTGACTGACAAGTTTACACTATAAACCACTATATACCACTGTAAAGGTATGCCTCTATATAGTAGTGTATCTCTCTCTCTCTCTCTCTCTCTCTCTTCCTCGTCCCTCTCTTTCGCTTACTAATGAGCCGTGAGATTGACAGCTGGATTACTGAGCTGGTTTGTAATCCTTTAATTTCTCCATTTAAGATAATCACCCTCTGGATGGAGCGCTGCCTACAAACGCATGCACACACAAATACACACAATGCACAAAATATACTATGTTAATATATGAATAAATAATAAGTGTGTTTACACATTAAACAAAAATGGACAAGAGAATATGGTAAAAACAAGAGTACGCAGGCACCCTGATCAAATATAGATTCAAGGCTGAATAAATCCAAAGGACAAAGTAGAGCACAAGCCTCTATCTGGCGAGGGACCTTTTTGATATTAGAGTTTGGAGAACAAAGGCATCTTGACAGTGTAGTCTTTTAATTAAAGCGATAGAATAGCAAAAGCCCCATGGCTTCAGAAATGGCTGTACAGTACAATACAGAGTGGCCCTCTGGAGATGCGTGTAGCAGCAGCTTAGAAGGATGTATGTGTTGAGTCGAGCCAAACGTAAATCATTTTGATTGGGCCGTGTTTTTCGTCTCCTCCGGAGCTGCAGACTGAGGATATGAGTGCTGGAGAACATGCGAGGTCAAGTGGCAACACAAGGTCAACCTGCTTGGCTGTAATTTATCAATAAAGGGAGAAGCTATATGTCACGATGAGCCCCTGACTCAGGAATGACGAGGAGCTGGGGGAGAAAAACAGGGAGGCAGCTACGGTAGGTAGAGAGTCTCGCAGCTCATCACTCAGTAAACACATAATGTAAAATATGCACATGGTGGATGCAAAAATCATTTGGTTTCAAGGCTGGTTCAAACACACAGCTATCCTGCTAAAATATATATTTGTGTCTGATACGGTGGAGTTTGTGGAAATGTCATGGTGAGCTTCACAAGTGCACCAGAAACTGGATGATGATGGCCAAGAATGCCTTCAAATGTGTGATCTTCAGCACTGGGCAGAAATTAATTACTTGCGATTGCTTTTTTGAAATTCTGCAATTACATAACAGTCACTAATCCCAGTAACAATCCATTACTTTGAAATTTGTGAGTCAGCTTGTAACGCGTTGATGCGTTTGCATCAGTGAAACGTCGTCCTTTCGTACGTCCTGTCAGAAGTTCGGCAAACACATATTTCTTATCAACATAAAGTTTAACTGCAGTTGTTTGTTCTTCTTTTAGAGAAAATAAACATTCCACTTCGTTTAATAGTGACGCGAGATTCAACAGTGTTCCAACATCAGCGGCAGCCATCTTGGTTGTTTACGAAAATGCCTCAACGACATTCCTCTGTCGGTCATCGTATCAAACCCCGTATTAGATAAACAGCCAGATGAATCTGCCAGAGCAAATAAAACATGAGCGTGCAGATTTTTCTGGTTCCCAGACTGGTGATGAATGATAGATTACAGTTTTCACACAACTTGGCAAACACTGGCGAACCTGTTGCTCTACCTCCGTCTCCTCCTGCCCTCAGTCTCCAACTCACCTCCCTCACCTGACTTCTTGTCCAGGAGGGAGACTGCATGGGTCGGAGGACTTGTGAATCCTCTCCAACTGCCTGAGTTGCTAGAGATCCATTCCAGATTGATTATAACAAGCGGCACAGGACTCTAAACATCCAGGCTGGGCTTGATGGAGGTCGACTGGAGAAACTAACTGGTATAAGTCACATAGGTAGATGGACAACAGAAAAATAAATGAGGTCTATACAAATGTGAATACTTGCTCTTCATTTCCCAATGCATTTCCTTTCTTGGAAGAAGAAAGCTTGGCATGACTCAAAGCCAATCGCAGCTTTGAAAAGCCACACTTCAGGCTGATGATAACGGAAATGGAAAATTGGTTCAAACTGAGCTTTTCCACAGTATTTTCCGAGAGCCAAGGTTTGCTCTGAGCTGTTATTCTCTTCTTTTCAGTTTCCTTTGCAGGGTTACTGTAGTAAAAGCCCTATCTTTTTTCTATTAATTGTAATAATTATTATTTACCTAATCCACCTAAATGACACTGAGGTACGCACTGTCATGACAATACAAACAAGCAGGATAACATGCAAGTGAATAATTTAATACACTGAATACTGAAGGCCTGATTTGTATTCAGAGGCATGTAAATCCTGCAAGTCTAGAAGAGGGCGGGGGAACCTTTGTAATGAACTGGTAGATTCTGGGTTACACTTACAGCTAAAGGTGAAACAGAGGTCTCCTAGTGGGAAAATTATTCATTTCTGCACTGCAACAAAAAAAAAAGCCAATAGAGTCTTAATCAAGGCCACCGATCATTAAAGTGCACAGAGATGCAAAGGGCTAATACTCATTGATTGTGAGGAACAGTGGTCAATTAAAAAAAGGTTTTCGATAACAAATGCAAATAGTATTCAGAGAATACAAGGTCATCAATGTTAGATGTGGTGTTTGTTTCCTCAAAAGACAGCTTTTTGCTTTCTGCTTGCTTGCTTTCTTTGATAGTATATGTTAGGAGAGGCATCCAGCAGGAGAGTTACACTGTAAATTGGAGACAGTTTCTAAGAAATAAGAAAGAAGCACCACTTTAAACTTTGCCCATGAATATTATTTTTTTCTAAATTTGCCCTTCTCAACTCCAGGAATACAGTAGTAAGTCTCCAGTTCCTCGTCCAACAGAGTCTCTTTCTTATCCGTTAATCCCTTGCCAAGGACTCTCTTTTTTGGCTAACACCATCAAAAGTGCCTAGTTTCTTCTTTTTTTCCTTATAATCACTCCATGATTTAACCCATAGCCGCCAGCTCTTGCAGATGCAATCTGAGGGCTGATAATATCGCGGTTAGCTCCGTTTGAAGGTCAGAATTCAGGGCACAATTAGCTCACCTCTATTTTGTGAGGAAATGTAGATCTACTGCATAATCTCACCCAGCAGAGAGCAAACACAGACCGTGCACGGCGCTTTAAAAATGCTGCAGAGAGACTCGGGCGCCTGGGTTCGTCTCTGACTGCTTCTCAGCATTCTAAATGCAAGGAGGTCAAGATGAATCACGCCTGTCTCTCAGTGGACACCACATGGAGAGGCAATGAAACTATCTGTGTTGTAATGAAGCTCCATGAGAGCACATGCCATGACCCAGCGACCAACCATCAGACTAAAGTTAATACCAATACACAGTGAGAGGAATTCAGTGGAGATCAGCGTACTAGAACTAATAAAATTCACATGGAAGCCCTGACAAGAGGCAATAATATTTCTGCTGACAGCCGGTTACCATCTATCAAAACCCCTTTTTTACTTAGTACCTCCACTGAGGAAATGACTACAAAACAGGATGAAAAGCATTGTGCCGTGGCATGTACTATATCTTGGGTGGCTTGCTTGATGGAATTGGCTCAGCATGTATGTCATGTTGTGGGGAGTTTGAGGGATATAGGAGCGTAGCTTGGTTTGGTGAGAAGGCAGGCGAGATAAAGAGAAATGATGTGGCTCATCTTCTGCACCTGTATTCTATCAGCTCGCCGCAGACTGCAGGTCCTGGCTGCAGAGATGAAAGACTCTCTGGAGGACAAGAGAGACGTTCATGAGTCAGAAGGAAAATGGCATCCCGCTTATCAAACGCCTGGAAACGTAATCCCACTCCCTCCATTCCCCCCCTCTTCCCCCCCTCAGTTCTTGGGTCTGGATGTATTTATGAAAGCCCTGTCACTTTGGATAGTAGGTTAGGAGTCAGAAGTTCTCCACGGCACAGCGAACGCCGAGCTGGCTGTTTCAAAGCAGATATGGCTCCTTGCCAGATTTTCCTGCTGCAGTCTAATTGGGGTCATGTTACAAGTCATTTTGGATGTGTAACTTTTAGAGATGGAATTAAACAATAGGAGATCCATGCCGAAAGCGTATAGCCGAGGAAGGCATGATCCTCCTTAAATTAATCTTTTAGATTAAAGTACAGTGTGTGCGATTTTTTTCCCCAGCATGGACTGCGGCAGTTTTAAAATGCAATAGAAAGACTCAATTTTAAATTAAAAGCCCTGGGATGAACGAAGCAAGGAAAAGACACCCGATTGTAGATTCTTTTTTCATAGAGCAAGTTCACCTCCTGTGATTTAAGAGACAACACAGGGACTGAAAATGAAAACAAGCCTACTGTCTTTAAAGGGGCAGTGTGGACTCAAGGTGGTACAGCACAGGCTTTATGAAAAGATCTTGTATGTTTGGTTAAGGAATACAAGCAATCTCTGGTGATGCTCCCTGCCAGAAACCATTAAGTTTTCATCATTATTTTTGATCTCATTTGCTCACAAGAAAGTGGCCCTCTGCTGCATTTTTAAAACCCGCCATTGAAAAACTGAAATCGATTTTTCTCCAAAAACAAGGTTTCTGCAGTCCAGTGAATCCATCAGAGTCATTTTCTTTGTCACAAAATCATGCCGACATATAAAATAAAAAAAATGCAGTCAGACAGGCGTCTAAGTCACACAGAGCAGTGTTGTTCACTGTCTTTCAGGACTGGCGAGGGGCAAAGGGTGAAACTCATCACTGCTGCCTTTCTCAAATATGCGTTGACAGTGACTTAAAGAGACACTATCCTGACTGAACAGTATTTCAAATCAATTTCTTTTGTGCTCAGACCACATCCCCTTGTCCGTGTTCCTAGGTGTCTGTTCCGGCTCTTGGAGCGAGGTGATGGTTTACACAGCGATGTGCAATCACTGGAATATTTCTTTTCATGGCTTATCTGCCCACAGCGGGAATCTGCACGGACCACGGCTCGAGGCCCGGCTGTCTGCTTGCCTGTGTGCCACAGCCTCCCCCCTCCAATCCTGACCCAGCTCTCAGACAAACATCTCCATGGGAGCATGGGATGATTTATTCAGCACAACTTAGCGGCAGCACAGAGATTTGTGAGTTAGTTAAACAAAGGTCTTTTATGGTCAACCACAAAGCCATAACAGCCTTTTTAACCTATAAAGCCAGTGAAGAATGACCAAAGAGGGGCACTGAATGAAGCATTACAATTCAAAAATGACCTTTTAAGTCTTGACCAGACACTTTACCTACAGGGGACACGATAGAAAAGAAGCAAGGTTAAAGGACCATACCAATGTTTTGTACTGTAGTGTATTTCCTACTAAATCACTGCTGACTATTTTCAAAGTCATGCTTTTGTTGTTGTCCCTTTCTCAAGGCAGTAGCATTGCTTTCCATTAATTTGCATTTTTTCACTATGCAGTGAAAAACAAGTATCTCAAAGTTTAAAGAAAAATACATATTTTAGAGTTTTGGAGATGTCTGTCTTCTCTCTAATATAATGGAAGTGGATGGCACCCATTTGAAAAACTCAACAGCAACATCTCTTTCCACAAATCATGACCCGGTTACTCAAGACAATCCACAGACCTTCTTGTGAGTTCACATAGGAACTATTTTCTTTCTACCGAAACTATACCCGCCAACCGTATGATCATACGGAGCCCGCTGAGCCAGTTTCCCCCGGACACTACGCATCGTCCCAGCAAGAACCGGCGTGCAGCGTCCTCTTGGCCCAACGTGCCCGCCGAGCCACCTCACAAACAACAGTGTCAGTGGCAATGACGGTGCGAAGTGTCGTGGTGATCCGGTCTTTCACTGAACTAAGACAAGCTTAATTTCCTGTTAACGCATCGCAAAACACACTTCATTCAAACTCGACAGAACTAACACTCACCAAAACCGTCTTGGTTAGTCTTTCCACTGTTCCAACTACCGCCAACTCTGGGTTGGTCAGAATAAAATGAATTCAGCGAGTTAGATGAGAAAATATTCTGGCTCCACATGCTGTTTTTCCCCGCGGCCTCTCCCTGGCGTTGTCCGCTGAACGAGAGTCTGTCGCAGAGCAGCGCCTCACTCATTAAATCATCATTACATCGCCAAAAATCCCCCAAAAAATCAAAAAAAACCAAACACAACCGGCGATGGACTTTTGTCAAATTAGCCAATATATTTGTCCAATCATCCAACCCATCCACTGTATTGCCAGATAACAGACACAAGCCAGACAATAAGAAACGCAGAAATTAAAGAGGTAATCAAACAAGTTTAATGTATCTATAATTTGATTTACAGTCTATAGTGAAATGAATACAAACCAATGGCTTCCATGAAGGTAAACAAAGGAGAACAAATGGCTTTCCAGTCCAATCAACAGTAAACAAAAAAGCAGAGAACAGTGTGCAAAATCTACTTTTTTGCCACAATGCTTGATTGATTTAAACACTATAGCCATGAAAAATGTTCAGCAGTAATGGAAAGAGTGATATAACACATTCAATTAACTCAGATTGGTGTTAATGAATTTGACTTAAAAAGTTACATGCAGTCATTTCTAAATTACCCAGACACAATCAAAACAATAAGACCGAAGAAAAACAACTCAGTGAAAAGCGCTGCAGTCCACACATTGTTCAGCCACTGGAAACGGAGGCCTGGTTCACACTGCACCTGCTGGGCCACAGCTCTTTAGTCCTTCCCCCATCGCTCACTGTCCATCTCTCCAGGGAGACAACAACCACAGCCCACAGTGGTCCAGCAACCCCCTAGCCGGCTCTGGAGCATCCCAGACCCTCCCTCATCTCATCCGCAGCACATTCATTTTCTTGGAAAGTGACAGTTTCAGGTTATACATATTGTGGCGTTAGTATTAAAGGCTTCCTCCTGCTTCGTATCCCACTGTACAGGAAACAGACCTTCAGCGAGGCAAGCCACTGCACATTCATCATTGCATGAGGACTTATCCCTTTGAGTGGCCAGTTGGGAGGACAGCATTGGCTCTCAGATTGATTTTTCACAGAGAACAAACACAGGGAGAGACAAAATGAAAGCGAGAGACTGGAAGCAAAGGTAATATGGGATCAAAGCTGGAGCTGGTGTAGCACATAAGCTAAATCAAATTGATGCAGTTGAGCTTTGCTGTAACCTTTTTGCGAATGGAAGTGTTAGCAGCTAATATGTAGACCAGGACATGTCACATGTGTGCAACACCCCCCCGAGACACATGTGCACATTGTAACACACACAAACACTGAGGAGGAACCAACATACGTTATATTTCGAGACACATCACCCACTGTTAACGTTGTTTGGGTCGGTAAGGACGCCTCAGCCCATTTCCAAACAGGCAGAAACCTTGAGCCTCGAGCCCCTTCAGGCAAACTCGCTCCCCACTGACCGGCTCCACTGTCCTTGTCAGCCTCCTAAATAACAAAATAACCTCCAGAATAATTCAATTGTTTTGCTCGCAGCCGGAAAATGCTCAAACAGCTGTTACAATGAGAATGCCATTACCTCCTGGCAAAAAGCATTTCACGTAACAGTAGACAAATATTTGGCTATAAAAGCAAAGTGTCAGGGGAGAGCTAAACCTATTGTACACTCTTGTGAAGATGTTGCCTGCAAATGTGAGTAACAGCATAGAGTAGTTTACAGGAAAGAAACAGGAGGAAGTGTGTAACAACCTAAATATTGGGCCCATATAACCAAAACCTTTTCCCTAGACTTTTATAGCAGAAATCCACAGTGTCGATATAAAAACCTGCAAAATGCTGAGCACTCCACATCCTTTGGGTCATTTCTTCATGTTGCAGTTGTAGTGTAGAAGTTTAGATCAAACATGGTCTATTTGATAGAGGTGCATTTCAGAGAATGTCAAAGGTTTTGTTTACTTGTCAATTATGCAAATCGGGAATGTAGGATGTGAATTCACGGGTTTTTTTCCCCATTATGACAAAGATTCACCCGCAAATAGCAGAGACACGCTGAAGAAACTATGGCATCTTTTCAAATGGAAGGAGATGAACCTCACAGTAGATTCAGTACACTGCCTGCTCTGAAAAGAAATGGAGCGAATGAAAACAGAATTGAATTCCTCTGAAAAAGAGAAAGAATAAAAGGGCTGGAAAATGTATTACAATGAACACTGGGAATAAAATAAACGTTTTGGGCTTCCAGCTGCAAACACGCAGAGTAGGCAACAGGCCATTTAAATGAGTCTGTCTGCTGCTTAGTCAATCAAAAAAGAAGAAATGTATTTTATTTTTATTTTTTTCTGCAATCAGTGTAATTTAGGTGTTCATTCATCAATGAAACTCCATATCGAATGACAACTCTTGAGCAGGATGCATGACACACCTGCTGTCACGTAATGTTTAATAATATCGCAAGATTTTTTTTTTTTCAACCCAAGCTGCAGCACAACTGGATCTCCCTTCTTGGATATGTGCATGTATGTGCTCATGATGAACTGCTTATGTTGCACAGCCCCAACCAGAGTGTGTCCTGACCTTGCGATGGAGAGCCACGCGCAATAGCACATGCCGTGGTGTATGTGCGAAGACACACACTTACTCTCTCAATCACACTTCACACTATGAGGTTGGGGACACATCTGGGCAGAGAAGAGAAAATACCATCAGTCAATAAATGAGATCCAGCAGCGGCAGACTTACCTTTGAGAATGCTCTGGCCGTGCAGTACGTCTCTCGAGACAATCACTGTGTAGAAGTTCTGGGAGAAGCCCGGTCTGCATGGGGGTTTGAGGGGCTGGCCTGCCTTACTCCCCTGAGGAATAAAACAAGACGGCCTGTTAAGCATTGGCAAATTGACTCGCGGCCACAGGGTCACAAGCTGATCTCGCAGCTTCAGACTGATATTGAACCTCACAGTCTCTCTGGCTACAGTGAGTGATTTGCTTCAGACTACAGCATGCTGCACTTGGGCCGTCGCAGTGTGGAAATCCACATCTGGGGCTACACCTGCTTTAATTCGCTGAAGTGAAACACTAAGTCTCATGAGACGCACTGAAATACTGAACAAAGCTATAATGTAGGCACTAATCATCATCATCATCATCATAATTATTATCGTCCTTACAGATGTTATCATCGTGATCATCATGAGTTGAATAAAATAAAAATGATGACACAAGTCGTGATAATGACATAACCATTATAGATATGAGGACTATTTTATCCGAAACATACTGAACATACTGCCTGCTGACTGAGTGTGAGAGCAGGAGAGCACAGAGAGTCTGTGCATGTGTGAAAGAGACTAAAGAAAGAAGCCAAACGCATAAAAAAATCATACAGTTGATATACAGGCACAGTTGTAGGCACACAGCACTTCCAGCAGGCATTTCACTCTCCACTGAATGCAGTTGCAGCGATGCTTCACATTCATTATCCCTTCAATCTGTTTTTATAAAGAAAATATGTTGCACTTTGTTGCATGACCGCACACCAACAAAGCTCAACAAACTATTACTGCACATATACGGGATTTTAGAGCATTATGTGCCCAAGTTTGAAAACAGAGTAAGGTAAGCACTTCGTAATTGCTGATGTGCTCCTTAAATCATGCGTCCTTAAATCGGCACTAAACCAAACAAGCCCAGAAATCTCGAAAAGCAGAGGTGACAGTGCGTAAACGTGCGTAAACGAAGTTGATCGCAGGCAACAGAAGGAGAAGCCACCGTCCTCCGCAATGATGCACTGCAGTTTATTCAGGGGAGAGGACGTGGAGGCGAAGGAACAGAGTTGTCACTGACTTTTTACGCCACACTTGGACGCAAATATTCTTGACCTCAAACGTCGCCGCATTAAGCTCGATTACACGCATCGTGTCGCCTCTAACGCAACACTCCGGGGGGGGGAGTGAAGCCTGCAGAGCCCGAGGAGGCACCACAGCAGTGCAGCACTTCCACAGCACAAAACACACGGAGAAATGAACTCAGCTTACCGAGGATGCGCCCACAAGTAAGGTGCACGCCAGGAGGACGGAGCCAAGGTTCATCTTTGCAAAAAACCGCGTTAGGACAAAACAAAAAACAAAAAACAAAAAAGAGAGGAAGAGATGAGTCTTCTTCGCCAAATACACCTCAGTAATTCCCGCAGCCCTGTTCTCCTCTTCTCGGGTGCCGAGTGAGAGACCGTCCCTACTTGTCTGGCGCAAAAGTGCCGCTGAGCCGGAGATGCTGCGCTCAGTCCGGAGGACGCCGGAGCTCATTGGACGGCAGCGTCACTACAACCCCTCCTCCACACAGCGTGCGTGTGCTCCCACTGAGGAGGAGGAGGAGGAGGAGGATGCCCCGTACACTTCTGGGATCTATTGGTAGGGGGGGAAAAAAAGGCATTTTCCAGGCTATTTAGATTCATATTTTCACTTCAGATGGAGCAAAGGCGGGTCCGGCGGTGTGAGCGACGACCAACCATCCGAGACTTTTCATGTGTCCGTCAGCTGACTGGAGTCTATTTCACACACCAGTTACCCCCTCTGCCCCTGATCCACGGTATAAACACGGCAGGAGCCGAGTTATTGGCTCTTTATTCAGGCTGCTTTACTTTCAAATGAAATAAAGTCCAGTGAATCAGAAGTCAAAGTGTGATGATCTACAGGAAATATGTCCATTTGGTCCAATAATCAGTCTTCACATCTTTCTAATAAAACAGGTGAACAGCATTTCACTGATGCAGGATTATTCCACATATTGTTATATATATATATATATATATATATATATATATATATATATATATATATATATATATATTACTATCTTAATGAGAGGAGAATGTATGACCAGTATAGGGTTGTATGTCTTTCTGTGCAGTAGTCTGAAATAAAGCCTGGGAAAAGTGTGAACTGTACCTTTAACTAGTCTCACAATTTAATAATGTTGACATTTCCGAAGCCTCAGATCAGCGCCTCAATTTCCATATCTGAGAGGTCATGACAATTTAATCCCATCAAAAGGAATAGGACAGTATAGCCGTGTCAATCAACACAGCCCAGTGTCAGTCACTGCCATTCACATCGCCGCTTTATTTTCAGCACTAACTCCCCCAATATTGAACAGATTTCCCTTTAACTGTATCTTCAAAATAAATTGCTTGAGGCTGATAATTACGAAGTACTCCTAGTCCTGTTGACTACAGCGCAGTGGGTGTTTCTGTCCAGAGGGAAGGATTTTTTAAGGTCAGAGATATCAGAAATACACTCCACTCATCTCTCTTCAGGGCGTTGTGCTGCTGCTTTTATTACACCCTGGAAAACTTGGCAGAGGAACAGCATGACAAGGATTTAAAACTCACGCCTTGTACAATAAACAATGTCTCTAATAAACAATGCCACATCTTCATATAAGTCACTGTCATTTCCTCGCATGGGACCGGCTGCTGTCAGGGAGGAGGGTTAAGAAGGAGAAAGAGCTTCCAAGAAAAAGTCAGAGTGAGCCGAACACATCCTCAAGTCAAAACCACTCTTGCCTGCAGTGCCACCATGTTTCCCTGCACTCAGAAGTTAGAGAAGGCCATGCACATGCTGTTACATTCACTTTAAACCTAATTAGTAACAACAGAGTACAGTGCATACAGTGACCATGGCCGGATGTCCCCCCCCCCCCCCCCCAGTCGTCTGCCTCCACAGCACAAACTCAATGATATTCATGAAATTATTGTTCTGCTGAGTTAGTACCCCGAAGAACGGCCCGACTGATACTCTGCTCAGTAAATTCCACGTGGCTCGAAGGTACCCTGCCAGTTTCGGAACGCAAGTAAATTATTCCTCTCAAGTATCGAGCATTTGCCTAATAAAAATACCATCTGGGCACTTGAAGTGAATTGGTTTAAGGCCGTGCTGAATTATTAAACAAATCTCACAAAATGGGTCCCAGTTCCCTTTTTATGGGGGGCAAAGACATTACTGTAGGAACACCTTACCAGAGAGTATACAGGCTGACAAATTCTACTGTACGTTCCATTTGTTATTTCATGAAGTGCTTTTTCTCTTTAGTGCAGTAATTTATGAAGAGTTATATGTTTCTCTTGAGCTTCTCCCAATTTTGTGGTTCCTCTCTCTGCCTCTTTTTTAGGAGGGGCTTGATTGGACACCATAATCCAAATTTATTGACAATATTTTCATTCATACATTTTGTTTTGAGAACTGCACATTTACAACAGCGCAGTCTTTTAAATTGCATTTATCACCAAGACACAGGGCTCATTGGGAATTTAATGATCCTGCTTGAATAAATTAGGGGCAACCAGTGCATGATCACTTAGGTCTGATACCAGTATAATAATTAGGGAAGATATTTAACTTACTAAATATTTATTTTCATGACACACTTGTTGCTCAGTTTTCACCCTCTCAGTCCCACTTCTTCTTCCTCCATCTGTTTAAGTGAGACTTGCTCATGAATTGATCGATTGGTGTATCTAGAAGTCAACTTACCAATAGCTCTGATCCTTCAGAGCCAAAAACAATTTCCACACAGTGTAGTTAACTAAATTCAAATCACACTACTTTGCTTCTGTGAAAAAGTTCATTTATTACCAATGAAACATAGCAGCACAGATAACCAACCTGGTCAGCTGCCTGAGTTTAAAATAATGGAGAGATAAAGACTGATTTCTGTCACCCAGCACAACGTTTTACAATGTTCAGAGAAGAGTAAATAATGGTTGAAATCAATATTCAAATATGAACTTTTGTCTCTGACAACAGTTTTAGTTTGTAAAATAAAATCGATCCGAACTATTAACTGAAAAAACCCACAATTTTTGCAAAGACGATAATTTCAAATTAGGTTAAACAGAAGAACCATTTACGTATAAAAGGAGAACCAATGTTATATACCATGAAGGAAATAATTAAAAGTAAAATAAATAATAAAATAAACAAATTAGCCTTTTTCTCTCTTTCTCTATCTTTCAGCAATGTAAAATTGACAATTCATAACAAATAGAAAGATTCCAGGAGTGCACCACATTTAGCTAGGAATGGACTTTTTTAAAACAGTGCTACTTGTTAAAATAAATTAACATAATTAAACATAAATAAATATGTAATGCTAAATATATCAAACAGCAACTTAAAATTTGCATGTGCTAATTTGGTGCCTGGGACTGTTGTTTCGTGGTGTCACACTATCGCTGTATGTCACTCAGTTGGGTTTTCTCACCCTCATATTCCTGCTACAAACCTCTCAATAAATCTCTTACGGCCCTCTCATTTACGCCCGTCTTTGTCACTCTTTCCATTTCAAACTGTTGTTCTCCCTTTCTCTAAAAGGACATCAAATGTTACCTCTATCGTAGTTTCTAATTGTTACTTTCATTCTTTCTCCCTTTTGTAAACACTCTGAAAGTCTGTTAAAACAGACAGATTGGTCATTTGAAACTAGAACCATTCCACTCCACTGTTCGATGATTTGGGATAATACCCCGGGCTCCAAGCTTTCCTCTGTTCCACAAAAAGGTTTTTGATGCTCCACACTCAACTTGCAATGTCTTGTCTCAATTGTTCCTTCAAACAGTTTTTAGCACTTGAGCCTTTGTTGAGTTGGTTGCCCTCCAGTTCCAACACAAGTTTTTGTAGAACCTCAAATGTGTACTTTAAGTTTGTTGGGTTGAAGTCCAATGAGTACATGAGGCCAAATAAAATGGAGAGTGCATTAGCAATGTTACCAAGGTCATGAAGCATTTCCACACCATCGATGATTATTCCAACATCTTCCAAGTCATCTGAGGGTTTGGCACTTTCCTTCTTTAGGGCGAAGATTCTCAGGATCGTTTGATCACCTCCAGGTCGTCAACATCCTCAAAAACAGAACAAATAAACCTTCAGCCAAAACACATACACCAAAGCCTGATATATCTTATTCTTCTGTGCCATAGCCTTCTGTTGTTCTCCAAAAACTATTAAAAATAAGCCTATGAGTCACTCCGCTGCACTGGGTGACATGTTCCTTCATTGCAAAGCGTTTGGTCTCGTTAAATTTGTTTAGAAACAGCTCCAAGAAGTACAAAGAACGATCACATTTTCAATCCCAGAGTAATTCTGTGGACAGCGGAGGCCAAAATACTTACAAGGTACTCCCTTATGAGGTTTGCAGGTTCCTCGTAAGGGTAAACAGTTATTGCTTTCAGTATGCAGGCACTTCTTGTTTCAACGACGTCATTCTGCAGCAAGGAACATGGGAAATGTGTAAGATGGGTGACAAATTTCTTGTACTGTGCAGCAATTAACACTAGAGATGTATCACTGCAGGAGAAATTCGTCAGGCTCCCACCTTTTTAGCATGCAACTTCCAAGCATAATGATAATCCAAGCAACATATATACAGTATATGCATGTTTTCATTATATCCATATGTAGCACAATAAGCAACAATGACTGCAATCCAAAAAAGCCAACCTGCTGTTACAAAGAAAGAAAATAACATATTGCAACTTTTTTTGAGTGTGCTGTATTTTAGGATTGGCTAGTGAGGTTAGAGTGAACTGGATGCCCATCAAAGTCAACAAGCAATTTATTGATCTTTGAGATGTCTGACTTCAAAGGGCATTCCAAGTTTTATATGAGCATGAGCAATTTGATTATGTGCATGGACAAAGGTTGTCTGCAGCCAAAGTGCAGCACAGCCTTTACACTTCCACATTCATGTAACTGAAAATGAAACACAAAACAATAAAATTACTGTCCCATATTTGAGTTGTACATATTTAATTTAACCCACAGTGTTAATCTTTCAGATAAACTTCATTAGAGACTTAAATACTTCTATTTAGTACATTAATCTGTCATTAAATGATAAGTGGTACTTACCAATACTGAAGAGCCACAAATAAACTTAAACCATCCAGCTCGGAAATGTTCTTCAAGACAGAGACGTCCTGTAATAACACATTCACCAGACTTGTGATCAGAAAATAGTTAGAACTAGAAAATATATAGAAGAGGCACACTGAGTTTTCTAGTCCTGATTACATTAAAACGTGACAATGATAAATTATCCAATACATTATCTGCAGACTGGTAAAACAGCAAAAAGTTTTAATGATTATTAATTAACGGTTGTGTGTTTTGATGCATTTCAGATATTGCTGGCCCAACCCAACAGATTTATTCAACACTGCCAACAACACAGCTACACAAGCACCAACATTTAAAGCCCAACTGGGATTAAATCCATACTTTTTACCTGCTACAGTAAATTACAGTCCTGTACTCTCCCTTATTCAAACAGTTTCCTGCTGGATGAAAAGCTCAGAAACACCTTTACTGCTCCGTGGCATGAATAGTTCATTCCTGTCCCTACATTCACACAAATCTATCTACACAAAACTCATAAACTTTGCTTTGCTCGACGGACTGCATCACTTATTTTTCACAAACTGCAGCGCACAGTTCCAGTTTATATCCCTCACCCAGCTCCGGCCCCGCAGCGCCGCCACTCCCTCACTCCTCTGCCGGCTTACCTGCTGCACACCGCAGCTACACCTGGTGCCTCAGACATCTTTCTGTCCTTCACCTGCACGTTAATTACGTTTGTCAAACTAAAACCTCCCTAAATTAAGTGAAACAGAGCTGCTTTCGGAGGAGGTCGCGGTTTAGTTGCAGCTCTTCGTGTGTTTCCGCTGGCTAGCTTCATGTTACCGGACATATTTCCAATATGTCTGCGAGTAATATTCACTAACAGGATCGATATCTCTTTCTGACAGCGTGCCGACATGAAAACCTCACAGACTGCATTTAAAAAAAAAAACATACTTACTCGGATATTTACTGGGATGTTGCTGAAGTCTAGATCCCGCGACAGTCTGAAGTCTTCCCGCTCCCGCCATGCTCCCGCCATGCTCCCGCCATTCACGTAGGAAGCTTCTGAGCATTCGCAACGTCTGTCCTACGGGAGCTCAGCTAGGACATTCTTAATGTGGCGTTTGAGAATGTGCGATTTGTCACGTTGTGTCATATCAAGCGGCTTTAACAAGTCTTCAGTGTAAGTTATACCTGCTGAAGTGGACTAGGTATTAAAAGCAAACACAGATATATTAATTAAGTGCTGTATATGTGCATTTATTTAATTTAACAACTCACAAAGTTGATGAGTCAGATGAGTAAATGTTACTTTATGTAAATGTGAACAAGATCCAGATTAAATGACAAAACAAGGCCTTTGTCCATACCCACATAGAAGTCAAAAGATCTGCCAAGATCTTGTTTCCGTGTTGTTACTACCTCCAACATTGTCCCATTGTTCCGAGATCATACCTTTTACACAGAAGGTGAGGCGGAATAACAGCCTGTCTTTCCCATGTAAAATGGGCTATTTACTACTTTGTTTGAGAATCCCCTTGAAAACAACATGGGGTTATTCCTTATAAAGAATTTCCAACAAGGTTAAGGGACCTTCGTTGTTATGGTTACAGTAATAATCACGTGGTTTGGGACTGATCGTGATTATGGCTAAAGAAACCAATGTTGACTATTGGTAGGAAATGGGAAAGAAACATTGTGTTGTTTCCCGTGTTATCTTTTGTGGACCCATCCACCCTGACCGCCTTCCTCTGCTGACTTTGTCGCCCGGTAACAACTTGACTTCCTCCTTTGCTCCCGTCGAGGTTAACCCTAAGGAGGGCTTTGTCACTTGAACACTTCTTGGGAAGTGTTTTGTTTGCATTATTTTCACCAATGTGATTTATGGGTTATGAGGCGTGTCGGAGCCCATAGTTTCACCAAAAACCGCCCAGCCTTCACTTGTCAGCGTGGTTACTGTTTTGCAATAAGCTATCACATTTAAGACCTTCAGGATTCTAATAAAATGCATTTTAGTGCTATGTGTACATAATCAATCATATAACTTGAAGGTAATTATTCACATCAAATGTTTCTTCATTCAACAGCCTTGGTAATCCCAAAAAGAAAATGTGCAATACATCCAGATTTGAAGGTATAAGAGATTCTGAGAAGCAGATAAAAGAAAGTCGAACAAAAACACTTTTATCTCAGTGCAATCACATTTCACTGTTCTGTTCCTTTGTGTTAACAGACAGTTTTACATTCACTGAGGAGTATCCAATTAGTAAAAGGAAGTAATTAGCAGTATCATTTTGCATCTTTTTTGTGAATCTTTACACCTTCACTGTGAATTTTAACATAATTTTTTTGTCATCATTGGTTAACATGGACTCCTGCCAAACATTCATGTATGCATGATATTTTATCAATTCAGAAATCTTCTTGTCTATTAACACTAATGATATTGCTATTTTTTAAAAGCCCATTGTATAGGTGCTAATGTGAATGTAGAGAATTAGTTATAAGCCTGCCTGTTCATTACTCATTACTATTATTAACCCTGCCAAGCAGATGAATATAGCTGATAAAATGAGAACCTAAAGAATTGATATCATGCCTGGACAGATAATCTACTGTACACATCATTTCATCCCCATGAATGCACAGTGGGACAGAATCAGTATGTGTGAACTTTGCTTTGAGCAGATGTAGTGTAGTGTAAAAGCCACACAGAGTTCATCACCGCAGCGCTCACAGGGATGCCACTGATGATGCAACTATTGCAATGTTGTCAGCCGTGCGGGGACGTAGTACTACTTGCCGTGGATATGAAACTTTCCTCACTGCTGACCAAGGAGAAAACTTCACAGACATTTCCAGAGTTATGTGACAGCGTGGTAAAATCAACAAAACTCTCCAGATTAATTTACTCTCAGAAGGAGAAGAGAATAGCTTTTCAAAAATGTGCATTTTTGAAATATCTGGATGGTTTTTAGGCTCTTCAATGACACATGTGATTCAAAGGAAACAATACTGCAGCAGTTGGCAGTGTGTCTTATGATGCCTCTTCAATGATTTCAGCGACAATGTATAAAGTAGAATTTTACTGAGAGTTTTTCTACACTTGATGCAACTCTTTTCAAATCATGTTTTTCTGTGTGCAAGACACACAATATCAGTGGAATACAGCACACTATATTATGGAAACACCCACAGTGCATTAAGTACTGAAAGGTCAAACTTCGGTAGTAGTAACCACATATTGTTTTTTCCCTGAAGATTCAGAATGACGTTATATTAAGTGCATGAAAATCAAATTGATGCACACGACAAAACTGAAGAGAGGCAAAGGAAGGCAAGCTCCATTTATCTGCAACACAAATTCTGCACAAACTCAACAACACCAAATCTCAGACTTTCAGGAACTGCTGTTTTGTTTTTACCTGCTACTCCTGAATGAATTAAATATTGATATGTGCACAACAGAAATGCCTGAAGACCACAGGAAGCAAATGATCCGTCAGTAAAAGACCTAAGTAAACATTTACTCAACACCTTGAGACGAGCAAAGGATGCAAAATTAATATAAAGCAATTTCACCCATGATCTGATTTTTTAATTTAGCTAAGATTAGATAATATTTCTGTGCTCTGTTCCAGTGAGTTTAACACAGATTTCCGTAGTACAGTGCAGCAGATTTTTCTGCCTCCACAGGGGACGGACCGTAGAATCCAGATAACAGGGAGAAATCAATAGGTAGTGGGTCTGTTTTTATCAGATACTATACGACTGTGGTCCAGAAGTAATGACACAAGGCTACGGCTGCTCTCCATATTTAACACAGAGGGATGAGCCCCTGCAGATGCCTGTATCCCTAACCTTTTGACTGCCATTTCAATATACCATGATTGCCTGATAGGCGCACGGAGAGTGGCTCGACGGTGATGGATGACCATGGATGTCATTTGATTTTCATTTGAACCGGAACATCAGAATCTACTCCGCCTAATTAACCTCTCTGTCTGTTTCCACTTGGCAGACTTCCACAGCCCATGTGGAGCGGAAAAAAGCTCTGAAGCTAGTCTGTCTAGTGTAGGAAGCCCATTTATATACTGTACTACAGACATGTCGCAGCGAGGTGGTCGCACGGATGTTGGGCATATGAAGCGCGGGACTTTGACACCGGAGACTGAGATTCCCCGTGTGGTTAGGTTTATGAAACAAGAGCGCTTTGGTTACAAGAATGTGGTTTTGGTTAAATTGAATACAGTGAATACGTCATGTTTCATCCTTCAATTCAGCAACTGCTGACTTTTTCATATTTAACTAAGACCATGATCTTTTACTAACAGAAAAAGTGCAGAAAGATGGAATCATCCTTTAGTTGCTATGAATTGGATATTGTATTGCAAGAGTGGATATTGCTGGGAATACAAATGTTATCAGTGGACATTTTACTGATACATTCAGAATTTTCCAGTATTTTAATCTAGTATCACCCCTTTTTTTGAAATTTGGCAATGTTAAAGACCCTGAAATGCTTTTTTTGTTATTCTGCTAAAGTTATAGCAGTTTTAGTTTTTGTACTAGAGAGATTTCTGTGTTTAAGTTTTTCTCTGAGCTCGTCTCACTACATTTTGTCACATACTCCCACACACCAATCAGGATTTCGCAGTATTTTAATCAAAATGTGATGACATTTGGTGAATTGTTTGGTTACCGACAGTCAAATCTGATCAAATCACATCCACACAGTCCTGATGAGGCAGATTAGCTGAGTTTTTTCACTGTTGAACTCCTAAATATTAAATATTTAATGTTATAGAGGATTTGAAACCATGTTTCCAGGGGTTTTTAATTAACATTAATGATGTTAACTAATGACATTAACCAATATAGTCTTTTTATTTCACGCATTCTTACTACTTGTCAATACCTGGCGCTTACATTACTCATGATGAAACTCGACCGCCAACACTTCTGTCAGAGATTCCGGTGTGTTATGCTTGTTGCAGCTAATTTAGCCTCGAGCCGCTATCTTCAAGCAGAAATGGTAAAGCTGGTAAACTCACTTCTTTCCAACTCTACATCCTCAGATGCTTTTGATTTTCAAACTTGTATCTTCAGCATCAACTGATTCTGACTCGGGCGACATCCCAACACATAAACACAGAGCTGCAAACAGATTTTGATGAAGACAATTGGTAAAGGTTAGACTACATATGGATGCACTGTATGTATTCACTCTACTGTATGTGTTGTGTGTGTGTGTCTCTGTGTGTGTGTGCATGTGTGTGGGTGTGTGTGGGTATGTGTGTGCGCACTGATATTTCAATGTTTAAGAAATGTTTTTGGAAAGCTGAAGTACTCTCTAGAGGCAATATAATTACTCTTATTACACACTGTGTAGTTGCATTAGGCAAATTCATACTTGCTTAAGCAAAGAAATGCAAGCACAGCTTTTACATGACTGCATTGTGTAGAATGGCATGGGGAGGCTTAATTAATAAAAGAAGCAATCTTGAGGGAAGTTCTATTCAATAACGGCAGCCCCGCAACTTTTAAATGTCTCTAAGAAAAAATGCAATAACACATAGAACTGTTGTGTGAATAATTCAGAAGCAGAATGCATAAATAGTGGATTAGGCTTGATTTAATTATGTCTGTGTGAAAGCAGAGCCTAGCGTTAAACAAACAAACACAGGCAACCGGAATGAGGCAGTTCAGCACCCAAGTGGCAAGGCCTTGCAAAGGAGCCAAGAGCAGGCTTCTGCAGAGATCAAACACAACTAGCAGCATTTATCTGGGGCCAGACAGATAGACAGGTACAATAGACACAGCTCCTATTTTCACTGTTGCGTAGAGAATTGGATGTGATTCTCTCACAGGAGTGTATCCAACATCATTTTCATGGGAAGATCATTGTATTGTTTACTTCATAACACCATCCTCTGTATTCTCATTTGCACGCATCAGGTGATATTTACTTCACTTTGATGGAAAACCAGTTTATTATGCAATAATGGTCTTATGATGGAGGACTGTTTCCCTGAAAACTTCTATATTGTCCAATCTATGCCTGTTATAGAGTTGGAGATGCATGCATGCTTGCTGCATACACCTCCAACATTCTTTATCTGGTGCAGAATGCAGTCAGCACATTGGCCTTTATTGATTTTCTGTAAGCAAATATTAGAAAATGGCATATGAATAGCTGTATTACCATAGAAATAAGTCTGCCTGGGGGAATATGGTCACAACATTAACATCTACATGGGCACTCATGATTCTCAAGCTAAAATTGATCACATCACATCATTCAGAGCTACTATTTCAACAGTGATAAGACTGCAGTTCATTTGCAAGTGGCAGAGGCCTGAATGAGAGCAGATGTAGCCAACCTGAGAGGGATATGGGGAGAATGTGAACTGATTGCAGTTATTCTCTGGGCAATGGAAACCAATATGAGGAGCCAACAGTAAGCTTCGTCTACATGGGCTGAATGGCTGATTGAGTTCGGGTGGAATAATGGGACTTGGCAACGAGGCAGGGAACACCCCTTTCATCCACAGCCATCCACTTTCATTACAAAATACCTTTGAAACCAGCAGCACATAATCACACCTGAAACCTGATCAGAGGGGGAAAAATTGTTACTATTCACAAGAAGCATTATTCAAAACTTCCAGCCAGGTCCGCGTTGCACTCACAATGCATTCACAGATGTAAAAGTTTGACAATTTGATTTATGCAAATGCATCTTCACTTCTATCGTTGTCCTTGCATTCAATTTTCCAGTTTCCATAGCGCAAGCATTGGCATCTTTTTAGAAACCATGTTCTATTTGCAAATGTTGAAATTAATGGATTCTTTCTGTCAGGAGCCGTCAGCCATACAGCCTCCTGCAGCATCTCTCATTGGAAATACGTTTAAAACTGTGTATGGGCGTCATACATCTTACCCTATTTGAATTTGCACTGCCCTCTGTGTCTCCTTCCAGGTAGAGACATGAAATATTGACTGTTCTCATCTGGGCCCTGCAGCCCCCAGCCCGCATTAAACCACCACCCCCAGCTACTCCGCTATCAAAGTGCTGGCGCAGCAAAGTGGAGAGAGCGAACAGTGAACGAGCAGGAGGCAGATTTATGGGGGGGGGGGGGGGGGGGGGCGATTCAGCAGAAAGGCACGCAGGACAAAAAATATGTAAATCAGTAAGCAGTCGCAAATTATGCGTCAATAAAAGATCATGTGGGGTGCTATTAGATCCATAAGACCTATAATAAGTGAGAGAATAGGCAAATGTGGATTGAAATTGAAAGCAAATGCCAAAAAAGGAAGAAAAGTTAGAAATCTGTGAAAGGAAAAAAATAAAAACTCTCTTCAGCAATTTGAATGTGAATCTGAAGAGTTCTGGCACTGAGGGTGTGACAAGACAGCTGATTGTGCAGTAAGTGGTAATTATACACCCCAGTCTGCGGTCTACTGCTGAGTGACAAATAGTCTTTTTGCTGTACACTTGCCTATCTTACCATCTCTAAAGCACAGGAGGGGAGTGCCAGTGGTGGGGCTGCGGCTGTACAACCAATCTGGAAAAAAAACACACTTGGTCTGTCATTAAGATGTTCTCAGTACAGTAAATTCAGCAGCAGGGACAAAGGTAGTTGTTAGCGGCGGAGCCAATTATCTTTGCCCAGGCTTTGTTTCCAATTCGAAATTAAAGGGGACAAAGGTAGAGCTCCTCTGGCATGCCCATTGATGACAGGATATTATGCCTAAAAAAAGCAGCGTGGTGCACAAGTAGATGAACTTGTATAGAGTAGAAAAAGAAAAGTTGGCATTGATCAGACACTTCTGCCTGGGAAAGAAACAGTAGAAGTGAGAAAAGCACAAAGTTGGCAAGACTTTGCTGAATGGCAGCTTCAGTTCTGTCAGAACTTTTGTGTTAAATACAATCTTTGCTTATTTTCCATCATGACGAAATCATGGAGAGGTAAACCTATGAATTAGGACTGTCTGTCAAATATACTGTATCTAAGATGAAATCCCAAACATCACTGGGTAGAGCTCAGACAAATGCTGCATTTTCCAGTATTTATAAAATGACTGACTCATAATTGGGTTGCTATTAAAGCAGACCACCAGTCCGCTTATGGAGAAATGGAGGCACAACCGCACCTTGTTACTGTTCTGCTTTATGGCTCTAATGGGCAAAATGAGCCCATTGTTTTGCATCAGGGAATATGTAGGACAAAGAACATTTTATCAAGGAAAACAACTATTTGCACGGCCACAGTGATCTTCTGCACCAGCTTGTGTTAAACACTGTTTGCCTCTTTAATGTGTTTATTATTAATTCAGCAGATGAACTTCATCACTAGTGGAGCCTGAATTACATTTATTCAACCATTTTTCTTACTGTGATAGGAATTCAAGCTGTTATATTGTTAGATTGTTAAGAAAGAAATGTATTTATTTGATTTAAAAGTATATACTTTAATGGACCAGTGACCTGTCGGCAGTTCATCTTTTGAGAACAATTACTGAAGATTGATTGATACACATTTGTATTTGTGTGTATGCCTGTGTAACGATAATAGTCAATTACCATTATCAGACCTCAGTCCTTTGCAGCACCTGTGAATAGAAAAAGACTCTAAAGAGAAAGACACATTAAATCTATATAATGTTATAATTTTTATATTATAAAACATTTAACATCTTTTCAAAGCTCTGCACACCCACACAGGTGTTTTCAGTTAGTATTGCTGAATATAAGTATGGCAACGTTATGATGTGAATTACAGTATGAGAGGTCACCAGCAGTTTCTTTTTCCAGAAGTCAAGTTCAGACAGTTGAGAACCAACACGTCATTTGTTTGCATTAATTCAAACCGAAGTCAAGTAGCTGAGTGTTGTGAACTTTCACGGCTCACTTGAGTAGAAAGCGAACAGCACCTCCGTCTTGTTGCAGTGGTATTGTTACTGTCAGACATTTGTATTTAAAAAAATGTACTGCAGTAGAACCCTAACCCTAACATCAAACCTATGGCAGTGTTTGGGGTATTGACTTTGTCCTGTTCTTTCATGGAGTTGGGCAGATTTACCAGAGATACATTTGACAAAATCATAGGTTATAAGTCATCCTTCAAGCCCTTTTCTATTTAAAATACCTTAAATAAAGCAGCAACTCACCTGTGTAGGTTGTTCAAGTATGCTTTCAAGCGCTGCGGCTACATTTCTGGCTTCATTCTGTTTCTTGAGTCACATATATTCACGCTGTGCTGTCGAGTCCTTGGAAGCAGTGAGTTGGAAATAGTCAGAAATACTTTTTCAGACTTTCATTCTGGGCTTTAGCATCTTTTAACACAACATTATGTGACACTGGATGTCACCTCGGCCTCTGGACAGACCTTACCTTTTGAATGTCCATTTTTTGCAGTACAGACGTCTGCAGAGTCTTTCCACTCGTTTCCCTTCGTTAGAAATTTAACGTGTAACATGAGCCAACAAAAACTTACTGGACACTTTTAGGGCGGACTACCTTTAGCAGACAAACTGTTTAGACAGTCAGACTGAAACTAGACTAGCAACATTAAGACTACAAATAACCCATAATACAGCCCTCTTAAGGAAACCACTCTATTTACTATATAGAGCACTGTATTTACAGTTGGCCATTTTACTTAAGTGCCCAAATTACATGTCTGAAATACATGCACTCTACAGTCCTTCAAAATTTTCCACAATTGGAATGAAAACGTTTACTCTGCTAACAATGAAAATGTGACACATTTGACAGATTACAAAATGACAGTCAACACTACACCTGTCAGTGATGCCACAAACTGATGAGCATTCACAAGTGTTCAAGATCTCAATTTACTGCTCGCCATAGAGTGCATGTTTGAATGTTTATTGTACTGTGTAGGAAAACTGAATGAGTGAACGTGGGAGTGATTTCGGACACAGACACAGACTCATTCTATAACGCAAGTGCTGGTAATACAGCATACACTATAGCAGGTTCATCTATGTTGGCAGGAAAACAAGAAAAAACTCAACTTGGGAACGTTTACACATTATTCCAAGGTGGTTACCCGTAGTGCTAACCTTGTAGTCACACCAGATGAATGGCCTAAATTAGCTGACGCTTTACGTACGCACCGTTTGCAGCGATTCTGTCAAAAGTTTGTTTATATGTCTGTTCTTTTCACCAAGTAGGAGATTTCAGAAGATTTCTTCGACTCGTGATTACAAGTCGGGGGCTGAAGTGAGCGTTTTTTTGCCACTCTGCTGCTCGTAATTAACAGTTAAAATGATATGATATGAACGTGGCAGAAATGCAGCCATTGTTATTGTTATGAATAACACCTTGGATTTTCCTGCTATGTGCCAAAAAGTCTGCAATTAAAAAGGCTATATTAGTCTATTAAACAAGAACACCAGCTGCTGTTAATATGTCAGTTTCTAGTCTTAGTATAGGAGACGACCAACAACATAATTTCAAGCCAAAAATGAAAACAATGACATTTTGTTTTCTATTTTGTGTGATTTATTCATCCAGAACTTAATGTTTGCCTGTACTGTTAATCATATCTTTGCTCATTTGTTGAATGTGTCCAAGTTGTTAATGAACAACCCACACTTTGCTCATTAGTATGTGAGGTTGCAGGTGCAGCAGTGGGCAGGGCGGACCTGATGTGGGAGAATTGGCTCATGGGCTGGCACAACAATGGGGAAACAATATGGAACTGGGAGTGTTTTCCTGCTCTGTGCCGCCAGAACTGGCCATCTTCATATCCAGGCTGGTTTGACCCACTGTCAGGTGTTTATAGAGACATCACTTCATTAGCTGCGGATGATGCCGGACACACATAAGGGCCCACCATCTGCTCCCTGAGCCTTGCCAAGGTTAAATATTCTCTTGGCGAGGTAGAGAGGAAGGCGCCGGTGAAACGTGTAAGCAACAATGGATGGAAAAGGTTGAGTTAGAGAGAAGTAATGGAGGAAAAAAAGGCAATATTTCACATGCCCTTTAATGGACTGAGGGCTCCTGAATATTAAAGCCGGTTCTGCTAAAGAAGGAAAAGCATTGCTGTTGTAACCACTTACTGGAAGAGAATTTGGGAAACACTAAAGTGAAGAGTGGTTTTGTTTTTCCTACAAATGTGACACATATAAAGAAGAGGTGTGTGTGTTTGTGTGTGCTGTTACTGCTACTGCTATGTTTTGTTTTATGTCTTAAGTTAAATTAAGTTATTTCTCAGCCAAGTAACTGGCATTAAAAAGATGACATTCATTTATCTGTCAAAGCATTCATGTTGTTCAATGCATCAGGATGTTATGACTTCTAAAAAGCTGTTCAGCCTCATTTCACGCCGGCGTTATGGAATAAACAAAGCATCAGGGCCAACAGGTACGGCCACGCTGGAAGTCAGTAATTGCTGCGGAGATTCTCTGCACGTCAAATGCTCACCCCGACACCGGGGTCACCTCAGAGATGAGGGGATTGGCTAATTCGGCTAATTACCCTGGCAGAAACTGATGAGTTCTTCCATTAGCAGGGTCACCCTCCCTTCCCTGGAGTCCTAATGTAAAAATGCAATTAGAAATCGCTCTGAAATCAAATGTCTACATTCCGACATTTGTTATTTCAGTGGAATGCACTGAAATAATGGCACTGATAGGGAAATGGTGTGGGAGGAGGTTGAGCTGTATATTACGTGGTGTTATTTCATATTTCTGAAATATGGACACCTTGTGAAAAGGTGCTTTCAAAACAGATATGTCGGAAAAGTGCTTTAGGGGAGATAAAGACCTCTCTCCTCCTCTGAGGAGCCAACTGCACCTCCACATCCATCTTGTTCATTGCCATGTGAATGTTCCTGCTAACAGCACACCTTTGTGCAGACTGAGCCGTCAAGATACTTTCATCCTGCTCTGAATGGACAGGATCACACATTCAAGGCCATTATGCTGTAGGGGTGAGGAAGATCAAACATGAAATTACTGTAAGGCTGATTTAGGGCCATTTAACTGTCTCTCTCAGACACAAAGGAGCCAACTGGATTTCTCTCTCTTGAGATGGAACAATTTCCTGGGACCTGCACTGTGATGCATTATAATGTCTGAATTTCAACTGTCATCGCAGCCCTCATTAGGAAGACTTCCATGGCAACAGTCTAATCGTCCTTTGGTAAATGTGTCTATATATGTGTGTGTGTGTGTGAAGGAGACTCGCTGTCTCTCTGTTTGCATCGATGCCTGTGAATTTGTATGCATATGTACTTGTGTGTTTGCGGGAATGAGGTAAAGCATGCAGAGGTAATCTGCTGATCTGCTGACCTATCTCAATTTACATGAAAACCAATTACAGCTGGGGCTGAGGGAAGTGTCTCGCTCCGGAGCAAAAAACAAAAGAGATGCAGAGTAACGCATCACAATGAAAAGGCAGAATTGAATGGATGAGTGCTGAGATGCAGCGCAGTGGATCATCTGAGGGCATGCGTGCTATGATAAGACTAATAGTTTCCTTTTAGACAAGCCACAGCCTCTGCTTGTGAAGACCCTATCCTGCTGGCAGAGATCACAGTTTGAAAATTGAACTCATGGATCTCAGCCTATAACATGTAGTTATCTCATTCATGATCATTCTGCTGCAAATGAGTAGCGGTTACACAAGCACTTTCTCTTTTTGTTTGCCTATTGCAAGAAAGAACTCACAAATTTCCATTTCTGATTGTTGTGATAATTTCAAAGCAGAAAGTGAAGAAGACGGTAAACAGTCCAATAAAAAGAGCACCACCTTGACCCCCCTCAGATGTGATAAATGGCATTCAGAATGGTTCAATTCACAACAACTATATTCTTTATAAAAGAGGCACTAGTGAGACAGTTTTATAAAGGTCCTGAACATGAACATGGAAAAGCATCATTTATTTCCTCCTGCAGTCTGTTATTATATGATTCAATTTCGACCTTCAGCATCAACACATACATTAAAATCAAGCTGGACAGCAGAGATAAGTCTTGTCCGAAAAACGGAAACCTCCCTGTTTGGCATGATGTTCCCCCAGCAGGAAGGTGGGTGGAGTGGGCTGAGGTTAAGAGCGGCTGGGTTCAGGTAAGGGGGCAGAGAGGAGGAAATGAGTGGAGACAGGCAGCGGTCTCTGCGGCGAGCCTGTGACACTGCCTGGCCACCTGTCAGGCCCAGTTTGCCGCCTGTCAGGCAGCAGCCCGGGATGGGACAGGCAGGCGGTGGGCTCAAACATGGAGACGAGGGCTGGGGAGGGTGAGGAGGAAGTATGAGAGACAGATGAACTGGTGTATGCAGATCTATGTTAGTTCAGGAGGAAGATATTACTGGGACTTCACAGGACACATGATTTTTTTACACAGAACGTAGCAGCTGGTGTTGGGGACTGTTAGTGCAGGTGAGTGGAAGAATATGCATAAAGAGGCTTACAATACTTTACTACTTGATGTTTGTGAAAAAGTGGCAAATCAAAACATGTATGAGCTATGACCTCTAGCAGGTGAAAATTAAACTGCATCTCAACCAGCAATAAAATCAATTACATGTATATTTTTTATGGTTATCCTTTAAAAAACACACAGTCCTCCGGATGCTATATTTGGTGGAATTTGCTATGATATGTATTGTAATTAAAATTTACAGCAGACGTAAAAGGTGGTAAAAGCCTATTCTGCAAATGAAAGTCAAGTAACTCTTTATTTTACTGCACATTTCAAGTAAAAGATTGTTCAGTGTTCTAAGAAATGTAAGTGGAGAAATAAAGCAATAAAAGAACTAGGAGCTCGAAATAACCATTATTTTCTGATTAATCTGCTAAATACTTACAGATACAGATGAAAAAAATGTAAGAAAGTAATTAGTTCACGAGGTTATCTTCAATTTTCAGTAAGAAAAGCTGGAAATTCTTACATTTGAGTGACTGGAACCAACAAATAATAACAGCTTATAAAAGTTGATTGAAAAACTTGTCAAAATAGTTAATCAATTAATAATTTCAGCTCTGAAAAGAACAATGACTATATGTTGGCTGTACTTGTCAATACATTAATAAAAGGGTGCAAAATAAAGAAGTCAATGGAAAATAATTAATAGCCAGACAAACGACATCCTCATCCACACATGTATCACAGACAAAAGACAGGTTTCCTTACTGAAGGACGAACTGAACTTAGATGTGTTTACCTATCACTGTATCTCTGACTGCTCTGTGTCACAAAATAAATTTTTTGGGGTACTTTAACCAGTGCTTTAACAGTCAAATGACATAAGCATAAAGAAAAACTAAATAAAAATATTTCAATGTGGAATTTGAAGACTTTTCCTGGACTGACTGTTATGTGATGAAATGTGCTCTTTCTCATATTCTTATAAAGGCTGTACACCATCAGACTACACAGACTGTCTTTGGGTTTTGCTTTTCTAAGATAAATTAAATTAACTGATCTAACTGCCTTCTCATATTTCTTATGTGTAGAAAGAGAAATCTGTTCACATAGACTCGAAACAGCTTGTGTGTTGCCATGTGTTTGAGTAAACTGCAGCTGCGTGACTCCAGTCCCCCTTTCGGCTCAGGGTCGATATATTCACTCCCCGTCATGAAAACCATCCCATCTGGTCACCAGGGGGAAGAGATGGTGTGAAAATCTGACATGTTGTATTCTGTTTGAGGATTGCATTAATCCTCAAGTCATCCCCAACTCGGTCTTCTCCACATACAGAAGATAAATATTGAAGAGTCTAGCAACGCGGAGCAGGGAAGAAGACACGCCTGGACACGTACCATACACCCACATAGAAACACACAGAGAAAAAGAACAAACATGTTGCACTCCAGTGGGCACGTGCACACACACACTTGTACCATGGATGAAAGCTGATATCAGGCCCTGTTTGCAGCAAGGTGAGGTAGGGGACATACTGTCGAACTTCTTTAACACCACAGACCTGACAACACCACGGGCTGAGAAGGTAGACAGCTTCTCCCCATACACGCTCCAGCTCTTTTTCTCTCCTCCTTGCACACTACTCCTCACACAACCACACACACACACACACACCCACGCACACACACACACACACACACACAGCAAATCCCTGACCTCTGTGGTGTGAAATGGAGGGCTGGGGAGGGAGGTGGGGGTGCAAAGTAAAGCGAGAGAGCTGTCAGAAGAAAGCATCCAACACACACTTGACAGGATAGAAGTTCAGATGCTGGCCCTCATCACGCAGGCAGAGAACAAGGGGTGTACATCTCAATTCAAGCGATTCAGCAAGCAGAGCACAAATCAAGGCACATTTTCCATATGTTCGCTGTCTGAACTCATACAGCTGCTAAATCTGTAAACATGGAAATCTCATCAGTGTCGATAGCAGAATATTTTTCATATTTGCTTTTTCATATTTTAATTTTGAATTGTGGAGGAGAAGGATATCTGTTTGAAAGCATAGAGGTTAACTCCTAAGAAATACTTGGCTGTGGAGTGTTTGTGCATGAATGTGTAAGACGTGCTCTACTGCAACAGCAGACTGTTTAGTCATGATTAATGGTATCCAATCAGCTTGTTGCACAGTAGCATCTCACCACCCAGGGGTGTCTATGGAAATCATTTTCATATCGTGAAATTGATACCCACTCTCTTCTCTGCATGCCTTTCTCTGTACATTTGACCTAATCAAGTATACAAGATGAATATGGGCCGGTCATGTGATTAGGTCTTGATCGTGTTTACGCCGTCTCTTTCTGCATCGCAAAAGATTCCTAATCGGCAGTGAGTTATGGCAATAATAACCAAGCTTCCTTATAATAAGGTAATCAATTCAATCTACTGTCAATTGGCCCAGATTAATGCTCCATCTTTGTTCCCCACAGGGGTTCCATAATTGAAGGTTTCTGCGTCTATTGACTTATGTTGAGTAAACATCTGTTCTTTAATATTCTTTGTCGAGTGCATCCATTAATTATAATTGTACCCAATTATCAAAGTACACATTCAGATGAATATATCAGGATTCAGTTTGTTCTCTGATGATTGAGTTGCCAGCTTTTCCCTCAACATCCACTGCAATTGCTTTGTATTTCCAACTGCAGTACTTCCCACCAGCACGCCTTAATATTCTTCTTTTTAAAATCCAATGTAAATCCTCTGAAGCAAGTGAACCCTGACCTCCCAGCAAAGGATGAAAGTTTGTTACCAAAACAATCACACAAACCAACTTTGCACCACAGACGCCCTTTGTTATGCCCAAAGGAAGTGTTGGATTTTCCAGAGAACACCCACATGCTTGGCCTTTTCTCTCCATGGAAAGGCTGCAACATTGACCCTTCAGAGAGTCTCTGTGGTTCTGCGGGTAAGGGTTGCAAAGAATTTGTAAAAGAGAGAGGAGGGACGGAGATCAGAGCTTCTCTCTTTCCCTCAGAGGAATGCATTTCTTTCAGAGGGGAAGAAATGGATGGGGAGGACAGGGTCAAGCAAGGATACTGAACTGGGCTTCAGACAAGTCTGAATTTCAGGATATCTATGCTGACATGAAACCGCCAAATTAAATTCAGTGCAATTGAATCCCCCTTTCCTCTGCTCTAAAACTCCCTCTCTTTCAAAGCAGGCAGAGAGGAAAAATCAATAGTGTATGTATTGATATTAACGTTCAGCATTATGCGTCTAAATGAAATCACAGCAGCAGAGAGGAGCATAAGGCCTTTATTAACAACATGTGCTCAAATCAAATTACCATCTAGTTCTGTCTCTCAGGTGGCCTTCCTTCAGGTAAACCAAACTGCTGCTGCCTTGTATTGTTTACCTCCCTCACAACGGGGCTTTTCTGGAAAGAGCCTGCTGCACTAAGCGTGTTGAAGTGGGAGTTAGCAGATGGAAAAGCAAAATCCTCCTCATTGTTTCATTCATTCATGTCTCTCTGGCTCCCTGTTTAAAATAATGATCCCACTATACTGTGGGCAGTGTGCATGAGGTCAGCTCACTTGTGTTTTTATGCTTCCTTCATAAACACCTCCTAGTTGTACTTTTAGTTGGTTAGTTACATGCAAAGTGGCACTAACAGTGTGGCCACAATACTGAACCAATAGATTGATTCACACAATACATCCCATTTGGAGGACACATTGTGCTTCTATTTCACATTATCTTCAAGCATTTTCAAACATAACATGCACATCAGAGTTGCGCATTGAATTAGTGTACACCAGCATGAAGCAAATTCCTGTTTGTAAATTTTTGTTTTATCACAAAAATGAATCTTTTCACAGCAATTAGACAGCAAATGGCTTTTAGATTATTGCTGCAGCTCTCTGTGAAACACCACTGGAGCACGAGCTGCCAGTTATGCAAAAAGCCTGACAGGAGCTGAGAAGGTGTATTTAGTTAAAAGGGGTTGAAAGGGAGGAAAATTTAACTAAATGGTAATTTAGGCAAAAAAAAAAAAAGATGGGAAACTTGGAAGCATGCACAGTAATTGTCACTTAACAAGCACTGGGACAGAGCAGCTTGGAGTCACATACATTCTCGCAAAGTTCAGACTACCTCCAACGTCGATATATTTAGTTTACCTAATTTCACATCTCAGTGTGTAATTTGAGAAAATGATTATTTTGACTGACAGCTGTCTCAGCAGTGATGGTTGCCACCCACTCAGCTCCAGTAACTGAGAACGGTGGTGAACCCAAATGTGCATGCAGCCGGCGGGAGAAGAAACTCTGACACAACAACATGATAGCCATCAACATTTTCAACATTTAGAAAAACAAAAGGAAGTAGATCTGTGTCGGACGTTCGTATTCATTTTTCCACAGACTTTTATAAAACAAGTTGAGAGACCATTTAATCACAGGACACACTGATCATGTGTATTTACAATATCACGATTTCAACAACAGCACAGTTTTAAAACAATTTAAAACAATTAAACTATTCTTTCTTTCTTCTAGTTCTAACTTTCAATTTAAGCAGGAAGGGTTAGACAATTTTTCAATCACACTTATAATATTTTATTTTTTAAGTAATTTAACAAGGACAAATATCAAACAATCTCAAGTTCCAGCTTTTCCACTATAATAGTTTGCTGGTTTTTTTTCATTTATTGGTCTGACAAAACTGTAATTACTCTAGAGTATATAAAAAAGAACAGACTGTTTTTTTTTTTTTAACTAAAATGCTTCTGTATTATAATGAACAAACCCTTTAAGGAGCAAAAACTGGACCTTGATTAAAAATGTTAAGAGGGATCAATGTGATTGATGTGTGTGGGGGAGGATGAAGAGGCCTCTTCGTCCTCCAGGCTGACGGATTACAATGTGGGCACGGGAGATCGTCCATTAGGCCTTCTTTAGACCAGTATTTGGTGCTTATGAAGCAGGCTTTTCAATATTCATATCAAATCTGAATAAAAGCATGAACTTGTCAGGCCTGGATGCATTTAAATATTGAGTAGCCTTCCATCATTTCTTTCCCGGGGCCAGCTCTTGAGATGAAAGGTAAGAGAGTGGAAGGGCCAGGCCTGGTCAAGCGATTTAAAAGTGCTGATATCTGCATCCCTTTGAAAATCAAATGCATTGCCTTTGTCACCGGGGACTTCGTCTTTGATATTTCTTTCTTTTTGTCACCATGAATGCCCAGCCTTCTGCTGTATTATGGGTAAAACGGCTCCAATATTAATGGTAACTAACTATATTTTCACAACCATTTGATCCTAAGAGACAGATGCAAGATAGATACAGACTCCTGCTGTGCTTCTACATGAAAGATTAGAAAGACGGAAGCAAACCTACAACTATATGATAAAAAAAACAAGTGAGAGCAACAGCCAGTGACCTAACTGGCCATGACTGTGGTGATTGACACTTCATCTCCAAGCTTTCAAGAGCAACCATGTCAATATACACATTTAAATAATGCGATTACTTACACTGTTATTAAAGAGCAATTACAACTGGCAGCCACAAGGAAACTAGTTATACAACCAGTTTTAACACTGTCAAAATAAGGGTAATGCTTTCAGTAATATAAGCACTGTAGACAAATTGGCCAACCATTTAGCAGCCTGTCATTCCCTGTGTGGAAGCATCTGCATTCATTATGTGTCTCTACTGTGTGTGTACGTCTAGAGGTTACACACTTTGCAACAGAAGTAAATATGGGTATAGGCAGTACATAAACTTGATTTAGAAAATGGTAGCCAGATCTACCAGTGTTAAAGGATCAAACCACTTTTTGCATGTTTTACCTGATTTCCTATTATGTCCAATGATATACTTTATAAGCTGAACATTTTTCAAACTACAGTATAATATAGTGTTTTATATTTTATTTAACATCATAGCAACCTCTGCTTTCCGTTCACTGAATGACAACAACATGGAATATGCTTGAAGTGGACAATCAGGACAAGCTGTGCTCTGTGCAGCTTCTGTGTTGCTCTAAAGGGCCATTACAAAGAACAAATTTGTCATTTAATTTAGATGATTTGTTATTAGTTGTGTAGGTATTGAACCAAAGTACTGGACAAATAAATCTTTTGATCTGAAAATGGCACTAGATGGAAGGGATCACCAAAGTTATTGCAATCAATCCCGAGAGGGGCACAGATTTCATGACAATTCATCAAATAGATGTTGAGATGTTACATTCAAAACCACAGACGTCAACCTCAAGGTGGCGCTAAAGGATGTCAGGGTATCACCAAAGTCATTAGGTTACATCGTCTGGTAACCAATGTCTGCACAAAGTTTTGGTGTCTTCCATCTACAGGACAAATCAGGGGGTTCCCAAAGTCAGTAGGTTTCATCCTTTAGGCACCAGGGATATCTGTACGAAATACAATCGAAATCCATCCATTAGCTGTTGAGACATTTCAGTGTGGAACAAAATGGTGGACCGAGTGACATTGCCATCCATAGAGCCAATTGAAAAAAAGAGATTCCTTATCTTTGGTCGTATTAAGAGCTGTTTGACAAAGGAGATTCCCAGACATGATTCCTTTTATCTACAAGCCAAAGAAAACATTTAGTATTTTGTTAAGAAGCGTTTAGACTTAGATGTGAAGTATTGACCCAAAAGTGTTTTTTTTCCCTCAACAAATTCCTCTTCTATTTATTCCAATCAATTCTTGTGTACCTCCAATACAACGGGGATTACTAAACAGCAGCATTGCTGTGGGCTGTTGTCAACAAACAAGTCAGATTCCACTTGGGGAGGAGCATTTAAAAACACATTTTTGTTTTGTGGCTGCTTTCAGAAAATGACTGACAACCTGGATGGATTCTCCTGTGTAAAACACAGAGAAGTTGATCTGGGATTTTAAATCTTTCAACCAACCAAGGTGTCCTGCTGCCAGAGCATCATTTTAGTTTTGCCTGGAATACTGTTGTAGACAAGTTTCATCCAGAATGACTCAGGCCTTCCAGGGAGGCTGCTCCATAATCAGACGGCTCGCCAGCAATCCTAACACGCCATCTGGGATCTGGGTGCAATGATTTCCTTAATGACGACCTCAGCATGGGGATGAAGAGGCTAACAGGGACAAGAAGCGACGGGTCTCCCTGCCAGGACACTGGTCCAGATGAGGTCTCACCAAGTACCAGTCCAGACCCATCAACTCCTATGAATAATGCTGGAGAGCTGCCTGTGGCCATTCTCATGGCAGGAGAAGCAGTGTGTATGTGTGCATGCATGTAGGTGCATGTACTGTAAAAGCAAGTGTGAATGTGGTCTGCATATGTGTGTTTGGAGTGAAGAGTGGTTAATTGGTGCCTCAGGTGATACTGGACACTGAGGCATATTGTCAAAGCTGTGAATCCTCACTGGAACTGACAAGACGGCAGTTATTCTGAGCCATCATATTGGACTGACCATGCCACTGGGACTGGTCAGGCACTGAGAAGACGCGTCTCTGTGCATCTCGGGGCCCAGCGTGGGCCGGCTCTCACTGGGTCTGTCTCCTCTCTGGTGGTATACGCCGATGCCCACCATCAAAACAACTATTCCTTCTGAGCTGAAGATTTGGCAGATCACTCCCCACGGCACTCCGTGATCTTTACAGACTTTGACAAACCCCCCGCACTTCAGACACACTGTCACAACTTAGGAGCTTTGCACCTGTCAGATGCTTTAGTGAAGTTAATAATCGGATTTAGAGTGAGTTCAAGTGAAGTGTGTTTGAATGTACTTTCCAAAATCATCCATTAAAACTTAATAGGAAAAGATTTACTGAATCTTTTATTCACTTGAAAAATGAACACATTGCATTGGTGGGACTTCAAGACCTTGAAATTGATAAAGCTGCTCCTAAGAATCATTAAGCAAGTTTCAAGAATTTCTGATGTGTGAGCAGTGAAATCCAATGAAAAGTATGGAAGAAAGATTCTGTTTTTCCCATTGTTAATATGTTTATGTGTTCATTTTGGAAAGGTGTAATAGTTGTGAATATGCTTCATTATCTCGTTTGCAAATGACGGAGAATCAGGTGTAGCAATCAACAGGAGATTGTCTGTGTGAGGCGCATTCTCACCTACTGGAAATGCTCCATTTGGTTTGGGCGAGGGGGGGCACCTGGAGTGTGCAGAAAACACAGTTTTATTTGCAGCACATTGAAGATGGCGGCTGCGGCTGCCGACTCATCCGTAATGATGACTGTGTTTGCGTTGATAATCAAGACTAAATGTATTTGGACATATCCGCAATATCAATGAAAGAGTGTAAAGCAATATACAGGTTGAGCAGAAATGAGTACGGATGTCTGTATTCTCCCAGTTTCCACTCGCTCGCTGTGAATTATTCGGACAATGACTTGCTCTGTTCACACTTGGGCTCAATCGGACATTACACCGACTTTGTACTAGGGATCTGGCAGGGTATAGTCTGTTTAATGTCCGGTCCAACTGATTCTGACATTTGCGTTTCTCACATACAGCTCCTCCGGCTGATGTCTACATAAGTTTGGGGCTGCAGTGCATGTGTGAAAAGGACTATAACCTAACAACTAGGGGCCAAGTGTAAAAATATGCATTCTCACAAAAAACATGTAAAGACCGTTTCCCACACATAAAGTGGTATTTATAAAAGAGGAATGTGAGGTGAGAATGTGCACATCCTCAGACCAGGTGTATACACAGTTTTCGAGAGATAGTTGCAGGTGAAATGATAAGCAAATTAAATCTAAGGTGAGAGATGTAATCCTAAAGAAAAAGATTGTTTTCCAATTTCACTCATTTCTTATTTTTGCAGCCTATACAGAAGTAAAATTTCTTCAGTTTCATTAAATGGCGCATTTACAAACGTAATTATGAATACTTATTCATAAGGGATGAATTGTATAAATCTTGTTTTATTTACATTTGAACAGTTATTTTCCTGTGTTACATTTTTTTTCATTTTATCCTGAATTTGTGAAGCTTTGAGAAACACTTTGTGAAGTCTGTTTCAGTGCTAATCATTGAGGTTTCTGATGTTTAGTATGTACGACTGAGATATCACCGCTGGTTACAGGTAGTTATGTGATAAATAATAATTAGAGGCGCAGCCGATATAAATAGCCACATACGTGCATACTGGCCCTGCGTAATGACAGCTGCTGTGGTGCTGTTGGAGATCTTGTCAATGCAACACAGTTGGTAAAATTGCACTTCTTCATTGCTGTTCTTCTCACTGACAGGTCTAATGAGAGATCACAAGTTGCAATATGCAAACGGATGATTAAGACATTTCTATGTCCATTAAGGGGCAAACTGTGGGAGTGCAAATGAGCCCTGTGCACGTGTGCCCAGTTCCACAATGATTGAGATTTATTAAAGAAAACCAGGTAAACGCTCAGCTTTATAAATCTGATGAAAAGAAGGCACATTCATATTTCTGTCTTTGCATGTACACACAATCTGTTCGTGAATCTGCACAGAGTTTTATGTTTCTGGTCCCTGGTCTTAAAATGAGAGTCTTAACACAGTTTTACTCACATTACAAATTTGCCCATATTCTTTGAGTCTGTGCACCAGTCTGCCCCTCCCCCATTCAAAAGTGTCTAAAGCTGTCCCTGAGAGTAGCCTGTCACATTATAGAAATCTTTAATTCATCAAAATCCTCAAGTAAAGAGAACATAATAATATGTATTCCTACCAGAAGAAAATAAAAAGGTTTCCAGGGACCTCAGCCCCACCACTCTGCCTCCATTTCCAGAAGTATAAAGTAACTCTACATTCTCTCCCAGAGGTATTGAATCCCTGCATAAAAATGTTCGGTTACAATGCTGGCTGCCAAGAGTGATCTGAGCTTTCTCTTTCCCCTGGTGCAGCGTGCAGTTGCCACAATAACTCTGATGTTACAGCAAAAGCTGGGATAGCCGTGAGCCCTGGTGCACACCCTGCTAATTCACTACTTGTTTTTCCTGGCAGGGATACATTCAGTACACACCGTGCTCTAGCCCAATGAGGAAAGAATCGATATGCCGTTGGCTCCGCAAACAGGATTTAGCTCCAATTAGATTCAATTTTCAGGTGTCATGCTTGAGATTATTTTGTTTTGACAGAGTTGGGAAGAGAGAATGTAATAAGCAGAAATGTTAAATTAAGATGGACAACACAGAGCAGTAACTGGATTGGCGATTTTTTGTGAAAATTTGAGATTGTTGAGATTGATCTCTTCCTGTTGGGAAAAAAAACATCAAAGCTGGGGCAACCTTTTCTTTTCCTTTAAGCTAAACCAGTGTTTGAGGGAAAATGGCGGTATCTCTGTGAGTGCCTCTCCTATAAGCAAACTGTTTGCACTGACAGCTGATGATTTTATGTCTTCTCCGCACCCACTTCTCACATCTCCCTCACTCCTCCCATCGCACCACCACACAGTTTCTATTACCTTTCCTCTCTCCGGGCACTTGGGCTTTCATTTGCTATCGCTTGCACCGAAACGGCAGAATACAATCCTTCCATTTTTTTATTTTTTTTTTTTATTTCGCCTTGGGTGAACACTCCAATTCCCTGTATGGATGGAGACCATTACAGATCAGACAGCGCACGGGGGAATGTGTCACGCTGGATCGTCAGCCCGGAAAGTCACAGGTGGACACGTGACAAGTCATTAAGTCTCAGCTCTGTCCCCGTGTAGGAGGGGGTGCCCTGGGTCAAATGGAGACAGTGACTGTAGAAGTGTAGCGGAGACAGACAGCGATCATAACAGGCCTAATGGGCAGGACTAATGGTGCAATGGGCTCCAATTACAGGCCTTTCTGACAGCTGCTCACCACCACTCTGGCTTCACCTGCACTGGGAGCGCCAAGCAGCCGATGGCCGGCCAGTTGAGGACATTGTTAGCTCGCATAGAGTTATCTCCCCGGACTCCCTGCAGGAAACAATGGTCCACTGCACACAATTTAAGGGCCCCACCGTGCATGGAGGAATTTTGCTCTATGAGCGAGGGGGCTGTGTCTTTTATCTGCAGTTGACAATCTGGGAGAGAAGTTGAGGTAATATTGAGTCACAAGACTTTTCCTCTCCTGCTGGTTTTAAATTTTGTTTGTTCTGAGACAGGACTCTATCGTTTCCTGCCCTTTCCAATATTCTTACCGAGCGACGCCGTATCGAGAGGCACGTCATCATTTCGTTTATCACCAATGTCAATATGTCTGCAGAACGCTGAGTTTGGAGCCATCAGTTGACAGCGGTGATACATCACTGGATATTATTTTCCCAGAGTTCTAATCAAAATATTAATTGTGCTGCTGTGCTGGGCTTCGCGGCTTCAATCCATCTGCGAGTACATTAAATAAAGAGTGGGTCCTTCCTCGGAAACCCCGCCCGCTAATGTTCCCCAGCATTATGAACACACATTTGTCTTCGAGGAGGGCAGCTTGTCCTGCTAGTGAATTACTCTCCACTGCTTAAAGAATATTCATTCACTTACTGCCGGAGCAACCTGTCTGCTTCCTGCCCTTCTAAATGGCTGTGGATCATTATCAGTGATAGAGCTTCTTTTTTTTTTCCTCTGTGTATTGGCAAGAGCTCTGTTTACAGTATGTGTGCGACTAAACACCCTAGCTCAGCATTTGTGTTGATGGATTAAAGCTTGTTACAGTGGCAGAAGCTTTTTGGGCGATCAGTGAGGCAAGTCACCCTTTCAACACATGAATCATTTATTTTGGTGCGAGGCCGAATTTTTTAAAGGAAAATTCTGGTTTTATTACATCTTAGGGGTTATTTTTACAGTGTTGGCCGTCATTTCTGTTGGTTCTGATTATATTGTCGGACAGGGCAAAAAAACGCGAGACTAACGGACTAACTTTAGTGGCACATACGAGTGATTCAATTAAACCATTTCTATTGCCTTTAGAATTTTTTCTTTGGTACAAAAAGAGAAAATCCACAACTTGTCAAGGACCACAAGGAGAAAAACAGTTGTTGACTTAAGAATTATAATGCATTATCTAATTAAAAAGTTTAAATGTGTTACCAGAAACAGCTAAAATAACAATAAATAAAATAAACTGTCATGTAAAATTGATTTTCTGTTCACTACATTTTGGCATGAAAACTTGTGTCATATATACTGAATTGTATATGTTGTCATGGCTATAACTGGTGCAGCTGTAACATAACATCACCTATGATGGAAGGTGTCTCAACAATGTCTGTCACTGTCATGTCCCCTCGACCGCCTCCTATTTTCACCATCTCACCAGCTTTGTGCAGACAGACAAAGTCTCTGTTTACATTCAGTATTTCTCACCAACATGCACTGTGTCTTGAGCTATGTTTGCTTTACTCTGTAAGTGTGGGAAGTTTTCCCAATAGATATTAGACTAGAACTCTTTGATAGGCTTGTGTTGTACGCTTGCAAAGTATGGGGGACACGAGGAGGAAGCCATTTTAGAGAGGTTACATCTGAAAAGTTAAAATGATGATGATATATGGGGAGTCAGGAAGATCCCCACTACAGTATGTATTGTATTAATATGACATATGGTGCTTTACGTATCCAGCTCCCTCAATGTTAAATCTGTGTGTGTTGACCCGACACCAGCTCGGCATTCCTCACCACAAACTGGACCTCTGCATGCCAATTACTCAACAGATAATATCTGTGGTGACTATGTGACTGGAGGGTTCATTACCACATTGAACCTGAACCAGCATTAGCCTCTCCCAAGTAAGGTTATATACATACTCAATATTGCATTTCAATAGGCTGACCTCAGCAGTTGCAGTTTAACATGCCAACTCTCAGAGCTCCATAGAAGACTTCACAGCTCTATTATAAAAGTCAGTGGGTCACACTCTGAGCAGACATTATTCTCATATTAAGCAGTGATTCGCTGTTACATACTGTCTTATTCAGACCGTTTGTTATTCCACAGGCAACCGCACAGTCCACACGGGGAGTCTGAAGAATCAGGCCGTACTTTCTTCATTCGTTTTTCTCCTCCTCCTTAAATGTCATTCTTAATCCTGTGTGGCCAGGCTGGTGTGGAATTCAAGTGGATTGGGCAGCATGCAGCGCGCAATTAAATCTCCATTGTGCTGTAATAGCGCAGATGTTTATTTTTGTATACTGTAAGCACCTGAGTTACGGCACAGTTGATTGTGTTATATAAAATCTCTGTTGTGATTTGTCTCTGAAAGTGGACTCAAATGAACATGATAGCTCATAGATGTATTGTTTTTGCCTCTGAGCTGCCAGCCTGTTTGCTGTGTATTTTTTTATTTTATTTTATTTTTTGTTTTGTTTTGGCTTTTTTTTCTGTCAGTGGTGTCAGTCATCAGGTACAAAACAACACTGGTCTAATTCCCTGAAGAGGCATTGGAAAAGAAGCAGAAAAAAGCCTCAGTTTCAGTCCTCATTCCCTTTTAAATCTAGGGTTTGCTTCATGAGGGACTTCTCCTCCCATGTTGCACAGCTTTTGTCTGATAGAGAGGGGAATAAACTAGTAGGACTCTTCTTTCCTCCTCCAAGCTGTATCTGTTTTATAGGAAGTCTCCAGAACTCAATTTCCATGTCATTTAAGGCCTGGCTCTGGGAAGAATGGTAGTCAGAGGTGTAAAATTTGCCCTTATCTACCCTCTGCACACAGACATATATTTATCACCTCACGTCTTTAGAACACACAGTGCAGTCATTTACTGCCAAATCAGCTCATAATGTTGACACTGACACTGCAGTTCAGAAATATAGATTTTTTTTAAGGTGGTTTGTTTAACCATAGAATTTGATAGAATGTATCTGTGGAAACGAGGATGAATTCTGTCAGGCACTAGAAAATGTTTTTTAGGCCAGGTGCTGGCAGCATACCTGGAGATACTGCTCAGTGTTTTATATACAGCTGCCTGTCCACCATGAAGGGCACAGTGCACTCCGATTTTGTTTTTGTTTTTGTGAGAACATAGCATTTATATTTTGTATCCTTACTTTTCCACATACTGGTACAAGTATAGAAACACAGAGACACAGTTCTGGAGTTCTTTTATATGTAGAATATCTACCATGTTTGTTTCTGTACATGTTATACAACTAATCTTCCCTCTGTTGCCTCTAAATAGTTGACAACTAATTGCTTACAACACCAGAGTCAAGCTTATACAGCTTTATCCTGTAGCTCCCCCTGATCCCCTCATAATGATGAATCAATGCAACGGCACCACGTGCTGAATGTTGTCTAGGATAAGTCAGTAATCCTTTATTTTAACCTTCCCTATTTAGCATTTATGAGAAGTATATAAACACCTGAGAATTGTTTATAACACAATACCATAATGTAGTTGTGAGCAGATATAAGGGCATTTTAATGGAAGAGTTGAAAATGTCATTCACTTTCTTGCAGAGTTAGATGAGAAGATTGATACCACGCTCATGTCTGTTGTATATCCACTGTATATGGCATGTACATATACCAATTAATTAGGCATCAAGTGTGCACTGTTGTCTATAATAGAACAATGATATACTTCACTAATAAGTGTCACTCTGAAAGCGACTGATTGCTGGCAACAAAGTGCAAACATCTGTAGTTGTTAAAAAACATAATCAAGGATAAACCTGCAAACAGCAAGTTTCCACCTACACATTCATCCATCTCTCTTATTCCCTATCAAAGTTCCACCTACAAATCACCCAGACTTAACTAATCACAAATAATTGTACTTAATGTCATGGTTCAGTAAGGAATGACTGTGAGAGGTGTGTTTTCTAATGGGCGTCATTTTCCTGCACACACTGGTGATCATTCTGCGCGCTGGAGCCACAGCCGCATGATGTAGAACACACTGTTCTCATTATGACTACTGGAAATAATCGGAGCATACATCAATCCATTCATCCATTTATCTCTCCCTTTTTTAAATTTCCACAATCACATTTCCCACTTACGATCAGCACAGGGCTCGTGCATGCATTGGGTGAAAGGCAATGAAAAATAATAGCAATGTCGATTTTGGCATAGTGGCTTTTTGCCGTACACATCCATTACAAAGGAAACGGCTGCAAAGAACATTTCCAGCACAGTGCACACATTCAACACTGAGTCTTTGAATCTTCTTTTAATACATATTTTCAAGCAACCAAGAGTCAAGATAATTTCTGTCATTCATGTGTGCGGATAGTCAGCCAGAGAAAGACACTAATAGGAAGTGGCAGAAACTTTAAAAGTGAGCAACTAAAATAATGAGCAACCATGTTTGAGTAACTTTGAGAAACAGCCGGGAGGGACACATCTCATGTCACGTTCATGTCATATCAGAGTTATCGTAAATACCAGTTTCCGATTTGTAAATGCTGTTCACGTCAACATCCAAGATGTGATCAGAACTGGAATTTGTGACTGGTGGTGCACTTTACGGAGAAGAAGTAATCCGCCTGTGAAAACAGTTGTATAACATCTTCTGTGGCTCTGGAGGAGCTTTCCAAAGTTTGAAAACCACCCTGATGATTTCATTGGGGTCATCTCAGCTTGGGTTTGGAGACTACACATTTATAAGAGAAAACCTCTGTTAAAAACTGGGGGTGTGGAGTTTAGAAGATGCAAGCACTTAGCAGACAGGGATCCAGCCTTATTCGGAGATCGACCCATTCTAGGGACTAAAAGTAAAGATATCTCAGCCTGTGCTGCATTCATTTTGACCATTCTTTTTAAAATCTGGCTTTTGTGAGCTTACCAACTTTATGAAAAGTGCAATGAAGTGGAATTTGACTTGTATAATTATGGTAGACCATATTTTTAGATGATAAACAGTGGCGTCTAATGTACCTGCTTTTTTAAATAAAATGTGCTGTCTATTCACCGATAAAGTTGGTAAATGAAGACAACATGTCATTTGTGAATAATCGGCCCATAACTCTCCACAATATAAATGTAAATTGCAAATTTATGAAAAACAAACTGTGTTTTACAAAGAACTGAACATCATTTACAGAATGATGATGCTTCAGTAGCCTTTAAGTCCAGGTGAGAGGAGTGCTGACTGCTAGATGCAGGTTTAACAAAAGAAAAAGGGAAAAACAGAAGCATGTTGCAGACTTGCTGCGCTGCAGTGATGGATACTGGTAATTACTTTTAGTGATCTCATTTAACCCTACACACGCGCACACGTTTAATTGCCTGGAACAGAAAAACACAAATCGAGTTAATCTGGTGTAAGGGGATCTCATGTGGAGAGAGTCCTGAAGAGTGATTGGAGCGGGGCGGCGCTTCATCTCTGTAGACGGGGCGTGGCTGTGGACTCCTACAGATTCTCCATGGAGAGAAGATTAACACGACTCTGATCTCTATCCCGCAGCCGGAGTTTTGTGAACTATATATGTGTGTGTATGTGTGTGTATGTGTGTAGGTGTGTGTGTGTGTGTGTGTGTGTGTGTGTGTGTGTGTGTGTGTGTCTGACTCAAGTTAGCTTCAGGGATACATTTCAGACTAAAGACCAGTTAATTGGGGACGGCTTGTGCAAATGGGGACAAAAGCCGTGTCACCAACTGGGAAAAAGCTGATTTTCTGGTCAGTGGTTAAGGTTAGTTAATTAGTGGTTAGGGTTAAGGAAAGTCTCCAGGAAATGAATATAAATCTACAGGGTTATAGTTTGTACTATAGTGGTGCAACACAAAGCTACTATGTGTCTCTGTTTATGTCACTAAACATTGCGTGGATTGATAGCAGAAGTGGATGTGGCATACGCGGGAAGTTTCCACGTTAAATTATTTTCTACTGTTATTTATAGCCTATATTTCCTACATGTATGTTTAGGTTTGGCTGCCAAAAAAAATCACATATTTTTGCCATGTACCTAAATCAATTAGATGATAAAACAGGATTTATATTTTAACACCACCTTCAAAAATAAAAGGAAGTCTAAATAAAAGCTGTGTCACTGTTAATGGGCTGGGTGGAAAATACAAGTCAGAATGTGATAATAAAAATGAAAATAAAGCTGCTCTTAAAACGAGAAAACTATTGACAAAAATCTGATACGCTCTCTTGTCCATTTTGCGTGCACTTTTGAGACGGTCCCTAACTCAAGCTCGCCAGTTTCCCGTCCACTGTCAAGTTGAGAAATGTGCCGGCTTCAGTATCGGATCATGAGGTAAAAATAACGCCTACTGTGTGGAGCATCAGTCAAGCGTTATCCTGCACTGTTAAACACATCTGCGGAAAACTGATGAAAAGTTATTGAGGATGAACCCATGCTGAATATCTAAATATTAAACTTAAAACTGTCTCCACCTCTGTATTTTTAGCCTCTGGCCTGTTTACCATCCAGATGAATCTGCATCATGTAAAATCATGCTGGTTGGCTACAAGCAATGTCCGTTCGCACACAACAATCACCTGAATGTGAATCTGATGATTATGAGGAAGAATCTTAAGTTTTAAGGAACACTTTTTATATGATATCTAAACTCATTCATGGTGTGTTTCAATTTCACTTAGTCATGACTCTGAGAAGAAGTGCTGTGACGTTTATAGCAAAAGTCAGCGGGGATAAACGTTCAATAAAAACTTCCTCATATTTGTTTATATACTAATAATGTAACACAGCTTCTCGTATCTGATTATGTTAGGATTTGTCAGTATCTGTAACAGATTAAGCCCCCCACTCATCTGTGATCAGTGTAATCGATTTACATTCTCTGCAGCCTATTTGTTGCTCCATGTTGTATCTGTCTAATGTATAGATCATCTCTGTTATCTACCAACCTGTCTTTGTTGTTTTGACCATGTATGTCTAACATCTAATCAATTATTAGTCAATGAACACATGCAAAGCCTTTAGAAATAAATAGAACAATTTGCACTCAGCACAGTATATCAATAGTCCATATGACAAACATGACACTGCCGTCTATGGATAGCTGAGATTCATCAATACTCCATGAACTGAGAAAAACATTTGTGCCCGGTCTGATCCTATCTCTGCGATGAATGATGGCATCTCTCTTTTTTTTCATCAGCCAATCTAACAGCACAGGAAATTAAGAGAAACAAGAGCCAGATGGAGATTCCAATCACGTCTGCGTTTTATTTCCAGTGTATGAAGGTCAGCAAGGACTCACCTGCTTTTCAATAGGAATACTTGAAGCGTGTTTGCCGATGTCATGTTTGGCATACCTTATCATTAAAGGCGATGTATAGAGCATAAAGGAAAAATGTTCACTTTTACTGCCCTTTCGATAATTAAAATATATATATATATATATGGAAGATAGAAGAAGAAGATAGAAAATAAATCAGAGAGGCAAAGGCAGCGCAACTTTTTCTGTGTTTTACAAAGACAAGGACACATTTGAAGGTTTCTGACATCCAACTTTAAAGTCTCATAACCCTGGCACAGACTGAAAAAGAAAAGTCTGTTCTTTATAAGCTTCATCCCTTTCCTCTGTATTCACTCCTCGTATTTGTTTATTTCATGTTGCACAATTTTCTTATTTATATTATTTCAGGATCTCAACACCGGCAAAGATGTCCTACAGAGGTAATATGAATATGATGATTCGAGCGGAATATCTAAACCCCTTAAGATTGTTGGGATCATTTAATTCAGGGTATTCTGCCATTATGAAATCTAACAGCCACCGCTAATCTATCTACGTTTGAATGAACAAACTTTCATCTCCTCAAACAAAGACAAATAAATCATTTCAGGCGGATCAAATGTGCCTTTTGGACTGGGAAAATGACATACCCTACACTCAACTGCATTTGTTCCTTCAGGTCCATTACAACTAGAGAAAGGGTTCATCAGCAATACAGAAATGAGAGAACCTGACATTTTCCAAATGTTTCTGCATCTATAAGCATCATTGGAAAGGCCTGTAATAATGCATATTTAATTATATCCCTCAAATCATGAAGGTCACTGCTGGTGAGCTCTTCCCATAGATCAATATGTCTGCATGATCTGGCAAGTTAATATGATTGTACTCCCACTGCTGAATTTCTCACTGAGCGCCGATTGTACTGACTGTTGATTCTCTTCTATTACCTTTCATCTGGTGTTTGTAAAACTAATTAAAAAATCACAAACTTCTGCAGGAAAATACACCTCCAACTGTGATGCACAGCAGATGAAACTGAGAGGGAACTTTGATGGAAGTTGTCAGACTAATGATTTTTCTCTTCATTTGCAAGATCTCTGCGTTCGTTGCCAGAGGTTGTGTACTTTGCAGTGATGTGGACACTTCCCTGACACAGATCGACCTATTGCACCGCTTCCTGTAAACATCTCAGAAATAGATTTGCCAAGTTCTTCCTCTGCAGGCCTTACTTGCCCAGTGCAACTGCCATCACTCACGGGGCGGGCTCATTTTCTTTACTACAAGCTAAAAATGAACTGACTGCTCTGTTATGAGAGATGGTAGTTGTTCCTCCTTTCAATGCAATGATGTATGATTCCTGTGCAGAGTGGGCATGTGTTACCTATAGGACTGTAGGAGAGATCAATACTGCAGCTAGCAGAGCTTGCATCCAAAGAGTAAATCTCCAAGACATCTGAAGAATGGAGCAGCAGCACTCTGTCAGAGCGCAAACTCCCTCCTCATCGCCTGTGATTCTCAAACTTCCCCCCGCCTCGACCCCATCTTCCAATCACACACACACACACACACACACACACACACACACACACACACCATGATCACAGCTCCCATCTCACCACACTACTTTGACATGGACTGAGAAATAAGATCCAGTGCACTCCCAAGGTCACCGTCACAGTCTCTCAGGCTCCTGTGATGATACGATACACTTCACACTGTCTCGGAGAGTTAAATTAATCTTTAAGTGCAGACGTACAAGGGAGAGATCCAGCGATGTTCCAGACTTGACAATAAACAACATATCAGATGGTGAAAGAAGTCGAATGTATTGATAGCTCTGTCTGCCGAGGCTCTGTGCTGGAGCTGCTGGCGGGGGAATGCCAGTTTTCAACTTCCCAACAGCACGGCGCGTGCCTTTAAACTCAAAGTAAAGTTTGGAGTTTTTAATGTCAACAGTGTTTAGCGAGGCCTTGAGGACGTGCATCACCTGATCTCAAACTAAATTATGAAGCAGTAAAGAGTGGAAAGCATCTGCTCGAAGAAAGTGTTTAAAAGAACACCAGTGCAGACTGGTTTCCATGAATATTTGATGCGTCAGTCCTTGAGTGCAAAGTGTGGCACATTATTTAATGTTCCTAATGGTGTTAACCATTGATGTAAATGTGAGCTGCTCTCTCTGTGTATTGAATTCTACAACCAAAGCGTCTCTTTGTTAGTTTTCTCCAAAAAATTACAGCACTTTCAAAGAGCACGTTTCTCAAACTTTAGCAAGAGGTGTCTTATTACCTGAGCACACTTTTTCTTCTTTTAATTAAAACATTTGGTGCAGCGACAGGTTGGAATAGCTTCTGAAAAGCAGAGGGATACGTCACAGGGAGGATTATGAGAATCTAACACGGGAGAAGAAAAGGTGCTTAACTGCGGAATTACAGCTGAAATGAGTTTTTAATCATGCAGTTAATGTTGGGGAAATGTGAAGCCCAGAGACAGTGCAAATTGTCTCCATGAGGGATAAGACACCATCAGGGGAGCCAAGTGGACAGATTACTTTATATCAGATTGCACCTGGGTAGAGACAATAGAATAAAGTGTCTTTGTAGATACTCTCACCTCCACTATTTCTTCTAAACTCTTATAATTGGTATTTGAGGCATTTAATGTGCATAATAAATGTACTGATAAAGTTTGCAAGTTAGCAGTCTTAGACGTGAGACCTGCTTAAGTTGCAACTTCTACCTTTTGTAGAATATGAAAGCCAAAGGTCACGTGGACTCATTAGCCACAGATAATCCTATTCTAGTATTTAATGCTTGCAAGGCTTCATTGGAACAAAAACTGTCTGCCCCTTAATTTTCAGTCCTTATTGGGAGAGCAGGGAGCTGAATGTGCACCTGTTAATGAGATACTGGTTATCTCTATAGCCCACTGCCTCCCACCCTCTCCCAGCGCTGCATTATTGTGCATCAGAGAGGAACTCACACTAATAACACTAACATGTTCAAAATATTTTTGTTTTTGCCCTTATTCCGAAAAAGGCAATATTCCTACTAAACTGTTTACATGGCTAATGAAAATTAATATTCCCCTAATATTCCCGTTTACATGCAGCTGTGCGCGCTCCACGTACGTCCTACGGCTGCGCCGTGAAAACCTGTTGGAGTCTTTGTAATTGTTTTAAAGTAAGTGTGCTTCTCCTTTCGACCAGGAATGTGGGCATTTCTTTTGAGCATGCAGCCTGGTGAACTGTTGGCTACTTGGTTTGTTTCCAATGCACAGAGCTGACCACAAACAGGCGAGAGGCTGTGTGTCGCTGTAACTGCTGTAAAAACCCCAGTTGAGACACATACACCAAATGCACTGCATACATGTCCAGAGAATGCTCCTAAAATCTGAAGATATATCATATATATATATATGGGCATTTAAAAATGCTATGTTCAAAATAAGGCCTAATTCAGGATAACAGTGGACTATTAGTGTGCATGTAAAGGTAGTCAGTGTCATTAGTGTTGAAAGAGGGTAATGGAACAGAGCCTACCAAGTTTCATGAGGGGTTACCATGACCCGGTGGGAGTAACAGGCCTGGATGAATTGGTCCGATTATGTGGAATCTAGCATGTAAAAAACAGTGGCTGAAAATAAAATGGAGGCATTTTATTCCTGCCTCTCCTTCACAGGGTGTTCTGGGGCTTCGTGAACTGTCTCATCCATCTACTAAATGAATGGATCACAGTGAGCGATTATAAAAATTACCCCACCTTGTCATTGGCTCTGGGAAAGTTCTCAACCTGAGAAATTTTAAGGCTCATTTGCAGCATAATGTGAGCGCTAGATCCAGAGTCCATCTTTCTCAGGGGCACGCCTTGCTTATGCATAAATGGATGATGAATACCGCCATGATTAGGGATTCTTCTTTCATCGCTCCGGCCGTAGACACCAAAGTTCCCGAGAGCAACAAGTCAAATGGCTTGTGTAATCTTCAGCATGGAGAGCTTGTTTCCTTTTAATTCAGGCGGAGAGAGCCAGAGAGAGGAGCCCGGTGATTGTAATTCCCCAAAGCATTTCATTATTTCAGTCCATGTGATAACATCTTTAATTCCATTTTAAATAGGTTTATATGTCCATCATAAAATACTCCCTTGTGGGTTTAATTATTGCTGTAAGATAAGAGACGCTATGGGAAGAGAGCATGGACAAAAAGGGAGAAAGTCATTTCTAAAGATGGAGTCACAAATTATGTAGCTCGGTGTCTGATGGTGTCCTTGTTATTGCTTATCACTTGTGACATCACTTCCTGTAGCTTTCATTCGTTTGGCTTTATCTTGTCATCTATTCAGCACAGACAATGGAACTGCAGCATCTGCTATGAGCCCGACACAAAGAGGCTTATTATGGCAAGATTAAGTGTAATCTAAAATTTTCCCTGTTTCAAGGGGCTTTTGACACAGTCACAACACTGTAGATGTTACCAGCACACCATTTTAACTATGAATACAAACATATCTATGCTTCCTTCTCCATGATGCTTTTGTACATTATACACTGTGAACACATAAGCATAACTACTTTGCAATGATTATAGAGAGCAGCACATGTACAAACAATTGCTTTTACCCATGTACTCTCACTTTCCTTTTCACCCTCTGTTTTTTTTTTGCATACACACCAATCCACACATGGCCAACAGCGGATCCTATGAAGCCTCTTTCTCTGTCTCGGAGGCGCTGTCACCTTCAGACCAGACACTCGCTGGCTAAAAATTGCTATGTCAACCATAAAATTACCTTCAATTCAAATTCATTTCAGCTGCTTGGAAATTCTATTCCATCTTGCACAAACGTATTTCAGTGAGAGGGCTAAATTATATATTTTACCTCTATTTTTTTATCCTCCTCTCTAACAACTGGTGGTTTGAAGCCTGAAGAATGTGGTGTAATCTCTTAATCTGTCTTCTTATCCGCCCATGATGTTTTTCTGAACTATTCTCTCTTGACTGGCGGTAACCTCCGTTACTCCTACATGTTCTCTAACAGTTAGGTAAGCTGTATTTACCACTTCATCTGCAGCAGGAAATGAACACCTCTGAGAGTCTGCCTGGAGAGACAGAACTGAGATCTACTTCTTAAAACTTCTTCGCCAAACCAAACTTCTGTTCTTAGAATGAAAGACAAAGACGTTCACACAGTTCTTCTGAGAAACAAAACCTGCAGTGACTTGCTCCTCTTCTCTGATGATCTTCATCATCTCCTGAAGTTAGAGCCAGAAGGAGATGTGGAGAGTACGAGGCATTCACTCATTAGTAGAAAGCCTCCGCAACTAGATAACTATATATAGATGATATTCTGTACTCGCAAAAGGTTACAATTAAAAGTGAATATCCTGAGATGTTTGAATTCCCAACTGTATTGATTAGATGTCAGTTGAAATCAACAATACTGATGGGAGCTTTATTACTCCACTTAATGAATGATGTTTTATTAATGGCCATGTAATAAGATTACGTTTATCTCAATGAAAGCCATCAATCTTTGCCCCCTGCTGTGAACACTCATTAAGCTCCGTATAGATCTTGTTCTCTAAATCCATAGAGGACCTACAGAGAATTGTTACCTGCATGAACACAATGCAGTCATTTACTTATATATCATTAAAAATTAAACGAGTGATTAGTAAAAGACCTTATAAATGAATGATAAAAAAATTTCCCTATAAATCCATTAAATAAAAAAATAAATAATTCATAATAAATAAATTAATGTGTACATAAAAAGTGAAATTAGTTGTTTTTTGTAATTGTGTTTTGATTTACCACTTGGTTTCCCCTTTAAATTAAATGTATTGACTCTATTACCATTTACATCGTTACATGGTATGAAATGTTTTGTCGTATGTGCACAAAAACTGGGTGTCAAGTTTCTTTTTTCATGTCGTAAATGAATGAATCATAACGATACCACATTATAATAACATAACTTATTAATTTGTAACACTTGCAAATTGCACTTTTATGACATTTAATGTGCAATTCATTGATACAATACTATTCTACATCTGAATGCACTCAGTAGACGTTGTTATGTGAACAAAATGCTGCAGGTTTCACAAAATTGCATTTCCGTGTCACAAAGTGTATATCTTTTTGTTGGGGACAGTTTTACAGTATACTTTATGGATTTAAGCGAAAGGGTTTCATTCCAATGTTATAGTTTCATGAGCAGAGATTAAGATGGCTAAAGATTTTAAAGCTGTAGTTTCCCCATTATAATTTTATAGCAACAATTTGATCAGAGTAAATGGTGTGGGCTTCTGTAACACAATGGTGCCCGATGTATAATATACTGGAAGGTTTACAGGGTCCGGGTCAATACAAACAATTTAGCTGGATCAAAACCATAAAGCCAGTATATTTTCTGTACAGTATAAATTACAGTTCCTGCTGCGCCAGCACAAACAAAAGCATTTGTGAGATCTAGTTTCAGGTTACCACAAATAAATTAACTGGTTGCTCCACAATGACCTTTAACCTGCAGAGGAAAATTCTGGTAGCAGGTTTTCATTGATACAGACGTGAAGAAAACATGCTCCTAAATCCTCCAGGAATCGGGGCCAGTCTCGGATTGGTTGAAAGAGTGGATGAAAGGGGTTGGCTGACAGCTCTGCTGAGGTTTGTTTTTTGCATCCAGTCTCGGCGGTGCGCTGCACAGTGGCAGCCAGTGGGCTCGGTCTCTGAGGTAAAACCATCTGAAACAATGACAGCCCCTCCCCTCTCCGGCTCCATCTATCAGAGGCTTGACACAGGTCGGAGAGATTGATCTCTCTTTCACGTGGGCCTGACACCCCCCGAGCTCTAGCGAGGCTTGTTTAACAAACGCCATCCTCTCTGCCAATAAAAAGCACCTTTTTCCCCCCTAAGGCATCTCACAGGGCAGAGCTCGGCGTATATATTAGCCATAACTTTTTTTAAAGGTGGGATTTATAGACCCCACAGTGGGGATATATGACAGACCATGGTGAATTAATTATTCCAAAACAATTTGATATATCTGATTATTAATTCTTGGACACAAGCTCGCTTCGAGCAGAGACTGCTTGTAAAGGTTGGATTTATCATGTTGACATTTTGCAACAGCCAATGCTCTCTCTCTCTCTCTCTCTCTCTCTCTCTCTCTCTCTCTCTCTGTCTTTCATACAATGCAGTTGTTCAAAGCTCTGCCCTACAGATTTTTTCTGCCGCACAAAGTGGCAGAACACAAATATGCCCTTTTCATCTGTCTTCAGCCTCTTTTTCAATGAGAAAGCTACGGATGTTTTAGTAAGAGATTACAGCGAGCACACGAACATATTGCTCGCACACACCGGATGTTGACAAGCGTTCGCTCTACTGGTGTGCCATGCATGGCGGAGCACGCAAATGAAAGGTCAGGCCCATCAACATCCATCTCCCCTTCAAACGGCAGAGACACCAGCCTAATCCAGCTGTACGAACAAACAACAAAGATGCGAGAAAAGGAAGAACTCCAGTAGATGCATCAATCTGAAAGCATTAGAGAAGGTTAAGCCCCTCCGTTTGTTCAGCAAGCACTCAACAGCAGCTATGCACTCCCTACTGAAATGCATGCAGCCGAACAATGGGAAATGTTATCATTTAGGTTGCATTCTGCTACGTTTAGAGGTCTACACAGACTGTGTGCAACATTGTCTACTGCTATAACGTTTGACAATGGTAACCTTATGGGAGTGCATACTGACCTGCTGAGCCATCAAACGTAAAAAGCTGATCTCACTAAACCTTTCACATTGCCTAAAAACCAGGGCTGAGCTTTAGACCAAGCTTTTATGAGCCTGACAGATATCTAACCACAGCTGGAAACAAGTAGAGGAAGCCCAGTGACGTGCAAGGCCCATGGATGCATTACTGTACGGGCACTGAGTCCCTTCACTTCACAGCTGCCAGATCCTCCGTTTGAAGTGACTGACATTTCCTGTTTGAAAGTCACAGAGCTCAATTAAAAGTAGGGACGATCATATTACAGCTGCATAGCAAACTGAGGCTACAGTCACATTTCATAAAAATACAAAAAATTAGTTAAGTAATTTTAATCAGGACAGCAAAGTAGCTCTGATTTAAGAATATGGGACTTGCATTTCAGGCTTTCTTTGTTGGTTTCCAGTATGCATCACATAGTGTTTTGTACAATATATGGGGAGAAGAATCAAAGGAAGCTTTGGACGGAGTCAGACAGCCTCACATCTCCAGCGTGAACAAATACTAAAGTTCAGGTGCCAGTTTTTGAACCAACAGCAGGACCTGAGAGTATGGCTCACCTGCAAAAAGTCGAACGAAGAGACACAAAATGACTATGAAGTGACAGAAAAGGACTAAAACGAGACAAAATATGACCACAAAGTGATGCAAAACAATTGTAAAGAGATGTGAAAACAATTGCAAAGTGACAAAATGATAACAAAGGGATACAAAACAACTACAAAGAGAAAATCACATGGACGCGTCTCTTCCAGTCTGTGTGTCTTGCTCCTATGTAGGAGGAGTGAGGAGCCTTTTACATGTCTGAGCCAAGGGGCCCACTTTCTCATAATCCGTCCATGGCAAGGCCAGAGTTTCACCTACACAGCCACATGCCAACATGACAAGTGACCTTGAAAATGAATTTCAGCCTTTCCTGGTGTATCATTAAAGCAAGCCAAAACAGACGCCATAGTCATTTCCCCAAGCTCTGAGTTTCATTACACTTTGGTTTCCTCAGTTCTATTTTGGCAGGTTCTGTGTGTGCCCTTGATGTGATGAGAAATGTGAACTTCTACACAGGACATACAGTGCAGCATATAGCACCGCGCTGCCCTCTCAGACAAACTGCCTCATAGTCATAATTTACATCCCACTTGAAACATTTCTCTCTGTTCTCTCTTCAGCTGGTTTTCACATACTCCCTTGCACATGAGCAGGCTAAAAGCACTGTCATTACTCCATCACGCTCTCAAAGCGGTGTATCTGACCCATTAGAGTGGGCTGGTGGGAGTAGGGCTGCGAAATAATGATCACTAAGAATTCTATAAAAAGAAAACTGGTGCGAGCATTTGTTAGTCACAGTGGAGGAGCGATTAAGGCAGACTGATTGAAAGTGTCCCGTGTGAGCGGACGTGTCAGACTCTGAGAAAGTTTTGCGATCAGCGTAATGGGCCAAATATCTGCTCCGCTTGGCTCCTCTCTCTCCTCCACTCCGCGACACTCTGCTCAATTAATCCAGAGCCTCTAAATGACCCTCGAAGGTGACTCGCTAGATAAGTGCAATTACACTGGAAACAAGGGTGCTGCCAATTAGTCCTCAAGTCTCCTTCCATCTTTGCAGCGGAGGCTGAGCACATCCCAGCGGGTCGGCCTGTTTGTGACTTCATTAGCAGGCTTCTAAAAGGGGAAAATGAACGCTTGTCCTAGATCACACTCCTGTGCGCAGGGATCAACACGACATAGGATGCGTTTGTCCTTAGATGTTCAGAAATGACAGAAGAGGCACAGGACCAGTGGCGTGGGGCCAAAACCGTGGAAACATTTCCCGACACTCTGACATCTCAGACTGTTTAGACAGAAATAACCCACGGGAAGCTAAACTGATGTATCTGAATTTAACATGCCAAGAAGTGATGATGATGATGATGATGGTGATGATGATGCATCCAGTGACAGCAGAGAGGAGGTCTCACTCCTCATCCGTCCTTTCTCTCTCTAATGCCTCTTTGCTCGTCTCTAATTGCTCCCCCATTGTTCCTTCCTGAGCAAATTGTTAATGAGAATTTCCTGCTATGTAGACGTCAGGGGCACAGTCACTTGTTGTCTGCCAGCACAGAGTCTGTGAGTAATGGGTGTGACTAATGCTGCTTGGCAGCTTCCACTCTCGTCCCTCCCTGCCATCTGTCCCCTGCCACCCCTCTGGGTGCACTGGGGTGCTCTCAGCAGGTCTCAGTAATCATACACACACACACACACACACACACAAACACACACACATATACATGCACAAGCAATTTCAGCCATTTGACACATCCAAAGATTTTAGAAAAGATGTTTTCCAAATCTTTGAGCTTCTCACACACTGTGCCTCTGCATCATATGAGTCACCTTCACAAGTTTGAGTTAACAACTAATTATTTTCCTTTAAGTACACTGTGTTCACTAGAACTTATTCCGTCTGTGGAGTGAGCGTGTGCAGTGGGCAGGTTTTAGGACCATATGAATTTATTACCTTCTGTCTTGGAGACTGTTAATTCTCCCCGACAGAAACAGAAACACAATTTTAAAAATATTTGTTGCTATTGCTGTTTAACGGCTTTCTATTTGTGAAGAAAACACACCTTCCATGGAGCGGTGTAATGGCAAATGAGATGTGTGAGTGAGTTTGGAGGATAAATGTATCCAGGATGTGAGTGCTGGCTTAAGATAGGGAGAAGCAGCATGAAACTCATTACAAGGGCCCATGGACCTGCCCCTGCAGCCAAGTGAATCACTCTGAGTGACTTTAAATTGGTGTCCAATGAAGTAGGAATTGATCCTTGGCCCTGTTCTGGTTCTCTGAGGCGGTTTGGACTGTAATCTTCAGAAGCTGCAGCTTTGATGGATTTGTGGCATCTGTTTACTTTCCATACAGCTGAGGTCATTTTATAATTGGAAAACAATTCATCTGCAGAGGAAAATATTTGCTTCTCTGGTGACTCTAGAGGTGTTAACATTGGCTGATTATTCCTTTTATGCAATTTTGAATGTTTATGTTGCAAAAACAGAAAAAATCTAAGACCAGACTCGTTCAATGTGTTGGGTTTTGATTGTGGGTGTTCATTTTAACTCAATTCAAATACATAGCCTACACATAGGATCACCATGCACAGCAAAATGAGTAGAAGGTCGACGTGTAGGTACTGCACTCTTGGCACTTAAGTAGGTAACTCTGGGATTTTAGTCTGCACTGCTGCTGGTAAGGTGGGAGTGTTTTTCACTCTCTGAATAGCCAGAGGCATAGTCACTCTCATTCTGCCTGCCAGTTATTAAATGAAAGTAGTTTTGGCAGGAAGACTGTCGCCCCCCAAAAATAAAATTGTCAGTTATTATCTTTCAGCTGTTCTATGCACTTTTTAGATAGGAAAGGTCCCACTTTATGCTGAGCAAAAATAAGTAATTCCAAGTATTATAACACAAAAGACTGAATTTAACTTTAGGGCCTTAAACATGATTGGTGGTGGAGGTATAACCTGTAAAATACACGTTATACATGTGCTGTAGTTGTAATGATTTGCTTTCACTAATGTTTATTATTCAGTGCAATTTTACACAGTGAAAAGTAGTCAATTATTTAAAACCAGCTCCTAACCACCACAATGGATAACAGCTGCTCAAACAGCAGTTTAAACAAACAAGGTCGACTCTATTGGGTTTCAATAGGGTATTGACATCAGGTAGAGACTTTGTTGAACCGTAGGGTTACTGAATGCAGTCACCAAACTGTGACACCTGCCATGAAGCATTGCCGCCAGCCAGATGAAAAGAAAAACAACAACACCTGAAATCCAAAAGAAGAAACATCACGCAAATAGGGGATTATGTTCACTACTTGACTTATAAGTAAGTAATAGTAATACTGAACTTGTAAATCTTAAAGCTGCACTTTAACAAAAATGCATGCACACGCCAGCGCTGTTTTTTTCTCAGTGTTCTCTTCCCAGGTCATACTGTACTATAGTTTTGTACTATAGGCCTTCGTTGGCAAAGATGGAACTTTATCACAAGTTGGCATTTAGCTCTGGACACAACTTCTGCGTCCCGCCGAGCCTAACAGAGGGACGCGACCACAGACTGTACAAAGGAAGTGGACGCAGCCACCGTGACGTCACCCGCTGGTTTGTGGATGGAAGGTTTTGAACATTGGAGTTCAGCATTTTGGCCGTCGCCGTCTTGTTTTTTTGGAGCCAGATGTGACGTTATCTGGACAAGAGGGTAGAGTCGCCATGGTAGCTACTTCGCTGTGATTGGGTAGTTAGGTGCTGGCTATCTGATTGGTTGTTTGATTGAGACGGGGTCCAGTTTTTCAAAACACTAAATACAAAAGGGTTATTGCTCACCGAACCCTTTAATTACATATCGTTAGTGACATGCAATGGTCAAGTTATTTCATGCAAAACTATAATGAAACAATATTTCCAACTGCAGCTTTGAAAACATTCTCCTTCATTTTATTCATTGAAAATCTCATACAGTGAAATACAGTAGGCTACATGGGCTGCTTTTATGCTCCACCTTATAAGCAATACACAGACTCTGCCATGCATCAAGAAATGGATTTTCTACGGATATTTTCAGGGTCACTCTGTTGGTCCATAATCTCATTTGGAGTGAATGAAATAAACATATCCGTGGGAATTGGACACAGTTAATTCTGAAGGGTGCAAATTGATTTTCTGTAGAGCTGGGTATGGAGAGCAGTTGTGCAGCATGAAGACACTCAAGTGATGAAAACCTCTATCTGTTTTTTTTCTTTATCAGGGAGCTTACAGTATTGCAGGAATATTAGCTCTTGGAAGTAATGGGCAAATGCTCTCTTTCTGCACCAACTTTCTTATGAGTAATGACAAAAGTTTGACATTTGTCATTACATTTTGAAGTAATGACGCAGCATTTATTTTACTGCTGATCTTGGCTCCAGCCTTGCATTAATGTAATAAAAATTTCAGTAAAGAATATCCTGTTCTCTTTTTCTGCAAAGGACATTTGTTTTTTATAGTTACTCTTAAGAATATCCTGTAAAAGTGCAGCCGCTGAAGGGGACAAATCAATGTGACCAAGTCAGATATTCTGTAGCTGAAAAGCCTCCACGCTAAAAGCAAATCCAGTTGAATAACTCTGTGTGATTTGTAGCATTCAAATTTGTTTTGTGGGATATTTTTCAAAGTGCAGCAAGCAGAGACCATTCTGTTAATTCCACTTCCCCCAACAATACTGTATGAAGATCCATTCCCTCACCGCCAGCGCTGCATTTCAAACTTATCAGCCATTATTAGAATCATTGAAGGGAGGCTGCTATGGCAACTAGTCCAGTGGAAATGTACTTCTCTCACCACAAGGGCAATGGCTGTCATGCTGCTTTACCTTCTGCATAACATGCAGTTTCTTTGTGAAGATGTATGGCAAGGTGTAAGGTAGCACACAGTTTTAATTAAAGGATTCAATGCAGTTTGTTTCCATGGTTACTAATCATATGGCTGACAGCATACAATCCAAAGATTGGACTGAAGTTACTGTATGTTATATTCAAGGATTGTTTGCATCTATCTACTGTATCTATCTGTGTTATAAGATACTCTATTAAACAGAGCTCTATTAAACTTCTCCCATTCATCTTCTTTAGCTCCAACATCGCCTCATAAAATCGTCTATGAATAGTTTTATGTACACATTAAGCTTTCAAAGTCTGCCAATTGTGAAGCTGAAAAAACACAAACGACGAGTTTATGACTTTATAATCTCTCTGCATACACAATCCTGCAGAGAAGAGCTTAGGCTGGTTCCCTAAGTTGCTGGAATCAATAGTAATTCAGCAGAAGCCAGAGGGAAGAGAGTTAATTATCTCGAGGTTCTCAGGTATAATTGAACAGATGTGTTTTGAAATTGGTCACCTCACCACTGCAACGCCAGTGGTAATATCCTCCCACACCGGCGTGGTCTGCAATGCAGAGAACAAGAGAGAGAGGAGTGAAAGAGAGACGGAAATACTGTACGGTCTTCATCAAATACAATTCAGTTGCAGCATATAACAGTCCCCCCCCCCCCCCCCCCCCCAGAGACTACTGGAAGGCAATTAACCTTTGGCTACTCTGAAACACTAGCCATACGCTGCCTTAGACCAGCTAGTTTAAAACTTTTAACCTTACAGGACCTTGATTTTGCAGCAGTTTGAGCCTGTTTTGAATTGCGTTAGCTCAGCCCTGTCATACATCATTCATACCCTGAGCGTGCTTTGGCGGATACCCTGTGGTCTCAGCACCACCACAGTTCTCATCTGTGTGGGGCCCTGCAGCCACAGGCTGCTGCTGGTGATAAGAAGATGGCAGGGCCGGCCCTGACGAGTGGCATCTTCCCTCCATCACTTCTCCCATTTCATTTCCCTGCTTTAAAAAAGGGGACATCAGGATGCGCTGGCCTCAGGCTGCTACCTCCACTCTGCTTCCATGATTCACTCTCTCTTTCTCTCTCTCTCTCTCCCTCTCTGTCTCTCTCTCTCCTTTTCTTTGTTAGTCACTATTAATGCCTCTCTCCAGCACAAAAGATGATGGCTGCCCAAAAATCTCGAGGTTTTTATGAACAAATAAAACCTGTTCCCCTTTCCTCACTCAAATACTCACAACACCTATGAGTCAAGGGCCTCTAATGAAAACTCAATCAATAAGGCAGCCCGCAGGTCACACAATACCAAGAGGCTATTTTCATTATCAAATACTTTGGGTTTACTTTGGATTCTTCCACAGTGGAAATTGTGTGTGACAAATTTTAAATGTGTTGCATGTTGTATCTTAACTTCAGTGCATACAAGACATAAATGATGTGTAGAAACATGTAGAAAGAACCTGAAACTAATCTGGCTGTCTAACAATAGACTGGTTGAAATGGATGTAGCCACTGTGACGTCACCCATTGGTTTGTGGACTGCTGTTTCAAAGACTATTTTAGCCATTCCCATCATGATTTTTTGGAGCCAGTGGAGTCGCCTCCTCATTGTCATTTGCACCTGAGCAAAGCATGATAGTACTTTGTGTGCTACTTGCTTTCTTTCTGTTTTTGAGGTGCACTCATTTCAGCATTATGTAGCACAGTATTGAACTTCCACCATGTAACATGATGCATGTGTATGTAGCCTACTGGGGAGTTTGTTTTGATCTCAGGTTTTTAAAGTGGGGGCATCAGTCCCCCTTTCCTTCCAAAACCACAAAGTCCCTCTCTGCTACTTTCACCTTCCTCAGGATCAAGTGACATTGATAAAAGCTTTCAGAAGAAGTGCTGGGGCTGGGCTGTGTGGGCTGAGAGGCCTGAGTACAGATGGAAAGCATAATGCACATTCATTCATTGAATGCCCAGCAACTATAACATTTGAAAGTCAGCGCTCAGCATCAGTATATCTTGATGGTAAATGTCTTTTTATTTAAAAAAGTATCTTTTCAGTAGGAGGAAAACATGTACTTTGAGATGTGACGCCAATAGAAAATTCTATAGTACATTTGTTGATGATGACTTGAACCAACCTTGAAAACTAAAATGAATGAGTGCTGCAGCATTCACACGAATAAGTACAATAACAACAAAGTCTACAAAATCAGTAGTGTGACAACTACACACTATTATATATAATATTGATATCTACTTCTTCATTCTTCAGCTACAGAAACCCTTCAAATATCAGAATGTTCAGCTCTTTATGGACATGATGTCATCCATTCAGGACTTTATACTTTTTAAGATATTAAGCTTTTTTCAAGAAATGTTTTACAGTGTAAGTCAATGAGAGCAAATGACACATACTGTAATACTGTACATACTACACATACTGCACATAATATACACATACACACACACACACACACACACACACACACACACACACACACTACCAACCAGGTAACAGGAGCTCACACTAGGGAATCTGGTGGAGGCATTTTCAAAATAAAAGTAACAGGCTGTGGAGAAGGCTGAATTTTCTAAATAAAAGACTAAAGATGGTAATAGGAGCTTACTGGGGGGCCACAGTCAATGCTGGAATTAAAACAAGTAATTCATGTCATATTTCTGCATTTTGCACTGCTCTGCAATTTATTCTTCTGCCATATGTTTTTTGTTCAACTACTAATTCTGCATACTTTAAGCTACAGAAACCATTCAAATGTTAAAACTTTATATTTTTTTCAGCAATGATTTGCAGCTTATTCTTCTTCTGTACGTTTTTCGTCCGACCACTACTTCTGCATACTGCAGTTACAGAACTAATTCAAATGACATAATGTAATGCTCTTTTACATTTTAGCTTCCAGGTTTTTCAGCAGTGCGGAGCAATGCATTTGAGCTTTCAGCTTTTTCATGTAAGATTCATTAAAGATTTCTGCATTTTCAGCAATGCTTTGCGATTTAGCTGTCAGCATTCACAAGAATTTTCTGCAGGAAATGCAATTTAGCTCTTCTTATTATTATTGATAATACAGAGTGTGTGTGTAGGTGTGTGTGTCTGTGTGTGTGTGCATGTGTGTTGGAGGAAATGATCCACATCATGTGTTTTTCTTCAGCTTTCATGAGCTGGTTTGCTCCTTCAAACCCTGCTTCACTTTGATCATCTTCAGTGTCTGTGACATACTTTCATACGATGCTCATTAGTAATTTGGCCCTAGTAATTCCCAATGACCTTAACAACTTGTGCAGTGGAGTGGGGTACCATATTGTGTTAAGCACAGTAATTTAATTACTTTGTATGTGTTTTTCATGTCTCAGCCATGAGGGACCTTTTAAAAGCGGGTCTATCTTCATTGATTTTTTTAGTCTTTCTTCTTTTATCCGGTCCAATCTAGCGCTATAGGGTAAGCTGGAAATACACAACAGACGTTAGTTTGGTGTGTATATACATGTCTGAAGCCAAGTGTAATTAACAGAGGCTCCTCGTGTATCAGTTGCTTCCCTCTGTTAATTGCTGATACAAAACAAAATCAAACAGAATCCACGAGAAGCATTCAGGGTATCCTATATCCAGAGAAAGTAATAAAGCAGCAGAATAAAAAACCTGTTCTCTCTGTGAACAAACTCTCTATTTTCCTTCTTCCTCTGTCTCTCCCTCTCTTGGTTCCTAATAAGGGTGATCAGAGCTGAATGGCCTAACAGCCTGACCCTCATTATAACCAAAAGTAATAAGGATAAGACACCAGTGAACCAGGCCTCATTAGGCCTATAGCTAGAATACTCGTCGGGGGTCATCACCCTGGACGTCTTGCACTGCTCACAACTCTACCGCTCTCACACTGTCTCATAGCTACACAGAGACCTTTGTTCTCCAGCCAACAGCATCTAAATTAAATGGAAGGAATTACTGAGAGCTCTGCGGATTGTGTTAGCCCTCTTCACAGCTATGAATATGCTGTTTTTATCCCAAACCCACCTGAGATTGTACGGGCTGCTGGACCGTGCACCATCTTAAAAACGTGTGATGCATTGCTGATGTTTTGCAAATATTTTCTGTCATGCACTGTTCACTGGAAAGGCCTGAATCCATCGATTTGAACCGCACTGTCCATGAGCAATGACAGGCACATATGCCTGTGTATTAGACAGGTGATGCGTCTCTGCTTCACTGTAATACACTCAATAAGTCATACCATCTTCTGCCCTGTCCAATCACTATCAATCACGTTCAATTCTGACCATGTGTACATATCTCTATTGTCCTATTGATCCCATTTAAATGAAGACTGAACGCCTTGTTTCTTTTTGCAGGTCAGAGACAAGGAGAGCACTACTGGAAAAACTATTTTTATTTATGCACCCTCAACATTTTACAACCATCAGCTGTAGAGCTGATGGTTGTTGAATGTAAAATGTTTAGCTGTTTTTCATAATTTTCCCTAAAAACAACAATTTTCCTCAAGCACTCACTACTCAAGCAAACAGCTGCCATTCAGATATTGCCTTTTGCGACAAATGCTAATCAATTTAATTGGTGTTACAAAATTCTACAACAAAATGACCTATAAATATTGAAAAGGAAAGAAAGTCTCCTGTGAACATAATTACAGGGCTTTCTGCAGACAAGTTTGTCTGACTAAGAGCAGAGAGGTATTTCTATAAACAAGCCTGTACAAAGTGTTTGAACCAGCATTGTCATGACCAGAGTGGCTCTTTACTTATAATTATGATGCTGAATGTTACCACAAGACGATATCCTTGAAATTATAACACAGCAGTGAGATTACGGGTCAGAGATGACCCATGGGGCAGTAGTCTACAACCCATTACACCACATTATGATAGGATGAGCATTACTTCAGCACCTACATCCCCACTGATCATTATGATTACATATGACATAGGTAATACAGATTTATTTTGTGCCCATTAACTAGTTAATCAATTAATTGATTAATCAATTAATCCTAAACATAAAACATAAAACTTTATTTTTTTACTGGGCAGGGAAAGAGGTCATAAAGATAAAGGTCATTCAATGTTTTATTAAATAAAATATGGTAATAAAAGGGAAGTTCTTCTTCATTTGAATAATTAACTTTAACGAGGATTCAAAACTGTTTAATTTGTCCCAGAATCATTATGCCTATTGGGACCATATTGATTAAGGTATTACTATAGATTTGAAAATGTGATTCCATCTACAGAAAGCTGACACTCAAAGATCTGTCCATGGTGCTGGAGGTGATGCAGGTTTCAACAGGCCGCTCAGCTGTCTGATTATAACTAATCAAGTCACCTGAAGCTGTTCATGGAGCTCTCTAATTAAATATTCCCAGGTGAGTTAATAAATTAATAAAACTGTGAAAATAATAAAGTGGGTGCAAGTGATTGACAGTGTACACAAGTCTTTGGCTGCTGGTCACAGTCACAGAGACGTTCAGCCTTTCTAATATATATATGCTTGAGTGCCCATGTTGGCAAGATGTGCGCATCACTGGGTAAGCGAAATAATCGACCAAGTGGATCTCAGCACACTCCCAGAGGACCGCAGCCAATCCTGATGTGACAGAAGTCAATGCAGGTCCTCAGTGTTGACTGTCCAATCAACAGCATTCTTCAGATACACAAACACACTCACGAAACACGTCTTGCGATGCTTGTGCGGACTTTTCATTGATTCCCGGGCCCCTTACCATGCCTAACTCTAACCTTTACCCTAACCTTAACTGAAGCTTATTTCTAACCTTAATCCTGAACCACACTTTAGTCTTAAAGGTTAAATTTTTTTTTTTTCAATCCAATTCAGGACAAAAATCCACTGCCTGCGTTCTGTGTAAATATACACTCTATTTCTATTTCTTTAGCAGTCTGAGTTATAGAAATCCTGTGGGTATTTTCCAAAGGCAAAGAAGTTAAAAAAAAAAATCCCTCTTTGTGTTGTTATCCCACCACGGCTCAGCAAGGAGACGCTGTCTGGGGAAACAAAACAAGGGAATTTTTTTGGTTTCCTCACAGGAGACGACCTGTACAATTTAATTGGCATGTACAGCCATGATGGTCAGATAAGGATATATGTTATTTATTGTATTATGTTTCTGACACTAGATAGAACCGTGCAATACATTAATATCAAATCAATCCTTGAGTAAGTCTTATGTCTATGGAAAAATAGCTATATTTTAGATGTGGGTTTTACACTCTGCAAACAATCTTGAGATTTTAAGTGTCTGAGGGCTTTAGGTGCTTCCCCATTATACATTTATTTGATATGATTTATTTAATCTGTTATCCAAAATGGTATTCACATCTGCACCAAGAATTAGTTAAAACCAGACAATTTGGCTACAAAATTATTTATGTAAAAGAAGAATCAAAGGTGTTACAAAAGCAAGCTTCCTTCCATTGTATCTACACTTAAACATAAACAGCTTTGTGCTGATCTTTTCTGCAGTGTTTTAATTGATGTTTGAAAGGTAACATGCAGTTACGAAAAGAACGATTGAAACACCAGAAAGATAAAAAAGCCTTTTTTTAAAAAAAGCCGCACAGATCTGTTTTTTTTCTATTTAAGTACAGAACCTTTTTTTATGTAAAGAAATCAGATGTCAGTTCTTCTGCTAACCATATGGGTACAGTATCTAAGCTTTTATCTATTCAAAGACACCTGCCTCAAATGTACTGCCGCAAAATGCTTGCTTGGATATGTATAAATTTTGCATCTATGAACACTTCACAGATTTTATGTTGCCAGCGTGGTCGCAGATGGCCCTCCTCTCTCTTTAATAGCCCCCCTCCCATCTGCAACGCTGCTGTCCCACAAAATCACTCTTGTACCTGCCTTTGTTTTCTTGATTGCTTCCTGTACCTCAGAGTTTGGCCTTAAGGATAACATTGATTAAGGAAAGGCCACACTCGAGCTATTTTTATTCAGTTTTTTCAGCCACGCTCCGTTCCGAGGACTATTCCTGAACCACTGGAGCTAATTAATGTCCAAGCAGATGTGAAACGCTGAGAGCTAAGCTTTGCCTCAGGGTCAAGCAGCCTGAATCTAATCTCCTCAACAGAATTACATTTCCGCCATCATGGCCCCGTACCTGCTGCCCTGCTCTCAGGCCACGAGAGAACTGACAGCTAATACGTAATCACATGTTGTCATTGCAGTGGAATAACTGACCCGAGAGGAGCACCATGCAGGTTACTGGTTACGTTCTCACTGTATTGGACTGATAACGGAAAGCTGCAACGTTTTTATGAGGAGAAGTGCCTCGGTTTCATTTGATTCTTAATGTGTCATATGATCATGTCTTTGATGTGCATTTCCATGTCTTTCCCCTCCTCATTTTCTTCTGATTTGTTTTTTGCAGAGAATGGAGAGGGAGATACAAACACACAGAGAACTGAAATACCTGAGGCAAAAGTGGGACTTTACACTTGAAAGTGGAAAGCATTACTTATGCATTAGGTATGTCTTTGAAGAACCCAAAACATGCATATTTCCCTATTCCTTCCCCCCAAATAATACAGATGAAATCAATTATTCATTTGTAAATGTTTATTTCACTTCAAAAACAAGTATGACATGGGCCTTGATGTTGGAAAAACTGTTCCTGCAGTAACCCACACTCACAATGCCCTCATTGGAAGTTTGTACTTCTGTTTTGAAGTTACACAGAACTACAGTCCTACAGCATGAATTAAATAAACAGTGATTACCAACAAATATATACAGTCAGTCCACATTTTATCAATGTTAATGTTATCAACCAACATTTTATTGTGGGCAAATGACCCATCATCTGTGCTTTTGTATAAATTTCAAGAGTTTAAATGCAGGTAAGAGCGTGCTGTAGTAAACAAGATGGAGATTGTTTTGTAACTCTAACAAAGCCTAAAGTATCATCTATAACATGTATATGGATTATTATTAATATGGACAATATTATCTTCAGTTTTGTTTGTTCGTGCATCACTTCATTGGGAAAATCCTGATGAAAACACAAACAACCTGCTGGACAAACACAATGCTTAATTATGGAAAGAGAATTACTTCAGTATTAAATACTTTGAACTGATTAAACTCGATATTGTTCTAATTGTTCATTTTAAAAAACCAAACACAATAATCATCTGGTGAACTTTGGAAATTAGCCGTGGAAGCATCGTGCTAATTTACTTAACATCATAAATACAATACAAGCTCCTGATGAGGTCCTGATGGTCTGCACAGATAAATGAACATATCTGTGGTTGAAAGTGGGGTCGAAAACCCCGATGGTGTCTGCAGTTACACTTTGATTACTTTGGAAGCTCTTGGCACTGTACAGCTTCCTGATTAGTGAGGTTTTTAATTTGTAATTTTCTGCACTGAGGGAAAAGAGGAGAGGGGAATTCTGCAGCTGAAGCCCATAATTAAGGCTGATCCTTACAGCTTCCACACTGGATGTATCAGAAACAAGCAGAAGCTTCTTATGTAAACCACATATAAAACAGGAGGTAACTGTATACTGGCCATTCAGACCCAACCCAGCATCACCACTGGCAGTCCAATGGCTAGTACAAGTCAGCTGTCATCCCAGTGGGCACAGGGACTGTCAGCTGTTTGTTTCCCCTTTAAAACTCTGCGTCAGTGTTGTTTTCTTTTCAAAGCGTGACCACAAACGTTCCCTAACCCTTACCACATGTTTATTATTGTAGCCATGATGACAAAGCTCCCCTAACCTTAACAAAGAAGTCAGTTTTACACGAACCATAATGGTTTCCTAAAGGTTCACGGTTCATTTATTTGTCATTTTACAATAGAGGGTTCCAAACGAAATGAAAGTTGTTGCCCCTTCATGCAAACATATATACAGATAATTACAAGCCGAACTTTAACTACACTGCTGTCACATCTTAAAACACATTATTTTTCAATAGTGTTTTGTAACTGCTTTGGAAGGCACAGAGAAATGATGTCCTCCTGCTGAGAGGATCGCCAGATCAGAAAACACTTTAATATCTCGTTCTATGAGGGCATCAAGTCCAAGTTGATTTGAAAATGACTTGTCTTGTCAAACCAGCAGTCAATTCAAATCACAATCATGTCAATCTTCACATTTTAGAAGCTGGAATCAACAAATGTTTCCACTGTTGGTTGACATATAACTTCAACTCTTCTTCTGTTGATTGACTAATCAACTATTCAGTTACTGAAAGAATCATTTCAGCTCTAAATCCACGGATGCTTTGTTGAATCATGATATCCAAATATATACATGCAGACGTGTTTCTAATATTTGCCCCCTTCATGTAACTTAACCTCATTAGAGGGCTCACCTGTGCTTATATAAGTTTGTATAACTAACTTCGTATACAGCTTTTTTCTAGTTAACTGGTTATATTAATACAGTTACATACTGGCATCAGTAATAATAATAAAAAATAAGGAAGAAAAGGATCCTAGTCTGGTATTCCACATATCAGATCAGTTCTGTCATCGGCACCTGTTTTATCTATTATTTATTATTATTTAAATCACAGGCAGGGTGGAAGGAAGAATAGCACCTAAATGCCAATGATGGAAGTTAGCAGATAAAGTGACACAGTTGGCCATAACAAGGCTATTTCAGTCGGCAAGACAGTTCATTTTCTCCGTAAATGTTTCATTCCACAATTCATCTCTGACACATAAATTGTATTTGAGCCGGATCTTCCGAAGGGCTAAAGTGAAGTCCCTCCTCTGCAATGTTAAATGACCTCTGGAACAATTTGATTATGATGTCTTGCTGACAGACAGATTTATCACGGCAGTGGAGCCATGTAATGGATATGAGCACAGCTCTGGTGACAGGAGAGAAGACGGTGGGAGTGCGGGATGAGGGATGAGGGATGGAGGAGCAGAAGCAGCAGAGAATGGACTGTAAAGCCTGGCTAAGTAATCCATTTACATGTGTGTCATATGATAAATAAGTGACAAATGACTCTTCTTTCCGTAGCCCTAGTAAACGTGAATTATGGTTTTAAAGTACCTACGGCATTTTAACTTCACTCAGAGCAAATGGATCCTGGAGGAGCAATTTTACCACAAAACTGTAAACACTGATTACATTTATGACCCCGTTTGAAGTCAGAGTGCTACACGTCAGTACTGGTGAGTTACTTACTGATATTACCAATTATATTCCAAACTCTGCAACTCTGTCTAATGAAGCTGGATGTGTTTTCTTTAGCCTCAGCCTGTATGCCTGACACATTGTTAACAGTGTTGACATCTTTGCAGACACTGCACAGGGGACTTAAAGGCTGGATGAGCCACAATTCAACACTGCGGGCCAACAACAAAACAAGCATTTTCAAAATGTCACTGCCGAGGCTTAACTCCTCGGCATTCACCGCGTCTTTCTGTCTTCACTGATTTTCTGTCAGCACTTGGCTGAACTCCATAACACTGCGCACAATGGAAATACAAGGAAGACTGACTCCTGTGACATTTGTTTGGAGACCTCTGTGATGTCTGGAGTCTTTCTGCGATGGATGGAGGACCTGTGTTAACTGTGCCACTGATGGAGACCTCTGCCAGGCAACAAGCGCTGACATTATTCTTCTGCCTGCACTTTTCTATCAATCAAGTTTTCCGAGTGTTTCCACGGAGACTGCGGAGGACAAAGGTGAGTTGAGGAGGGGGAGAGTGTAAGGACAGCTTATCTGTCAGAAAGTGCATCAGGACAGGAGAAATAATTTGACTGGCCCTGACAGACCTTTCGCTTTGCCTTTCTCTGACATAGGCTGCTGTCAAACTAACAACAGATTTGTTTTCTTGTGCCGGTCCAAGGAAAGTCTCTGTCAGACCACTGGCATACCACATGGAAAATGGGTAATGATATCACGACAAAACAGCTGTGAATGTCCTGATGAGGATGAAAATCCTCCAGAGATGTTGGACAGCATGAATGAAAATGTCTACAAATATTTCGATTTTTCACATTTCATTAAAGGATTTTAATAAAATTTCATGAGTATGCGTGACATAGGCCATGCCTCTTTGATATTAACCTTTTTTTATTGTCAATAAAGATGCTTTGTGAACATCTAAATCTTACTTTCTGGTTTTCTTAATAGCTGTATACTTCGCAAATCATTTAAAACCAAAGCTTTCGGGCTCATTAATAGCTCAGTCCAGTCAGCACTGGTGGGCCACCACAAAAAAAGGGATAACAGTGCAAGCAGTAAAGAAGTCCATGTCCCATGCACCCACGCACCCCACCCCATCTTATATTTACAGTTCCCTCTCTCAGAAAATATGAAATCCTCTTATTTATTCATTTTATTATGTACAAAGGGCAGCATAAAGAACAACATATTTAAGACATTAAAAGCACAGAAAACTGAATTCTGTTGTTTCCATAACTATATTTGGGCACACATCGAAAAAACAGCAAAAAGGCACCATTGTTTAATCTGAAGTCCAGACGCCTGGAAAGTCTGGGTATTTCATTTAGATGCAAATAAAATCATAGAAAACCACAGAAACAATGCAATCTACCTTCAGGCCACAAACAACAACAAATCCGAATGTCTCAGATTGCTAAGGCTTTATGCAAACACGGCGCACAGTGTAAAGTAACACAAGAATCTCACTGTCATGAACTGTATATTTGATTGGCTCAGATAAGCTCCTACTAACTTAAACTGGAAATACAACACAGCAGCTTTGTAAAGTTCAACCCAGCAAGAAACCAAATTAAAAGTTTGTGCTGAACACTGACGGAGTATCAAGACGGATAGAGACGAGATAATTTAAAGAGAGCAACAGGCTGTCCTCACAATATAGCTGTAACAGTAAATTATCATGTGACATAGGCTCCACAGTATCACTGCCAGTCCCAGTTAATTATTTAGAAAAAAGAACCCTACGCACTAGGTCCAGTTTGTTTTGTATCCACTTTTGGCTTAAATTCACGCTTTCTTTGTCATCTGAAATAAGCTCTTTGGATTTTTTTATGGTACAAAATCCATCCAAATGCACATGTTTCTCCTGTAATAGTCCTTGAACTGTTCAACACTTCTCAAAAGTCAGAAAGTGACCTGTGTTGGCTTAATGACAGTCATTCATTCTCCCAGATGAGAGGGGTGTTCCCTTAACTGGCCCTTTTCTTTCAGTGTGATGAAATACTGCTTTAAACTGTTTTGAAAATCCAGTGTTGGAAGCATAAAATAAAGATGATGAAATCTAAAGCTGCACAAATTAATATTTCTATATTAATAATAGACAGAAAGTGAAAATGGTTGCTCAGTGTGATAAACTTTGTAGTTCCCCTCAGCTCTGTGGGATGGTTTTGCGTCTTTCAACATTTTGCTTTGGCTTTCGCTAGTTTGGTTCAGTCTCGCAGCTCTCACCGGCATCATTTCAGCAGCAGCAGCCACCTTTTTCTGGCCAACAAAGTCTTTAACACAGTATCTCCCTTTGCGGGTTTAGCAAGATTAGAAATATTTCACTCAGGGGTTGGTGGAGACCAAAAACAGAGCTAAAAGGTGAGTCAATATTGAACTCACATTTGGCCGAAAACACAACGCAGTGCTTATGTCTTTTGCAGTAATCGGAAAGACAAAAAAAAAAAGTTCACCATAACAACTTTATAAGGGGTCAGCATGTCACTTTTGTGTTTACAGCTTTTTTTATAGCTTGTTCCATTTTCACTTGAGGCAGGTTTAAGTAAAAAAAAAACTTATGGAAGCAATTAACAGAAAGTGATAACATTTCCGAGAGCTGATGACGAGACCACAAGCATAATTAACTCCTATGGTAACTTAAGCACCATTTCGAGTAGCTACCTTTAATTAGGATTAATGGGCAACAGAAAGTCCACAGTGCAACTCATGTGCTATATGTAGCAAAGAGTTTTAAAAATGATTCACAGCAACCTGTAATATCCAGTCATTAAGTCATGAATCGTGGCAACACTCAAGTCTTTCATCATGTGACCAGGCTCAATACGAACAGGACGATCTGTCCTGGTGGATTTTGACAAATACCACTGCAATATAAAGAAAATGAGTGAATGAATAAAGTTTAAATGGGCAGGATTTTCTGCTTGAATCAGTTATTTCATGTCTCTGATGGCATCAGTGATAATCAGCACACTTGAACTGATCAGCCACATATTCATATGTTTATACTTTGTACAGCACAAAGATGGAAGTTTAATCACGCTGCTTTCTAAGGAAATGCCTCTAGTTTATGCACTGCGTGTCATTACATTTTAATGTTAATGAAATATTAAATTTTAAGTCGGAAATCTTCTTACATGGGTTTCTGTTGTTACCTTAATAAATCATCATCATTAATCTTCTATTGAGGACGACTGCATTAGAGTTGACGTCTCCAGAGATGATGGTAATGACTTTAACTGAGAAAAATGTTGCTGTCATCAATACATGCACCCATGAGGAGTAAACACACACACAGATCCACAAACACACGCATACGCCTGACTGATGGGTTTTTCTCTTCAAACAACTTTCATATCGTCAGTTTTTTATGTATATTTTATTTATTTTTATGTATATTGACCATGTATTTTAGCAGTTTAATTACTCCTTCAACCACTGCCGCTGTGCCATCACTCATATATAAAAACAGCTTCTTATGAACACACATCTCAGCTAGATTAATGACTGGTATGATGTAAGTGTTTTGCCTCTTTTGCACAGAATTTTCACATATCTCTTGCATTGACAGTTTTGTGGGCTTTCGGATAAATTTGATTAAATGACTGAACCACTGAAGTGAAACTTGCAGTTGACTTACTGCAGTCATCGTCAATAATTGCATGTTCGTTAAATGGCTCTGGTGACATTTTAGCATGTCACGGTGTGCCACGACGTGAGCCTGCAGCTGCATCAGTCATCTGGAAACACATTATCAGAGACCACACACCTACAGAATGCTGACTACACTCCTTTAAAAAAAAGGTGTTTACAATTACTTGATAAACACGGATCAGTTAATCACCTCTCAAACTAAATTAATGTACAATGAAGTTTACAATCCAGTGATCAAAATGTCCATTGAAGATTACACAAGATAGGCTGAAATGACCATTTAAAGTAAAAATCCTCTTGACGTTTCTCTCGTTCTTTCTTGGTTGTATTCCCTCAGTGTTTTCTTTGTTTTTTTAAGAGCCAACAGAGAGACTGCTGACAAGGCAGCTGGCTCAGATTTGGCTTCCCCATGCAGCAGTATGATCAATAGATTGCGATTCATGAGGACCTGAGTGAAACTGCACCCTCTTCACCCTCCCAGAATTGCCCGTCTAGGGAGAATCAGTCAATTAAGTTCAAAAGAAAATGTACAAGAGATTGATTAAGCAGGGAGAAGTGGGCCTTTCAGCACAATCGCAGGTCATACCACCATACTCCAAACACTGGAGTCAATGCGGCAGAGTGGGGGGGCCACAACACTCAGGATGCTTCTTGGAGGAAATGTGTAACCAACAGCATGCTCCAAATAAAATATGTGGTGTGTTCACCAAAGGCAATTGAACTGCTGTTGAAAAAAAGAGCTGCGAGCTATTTCCAACATGTTCACTGTAACTCAGACAGAGGAGCTTGAGAGACGTCCAGGCTGTGCTTCCTCTTCAAACAAATTGGACTTAATGCAGTCAGGTTCATGCCCTGTTTCTTGTGATATTTCCATAGAGTTTCCCCTTCCCCCCAAACACAGAATGAGAAAGAATCTGTAATGTTGAGGTTTGGGAAATTGCCTATATCAGGACTCATATTGTCTGTCTATTGAATTGGTTACAGATCCCAGGCTCACACTAATATACTATCGCCCTCAGCCATACATGTTTTCATCCACAGCTGAGTTCAATAAACATAAACAGTGAGCTGGGGCAATTATTTATGGTTCTGGGGGCATTGTACCACAATGTAGTTGTGTATCTTTAAAGTATCTGTACGTGTAATATGCTTCTGAAACACAATTTGTCTCCAGCATCAAGAAAACATAACAAACTCTTAACTAAAAATAGTCATAGCTTTACATGCAACATCTGCTCATTATTGCATTGTTATCCTTGACTATTGCACTATTGCTTCCTCAGTCAAAACAAAGTGCTGCATCTGAGGTGATGCAAAAACAAGACAATTAGAAGAGCGCTGGCAACTTCAAGTATTGTTTGTTTCTGCCCAGGCGGTGGAACAAGACGCTGCCAGCCTGTTCACCTTATTACTGAGAGGAGGAAGATCCTGCAGTGGCACCAGACATCAGACATAACCTACCTGGCAGCTGACTGTGTCTTGTCCAACTTATCTTTGGCTCTGCCTCTCCGAGTGTGTACTTCATCCACTGCTTAGGCAGAAGGCAAATTGGGTGCAGTGGCTTTATCTAATTAAGAGACTGCATCATTAACAGAACGCTCCGTTGGCAGTGACCTCCTGATTTGTGTGCCTAAGTCGAACAGAGACTCGTGGCAAGGATATCTGACGGTGGTGTTACAGGTAGAAGAAAATATAATTATAAACAGTTCATTATGAATGTGTTGTGGTGCTGCTGGTGAAAGGATGGTGATGCTGGTCGGTTGCTCCACCACTTTGGGTCAGAAATTAAATAAACCAACAACTATTGGGTGGATTGTCTTACTGAAAAGATTTCAGTAAGACAGATAAGTAGCTGACAGTGTGCTGACAACAATTCTCAGACAATAAAAACAGTAATTTCATTCAACTGTAATTGAGGTACACACCTCTGTTTGTGATGTGTGAATAACCTATCAATTACTTCTCTAGTCTCCTAGTGCAACAATGAGAGAACATATGTTCGCGTGTATGAGTCGTTTTTTGCTAAATGAGTATTAACATAAGCTGCTGTAACTGGCTGATGGGGAAAAATGACATCTGCTCTTTGATGCAATCTTAAAACAAACAGTTTCATTAATAATTTGTATAAGAAAACATATTGGATACATACAGTAAAATCCTGTAAAATATTAGTCTCCCAACAACATTACTTTACAGCTCTGGAAAGTTCTCATGGCAATGAACATTTTATCCTCCATTTTGTCTAGTTGATGTCACAAAGCAACATGTCCTGCAGAGATGTGCGACGTTGCGTTCCAGCAAAAGTCGAGTCAGGTTCAGTTGTTCACAGTCGCCTCCCGACCTAACGTTTAGGGTTTTAACTCCAATCCAGCTAACATACTACTTCCCTTTACCCATACATGGACATTATTTTTTTCTTTGTTGAGGAAATTTAGCATTTTCTTGTTATATGTTACTGCAGTCTGTCTAATGCCTATATGTCCGTTATTAATAAACTCAACCACCCGTCATAGGCAGAGCAAAGAGGCAACTTATGTGAAGAAATCTGAAGTTTAAATATAAAAGTTGCATTTCCAACCTGCAAGGGCTTCAGGCTGCTCTGGTAAACCGCACACATAAGGGTTGATTTAGGTAGCTCAGACGTATTCACTCTCTTATCTCTGCTTAGTAGAAATGGTGCAGGGTGGGTGATGCCCTTTGGGTTGTTTTGGCCGGCATGCTGGGAGAATTCATACAATCATTCACTAGCTTCTAGCGTGACTTCGATATGTCATGTATTTCATTAAAAGCGTGATGTACATAACAAAAATTTAAACATTTTAAATTTGCACAGGGATGCACCTCTATCAAGTGCCTCGACTTCATGAATCAGCTGAAACTCAAAACCGCCTGTGAGCAAGCATGTGTCCTCTTCCTGGTCCGAAGGGAGCTCTCTCTCTCGGGGTTGTTCGGTGGAGAGCCTCTTGTGAGCCAAAGCAGGGAGGTTTGAGATGAAAGGTCAGCAGATTGCAGGAGGTTGCAGCATGAAAGGAAGAGCTCAAGACAGTTCAGGCCCACTCCAACACCCGCTAAAAACTTCTACCACTGTCCATTGCAGAGCAGAGCGCTGGGACGGCCAATATGAACAAGCTATTCTGTCAGTCGTGATCAGGCTGATGTTATTTATTTATCATTTATTATTATTTTAAACTTATTTCTAATAAAATAAGCTAATGTATTGATTTATTGATAATTAAAATATTTAATTCCACACTTTTTCTGGCAGCTCATATTTTGAATTTAGGCATATTTAGAAACATTTTTAGTAATCATTTCTGTTTGCTTCAGGGCTAAACCATGATATTTAAAACCCACAGTACGCTGACACAGGCAACTTCACTTATTGTGTCTGATCAGACCTGTTCTCAGACCTGGGTGGGCGTGTACTTGTCCATTAGATTCTTCACAGGGGTAAATAATAATAACTCAATGACTTACTTCTTGTGTCAACATTGATACAGCGTCATGAAGAGAGGTTCGACAACTACATCTAAGAACAAACTGCAGGTGATGTGAAATTATATTATTTGGTATTAAGTAAATGCATCCTTTCAAACTCATGTTGGTCGTGATGAATGTGCCTCAAGAAAATAATGTTGCCATAAGCTCCTTTGTTTAACCTGATGCCATGTTGTGGAACCGCCTTGTTACACATCCAGCTGTTAAAAACCAGAGCGGCTTGTAGGAGTCAGGACTTTTTTATGGAATAGGGTCAAAATTTATAATGAAATATTCAATTACATTTTTACTTCTGCCATCAAATTGTCCTTGTTGTTTTTAGATGTAGGTGTTTTTTAATGTGGGTGTTTAGTTTATCACTATTAATTATGTAAATAAATATATGCATTTGTTGTACTCCCACTTGTATAGAAGAAGATGGATTTTTTAACAACTTATCCATTTAACTTTGAGGCATATGGACAATAAAATACAACAAACAAGTTGTTTTTCACTCTCAGTTCATCAAAACATCAATGGAGGAAGTCTGCAGTGTTTTCAGGGTTCCTTCCCAGGCTAATGCTCATAGCTGCAGACCTGCAGGTGCAACAGGCCTAATGTTGCAGTCAAGGGCGCATTAACATTACTGTAGGCCGTGGGGCTGCGGATGTTTTGGAGTGGGTTGCCCTCCTCTGATGAGGGACTACAAAGTGTTTTGCACCAGTTTTGTGTCTCTGGTGATCAGCAGGTGTTAGGTGCTAGTACTTTAAAGAACTAGGGTTGATGATGTGTAACCTTATTTTGTTTCTTCAAGAACACACAGTGCTGCTCAGAGCGTATTTGCCAGTGTGCTGGTTGTCTGAACTGTTTTGACTGTGCACAGAAGTGATACCACTGTACATAAAGGTCCACTTTTGTGCCTTGAGCAAGTTAATTTGTTTGTTTTATTTTCTCCAATAGCATTTGGGTTATCACAATGTATTTTTGTCTGAAGAGGAAGGAAAACAGATTCGCACAAGTCAATATACTTACAGTATATTCGCTGCTGTGTGTCTCCGTTCGGTATGCCGTCTCTACGCCGAACCTCGGGCCCTCAGAGAGTTCAGCTGCTTTCAATTCCTACAAAGCCTCCAGACAGGCTTTTGCTTTGCATTTTCTGTCTGTTTTTCCCAGCGCTCTCACTTGCCCGTCTTTCTGTGTGAGTAAATGAATTCCCCCCTGATGGTAGGGGATGTGATGTGAGAGCAGCTATCGGGGCACTTTAATCTCAGAGATCCATCCTGGAGGTTTGTGCTCCGCCTCGTCACTCTCTGTTCAAACACTGAACTTCCCCACCAAGACGACAAGGATTACAGCACAGCCATTCGCTCTCACCTTCTTCTCTCACTCCATCTCCAACCCTTTAATGCTCTCGTTCTCTCCATCTCTCTCCACCTCCCACATAACACCACATTTTTTTTAACAACACAAGCACGTAAAAGCATTCAACTTTATGTGAATGTCTGCGACTCGGGCCAATAATATTCTTCACACAGAAATGTCTCCTTCCTGATCTGGTGATGAACAATGCTGCTCACACACACACTTACTCGTCACATACAATCGTGATGTGCACATTTCACAGAGTGTATAAAACAATACAAACAACTGCAGATCTGATTATTAGTACGGAGCACAAAGCGCTGTTTAGATGTCATTTTGAAAAATGAAATCAGTGAGAACCATGACAAACGAGGTAACAGGAGTGCAGCACTCAAATAAAACCCCATGAGCTGTGAAATTATGTTTTCAGACATCTGCACCATCTAAATGAGACAGATAGAGGAAACTGTTTATGAATAAATGTTACAATTCATGTAAAACTCCGGTGTGGATTTGCGTGCCCGTGCATTGGCGTGTTGAATTGAAGGTATATTAAGCATGAATATGAATATTCACAGATGACTTGAGATGTGTACGCTGTGATATACAGATACAAATTCATACTCATGCCCGTGAAACTCTTTATAAACACTGTATTTAAAAAACAACTCTTATGAATGTTGGTAAGCATGTTGTTTTTTAAGTATTAGATTTCTTACCAAGCTCAGAGGAGGCGAAAATGTTCTGCAGCGCTCCATCTGTCTGAGAGGTGCAACGTAAGGTCAACCAAGCTGAACTCACTTTACTCAGATCTGACATTTTATGGCATTTTATGATCACGTCTAATGGATTTTCTTTTTTTTTTTTTGAGTCAATATCTGTAGGTGTTATCATATTTTAAGCCAGAAATGAAGCAACTTAATATTTCTGTGCCAGGATGAAAGTTTTTGAAACTATTTAATTACATACAAACACACTGCTACATTTAAACTTCTCACATTTACTGAAAAGATAACAAACTGTATGTATTATGTAGGTTAACTAATAACAAAAACTTAAATATAATTTATTCAAGTTGTTACGGACTGATTTCTGCACTGCGCTGTGCTGAAGAACAGAAATCTAAAATGATATTTAAAAGAACTCTTCAGGTGCTGAGGGCTCGGGGAGTGGGTGGATTCTGTTAATCGTGCTGTGGTAACAGGGGACAGAAAGGGGACGTTTCTACTTTCAAAACAATTTCATGAGTTGTGCATCCTTCAGAGATTCAGACTTCTCTGTCATGTCCTCATCATCCTCTTGGACAACAGCTCCTGATTAATGTGCAGCTGAAATTAACAGCTCTTTTACAGAGAGAGCTAATAATAAAACCCATCAGCACCTACGTCTGAAGTTATTATATTTTTTGCTTGGGGGGAAGTATGCTATTAACACAGAACCCATTAATATACCAGATGTGTGTTGTCCTGTGAAAAAACAGTTGGCGTTTTTTGTTTCACATGTAATTGTTTTCGTCACGTTTATATTTTATTTTTTTTTTACCACACAGCGTATTTACATAATCCCAAGATTTACATATAATGAGATAAATCAGCCATTACGAAACCAAGGGAACAACATTTCAGCACCTTTCAGAGGGATAGAGAGCAGCTTTGATTAAGATACACTTAATTACGTTGGGCATAGCCTCACTTTAACTGCTGCTATGAGTAATGCAGACAGATAATGAATAAACCCCTCAAAGCACTTTACCTCTCAGAGCGCCTGTTATCAGGAAATGAGGCCCAGATCTGTGTGTAGCAACCTGTTGACATGGTCTTGTTACAGCGGGAGATGGAGTCATTTGGTTTCACCCTGTATGCGCCATTAGAGGGTGAAACCTGTGTGAAATCAAACTGTGTGAAATAGAAGAAATAGCAGGAGTCAGAACCCTTTCCCAAAAAAAAACTGCACCCAGCAAACTTGGCTCAGGTGCCGGTGGTGCTGCAGCTGCCTCTGATGAATCTGAGGAGAGAGGGCAGTGTTGGGGAAAAGATGTTAAAACATTTGACCATTTGACCACAGACACATCTGCTGTTTAAGTGGTAATCAGTGGAGGCCAGGAGCTATAATGGTTCCCAGTGCAAGAGTGTTTTTTATGGCAGGTCATAAGCAAACAAGCACACGTGCATTCGTTACAGACAAAACTCAAGCGAGGAGAGACAGGAGACGTTGGTTGTGTTCATTCGGCGAGCTGTGGAAGATGATGGACGCTCTGGAATGAGAGGAAACTGATGTGAGACATGAGGCATGGTGGAGAATCAGCCCGGAGGACGGCGGGGACTGACTCAGGACCAGAGGTCTGACGCTCCACCTCATCATCAGAGCGGAGGAGATCCCCCAGTTGTCCGTCACATCATGATTACTGAGGAAAAGTGAATGAGAAATAGAGAGAACGTGGGAAATGGGCTCAGCCTGATTAAACTGAGCATATAGATGCAAATTTTCAGTGGATAAGGAGATAAGTGAAGCCTAAAGAGCCCCATTAGAGGGGGATCTCAGTGTGAAATAGAACAGTGAAGTGTCTTATTATCCCAGTACATATGAAGTATTTAACATCTTACTTGAAACTGAAATCCATATTGTATCTTAGTGAAAGTGTGTCTGCATGGCTGAGCTCTGTCAGACGTTGGAATAGTTTGACATTGTGGGAAATAAACACTCATATCTGTGCATTAAATATAAGACAGTAGACGGTCAGCTTAGCTTAGCATAACTGAAAGTGAAAAAACTAAATTTTATGTTTTTTTGGGTCTTTAACTTGCGTGCTTATTGACAAAGCCCAGCTAGTTGTTTCCCTCCGTTTCCAGTCTTTGTGCTAAGCTAAGCTCATCATGCAGATGTGAGGGTGTATCAATCTTTACATCCTCCTCTCAGCAAGGAAGAGAATAAGCGTTTTCCTTTAAGCCCATTTTACCGGGGCTGAACTTGCCGTCTGTGCACTGCTATTGAGTGTCATTACTCGGTGTAGCAGCTCGCTATTTTTCTGGCTGAGAGTGCCAATTAAGTCTGTTCAAACCACAGCCATCACATCACATCGCAGGCAGCAGACAAACTTTTGACTGTTGCGATAGCTGATTCAAATACATGGCAGGCTTTAAAAACAATCATCTGCAACGGGCGTAAAAGAGAAGCACGTTCAATGTTGAGGCAACATAGAAGCTGAAGGGGAGCGCCACAAATCGATCAAAGGGTGACATTTGTTCAGAAGCCCCATGCACAGTGAGAAAGAAAGATTAGTGGTTATAATAGTACTAGCCAATAATAATATAATGACAATAATATTGCAATAGACTAACTCGCCATGTGTGCATGAATACAATACCTGTATATGACTTCGCAGCTGAAGGTTTTCACCTATTCTTCCAAGTTTATAAAATATTAGTGTTTGATGATTTCTTTATTTTTTCAATAAAATGTGGTTTGCTTATTAATGTTAATCATTTGTTGTGTGATTGGGTGGTTTGTTTGCCATGTAATTACTTTAAAATGTTGATTTTTTTTAGTTCATGACTTTGTAATTTGATTTACCTTTTTTAATTTGTGTCATGAAACGCAGAGCTCTCCCTGGCTGTAATATTGTGGTTGACAACTTTCATCTTTTCAACTTTCATCCAAAGATCCGAGGCAGGGGGAATGTTGTTCACTGGGCTTACACCAATATGACAAAGTTATTTTTTTACAGAATGTCTTTCATCCAAACCCAATTCCTCCCGATGATGACCAAGTTCATATTATCATGACAGCAGAATCATATTCATCAAATGAGCATCACTCAGCCAGTTCATCGTTGCACTGAGTCGAACAGAGGAAGGGGAGAAAAACAATAATGTTTCTGAGCTCTAAATTGTGTTTGCTGATAGCACTACTGCTTGGCTGGCTGTTGATGGATATTACTTTCCATGCCGCTCCCCAGGCCGCTGTGTGAAGCAGCGCCTTCTGAAATGAGCGATTGTGTGATGCTCCTCTTAAACTAGTTCAGCATGGCGTCATTCATCATCTGCGGCACTGCCAGCGGGGAGCAGCAGCGTCTACCGCGTCTGCCAGTCACAATGGGGTTACGGGCAGAAGTGCAGTCTGCAGCCTCACGGTGCTGCGTCGTGCACTGGGCCACAGAGATCCACTACCTCCACATTTCACATATACATCTGAAACAACTCAACCACAGTGGTAGCTATTTTAGAAGCTGTTTTAAAAGTTCTGCCACCCTGCGTCGATCCTATATTAACACCAAAAGATTTGTACAGATATTCCTCCTGAGGGCAGAGAACGGTGCAACAGCAATGTATCATCCCAGCAAAAAACTGGGACTAGAACATCTTTTACAACATCTTGCTGTTTTTGAATATACTTACTTCTATTTCACAGTTAAATGAATATACCACATATTGAATGATTAATTCATTACTGAAATTTCAGCTTAGCAAATTGGCATGATAAAGGCTTTTTCTCAATAACACCTGCTGTTTACTGTTTCAGTCACTTTGTTAGTGCTCCAGTTCCAGGCTGTGCTTACTTAGCAGCTCTCCTTTTCTGCAGCACTTCTAAAATCCACACCTGTCAACTCTTCTGTCTGTGTGTGTGTGTGTGTGTTGGATAGGAAATAGTTTGCATAGGAAGAAAACATATTGTTAGCAGTTAATTTAAGGCTGACTTTGGATCTGCTGCTATTGGGAGGCATCACCGCGGTGTAAAGGGCAAAGCTGACCTCAGCATTTCTCAGGCACATCTGAATTTCTGATTCCCCAAAAACATTTTCGTGTGACTTTTCATCACATTATTGTCTCTGAATTGAATGGACTCAATTTGAAGTGCTTCCAAAGTGCAGCCGCTGCACCCACCACTTTCTACCAGCTGTGTATATGGAGCTGCAGCTTTGTGGGTAGATGGAGAGCTGTTGTTGGCCATGAGAGACTGGCAAAACCCTAAATAAAACAGCCTTTTAAATGTACTGCAGTTTCAGAGCAGTTTAAAAGGAACATCCTCAGTGTGTGTAATAGCACAAAAGACTTAAGGCCTGGTCTCACCGACTCTCTTCAAGGTGCCGGCCTTTGTGGGAACAGCCGCAGAGTCCAAAACAGGAAAATCTATCGGCTTATTAACTCCACAAAAGAGAAATGGTTTACAGACTGTTACGAGAGTCAGTGGTACAAATACGGCTCTTGGATTAAATGTGTGAATTTATTGTGCTGTTAGCAACGGAGTTAATAGTTAATAATCAAATCACCACAATGCAAGTATCACCACATCACAAGCTCATAGAACTCCGTATTTAAGAGAGATGCATTTACCCGTTTCTGGTGTGATCGGGCCTGTGAGCCTTGATCGTAGACCAGTTTTATTTCAGCAGCATAATGCTTTTTGTTTGTTTTACAAAAGCCAAGTTGCTGGCACAGTCTTATCCTGGCTTGATTATGCTGCCTTCAGCTCAGTGTCTGCAATCATTAGACACAGTTAATCGTGACGCTTTAAGGTTTGTAAAACTGTAATTAATTTCTGACTCACCCTGTGTGTGAGACAAACCTCGATCCACATGTAGACATCTTGGACATGTTCTTTCTGTTTTTTTTAACATCTACTTATGACTCAGATTTCTGAAGCTCAGTATAATGTGGGAGCCAAGACTCTTGTTTGTTTGCTATTTCCCAAACTTCAGACTGAGTTAAGCAAAAGAAAAACGTCTAATTACCAGTAAAACACTTAAAACTATGATAGTTTTAGCTCATTTCACACTTTGCTGCCAACACTTCTTTGAGGCATACCATGATTTTTCTGTAATAATATTGCAAAATAATATAACTTTGATATAACCAAACACAATTTGAAACATATATATTGTAATTATATTGTTAATAGTCAGCACCAGGAGTAAATCGGTATAATGTTTTTAAAGGGCTGCATTTAGCACACAAATCTGCCACTGGATGCTGTTGGCACACACCTCTCTTATCCCTCAGCCGGCTGTGGTGAGCAGGAAGCATTTGATCAGAGGGCATAAGTGGCGTTAAGCATCTCTTTTCATTAAACTCTATAAGGAAACTGTCTCCTTTTATCGGATGTGCAGTAAAAACGATATCTCTGAGATTAAAAAGAAGCCAGAATGGAGCAATGCCATCACAACCTGCCTATAAAAGCGGTTTACAGCTCAGACTAGATTTATATGGCCTGTCTAATTTTCAGAATGTGATTAGTTTTGGCTAAAATATAGAATAGTCTAATTTTTTTACATCCCAAATAAATGTTCTCTGCGTTTTTACTGTGGTGTGAATTCTGACCACGACATCCCAAAACAAGTAGTTGGGCCTTGATTCCTGAAGGCAGATACAGTATTTTATATCCGGCCCTCAAAGGTCATCAACAGCCGTTCAGTATAATTTGCCTGCCATGTTGCGTGAGCATTATGTAATTGAAATTAATGTTATTTTCTCCTTTACTGTGGGGAAAAATGGCACTTAAAAATACGCACGCAAGCACAAGTAATCAGGGGTTCTAACATTCAGTGTGATTGGCAAACTCTATTGCAGAGGCACAGATAAAACTTTTATAACATGTCTTAATTTGAAACAGTTTTATGTGATTTTGCATTTAATTTCACTGCGGCTTCAAATTTGATTACATCAAGTCTCGGGTTCAATTGCTTAAAAGGTCCGCCATCTGACAGCTGTTCTGGAAAGAAAAACACACACACACACACACACACACACACACACACACTACCTCCCCTTAAGGTACACAGGACTGTGCCTCTAAAAACCACAGAGGAAAGTGTGATTGTAGGAAAAAGAGACACAAACTCTTATTATATTATTTCAATCCCTGTCAGCACATTTTTGCAACATTAGACCCAAGAAAGTGAGCAAAGGTTATTTACATGGCACACAAAAGTGCTTCATATAAAGTAGTAAGATAATGAGATTTAAAACAGCAGCAAACTACATGCTTGAACGAGCCATAAACCAGAACAAAAGCCAGTGTGCACAGGTAGGATGTGAGCTATTTTTTAAAAGTGGGACTGAGTTCCAAAGTCTGGGAGTTACGATCTCAAAGGAGAGATTTCCTTTGATCATCTTGAGGTCTGGAAAAACAAGCCCAGGTCAGAGGACCTCAGTGACCTACTGGCAAGATACAGCAGTGTAGTAAGTCAGAAATGTGGGAAGAGAGACGGACCATGTGTAGATTGTAAAGCGATAACAGGGACTTCTGAATTTAACGGAGATGTTGGATCGCAAAAAAATGTCTCTGCAACCATTTGTGAAGCGAAGATCTTTAAGCAGTGCTTGCTTTTGTCAAATAGCCCAACCACTTGTAAATGGTCAAGAGATCAAGTAAACAGACGGACTAAAAGCAGGAGGGAATACAAGCTTAAGTGATCATCGTCTTCTTATTCATCCCTCATATTCTTCAGGTGGTCAAAACAGCGTAATTTCACCGTGCTGCTGGGGATAAACATGATATTTTGGTATAGACAGTGAGCCAGTAGGTGGGACGTGTGGTTGATATTAAGTAGAACAGTGACATACGTATTCTGCTGGACTCCTGCAGAGAGAGACCTCTGGCTCTCAACTCTTTGTTTAATCACCTCTCCAAGGGATACACAGCTCCACTGAGCCAGGCTGGCTGCAGGCGTGACATGTTCACACACAACACAGAGCAACTTCAGCAACAAAAACCTTTTTACCACCTATTTGCACATTTGCTATTACCTATGTGTGCCTGTTTCAGGTCTGTCATGGTGGAATAAACTACATATGGAGGTGAAAATTAACCTAATATATCTGCAACGCTAACGAGCGATTCATTCACGTGGTGCTACAGTTTCTGGATTTCTAAACACAGAGGGGGATCACACACGCTGTCTCAGTCGTCCTCTGATTGTCTGTAACCAAACGAGAGAAACACGTCTGTAACAACCACAACATGCGTGGAAGAGCTGTCAACTCAGTTTGATTCTGAGACGACTCATTGATTCAGTATCATCATGTTGATTCAACATCCAACTATTTTAGCTGTTAAATCCAGATGCATCCAACACTTGTACGCCATCCTGTCACCTTAAAACTATACATTTTTTAATTCATGGGATTATTTGGAATTAAATATTTTGTAATTGTTATTTTTTGTAACTTCCTTTGCATTTATTTTTGAATAAGTGTGAGCTACGATGTTGAATATTTCCCATAGGAAATGAATAATCACTTATATTTATTAATGTTTCCATATTTTTGTTTTTATCTGTAATTGTGAAAACAAATCAGCAGTGGCCTTGATTCAGATGGCGTTTGGTGCTCTTTTATTCAGCAACGCTAGAGAGCTTCGATACAAAGAGACAAAACCAAAACCAAGGTCTGCTTGCATTTTTTATTTATTTATTTTCTTTGTTACTTCTTTGTTGTTTCAAAGTAAAAGCTTTTATCACTTAAGGACTTGTACCTGGTGAACAACTGGTGTGTGTGTTTGTTTCGAATAGCAACTATGTGGAGTATCAAAGGAGCTATTATATAATCGGGATTTTCCCATTACAATCACTTCTCTTTATTGTTTTCCCCTGACACATTCATACACATTCAGGCTCTGATCCTTGTGCTGAAAAATACCTGATTCTCATTCTTACTCTGACCTTCGCCGCCACAAGTGATGCGTTCAAGTCCTATTATGCAAAACACAAAAGATTCCATCACTTTCTCACACGTTTAAAACCACAAAGTCAGCATCCTCAGCCTAAATTACAAGATCTCAGCTTTCTTGTGTTTCTTGTGTGTTCACCCGTGTTCTTGTTAGCGTGAGCGAGCGAGTGTAGAGGATCTCTGCAGGTGGCGAGGCTGTTTGGGGGACGATGAGCGATGGTGTGTCTTAGGCCCATCTTTAATTCAGATGTCTCACAGTTCTGTGGTGGAGAGAAAACAAGAGACTTAAGATACAAGATTGATGCCTAAGTGGGAGGCGTGCACAGCCAGTGTGAGTCACACAGCTGAGGCATCGAGCAACAAAACAAGCGGTACATTTGCAGTTCATATGTCATGCCGTATCTATCGACCGGGCTTTTATTCATAAATCACATCAGATGTTTTCTTTCTTTGTGCTTAGTTGTGCTGAATTATTTCTTAAATATGAACAGAAAATGCAGTGGAAATGAATATTTGAGAACTTGTTGTGTGAAGGACACTTTTGATATAGAATAATCATGAGTGGATAAACCCACTGGAGGGTCCTGGGGTAAAAAATTAGCTGTGGGCCCCAGTGTACCCCTCAACAGCTCAGAAACTCTGCTCAGCCCTGAAAAACACAACCAGCATTGTGTCAGTTAGTTTGTGGTAGTTTGATTGATGACAAAATGATTCATCAATATGGGCCACATGTGCAAAATATAAACGTTTACATGGCCTCTGTACAAATGGTGCTGCATATTCAAATATTATTAGATAAGACTAAAGGACTAAAGCTCCAGTATCAACCACTGGAGGTTGTGATGTCAGTACAATGAATTAATAAATTAGTAATTTTTGCTCTTGAATTACCAAATTTAAGCTTTTGAATTAATAATTAGTGCACAAACATTAACAGAACATCAGGTTGAACAACACTGTAGAAATTTTAACATGTTGGAACAGAATGTTTTTAAAGGTAAAGTACATCCACGTGTCAGTGTCCAAAATCAAAACAAAAGCATAACAGACTACCAACTTGCACCATTTATTTTTGCATGCCATTAATATTTGGGTACATTGTCCTTTGTTACTTAAACCCAACTGTATTAAAAAGAGTGTGAAGGGACAGAGTATGAGGACCAGTGGTAATCAGACAGATGAATCCTGCTAGAAGAAAAGGTCAAGAGGTCACATTCAGTGAATGTGGTTTTCCACATTTTGTTATGTTTCAGATTCATCTTAAAATGGATTCAATTATTTTATCCCTCAATAGGCCCCACACACACACACACACACACACACACACACACACACATACACACACACACAATCATCCACAAGGACAAAGCATAAAAAGGTTTTTGGAGTGTTTTGCTCATTTATAACAAAAAAAAAAAGGCTGAAATATTCCCTGTACCCAAGTGGTTAAAGCACCTTTGGCAGCAATGACAGCCTTCTTCGAGATGAACCTACAAGCTTGGGACTCCTTTCTTTTGGAAGTTTCTCCCATTCTTCTTGGCAGAATCGTTCAAGCTCAGGCAGGTTGGACGGGGAGCGTCGGTGTGCAGATCTCTCCAGAGAGGCTCTGTGGTTCAGGGTTAGGGTTAAAGCCACTCCTGTGATTTCTGGGCGGTGTACTTCGGGTCGTTGTCTTGTTGAACTGTAAACCTCCTGAGCACTCTGGAAAAGGTTTTCACTCAGGGTTGCTCTGCATCCATCTTTCCCTCTATCCTGACTAGTCCTCCGTCACAGATAAACATCCCCACAGCACGATGCTGCCACCGCCGTGTTTGACTGCAGAGGTGGCATTAAAGAAACTTCATTTCATCTGACCAGAGAAGCTCTGGTTCTCATTAATAGTGACTATCCTTGGTTACCTGTCTGACCACGGCCCCTCGTCCCTGATTGCTCAGTTTGGCTGAGCCACCAGATCTACGAAGACTGTTAGTGGTTCTAAACTTCTTCCATTTGAGAATGATGGACAGTCCCGTGCAAGTTGTAGAAGCAACTTAAGGACCATTGATAGAAGTAGAGTGAGTGTCATAACAAAGAGTCTGAATACTTGTGTTAATGGGATATTTCAGTCTCTCCAAAAACCTGTTTTTTCTTTGTCATTGTGGAAGATTTTGTGCAGAATGATGAGAGGGGTCATGGATCCATTTTGAAACATAAAAATGTGGGAAACTTTAAAGACTCTGAAACCTTCTGTACGCACTGTAAATCTAAAGATTTGTACACTTTGGAAACAGAAACGAGCTCGGTAAATTCAGTGGCAATCTTCTCATTCGATTATTAGACCAAGAATCATCTTCTGCCATTTCCAGCTTTTGTTAACTGGGCAAGATGAATCTACTCTCGTTTAGAAAGACAAGCCTTCATAGCCATGAATCAAGCACCTGTGGAGCTTGTAGAAACTCAGCGAACTGCAGGACAGAACATGGGTATTTAACAGCATGGCGTCTTGCATTCAGAGGATCAAGGTAAGAACTGATATGTATTAAATGAGATTGCAGTTGTTTGAAGAAATTGTACGTACAGCAGTTCCCCCGAGACAGCAGACCCCAGAGAATCAAAGGCAAAGAAAGCATGTACAGTAAGAAACACAAATCAGAACAAAAGGATAAGTCGTATCATCTTATTTGCCTACTAACCTGAATCCTGTCAGTCTCAGATCTGGAATTTACATATATTCACATTTCCTTTAATTTCTACTTTTTCCAAGTCCACAAAGTATTGTAAAAATGGATTAAGCAATAATAAAAGGGACAGTGTGTCTATTCTAATCCTGAAATACATCAGAAGATGCTATAAACTGGTGTTTTTGTACTGATTTCTTTCCAGAGATAGTAGTTCATCACAGTAACAAATACTGTTTGCTTCCCTTTAACTCTAATTTGCTTTTTTTTCACATCTGTTTTTTGCTCCACCATTTTGCTTATAATAACTACCCAGTTCTTGTCTTGTATTTAAAGTCAACCACTGTAGTTCAAAGATAAAAGCTTCTTAATCATGATATAATTAATCACATTAAACATAAACATTTTTTTATTATTTTTACATAAAATATTGTGATTGATTATATTATGTCTAAGAAGCTTTTTGAGTGTCTACTTGGGTGACAACAGTATATGTAGACACACACACACACAGGTGAAGCCTACACCTGGGTGTAAATAGCATCTGACTAACAATAATATATGTACAAGGTAAAAATGAAAAAGCAAATATGATGATGTGATGTAAAGTGCACAGTGTACTGCTGTATAATCATGCAGTACGAGTGTGTGTGTGTGTGAGTGTGTGTGTGTGTGTGTTTTTGTGCATTTTAGACCATAAGTGAAGACATTTTGCATACCTGACGGTCACAGGAATGGTGAGGATATAGGGAGTAAAGTCAGTGGATTGTCTTCATAGGTAAATGAATACCAGTCTCTGTGTGTGTGTGTGTGTGTGTGTGTGTGTGTTCATCCACCCCTTTTGTTTAGTTAAACTGCTCGCTCGTCAGTACTCCGCCTTATCCCAATCCATACGCTCGGATCGGCTGTAATGGACAACAATTGTTGCCCCACATTTGGCTCTTGCCATCGCAATCCAACTTCCACTGCCAAACTAATTTACTCCTGCCGCCAGCACTCTTCATAGTTGCCTTGGAAACGAAACTTGTGGTAGCTTTTCTGTTTAGTGAAAGTGAAGTAATTGATGCATTATATGCTAATCAGAAATAACAGTGTGGGTAGGATGATGTGGATGTTCACCCAGTTGGCATACCAAGCAGATGCAGATGAGTGTAAAGCTGTCTGTTTCCTGGGCAGACCTTTGATGATGAATGCCAGGCGCAGCTCTGCTGATGGAAACGTCTGCTTCCTGCTCAGCAGACCAGCAAAGACACAGTCAATGGAATATTAAAATCATTATATCTGAGAATGAAAAAAAACAAAAAAAAAACTGAGCGTTGGAGGCAGGAAAATGGTGGAGCGATAAACAGCAGTGATTGTTTAAAAGCATCCATCTCACCCGACAGGAATTCCTCAGAAGCTGCTGTGATCATCACTGATCTCCTCAGCACAGGTGAAATAAAACCAAAAAAACATCTGTTTCTGGTGGATAATGAAATGTTCCACAGAAATAACTGATTACGTCAAATGGTTGTGAGTCTCAGTAAGGGCTTAATAGAGGAATATATGCACAAACTGGAAAATCACCTTTATGTCCCCATGGGGATGATAGCCAAAATGGCTAAAAAGATGTTGCCTTTTCTCAGTGTTTCTCTTTGTTGTTACCCCCTGTTCCTAAAAGGCTGTTCCTAATGAGCATTTTCTCTATATGAAAAGAATACAGCAGTGCTTCATGATACAGTAGCAATGATTTGGGCTCCTGACAGCTGAAAAAAAAAGATAAAAATGGAATAAAACTGAAGTGCAGTATTGTGAATTATTTAGTGCAGCGGCCGTAGCAAAGATCCGACTACTTGCTCATTTAGGAAGATTAACAGATGTGGCAAATCACTCTGCTGTCAATCTTTTACAGTTCTGAGTTGAAGAACCATGAATAAATTGGGTTTCATATCTCCAGTGGGAACTATTCTTTATGAGGGTCCCCTCTTTCTTTCTTCCCATCACAGTACGTCTAAAAATAAAAAAAAGGATGCATTTGTTATCCAACCCGACTGAGGGGCATTGTGTGGCATTTTTCTCTCTGGCCTTATCTCATTCATTCAAATTCTGCCCTGCCAGCAACTTCTGAATCAGCCTTACTTACAGCAGGAAACACATTTGTGCAAGTTCTATGTGGAGCCGCACACAATGAGAAAAATGTGGCGCCGCTGGACAGGAGATAAGTGCGACCTGTACGACACCGACAGGCTTCTCGCTACTGATTCTGTATACAATTTTGAATATAATAAGCAAATGTCCACATCTACCAATGACGTATCGCCTCAAACTCAGCATCCATGTTGTTCTACGTGGCTGAGACTCCGGTGTACCTTAACTTTCATGGTAAGCTTTTGACTTCACTCTTTACGACCTGCCGTCTGACAGAGAAGCACTCAGACCCAATGAAGACACTTTCACACGGACATTAATCTGCCACTTGGCCTTGCTTCATGGCCGCCGACATACCGTCCAAGGAGAGTAAGAACTTCACATCACCACCTCCTCCTCTCTCTCTCTTTCTCCCATCTCCCGCTCCATCTCCGAGCCTCTGTTTGGACAGGAAGCCGTGTGCTCGGAGACGCTGTTGTCTTGTTAAATGGTACAACTGAGGAGGAAATGGATAACAGCCAACCTTGATAATTTAACATCCTCTGCCTCACACAACAGACTGAATCACTGGAAATGATTTGCATCAAAGGTTACTCTCCTTTTATCCATAGAGCCCGATACATTTGACTCACCGTAGTTTGCTGAACATACCTGTGAATACACCTTGTAGAGGGAATGTTTGACAATGTCTTGTTTGACCAGGCTCAGGTCTACCAGATCTGAGGTGACGTGGACATTAAGAGCAAACACAGAGTGGTCTTGATCTTCAGTTTATGATTTCTGTTATCAAATTTAGATGTTGTTATACAGAAATGTGGGCCCATTGATTAACAGGTGATTCAAACTCTCCTTTAAGACTTAATTCAAACTGCTATTCATCGAGCAGGGGGCTCCCTTTGACACAAAATGTCAAAGAGACACAGTATGTCAAACACAGTCTGATTGGAGAAGACAACCACAGAGTAAAAACAGCCTTCCCACACTGTTCGACACAAGCAGCAAATTGGCTGGAAATTAAAACTAATGAGCAATTACCCCACCAATGAACTTCTATTCATGTCTGTTTTCTCAGTGCTCTCCAACTGAATCCTAATTTCTACTTATTTAATCAATCTGAATAAATATGACACTTGTTTTTAGTTCCTTAATCTTTCATTGTGTTGACTGTGAGCCCCAGGGAATGCGCTTGTGCATTCTGAGGCACATCCAACAACATAACTCATAATCTCCGAGCTCCTCCTAAAAGACTGAAAGCAGCGTATGCGGACAAACATATTTCTCCATAATCAAAACACGGCGACCACTATTGGTTCAGTTTATTTGTACATTCATAAATACTTTATTTGCATGCTGCAGCTTCTATTATGAACCTACTGCCCATATTTCTGCCATATTAAAGCTGTTTACGCTTCAGAAAGAGAAGAGTTGCACTCTGCTTGAACCGACTTCTTGTTTCCAATTTAATCTGATATCCCCTACCGATGTGACGGCACATGAAAGACCCTTCAATGCTGGACAGTAATGACTTAACAGGGTGTGTTCACAAAGAGAAATATCCAACAATACAATCAATTATTCACCCACTCTCTCAGCCCACAACTATGGTACAGCAGATGGTAAGTATGTGTGCAGTGCTTTGATGGTGGAAACACTGTTATCGATAAACAGTGAGGTAAACTAAAGGTTATTGTTGTTTTTTTATGAACTAAAGCACTATTGTGCAGGTATTAACATTTTGAATTACAAGTTTATAGATTTGCAGTCATTTTCTCTCCAGCAGAGCTGGAAAAGTTCAGTATTCTCAGCAGAGGTGTGAAGATTCACCATGAAAAAAACAACCCATTATACCAAAATGACCGGACTTCTCATGTAAATGCATTTTCACAAATGTGAACAGATGTGAATATGAGCGATCAGTGAGCAGGGAAACTGGACTCACACTGAAGTGTTCTGCATTCAGAATATGGGTGTTTTAAAAAGATCACTACCACCACCTGCAGCTCGCAGCCTGTAATAACATCCATTATACGAACAGAAAATATATAACATTACCTTTCTTATGATCCTCATAGGAACCAGCCAAATGGATTGCCACTCACTGCCGCACAAGAAGCTTGAAAAAAAAGCTCAATCTGAGTGCTGCTCTTCTTCAGCATCATGCATGAGGTTATATAACAGCAAAAATCATCATACAAAGGTCTTTGTGTCAGAGTAAAGCAACTCATTTTGCAATTCCAGGTAATTTTATACCATAATTTGCCTCTTCTGTGTTGTGGTATTAGATTGGAGGTCTGTGAAGATAGTTTTACATACTTTCAGGCTCGGAGTGTTGAAACACTGACAGTCACAGACATGAGGAGGCATCTGAAGCATCATAGCAGAGTAAAGTCAAGCTCCATCTGCAATATTAATGGGGTAATTATGCAAATTAGAAAACAGCTTTCATCACTCACAAAACAGCGATCTTTATGCGGCACAGAACTGAAGCTCTTTGTGTTGTTCAGACCGCTCCTTTCCGCTGTTTCACAAATCTTGTTGATAATGTTTATCATGCTGGAAGCTGAAACATGTCTGTACGCTTGACTGGAGAGCATGTGCTCACCAAGAGCTCAAACATCTATTCCCACAGAAGTAATCTGTCTCATAGTTCATGCTGTCAGATGGAAACAAATCCCTACTGTCATGCTTTAATTCGATATAAAACGCAGACGGCACGCAGGAGTAAAGCTCTCTACAGACAAAGTGTTGTGTCCTGTGCTGTGAATGGCTTAACGCACATGGAGAATATGAGAACATCAGCATCTTTATTCAGGTTCCACAAATTCAAAAATAAAACTTGCACCAATGCAAAGATTTCAGCAAACATGACTGCCTGTGTTGCAAACCTCACAGACGTGACTTTTATGTAGACCAATGCTGCTCCCTAGTGTGAGAAACGGGAACAAGGGGAAATTAAATGCAAGTCAGTGTTGGTTACCACTAGAGGCTCCTGTTAATCATATAATGAAATGCAAAACCTGAGTGATCCTCAAGTTGACCCTCCACAGGGAGGTCAGAGAGCAGGTCAGATACTGAGTATTTGAATATTAACATGAGGAGATTTTTTTTTTAAATTGTAATTTCAAATGAGGCCGTCTTAGAAAGCTGGCAGTGCTCCACTTTTTCTGGTTCAAAACCAGCTACAGAGCTGCAGTCCTGGAGCTTCAGGGTGTTTCCTCAGTGGTGTTCATCAGAGCAGACCTTTTCAGATGCTTGTTTGGTTAATGAACAGTTTATTCGGTTCTTCTTAACGGTTTTTACGACAGCAAATGTAAGGTGCAAAGTGGTCGATGATTTGATTGCTACACTAAAACTTCGCAGGGTTGTTGTAATTGGGGTCAGTAATTTGAAAAGTGCTGCTCTGTCACCCTGCAAAGATTAATGTGAGGCTGTAAAAGAAGACGACAAGACAACCTCCTAAAATATGAGTTTTACAGATCTGAGATCAAACTATTAAAACATACTCCTCTTTTTTGCATGCCAGATTAAACATTAAACTATCAGTGGTCACTCCAACAATTTAGTATTGCAATTCTATAAAGTTGGGGGACTAACAAGAGACAGATTAGAAGACAAATGGTCAAAATTGCAGCAACAGTTGCCAAGATTTCCTGATGTTTGGTCCCTAGTATGGGACTGGCTCCTAAAACACCACCGCCTACATTTCCCACAATGCAACCAATAGCATATCTTAGTTTGACCCTCCCTGCCTGGTAAATTTCCACATCTTTCCTCCTCCAGTTTGTGATGCAAGCTTTCTGTTGTAAATGTTGTTGTATCAAGTCCAAGTCCAGATAACCCTGATGATGTAAAATGAAGCTCAGAGGACTTCATGCAACTGTTGACTTAAATATGTAAAGTAGGTGGAGTGGCCCTTTCAGCTGCCTTATTTTTTTTTTTCATTTTAAATATTTAACAAGTGTAATTAAAGGCATATTTTCCTCTCATGGTAAATGGTAAAAATCTTATTTGAATAATAGTAATATGAGATTTAAATACATATCTAAGAAGGCAATTAAACAGTCATTTGGCGACATTTCTAATTTGCCATTTTTTGAGTGCATCTGCTCATAATCCATTCTTTTGTTGACGCACTCGTTCATCACAGAGGACGTGGTCTAAGAATCACAGCTTTGACTGCCGCCTTCAGACAGTCGCCGCTCACTGTACTGTACGTGTCTGTCTCCACTTTTCCATTGCACTAAGCAACGAGGATGGAAACGTTACCTAGGGAACCAGCCAGGGCGTCAAAGTGTACGTTCCTATTAGAAGACACCGATAACTACTGACTGGAAATAATTGAAGGTCACAGGTGGCAACACTGCAGGAAGTATGACACCTTTCCCAGACACACGTGGCGCATTTTCTGCTAGTTGATCACACACTTCCTGTAGATACGTTTTATATAACACACAGAACATCAGGACAGTAATGGTGGAAAATGGTTGGTTTAAATATATCACATACTTTAATTTGTTTTTTACACATTTTTCTTTAGCAGTAATATTTAATGTAGAAAAATAAGTTATAAACTGTAAAGTATTTTTAAGATTTTATCTGATAGCAAGTCATGAATAGGCAAGCACAGGGCAATTATCTTCTTCTGTGGTGTGTACAAAAAGTCCAAAACAAAGGCCTCTAAGACGCAAGTCAAAGGTTAAGAGAGTTATAATGACTTCCTCCTGATGCGAGGATTGGTTCTGGTCGGACAGAGAGCTCCGCTGCTGGGGGAGGCCTGAGACGACACGGTGCAGGAGCTGCACGAGGCCTGGTCCACCCTGTAGGAGATAGAGTTGTAAAAGACGGGGTTGCTGTGGCCGCCCGCCTGGGCGCGGTGAGGCGGAGAGGGGCCGTCGTCGGGGTCCGGGCCACAGCACACGCAGGAGAGCAAGGCCCCGAGTCCGCCGGGTTCGGAGAGCCTGGAGTGCTCCGCTGAAACAAGCCGGCGCTCCTCTGCAGGCGAGGGGAGGAGATTCATGCAGCTGGTGCCCCCCTCCATGGGAAGACTCAGGTTGCACAGGCTGCTGCGTCCATCTACACCGTCTTCATATCCAGCATCCGCAGTTTCTGCCTCAGCCTCCCTATCCCCCTGCGTGTCCTTGGGCTGCTCTCCCCGCTCCCGTCCCCCCGCCTCAGGCCTCACATCGGGCTCCTCTGTGCTGACAGTGAGAAACCTCAGGACCACCAGGTTAAGAAAAGCCCCGATGACTGTCAGCCCAACTAAAATGTACATGAAGCTGAACGCCACATAGGGGGGTCTCTTCTGGAGGGCGTCTTTCTTCTGCAGGGCCACAAAATCCCCAAATCCGATGGTGGTGAGCGTGATGAAACAGTAGTAGTAGGCATTGAAGAAGGTCCAGTCCTCAAAGTGGGAGAAGGCTGCAGCTCCGATGCACAGGGTGCTCATGCACGACAGCAGACCCACCAGGACCATGTTCCCCATGGACACGTCCGTCGTCCGCAGGCCCAGGCCTCGCTTGGCTCTGCGCAGGAGGTAGCGGACAAAAGTGTTGATCCTCTCGCCCAGGCTCTGGAACATGACCAGCGTCAGAGGAATGCCCAAGACGGCGTAAAACATACAGAAGGTCTTGCCAGCGTCGGTGCGCGGAGCGGCGTGGCCATAACCTACAAAGTCACAGCATAACGCAGGTCACAAAATGTCAAGCACCACTGTTTCATGTCTATAAAGATTCACAGTCATTCAGATTACTGCTGCTTTACACACTGCAAGGCTCACACGTCTCCCACTGCAGAACTAAGTCAAGGCTCACATGCCTCTGTATCATGTGAAATTGCTCCATCGTGGCAAAATCATGGAGAATGATCACATCACACCTCTGCAGCTCTACTGAGCTCTTTCAGCTTCTGTAGCTCATAGTTTGAGTCGTTCTCATCAACCCCAGAGGGCAGACCTTAGCAGACCAGTGGCGCCTGCTGTAGCTGGTGAAGGAAGTCAATATTTGTCTGCTTGATTCGACATTTTTCTGCCCCCTACTGCCCAAAAATGGATTAATGCTGCTTTTTTTAAAAAAAAAAAAAAAGCAAGGTGGGTAGATAGGTTAATCTACAGACAAAGAGCAAACACGGCAGTATGTTACATTACCCAGCTGTCACACAGCACACAGGCGTTAGACGTCTGTTTAACGATAGAAGATAGTCACAAACTACACACACCAATACGAACTATAGAAAAGTGGAGCCTCTACCAACATAAACGTACCGTCAGGTTACACTTCTGTCCTACAGACGTTTGCTCCATCCCCCATTCACTTCAATTAACCCTTTAAACCCTGAATGCCTGGACAGAGTTTTATATTTTGCCAATTCTGAGCTTCTTCTTTCGGTCAGTATCGAGTGTTATACATCATATGATTCAGGGGAACCTGCCTGTTCATTCTGGTGCAGTGTATCATTCATTATCTTTGTGGGAGCGTACTATATTTGACAAAAGATTCGGGGTTAGGGACGAATCCCAGCACGCCTGTTTCTGTTTGAGGTGGCTCCAGCTGACTCACGGGTCAGAGTTCACATTTGTTGGATGTGCTCGGTTGGCCCAAAGAAACACTGCTGCACTGGGTTTGGAGTTATTTTTATTGCATGTTTTATCACTATGTTTAGCGCATTACCCAACTACAAACTTTAGCCTCGTTCTCATACACTTTACAGCTTATGACTGCTCTCAATCAACATTTAATCATTATTTAGTCCGATCATTGTGTTAATTTTGCAATTTTTCACAGACACAAGATGTCATTGAAGTGCAGTCCAACAAAGTCCTCAGACAAGTTCTAATCAGGCAAAACAAGTGAACACACCTGAGGTGGCCCCTCAGTGTGTAAGGCCTGAACTTCTGAAGGATATCGCAGAAACAGAACAACCTATAACTTTACAACCTCACTTTGTCGTGGTCCATCAGCCATGACAGAATCAGGACCATATTCCTCTGGCTCATGTTACCTGGCTACATATTACCAATAATGATGGACAATAGGTGAATTTAATTTGAAAAACGTGACTGCACATTGATTCAGGTATTTGAAAAGTTTGACAAATTGTTCCTTGTTTCCAGGTTTTCTTTTGGTCCTGCAGTCTGTGCCAAATTAAATTGTTTTTTGAAGTTATTCTTTTTTTGCCAGCTGCTGTTGTGCCGTCATGCTGCTGTTTTGTGTTTCCACTAACAAAATTACATTTAGATGCAATGAAATCTAAATGAGAACATTTAAGTCCACTGACAGTCACTCAAGGGTAGCTGTAAAAAAAACTTTCATCCTTTATGGAGCACAGAGGATGAGCTCAGCTTGAATTTAATGGATTCTAGTAAAGTCCACAGAAACTTCTAAATTCCCTCCAACCCGTCCATATGTTTACAATCTACATGTTCACACAGGAAAGTTATATTGCACCAATACAGTCACACATGCCTGCTGTGGTTTGAAAGGGTCATGAGGTGGAGGAGTGTATTTTACCAACAACATATGTATGCAAACATGCATGGACAGTTGGAGAAATGTTAAAGAGGTTTCTTAATGTTATATGAGCAAAACACACACACACACACACACACACACACACACACTGCAGCCCTGTAACGTTTCACATGTTCCTCTCCAAAGTGGCTCCTTCATCTTAGGGCCCTTAAGACAAGGGTCCCCGTTAACCAAGGGTGCTTAAACACACACACACACACACACACACAGGCAGTAAGGCAGGATTGAATCAGGATAATGAAGCAGGAACTTGCCGATGGTGGTGACCGCAGTGATGGCGAAGTAAAGAGAGCCGGTGAACTTCCACTGCCGGCCGGCGCGGTGCGGCTCGGACAGCACCACCACCCTCTCCACCTCCCCGTAGTCTTCCTCACTGAAGCCGTACTTGTTCTTCAGCTCGTGCAGCTTCTGCTCCAGCGTCTTCCTCCTCGAGCCCTCTCCGTCCGACTCCAGCGCGTCAAACACGGCGGCTCCTGCCAGCAGGTAGAGGACAGTGGAGAGGATGAGAGACACGGTCCTGACGTCCTGCGTCTCCATCCTCAACCCCGGAGTGCGCGCGGAGCGGAGGGGGGGAGCATCCTCCGCTCGTCTCCGGAGAGCTGACGGGCCCCTGCGGCCCCTCTGGCCCGCTTGGGTTACAGGTTGCGTGTTGAAACTGTAGCCTGAGTGTCAGGATGTAACGATGAGCCGCTCCACCCATTCAGGTCCCTCTCCACTCCAAACCTGCTGTTACTGCACCTCCCTGACCTGCTCTGTGCAGGGGCACGTTTTCCACATGAACTTGAACTTGAAGCCTGCAGTGCACATACAGATACAGTAACAGAAACATGTCCAGCAGTTTAACATCTGGAATGTTTGCATATTCATAGATTCTGTGTTTTTCCAGAGGGAGTAGATGTAATTTAAAGAATTTAAACTTAAGTAGTTGAACTTTTTAGTTGAAAAAAACAGACATGTTATTATTCAAACCAGAATATTTGTCAGGAGTTAAAAAAAACAATGAACATTTCCTCCTCTTGTGCAATTCAATATGTGCACATGTGGGTGTTTGTGCACAATCAATTATGTACATCTAAAAAGATCTGAGCGTCCTAGATATTTTACTCTTTGTATTCTGTCCTTATGTTCACAACACAAGGATTGTCTGTATGTGAAAGAATCATAAAGAGTTTTACAAGATTCACTTAAATGTAAATAATGAATTTTAGTAAACAGAAAGAAATCAGTGCAGGCAAGTTTTCAAGTTCACTTTACTCCAAATGTTTTTTCTTTACAAGGCTGCCACAGCAAAGCAAAATGTGTCAGTTCCCAGTTATCATCTCTTTCTGTCCTTCATTTTTCTTTCTTTTATGCACATCATGTGAAGTATTTATGGTGCAAACTCTCGTAGGCCGACTCTCCCAGCTGTTGATCACTGATCCAGTGTTTGGAGAGCTCTGCGACACAGTGTCAGAGTGTGTTGTGTCTGTGGCCGTCACAGAGGAGCTCTGCAGAGAAACAGCTGGCCTTTCCAGACTCTACTCTCTTGATTATTTTGCCCCGTGAAGCGTTCATGTGCAGAGTATTCACAATACGCTCTGAGCGACGAAGCATTAGCTGGTGGCGGCGTTGACCTTTATCAAGCACACTTAGTCGCTGAGTGATCCAGCAAGCCTTCGCCATTAACTAAGTCCAACACACTCTGAGACAGTGGGGATGATATGAGTGTATGTATCAGTGCAGGCCTGGTTCCCGGAGCCTCGCTGGAGTTTTTCAGTGGCATCTGCTGGGTTTTTGCTCACTGTCATGTTAATTGGGTTCACAGCAGAGCAACCAGAAAATAGGCTGCAGCGCTATGCTGCAAGTTCATTTCAGTTTCATATCCTGCCTGAAGTTCCCATCTATTTCAGGGGGACATTCCAATTTGTGGGGCCTATTCATGCACTAAACCAGACCATAAAGAGCCGGAGATCTGTCATTAAAATCCACATTTATTGCCTCTACTGCATATAGAACATATGGCTATCTCTGCACTGTGTTTTTATCTTCCAGAGACAGTACAGGACCTTATCCTGCTTTAGTAAGCACAAATGAATCAATGGCTGAGCAGATGTTAACGGTGTCGCATGCAGACATGTCAGTGAGAGCAATTATGTCCTTTTGAAAGGAGTCCCTGAGAGATAATAGCCACGCCACTGTGTGCCCTCATCGACTGGACTCAGATGCTTACATCAGTATTATTCAACATCAATTCTTTATGGAAATTCCATTTTGTACGCAGCGAACAAATCACCCACAGAAGAAGTTTATAAAGTCACAAATAGACACATGAAATGAGCAGTGGATTGTGCAATCACCGCGAAGGACAAGTGACTTTTTTAATAAGGCTCCTGTAACAACTCCTCAGCCGTGGAGTAATGACGCTGTATTATCTCATGTACTCATCTCATATCTCCCTGCTCTACAAGACGGTTCGTGCATCCCTTTATCTGCCACAGGAAGACATTAAGAGCAGGATGTCCACCGACTGGAGTCGAGACGCTCATCTGTCCAAGTGCCATCGCCGTTGAGAGGGGGGGGGGGGAGAGAATATACTGCAAACATGATGCTATCTTCACCCTGATAACAGCAGGGAATGACATGGAAATAAAGGCAGTGGTTATGATGATCATAAACAGAGACACGGTGTATTTCTGCCATAAAAACTAAAATCTTTTTAAAGCCTGATTAATAAAAAAATAAGAAAAGAAGTTTAAATGAATTTGCAGGCTCATGTCTCTTTGGTGACAAGTCATCAGAGTCACAGAGGGAAACAGGCTTGAACTTTGCAGCTGATGTGAACAGTCCGCTGAGCCTTATTATCCAAAAGGGCAGAGCGAGGGCTTTAATTCCTCCACGTCAGCTTCAGGGAGAAGCGCCCACCTGGTGTGAGGATGACCAACAGAAAGAAGTGTTGTTGTTGGGATTTTTTTATTTTTTATTATATGGATCACTGTGTTCTCAAAATGGCAGTAAATTGCAGCTGAATGCAGTCTTTGTGTTTTGAAATTATAGTCATTGTGTCATTTTCAGATCACAGGGTTAAAATAAAAATGTGTCTGTGTTTTGGCACCAGGGTAATTTCTTCCTGCGAACGTCCTGGTGGGTACACTTCCTCGGCCCTGTTGCTCACATGTTAGGGTACCAAAAGAGTTGCAGAGCCAAAAAACAAACAAATAAAATGAAAATGTTAATAATCCTGAAATGATGAGTTTTCTAACTGACCTGGGAACTGTTGAATGGATGGATGGACAACACGATAGGACAGTTTCACCCTGAACTATTAGCCCAAATGGAAAAAGGGTCACGATCGATAGATTCTTTTCAGTTTTAATTAAATGAACCTATATGAGGTCAGAAAACGTCAACAGAACTGTTGCAGAAAGCCAATTAGAAAAGGTGTCCAGACTTTGATGGCACTCAAATACAGTTAGTGTCACTAAAGTCATTTTTCTTTTTTTACTTTTCATTAATGAGACCCGATAAATTGCTTTACATGCATAATAATATATACATACATAAATTAAAAAAGTCTTAATTTGAATGACATTTGGAACAGTGGTTCAAATGGACTCATGTACTTGACACGTGTGAAACAGCAACACTTTTAATCAATCCTCTTAATCTAAATCAAGGAGTCAGATTCGTTTATGAATCAATTTAAAAGTGAGAAACCCCTTCAAAATCCTTTCAAAAGCCCCTAATTTACAAATTAAGCAGAATTTAAGGTCTACTTGACTGTAGTTTGCACATTCATTTAAAATATTCAACAAATCCATTCAGTATAAAATAAAGGTGTTGTGGAGTCTGGGATCTGCATTAGGTCTGAAATACTCTCAGTTTAAGTCTTTAATAGGTTTGGCCCTGATTTGATTCGATGGATAAATGAAAGGACTGTAACACAGTACATTTGAGGGACTTTCTGCAAGAATAAATGTTTTTTAAGGGGTGAAAATCCCTTTAAATGTACAAACTAACATTACAGTAAACCTTACTGTGTAGCCTACTATATTTATTAATTCAAGAGCAAATTCAGGGCTTCATCTCACATGTGGGGTTAATTAATGAATACATGGATCATAAGTTCTGCTCTCAGCAGGAAGCCGCTTGTTTGTCGCCCGGTTAAGTTTCTGTTCTCTGTAAAAACAACTTGAGTGAAAGTGAAAGTGAAAGCGCGGGGCTCGTCTCGCAGTGGTCTCGGGATGAGGGCCGTGTCGGTGCTGTGGGGCCTCTGCAGGCGGCTCCGGGACGCGATGGCCGGGCTCCTGACTCTGCTCCTCCGGCTGTGGCGCCTCCTGGCCCGCTGGCCCGCGCTCAGGCTCGGCCTCGCACTTCCAGCGACGGGCCGCGGGGCCAGAGACGAGCCTGAACTCAGCTCCGACGACGAACTCCCACCGAGGAGCCGCCGGGAGGAGGAAGAGGAGGAGGAGGAGGAGCAGCCTGAAGGCGAGGGGCAACCCGACACTGAGGAGGGGGCCCCGGCTGGCCCCGACCCAGAGCCCGCCTGCGAGACCCCGGGGTGTGAAGATGAAGATGAGGAAGTAAAAGGAGATGAGGAAGACTTAGACAGCGAGGAGTACCGGGTGGAGAGCACGGATGAGTTTTACTGTGGCTATGACTCCACCTGGGACACCGAGGGGCCCCAGGAGGCCCCGGACTGGAGCGGGTGGAGGCCCACAGGATCCAGACACGTGAGTAAAGCAGCTGCAGTCATGTCCCCTCTTCAGGCTTTTAGTAATCCTGAACATGACAAGTGGCCTGATTATATTATACCTGAGGAATTACTGCCAGTTTAAACATTTTCAACACTTTTTTTTAGTATTTTTCAAGAGTGACTTGGTGAAATCTAGGCGGCTGCATCAGGCCTGCAGGTCTTGACTCTAAAAACTGACCTGCATTTGTTTTGTGTGCAGGCCTACCAGTCAAACTTCAGGTTCAGGGGGTTTGAAAATGCAGCGAGAGACATGCAGAATTACAGGCACAACTACCCTGTAAGTTACACACACACACACACACACACACACGCTGCAAACATACTCTGTCCCATGTTTGGGTGGAAGCCGTGCACACACTGATGTTTTACATCCCCCAACAGTCCCAGATGAGGCCGCAGCGCTGGAGGAAGCCAGCATCCGTAAGTCCAAACATGATGACGTGCGTTTGTCTTGTTAAATGACTCGCTTAAAAAAATGAATTATGTCTGAGTGCAGTTCTCTTGTGTTGAGCAGAATGACCAGCCTAATTTGAACTTCTACCTGGGAGTGAAGCCCTCTGAACCTGACGGTAGGCCCACAGTGTTTCAACTCCTGTGTGAATTTAAACAAGCTCTACAATGTGATTTAATTGGTCAGATCAGTGTAACCGCAGTGTAAACCTGACGTGTGTTTGTTATCAGGTGTCTACATCAGTGATTTCCACTTCGAATGGATTGGAGATTATGACAGACTGGAGTATGTTCACACCTTTATTCAGTGGTAAGCTACTCTTTAATCACAAAATGTTCAGTTCCTGTTTATACAGTTTGTGAGAACATGTTTCTCGTCTCAAAGGTTGTTCCCGCTGCCGGAGCCGGGGATGAACGACGAGTCCAGTCCACTGACAAAAGATGAGATCGAGGTAAACTCCCTAAAGCTGCTAAGTTAACATGTCAAGAGAAAGTGTCTCACATATTGTGACAGAAGTTCCACCTTTTCCTTCAGGCGTTTCTCAGAAGCAGCATGGCAAAGGAAAATCTGCTGAAGTCCTACAAGCTCATGTTGGACTTCTACGGTATCGAGTTGTTGGATGAGAAGACAGGAAAAGTCACGAGGGCGACAAACTGGAGAGACCGATTCCACAACCTCAACAGGTGACCGCAGAATTTTAATCAAACATCTCTAAAATTGAAGGAACGCTCGATGTAACCCCCCCCCCCCCCCCCCCTTTTTTTTTTTTTTTTTTGCTGTTTGTCATTGACAGAAACACCCACAACAACCTGCGCATCACCCGCATCCTGAAGTGCCAGGGAATCCTGGGGTACCCTCACTACCAGGCCCCCCTGGTCCGCTTCTTCCTGGAGGAGACTCTGGTCAACGGAGAACTCCCAAATGTCCGGGATAGCGTTCTCAACTACTTTGTGTTTGCCGTCCTCGATAAGAGACAACGCAGGAGTCTCATCAAGTACGCCTATTTAAACTACGACCGCAAGGATGAGTTCGTGTGGTGCCCGAAGAAGATTCAGATGAAGTGGTCGAGGGGGTCTAAGCCACGATGGGGAATGAATGAATTTGAGTCTGGAGTTTGAGTGAAGCCAAAGACGCCCTAAGTCCATACTAATCGTCATGTATTCAGGAACATATAAACCTCACAAAGGGACAACATTTTAAAATGTTGTACTTATGTGACCACTGCCACCCACAATTTATTTAAATTTCTGCCAGCCGTGAGCAGCTCCTCCATTTCCTTTGTGGAGGAGGTGATCACACCCTGCTGTTTTATATCTTAATGCTTTACACAATCATAGATTTCTCACTCTTGCATTTATTCCTATTGATATAATGGAATTCTGTCTATTAATCTGATTAGATTCACATTTTTGTACAGATTACAGTCAAAATGTCAGTCAGTCTGTACTGGTAGTGTTGATCAACACTGAGAAAAGAAGTTACATTCTACCATTTTACCAGCACTTTTAATATGCAGATATGTTTTTCATTATTCTAAAAAAATAAAAATAATTGGTATTTCTCCACGTGTCTTTACTTCACCATGTTTCTCCACTTTTTGTAGCATTTCCCAGATGTTACACACATCTTACAAGGTTAAATTATACACTGTGCTCAGGACATGTGGTCTGATGATTTGGTTTGTGTTTGGATACATGTGGAAATAAACTGCAAAAAGCAGCTAAATATTTTGCAGGTACTGCAACAGCAACACTGGTATTAACTGTCATGTGACGCCTTACTACCCAAAATCACTCCTGTATTACTGAACCACCATGTGACAGTTAAACAATTTCACATAACTTTGGGACCAAGACTCATTTACAACAACAGAGACAAACACGTGTGATCAAACGGGTTTAATTGGCTGAGCTAAAACAAAATCGGGACATCTCATTAACAACCATTGATGGGGTGTATGCTGTAGATAGTTGGAGCCTTTAAGTTTGAACCTGCTGGACATATAAACACACATTTGCGTGTAAACAGTGTTGCCTTAACTTTCACATTATCCATCTCAGATATATGGCTTTTATTTTCTCTACTTAGAAAATTATGATTAAAAACATCCGTATATACACAAATACATTCATATTTACATATTGCAAATGGTGTGTTATTCAGTTACATTGTTTTCTTAAAAAATTGCTTTGACAGGAGAAAGGTACATGTAATAGGACTCGGTAGCCTACTTAATAAATCTTGTACACAGGCAAGTTAGATGGCCTTCAGTTTTTTGTTTGTCAAATGTGATAAAACGAACTTAGAAACCTTTTAAGTGACAAAAAGAATACAAACATTGTCAAACTTTTTTTTTTAGTAGGAACACAACTGTGGAAATTTAACGAAATACTGTTTATCTACATTTACATGATGATTTCAACTGGTGAAAGATTTAAGTGTCTCTCATAACAGTAATGTAGTGTCCATGAAACAGAGACTAGGACATGTTCTTGTTGTTCTCTGCAGTTTTATCACTCTCCTTGGGTGTATCATGTTTACTGTCCTTTTTCTCCTCCCTCTTTTCTCTGCTTCTGCTCCTGTCCCGACGATCCCTGTCTTTGTCCCTGTCTCTCTCCCTGTCCCTGTCTCTGCCCCGGTCTTTCCCACGGTCTCTGTCTCTGTCGCGTTCCCTGCTTCGGGATCTGTCCCTCCTCTTGTCTCGCTCTCGCTCGCGGTCACGGTCGCGTTCGCGTTCTCTGTCGCGGTTCCTCCCTCGGTCGCGGTCGTGCTCCCTCCTGTCCGAATCCTTGGCTCGGTCTCTCTCCCTGTCCGATTCCTTGGCTCGGTCTCTCTCCCTGTCCGATTCCTTGGCTCGGTCTCTTTCCCTGTCTGAATCCTTGGTTCGGTCTCTCTCTCTGTCCGAATCCTTGGTTCGGTCTCTCTCTCTGTCCGAATCCTTGGTTCTATCTCTCTCTCTGTCCGAATCCTTGGTTCTGTCTCTCTCTCTGTCCGAATCCTTGGTTCGGTCTCTTTCCCTGTCCGACTCCTTGGTTCTGTCCCTCTCTCTGTCCGATTCCTTGGCTCGGTCTCTTTCCCTGTCCGACTCCTTGGTTCTGTCTCTCTCTCTGTCAGAATCCTTGGCTCTGTCTCTCTCCCTGTCTCTGTCCCTCTCTCTGTCCCGGTCTCTCCTCTTGTCTGTGTCTTGATCCCTGTGTCGCTCCCCCTCCGTCTCCCTGTGCCTCTCGGCCTCCCTGCCTCTGCTGCGGTCTCTTTCTCGGCTACGCTCCCGTTCGCGGTCCCTTTCTCTGCCTCTATCCCACTCTCGCTCTCGGCTCCACCGCTTGCCCTGGCCCCTGTCCCATGACGGCCTGCCGGCGTGGAGGACTTCCCGGTCCCTTTCCCTCCGGCGGTCCTCGGACAGCTCCCTCGGCCTCTCTTCGGAGGGTTGCGGGGGACCAGGAGCAGATTCTCTGTGTCCTTCAAAGCGACTGAAGCGATCTCCGCTGCGGGGTTCTGAGTCCTCTCGGGTGGTGCTGCTCCTCCTCCTCATTTCAGGAGAGAGGCGGCGCCAGTGGTCGTCCCTGTGCAGGTCTGGACTGTGGGCTCCCATGCGACTTGGAGGACCCAGGGGAGCCTCCGGAGGAGTTGGCAGTAGGGGCCCGCTGTGGCGAACAGGTCTGGCCTCATCAGAGTGCCGATCGAAGCGGTACCGCTCTGATCCGCCAAAACGCTGAGATGGGTGGGGTCTGTTCTCGTGAGGGGGGAGACCTCTGTGCTCATCAAAAGAGCCTCGATGTGGTGGTGAGTGTGATCTGGAGCTCAAATACTGGTTGTGTGGACTGAAGTGCTGTCCGCTCATCTCGCCACTGGAAGGTGGGCCTCTTCTGTCCTCATACTGGTTAGGTGGAGGTGCCCGGTATGCTGGACCTGGCGGGGGACCCTGATTGTCTTTAAAAATATGGAGAGGGTTTGGATTCTGGTCCACATTTAGCTTAAAAGAGTTAGTATTGTCTTTGTTATACTGTTCTGCAGGGCCTCGAGGTTGGTCTACCATGGGTGGTTGACCTCCATGGTCACCATACTGAGATGGCGGGGGACCCCTGGGCCCTGGGAAGTGGGACGGAGGAGGGAGTCTGTTATCAAAGTGACCAGGAAGTGGACCTGTAAACGCTGAGGGAGGACCTCTGTTTGCAGGGAAATTAAATGGCGGCGGAGGACCAGAGAATCTTGGTGGCGGTAAACTGTTCTGTCCATCAAAAGCAGGAGGTGGAGGAAGCCCTGGAGGGGGGCCCTGCTGTCCAATGTGCTGAGGGGGAATGGAGGGATTAAACATTTGAGGAGCGGGGCCTCTCTGGGCCATTGGAGGGAATGGTGGTGGCAGCGGTCCTCTGGGTGGCATGATGTTCTGAGGAAGTGGTCCAGGTGGAGGCTGCTGCTGCTGCTGCGGCGGTGGCTGGGAGCCGGCCCACTGGTTCTGATAGGGAGGGTATGCAGCCGGAGGTCGACCATATTGCTGGCTGCTGTCACCCTGCATCGGGAGAGGACCACGCACAGGGGGAGGAACGTGGATGGGTGGAGGGGGTCCCTGCATAGGAGGGGGGCCAGACATTGGAGGAGGACCCTGCATGGGTGGCGGCAAACACATCGGTGGAGGCCTCATCATCAGGCTCTGTCCCTGCATCGGGTGGGGCGGGGGGAAGTTGGAAGGTGGGGGAATGTCAGCCGGAGGTCGGTACTCGCTGTCGAAGCCTGACGCTGACATGTGATGCGACATGTGATGGGACTGAGTGTCAACCATTGCTGTGCTCTGAGTGAGTACTGGGATTGTCGAAGTTATTGCGGAGGTGCTTGCAGGCTCATTATAATAACTTGACGTTGGTGTATCTTGGCTATTCTCTTCATACTCTGAGTCCTCACCAGCTTTTAAAATACTGGCAGCATTCGGCCAAATACTGTACTTGTCCATTTCTGTTTCTGCCTTGATCGGTTGATCAGCTTCCTCAGTTTTCACTTCTTTCTCATCCATGTAGTTGACCTCCATATAAGGTTCCACCTCCTCTCCTAGTAATGGAATTGACACCTCCGTCTTGTCCGACTCCAGGAAGGGCAGCGTCTCACTTTTCACTTCCTCTTGAGGGATGAGTGACGTCTCTGGGCCTTGTGAGGAGTCAGGGAGTTCGGCTACATTGAACAGCGGAGGCTCTTGATCCACAGGTTGTGGGGGAGGAGTAGAATCGGCCAACAGAGGAGACGTCTCCTCTTTCTCCTCAGGTTCGTCGGTCGGTTTCTTGACGGCTGCAGCCTGGCGAGGATCCCTGCTCTGTCGGGGATCTCTCCTCTGGTTGATCAAGGGCGCAACTGAGGAAGACTTCACAAGTTCCTCGACCTTTTTGCCAAGCTGCAGTAGCTGAGTATTGACCAAAAGGGATTTGGTAGGTTCGGTTAAGAGTGTGTCTGGAAGTGTCACTGAGGCACCAGGTGTCCCTGTGGTTGACATTTGCTGTTCTCCCTGTTTCTGGAGTGTCTGATCCCCAATCTGTTTAAGGCTCTCCAAGATCTTTTGTGGACCAGTCATAGATTCAGTTGCAGCCTTAACTTGACCTGGTACTAAAGTTTTGACGTCTTCAAAAATGGAGTCATCCTCTGGGTCATACGCCACATCATCAACTTCATTTGAAACCGCCTCAGGCTGCTTAGAGATTTCAGGTTTGCTCACTATTTCAACAGGCTTCTTAGGCACACTGTAGCCCCTACCCGGGTCATACTCTTCTTCTGGATCATAGGGCCGGTCATCTTCATCCTCCTCCACCTGTTTCTCTTTAGAAATCTGCGCAAACTGCTGCACTATGGGGTCTAGCATTGAAGCTGGTGGAACGGAGAGTTCCCCACCCTGATAAGATGGAGAGTTGGAAGCTTCTGAGTCGTGCTTTTTCTTCCTAAAAATAGTGTTGAGGATGGTCTGAAGAGGAGTGGCAGCTGCTGCAGAGGAAGCAACAGAGCTGGATGAGGAGGGGGAGTCCTTGCCAGTGCTAGTGGATGTGGCCGGAGCTTTGACAGACGACAAGAAGGAAAGGACTGAGGAAGTTGTCACAGTGCTGCTTGAAATCTCAGAGGAGCTGGGTGGAGGTGACCCTGGAGGAGTTGTGCTAAAGGAGATTTCAAGACTCTGTCGAGTGCTTCTGTCGGCTCTGACTGAGGAAGTTGGCTTTGAAAGGCCGGCGTCATCGGCATCTTTGGTTTGAGTCCTGGACCGTTTTTCCTCCAGTTCCAGTGGAGCACCAGCACGCTTTCTGTCCTTCTGGCAGATCAGCAGCCCCAAGAGGAGGTTGGGACGAGCTGGTTCAAGTCCTGCAAGATGAACAAAACAAGAATCTTAGAAAACACTTGCACGTGAACTAACATTCAATTTCACAAAATAGACATTGTTTCTATAAAACTGCTAAAAAAAAGAAGTTTGATTGAGCATTTTTGATCAAAACACAGGTGAAATGAGAGCCTCTGAAAGAATTTGCACTTTACATACAGAAAGAACCAGTAGCCAGAAGGCGTTATGAGATATAAAACCAAGGCTCTCTCAACTCTGAAGTGTATTTGGCCTTTTACACGACAAATGACAATAGTAGTAATATGAGTTTCTAGTTTAGCAGTAAGTCAGTAGTTATTAATATTGTTGGTAAATTAAAAAAGTTAAGTAAAGAAACATACTGACATTAATAAATGAACGAGCTGCAGACAAACATTAGTTATCAGTTGGCTTGTGTTGGTGATTGAAGTGATTTGTAGATTTACTGCCAAATATAACCAAGACACAAACTGAACCTGCACCTGTATATCGCCCAAACGCAACTCCAAGAAAGTCTGCAACTGATGGTTAACGGTTAAATTATTCTGGTAAATCCTCAGTCAAGTGCATAGATTAGTTTTAATTGAAATTTGATTTAGAATCATTACCAGTCACAGAAAGACAAATTCAAGATGTGTAGTTTTATTTTTTCTGAAGCTACTCAATAAAGGAAAAACTTCATGCATTGAATATTCTCTTTCTGCAGCACAATATACATGAGTAGATCTACTGATGTTTGAGACAGACATCCAAGATGGACGGCCTTTTCACTTACCACAGCTGCCATGTGGCCATGTGGGTACTGTTAACAGTGTTGTACAATCACTGGTTGCAAAGTTTAGATCAAATGCTGATTCTTCATTTAAGGGGACATGTTTGGTTTATTCCAGCGGTGCAGCATGTTACCATATAAACACCAGCGTGGTATAAAAATGATGGACAACAGCTATTTATTGATTACACAGTTGTTTGATTATGTTTATGCACGAGCCAAGTGTTAAGAAACAACAGGCTGAGACTGGACTCAAATGGCACCAACCTGCGATGCAAACTTTCTTTATTAGAAATGTGTGATACAAAATCAGATACACAGCAGAGAAGACAGCAGCTGTTAAATGCACAGAGGTGTTTTCCAGTGGAGACTTAACAAGGGGTGTGAGTGCCCCCTACTGTACAAACCTATGAACCAAACAAGCTCAAATTTCAACCTGAGTCCTAAAAAAGGTGACACCAAATATACTCACCACATGTACGAAGACACAATTTAACATAAAAAACATTCAAATAAATACAATTACGTTTATTTGTGTATCCCTTTAAATGCTTACCTGGCCCATCAAACGGTAAGAGTTTGGAGGGTAATGGGTCCTTTGAGCCCAGCGGGATGAGATAGAGGTCTTTGATGTGCCGGTTGTTGTTAGCCACCACCCCAAATCGTTTCCTGCTGCTAAAATAAGAGAAGAGAGAGACATATGCCACCTCCTCTTCCTCTGTAGCGGGGTGGAAACGGATCAGACACAATTCCTGCAAATACAAAGCGAGCAAAAACCATTATGTAAGTGATGCAAGGCCTTTAAATAAAGATGTTTAGCTCTTTTATACTGATTTTTTTCCCCAAACAAACCTTGGAGAGGGAGGTTTTCAGTTTCCCGACATAGTCCCACACTGTGTTTGGAGATATGCGTCCTCCAACATGAATGATGTCTGGCAAATCCTGCACATCATTGACAACATGAAGTATGATGCTTTTCCTTATATATGCCCAAAGTTTTGTATTCAATGATTATTAAGTTTGAAATGAAGTATTAATTACTAACCTCCTTCAGGTGTTCGAAGGATCCTGACACCAGATAAGCCTTGGTCACAAACTTAGCCACCGACTGCATGTTGATTAACCCTTTCCAAATCCTCTCTTGACCATGGAGGAAGATTGCCGTCTCACCCTCAGGAGGAGGCTCGGTTGTACTGCAGAACCAAAACAGTGATTCGTTCAGAGAAAAGCTAAAACCCTCAGTCTCAAGCCTGTATGCCTTTTATCATGTACAGGGCTTTTCTTCAAGAAAATAACCATTGTGCTACCTCATCATAGAATTTTAAATATATAGTCTCATGCAATTTTAGCATGCAATATACAAAATATATATTGCTAACAAATGTTAGTACACCATAAAACCCAGCAATGCCAGGAGGAGTGAATTCATAAAAGCGTGATGAGACTGAGCACCTTGTTTTCGCTGGTTTGGACACAGCTACTGAAGGTGGAGGAGCTGGGGGCATCGGCAGCAGTGGCTTGGGTCCAACCTCCACTGGGGCACTAACAGGAGCTGGGACTGGTTCCACTGAGTTGCTGACGGGTTTCTCTGGGGCAGTGTAGGTGACAGTCACGGCGGAGCTGTGCCGGGCCATGCGCGGGTCTCTGCGGGTGATGCTGACAGAGGACACGGTGGGGGTGACGGGTGCTGGGGCCTGTGTCGGAGGTGCCAGCATTTTGAGGTCCTCCTGATAAAGCTGCGGCTGTGATTCTGGGACGGCTGGCTCTGTGTTGGACTGGTAGGATGGAGGGATCGGGTGTTGGTAAGCTATGGGGTCTGGGTGCTGGTAAGCTGTGGGGACCTGTGGTTGGCTGGCAGGAGAGACGTCCCCTGACCTGGACGAATGCAGCTCTTGTCTGGGCGACTTAGGTTCAGGCTTCTTGGTCAGCTTGGCTTTCTTAGCTGCAGGCTCATCTTCTGTCTTCTGACCTAGAGGGCAAAATTAAAAAAACACTAATAAGTTATCTGTCATATAACAAATTATGTTTAATTCACTGGATGAATATTAGCCTGACAGTTCCCATTTACCGGTGCATATTTTACAGTTGAGGTCAAATAGATGGGTCCTGTGTTCAGAAGTGGTGTCTTTGAGCATGTTACTGAAAAAGTCTGGCATGCTGCCGCTACTGTTCCCCTCCACAGCAGAGGGCTGAGCTGAAGCTGCAGGAGTGGAGCTAAACTCATCTTGGTCCTGTGGACAAAGAAAAGAGGATCTCCGTCAAATCGTACGTGACCTGGATTAGATGATGAACATTCCCATAAAACTTGTTCTGGATTATTATGTTGTACAACTGTGTTTTTGGCAAGGTAGGTGCAAGTAGGTTTAATGCCTAACAATGATGAGGAAAGACAAAGCTCCAGAAAGAAAGAAATTGGATTGAAGAGCAGGACAGTTTGAAAGACAATAACCAGCGATATCTTCACTACTGTCTTTACTTGTAACAGTTTGTGTACTAAAGACCCCGTGCAAAGGTGAAAAGAAAAGTGTGAAAGGTAAAGAAAGACAGCATGCCACCACTTACTGCAGCAGAAGCCATGCGAGTAGATGAAGCTGCGGCAGAGATACATACATCTGCATCAGAGGTTGGTGGGGCATCCTCCATGTCCATGCTATGTGAGCCAGAGTCATGCCTGTTGCCCAGTTTGCCCTGCCCTGAATGGACCCTCGCACTGGGAGACTGGGCCTGCAGGAGACAACCATACACGCTGTAGCAATTGTATGCATCCTTGTAAAACAAGCTCTCAACAGGGAGCTCTCTGAATGTCAAGTTGACCTGTGTTTGGTGTCAAGTTGTAAGGGAAGTAACATTTACCTCAGGAGCATCGGGCTTCCTCCACTCAGAAATCTCTTTGGAAAGCAACTCTTCAGCACTTAGTCTCACCAGCCTGAAGGGACTCACCTCACCACCCACCACCCTGTAGAACAAACCCTGAGACAAACATACCACACAGTCTTTTAACATCTCAGCATGAGGGACATCAAGTAAACTCAGAAAAACCAAAGCTTTTCAGGCTGTAGGCAAGAAAAGAGGAGTACATGACTGACAATGTAAGCGCATGCATGTCGTGTTGACTCACTTTGTTTTTGGGATCTTTCAGGTTGAACATGAGGGACCTGTATTTGTTCTTGTACTTGCTGTCAGTGCTGAGGCAGAGGTTGAACATTTCTTTTTCAATGGCAACTGCCAGCCTTCCCACTTCACTCTCAGTCATTTTCAGGTCGTCACTGTCGCTCACCCTGGTGGTAAGGAACACAACAGATAGAGTGTTTAACGGTATTTAGCCAAAGATTTACTGTAAGAGTTTTAAAAACAACAAAAGTATTCTGAACTATTGTGGGGCTCTTACCTCTTATAGAGGATGTCTGTCAGCGAGCGGCGAATGTTCTGTCTCATCTGGTTGTTGGGTGGAGGCGGCATGGAGGACGCAGGAGGCGCTGAAGCAGCTGAATGTGAATGTCTGGAGGACGAGGAGTGGCTGGAGGGAGCTGAGGAAACAGAAGATGGGACTCTGGAGGAAGAGGAGGACTGACTATGGGATGGAGCATCCTTCTGTTGTGGCTGCTTCTTGGGAATGGTAAAGTTGGACTTGGTGACTCTCAGTGCTCCTGTGACGTGGATCGGACCTGGAGGAAAGGGAGAAGAGGTGCGGGCGGGCAGCTGGCCTGGTTTCTTGGACTTTGCTGCAGTTTTACTCTGGAGTGTTGCAGGTTTCTTGGACGCCTTTGAGCTGGTGGTGTGAAGTGGAGGCTTCTTGCCCTTTGGGGAAACCTTGGCTGCTTTAGTGGGGGACTTCTTCTTGTTTCCTTTGACTGGTGTTGCAGACACTGGGGAAGGTTTCTCAGGAGCCGGGGCTGGTTCCTTCTCTTTCTGTTCCTTCTCACTTTGCTTCTCTTCTTTGGGGGGAGCTGGAAACCAAGAACAAGATCAAACATTTTAAAATACGCCCTCATATAATATACCACAAGATGCAACATGATTTGGGGTCTATAATTCAGAGAATACAACGCTGTGACAGAAAAAGCTCCATATTGTTTTTAAACAATTATCAATTTCCCAGCTGACAAAATATGCACTCAAATCAGAAAAAGTGAAACACAGTAGTAAAACTTCTAATGAAACATTCCCTCAATTGATCCAAGAATAAATGTCACCCACATCATTACTTGTGTGTGCACACACACATATACTGCAGTTAACATTCTGAAATAAATACAAAGTTGACAACTGGGCAGTTAAAAAAAGCCCATCTTTATTTTGTGGCAGTGGAAGGCAGATACATTGTGCTGTTTGTGCTGGCCCATTTGAGAAAGAAGTATTTTCTCCCTAAACATAATTTGGTGGCAGTGACCTTCAAGAAGAGTACACGAGTACCTCCTCATAGGACAAGTCACTACCACTGAGCCAAACAGGGAAAAAGGAACTGATGCACTTGAGATTTATGCAAACTCCTCCTGTAAACTTCCCATCAGCAGCTAATGACCACAACCACCAGGTTCTCTCGCTGGAATGAGAGACAAGCAGCATCAACCGGTTATTCACTGCCTACTAAAGCATGAATGATCCATTAGTCTGCATGGATGGAATATGTGGACCAGAATCAAAAGAAATGATTGGGGAAGATAAAGTTCATGACTTAAACTGTAAATTTAAACATTCATTCATAAGATCAGCTTTAAACCCTAACCACTAGGACCAGCTGATGAGGCGATGAGCTCCAACCTCAAAAGTAACTACACCCAAGTCTTGTTAATGATTCTGTCATCTGAATAAATGATGTAGGTATACATGAATAATGTATTTCTTTAAAATGTATAAAGTATTATATCCACCAATTTGCACCAAGCAAATGTATGGCAACACACGTCATCTGCAGACGCATCAACTATTGTGTCCAAGTTGTATATTAAAGCTGCATTAATAAAAGGCATTAACCCCGCTTGAACACACAAACTACACACCCACTAAGATGTATAAAACACATTATTCAAAGCAAACAAAGTCTACCATCTTTTGAAGATAATAGGTTGTCACACCAATCAAAATATCACTCAGCAAAATATGGGATATAAAAGCACAAATCAATGAACCATAATTTCCTTCCGTTAATCACAACAATCATTCATCATACTGAGAAGATGCATTTACCTAAAATTAACTTGCTATCTTGTCAATTTAGATAATTCTACAGCCTTCAATGACCTCTCATAAAGAAAAGGTTAACAAAACTGAAATGTCCACATTTCAATGCAACAAACGTTCCCATCAATATGTTTCAGATCTTATCAGTTGCAAAATGTGTGTGAAAAACTTCTTCTGAATCTGTGCTCAGCCCGGGTCTTCGTCTTCTGTCTTCTGCTGTGGGTGTTGTGGACTTCACTGCAGGATCTCCAGGTGGTCTGGTCTTTGTGGCAGGGCTTCTTTGTTTTCCGGCTGTTGGCCATCTGGGGGCTCTTGAGTGTCACGTCTCCACAGAGTGTGTGTAGATAAATCAGTTGTATATGCTTGTTTGAAGCTGAACTGGTCAGGATATCCTACAGCAAGCCAACACTGCTCACATAATCAATCGAGGCATCCTAAAATCTGTTATATCACCTTTTATTTTAAAGCCAGTTTCCCACCGGTAGTGCAGCATCATATTCAATATGAATCAAAAACTTAGAAAAAAAGTCAGCCTGTTACTACAACATTAATGGTAGAAAAAGACAGCTGATACTATCAGCTCAATATGAGCTATTTTCATTGGTCCACATTAACACTGGGGAATTCTGAGACACCTACCTGCCTGCTGGAGAAAGGGAAGGAAGGACCTTTTTAATGGGTCCAACCGCTGAGGTGATGAACCCAGGAAGTGGAGAGACTTGTGCACGTTATTAGAAATCACGCTCCAAACACACACTAGCACCAATCCATTCATCACATCCACACTTCTCACGGTAAAGTATCACGATCTGCTGAGAGCTCCGAGTTCAAGGTTGTTGCCCTGCTTTTGTCTCCTCCACGTTCCTTTATAGGTTTTCATCTACAGCCCTGCATTCTAACAAAGAGGTATTCAAAAGGGGTACTCCAGCGAGTTAGTATTGCACTTCCAAAAAGTTGAGGGACTGAAGAGAGTCATATTAGAAACAGGAATTGTCAAACTTGATGCAGCAGAGGCCAAGATATCCTAACTTTTAGTCCTTAATATGGGTCAAGAAGAAAAAATAAAACCCCAGCTGGATCCTACATTTCCCACAATACATCAGCATCATTTGTTAGACCCTCCCTGCCCGGTAAAGGCCTACATCTTTCAAACTCCTGCCTTCAGTTTGTAACGCAGACTCCGAGCCCAAGCTGAGATACCCCCGGCGACGACATCAGGGGGAGGTTTTCCAGCTCTTCCGGAGCCACCGAGGACATTATTATACAACGGTGTTCACAGGCTTAGTGCCCAACCTTGAAGAATAAAACGATCTTCATGAGTGCAATCCGTGGAGTGCCCCTTTCAAAATCAATACATTCTGGATTACTGAATACTTACCCAATGCTACTAAACAACACTTACCTTTTCCACAGCTGCCAACATTTCATTGAGTAACAAAACCTTTACATTATCAAAATCACAACACTTTGCAAATCATCTTAAAGTCTAGCATACAGCTGAGTTCATCTCCAGAGCACTCAAGTTCTTCCCCAAATGTATGCATCATTTCTAAATTATGTTAGCATGACAGGAACCACATTTATAATGAAAAAACAACAATGTGGTTTCAACAACAGCCCAAGACCTTCAAAGAGATACATACACTTTTTGTTTAACACTGTTGGTGATATGGGTGTAGTCTTTTCTGGTGTTACTGCAATGTAATTATGGTCGCTGGACCAGGACGCAGTGGCCGGCAGGGGCGGGTGTTCCTCAGCATGCTCGTCTTCGTCGTCCTCATCTGGATCGGGACTGTAATCTTCCTCGCTGTCCGACTCCTCCCGGCTCTTCTTCTGCGTCTTCTTCCCACCAGCGCCGCTCCTCTGGGTGGACGGTAAGAAACACACATTCAGGCCTTTTAGTAACACCAAGTTTTGTTCGTATCATTACAGTCAGAATACAGAAATGTTTGACTTGAGCTATGTTGGCTTTTAAAAATAAATTCCCGATATGAGGTACTGCCAAATGTCAGGAAAGTCTCCCCTTGGTTAACAAAATCATTAACCCCTTACAAGCTTTGCTCTACATGCTCCCTGTTTTTGTCCTTTCCAAATACTGTACACACAGTGTAAATTATACAACTTGGAGTAATAGCAGTTCTGCATAGACCAGGCTCTGGACTGGCAGCCTTCACAATGCTCTGCATGTGGCATGGACAAAAATGTTCACTGTGTACTAAATTATTATTGGCAGGTACATTTTACTGTTCTTCAAAAGAACACAAGGCAACACTGTCAGGCTTTCTTCAAGTTTAAACCCTATGAATGTTCAGATCACTTGAAATGATGAAAGATCTCAATGCATGCAGGGTAAGATGTGCCAGCTTTAGTGTACTTCACCGTTTACTCGCTCCCCCAGCCCCTGAGGGGTCAATCTCACAAAAGTCCATTTGAGTAACGAGACAACAGGATTCTTTAATCCAGCTATGAATGCACATGAAATAGGCAGGATCTGTAACAAATGGCCTATCACAGTTAACAGCAACATATAAGAAGGGGAATATTTAACACAAGCGTTGGACTGCCGGCTCCTGTGGGGAATTTTCATTGTTGAAAAGGCAAAATTAGGTTAATATAAAGCTAATAAACGACACAGAACTTAAGCACAAAATTAAACTATACAAAACAGTAATAACAGTAAAGGCAAGAATTACTGTCCAGTTATCACAAAGGCTGTTATATACTGCTGATAGTTTTCTCCCTTCTGTACAGTCACTACTAACTGTAAACATAAATATGAAAGATACACGACGTTAGAAATGCAGACACAAAACGCTGTGCAGATTATTAAGAGCCATATTCATTTAGATACTCTTTTCTTAAACAGGCTTTTCACCTGCCAGTGTTAAGGGACCCTGGGAAAATGATTCACTCATACAACCCACTGCATCTTGACAAAATCTGTTCATTTCATAAAGCTGCTACATATTCCCAACAACTGGGGAACGTCAGTAGCCTTATCGGGCTGCAACATACTGGTTTTTTTTATAGCTGATGTAATAAATTAGCTTCTAAAGCAAAGTAATTCTTGGAGTCTACACACCTTACTTGTCACTTAAATCAGCTGGCAGGGCTTTTGTTGCTTTAACGATGCCGTGGGAACGATGACTGCATTGTTCTCATGAGCTGACTGGTCAGTAGACCGGTGACTCGCTCACCCTGATCTGATTCACTGCAGGTTACCGCTGTGATCTGAGCCTTTGTGTTACAAAACAGCCTGTTCTAAGATCGAATTTAATTTGTTGATCAAACATTTGCTTCTTGCACATCAGAAAGTAGCAGCTGCCAGTTACCATTTGTTAAGTAATTCCACATCCAGCGAGCAGCAGCAAAGCTTTCTGAGCCATTTTAACAAAAATTTGACTTTCTTGTGACATTAAAACACAGAAGGTGCAGCCACATCAAGGAAACTTGACAACGTCAAGACAAATCTCAGAATGGGATGTTTATATTTTTTAAATACCAAATATGACTGTAATAACACTTATTAGGTAATGATTGTTGCATACACATGAATGTAGATTTGAAACAATTTTCATCAAAGTCACACCAATGCAGCGATTTATGTATGTATGCATACAGTAAACACGTAAATGATGTTTAAAATCAGACGGGACAGAAAAGTACCTGTCCTCAATAGTCACAACAGACTCTGGGATTCTTTGCCCAACAACAATGAGCCAAACGTTCAGCAGAATAATTTCTCAAAGTGTAATATCTACATCTATCTTGTATTACTGTGACACAGACTGTTTGGCAGTCACAACTTTCCACTGCTAGTATTAATATTGTAAGTGCCAAGAATATAATGTCTACTACCCTGCACAGCTTTTCTCATTAGGTGAAAGGCATGAACATTATTGCTTTTAGGACAGGCACAGGGCATCATTTCAAGTGGTCCGAGTTACCTTTGGTGTAGACTTGGTTTTCTGGGCCTTGGCTTTGTCCTTCTGCTTGGGCTCTTTGACATCAGTGATGGACTTCATGGTCGCAGCAGCATGTCTCAGGATACAATCGTTGCCACAGTACACAGAGTCTGGCTGGGCGTTATTCTCACAGCCAGGCCCGATACATTTGGGAAGTGAAGACTCCTCCTCAGCCTTCTGCCCGGCCTTCTCCTCTGGCACCTCCGCCGTTGGTGTTGTTTTCACCTCCACGTTTGACGCCACTTTATGCTCGCTGTCTGGTAGTGCTTTCTGCTCTGCTGTGGGTGCTGCCTTCTTTCCCGCCGATTTCTGCTCTGCTTTTGATCCGACCGGCTGCTGTACGGCCTGCTCCAAGTCAGTACACAATACTTTTATTGATAGCACCAGTGATTTAAAAAAAACAAAAAACTATGTTTTCAGGCTGCCTGATGCAATCGCTGTGCCTTTAAACATTTGTTTGACCACATAGAGATTCATTATCTGGAGCCACTGGCCTCCACTTTTTGGTCCTAATCTGCATTACCTAAAAATAGGAGCATCACCAACGCAGACTCAAAACACAGTAACAGTTCTCTCCGCTCTAATTACAGGATTAATAATTACAATTTACATTTCACCCACACATTTAAGCCCTTTGACAGTGACCATGGTGAAATGGAATTCAATTTGGTTCAACTATGAACTGTTTAAAGAACTAAATAGTTAACGATGATTCATAGTGACTCAGACATTTATATTATCGGGACAACACTTGACATGTACTATGAAGTATTGGACGACAGAACAACAGGCACAGCAGCTCAGACAATGATTTAATAGCTGGCCTCGTAATAGAGTAACTCAAAGCCTTTAAGTTGAGATCAGTTGTAACCTACCGGCTGAAAGATCTTTATCTTCTTTTTCCCAGTTGGATTAGTAGCTTTCTCTATCCTGCCCTTGATGCCCATGTCCTCGGCTCCCTTCTCTTCAGCTCCAGCAGATGTGGAGGATGGAGGGGCTGCCACAGCCTGAACAGCTGACGGACCGGTGTTTGTTTTCTCAGCTGTTGCGTAGAAGGTCACAGCAGAAACAGTGAGAGCGGATGTTGGTGAGGCAACATCAGCTTTGGACCGCCCGATGTCTGTACTTGTAGAGAGGATAGATGTGGCAGGTCTGACCACCTGGTTTTTCTTAGCGGTGCAGTTGGGGCAGATGTAGTCTTCCCCATTTCTCTCCATCAGGCGGCCACGGGCCTCAGTGATGCCCACACAGTCTCCGTGGAACCACTCCTCGCAGCGGTCGCAGCAGATCATGAACCTGGTGAGCACAGAACTTTTATAGTGCCACAAAGCAGTGTTCAACAAAAACTTGAGTGGCTTTCCTCGCACTTTTGAGTCGAGTATGAATACAACATGGCAACGTGGAATCGGACAGTGGTTGTAGCTACTAGCCTGACAAGTGGGGGACATATATTTTAACTTAAATATGCAGACGGAGAAGTGCATTGAAGAGCCAATGGCAAACTATTCATTATGATGTACTTCGTTATTAAGACTTTAAGAAGACACTGCAGTCATTGTGATCATAACCACACCATTAATGGATAAAAACAATAGTTAACCAAATACCTTTTGTTGTGTTTCTGTCGACAGATGCAGTAAAGTGCATTAGGGTCATAACCTCCTTCATCAGAATCAACTGACGATGAAGACGAAGACGTCGAAGAGTCATTCTCATCATCGTTCTCGTCGTCGTTCTCATCCTCGTCCTCATTGTCCTCTTGTGTCTGGGGCTTGCGTGTCTTTCCAGAGGCTTGGGTGGCCCTCTTGACAGGAGCAGGAGCTTTAACAGGGGTAGTGTTCTTATTGGCTGCCTTCTTTTTGTTGACGTAAGTTCTTATTGGTCCGCGTTTTACCAACATCGCTGCAGGCTTGTCTGCGCTGTCGTCGTCAGTCTCTTTGTCTGTCTCTTTCTCTGTTTCCACTTTGTCGTTTTTTTCTCCATGCTCCTTCTCCTCTTCAACGACGACCCCTGGCTTCTCAGAGTCCTGCTCTGGCTGAGGCTGTACTATATTGGTGCTCCCTGCATCTTTAGGACTGGGATAACTCTCTTCATCTTTTTTATCCGGTAACTGGTCCTTACTGGCAACATCTCTGCTGTCTTCCTCATTCTCAGAGCTTCCCTCGTCTCGGACTGTCACTCCGCCTCCTCCTCGTGTCCGTCTGCCACCACGAGTTCTCCGTTGGGTCTGCGTCCTTCCGCCACTCCTCGTCCTCCTCTCTGGGGACTCTACTTTGTCCTCCGCAGCCTTGGTGTCAGCGTTACCATCAAAGCTGGCCTCTGAGGCAGTCTCGACATCAGTTGGGGTTTGGGAAGGAGGATCTCCACTTTCCAGACTGGGAGGGGCGCTCTTTCTTGACCCTCTTTTGGCAGTCAAGAGGAATTCCTCTAGTTTGTCAGTACGCTTAGACTGCCTGCCACTGCGGCGTACAGGACAGCGGTTTTCAGGGCTGTCGGTTGCTGCCTCCACTGGCATCTCTCTCTTTGCAACAGTGGACCGTCGGAAACCCCAAGTCTTCTTTACTTCACTGTTGGCCTTGAAAGATTTATCGGGCTCTTCTAATGTGTCTTTGGCCACATTCTTGCTTTCGTTTTGAAACTGTTCCTTCTGCTCGCTAAACTCTTCTCCAAAGCCTGTGAACAAACAGATAATCAAAGAAGGATGTACGCAAAAAATCATGGCATGCCACCACCAGAGTGCACCATAACACTACAGCCAAGAAACTACTGATTGTTCTGGGATCATGCATACATATGAATCAAAACAAATTTGAAAATGATTGCTTGACTTGGATATCACCCTTACTTACCCTAGATTTTCTCCCAAACTTAAAATAATTAAAAGATCATAGAACCTAACACCACAATGTGTATGATTAAAACATTCCCAACCCCTTTATTATGAGGGAAAAGAAGCTCATTCAAGGTACCTTGAGAGCAGCTATCCATACGGTCCTGGCTCTGCTCTGGCTCAGGAGCTAGAGAGAGCGCAGGGCTCGCATTCTCCTCCATAGATGATGGAGTCAATCACTACTTTCAAACTGAATGTCTATAGAAGAGCACAAGAGACCAGCTATGAGTCACTCTTTTCAGTTTATAATATGACAAAATAGTGAAGACAGCAAGGTTTTTATTCATTAAACAGTGCTGTGATTTTCTTCTACATCACTCCAAAAGTGTTACAAATACAACACTAAAAGTTTATTTACACCACACAGCACTGATTCAACAAATCTATTTTAATGGCAGCACTATTGAGGATATGCAATGACATCACTTTTTCACATGATACCGCTACCTTCACAGAGAAGCTAAACAAACTTGTCATGGCTGCTATGAACGGGGAGAGATGCAATACAAACACAGATCTTGAAACATAAGGGCAATCACTATCAACAATGACGTGTGATGTCCCCGACAGTCAGCGCTCTATGGACCAGAGCTAGACTGATCACTTTGCTCAGCTGATAGATCGTATCTGTGTATATGTTGGCCAACAAGTAACAAGAAACTGTAGTACAGAAATGCCAAACTAGGGTTTAATATGGGTTCATTTAGAAACAATATCTCCATTGCATAGTTTGTCCACCAGAGAACAACTATAAAATGTCCAGTTCATTATGGATCTTTGTTAGCCTGGCATCGCCAGACTAATTCGCAAATGTGTATTAGTCTGGAAGCTCTCAGTTTATTTTCAATTTCCAAGTCACAGACAGGCGGAGACAACCAATCATAATAATCTGAAGAGTCAGTACTAAAATTGTTGTTTGTTATGCATGTTTTCAGTATTGGCCTCAAAAATCCAGTATTGGTCAGGCTTTACTGTGGACACTGAAAGGTGGGTGTGTTTCCTGACACAAGTACATCCAGTATGTGTGTGTCAGAAAACCCGGTAAGTAAGCCTCAAAGCAAATACATGCATTGTCCCTATACCCTACTCCACATTTGTCAGCCGAATTAAAATCAAAAAATTTGAAGGAATTTCTGTCTGTGGAAAAATCTTTCACGATATTTAGATGTTGCACCGTCTGCAGTCTATAGAAATAGAAATGTGTACATGAATGTTTTTTTTTGTTTTTTTAATCAATGCATTTAACTGCACGATAGCTTTTTAAACTTAAGGCAGTATTTTCCATGTGAACATGTGTGGCATGTTTGCTGCTATGGGTGACTGACTGAGGCAACGTCTGTGTAAAGTGACATCACATGCATACCCTCTATAGTCTAATGCTGCAATTTAAGGTTGTTTAGCACAGAAAAATAACCACTTCATTTAAATGACATTTTCTAACTTAAAAATACAGATGTTAATGTTTGCTGTTTGAATACTTTGGAATTTAATATATAGGCCGAAAATCTGGATGAGAACCAGAAAACCATGTTCAGTCTATTTGTGGCTCAACACAATTTAGAAATTGCTCATGTTCATCCTGAGTGGCAAATTCTTTCTGTTGAGTCCTACTACAATGAGAATGAAGGAAACTGTACATAACCTAAGAATCTACAGGGCCAAAAGTTACTATTCTTTAATTTAAGAGCACATAATTAAATAAAAAGCCAATGTCTGTACCTGCAAGTCAGCAGTGGTGGGTAACAGAAAGCTTCTTCAGACAAAACAAAGGCTCCGCAGCGGTAATCATCGGTACAGGGTTAAAGGATCTGCCAGGAAGAGGGAAAACACAAGTTAGGGTCAAAGTGCGCCACGCTTTGCAGAAAGGCTAAGATGCAACAACAGCCAGGACTTATTTAGATAATAAAAATAACCACAAATCACGTTCACCTTCTGCAAATTTAAAATGTTTACTGAGATATTCATCAACAGCCAGACAGCTCAACTGAAGACTGAACTTTATATGATCAATGCTGCATTGATGACTTTGCAGAGTTGTTCAAGTTAAGTAACTGCAAATGGATAAAAGTAACAAACTGCTTGTAATTTGTTGACAATTCACAGTAAGTAAATTATGAAACCTTGATGAAAACTTCAATTTAGCAGTTGAATGCATTTGTATACAATTATGTCCTGAATTATAGCTGCTTTTAAATTCAGGCATTGATGAGCGCTGCACCGTCAACAGCGGACAGATTCAATCCAACCAGAGAGTGACAGTGATGAACGTCCCGTCGGACGGGGAGCCTGTGGTCACGACACCCGCCACGTGAATCAGGGGAACACGGCCGTGCACAGGTGGGAGGGGCCCGGGGCCAGGACCACACTTCACACCAGCGTTTGATCCCACATTCAGACAAAGCGATGAGATGAGCTTTCTGACATGTGCAGAGATCCAGCGGCGCGACATGAAAACAGCGACGCTTTGTTTGTCTGCAGGTCCGGTCGCCGCCGCCGCTGGACACCCAGACAGGGGAAGCTGCGCGGGGCCTTCAGCGGCGACACCGACACTACAAACCCGACAGCGACCATGCATCCGTATCAAATCTACACGGTCAAACGTGGCCTGCACATATATATTAACTCATTTAGATTATATTGGAGAAAGCAGATAAAATCAAACCAAGACAACGGACCTCTCCTGCTCGCCCGACACACACACACACACACACACACGATGGCCGCACACCCAAACCACTAAACTATCAACCACAGCCTGAATTTAAATCCACACACCGGCACACAGAGAGTTGAGTAACAGGGCGGGGTACACTCAGCCCTCGCAGGTTCCACATTAAACACGCCTGAGCACGTTTCGGCTCTGATTTCTCTCCGTTTGTCGCTCGGCGCAGGAGGAAACGTGCACTTGTGGCGAGCCAAGCTAACGGCGTTAGCCACCGCGAGCACGAGCTCAGCTAACGGCTAGGAAAAATAAATAAAAAATAAAACCGACCCGCAGGAAACTGTTCGATACTCAACACACACGACCAACACACACACAGCACGGCGGGCGCCCACTCCGCGGTCCGATCGACCCGTGTGAACGACCGCAGTTCACATTTAAAAGCGTCGTTTGGCTGCGCACAAGTTGCCGTTTCAGCTAGCGTCCGGCGCGTCGCGGAGCCGGTCAACGGCTGCGGGACGACGCACCCCGACACACGGCAACACAAATCCAGCGCCACACGACCGAAACTGAAGTATTAAAAGTGTTGCAGCCTACCCACCTACGCGCTAGAAATAACGACGATTTGCCCTCGCTCTCCGGTCAATCCTCCATTTTCCGTTCCCGCTGGAGCTAACTGACTGCGGCAGATGGCTGACGGTTTGCAGGAGGAGGCGCCCCGCGGGCCCGCAGCGCCCCCGGCGGCCCGGAGGGGAACTGCGCCGCCGCAGGCCGCAGCACCGGGCTCCACAGCTCTGTTACAACTACAAATACAGACTTCTAGCATTGTTTTTGGTTTAATATCAAGCTATGGGCGCAGTTTAAATAGCCTAAAAATAGCAAATATAAAGATTTTTTTTATTTGACTGGGAACAGCCTGGAGTTAAACAGGAATTTGCCTACATTTAACAGACAATATAGTGGATATTTGTTGCAGTTGGCTCACTTTTTTCCCCCACATTTTACAGATTATTATACTGTGGGACAGGTCACTTTAAAAAAAATGAGACTGTCAGATAACCTTATGAATGTGAGGTAGTTGTGAGTTGAAGAACTATTTACTTTAAATAGTGACTATTCTTCTGACATGTCATACAGAACTGCAGAATTGTGACCTCTCGTAACTCTTAAGGCCAACTGCTGCTGCAGACTACTTCATATCTAATTAGACCAAAGTGTAATCATAGAAACAACTTGTTTAAAACGTTTGTATTTGTTATTTTCTTTGCAGTATACAGCAGGCAACATTAGAATAACAAATAAATTAACATAGAATACAAAATAAGTAATTTACAGACATTTCTGTCAACAGTCCTCTAATCTAAAGCTGGGGTGGTCCATTAGCATGGGTTACATTTTTGCAGTCTTAGACTGTTTAACTGTTGTCCTTTACACTATGTGTATGTTTTGTGACACTCAGGCATGCTCTTAAGATCTTTATACTGACAGCTCTCTATAGACTGCAAAGGAGTGCATGAATATGCAGTATACATTTTTTAAACTACCCCCTCTAGTGGTTATTAACTATCTGCTGTCAGTCTTGTTTCCACATTTAAAATGTTTCAAAAACCACTGTGCACTGGGGGCAGTATGTGAGCCCTGAAAGGAAAACAAAAATATATAAATAAAAAGAATTTAGATTGCTCCCTTAACAGCTGCTCGAACAGAACAATTTACATAGACATATCTTTGTAGTGAAAAAAAAACAAACATCTATACATTTACATTTTCAAGTATGGTAAGCTCGGTTAGGACAAAGTGACAGCAACGTTGTCCGTGCTCTTCTCCGTGTCACAGTCTTTGTCTGATGGTGCAGAGACTGGCGTGTCTCTGAGAGGGTTCGGGCCACTGCTAGTCTGCCCTAAACCTTTGTTTGGGAGGTCTGCTGACGACTCAGCCTCAGGTTCTTGCTGTGGGGCTGTGGCTACAAATAGAACAAAAGTGAAGAAATACATTACATGTATGAAAATGTCAGTAGTAATGTGGCTGGTGATCATGCAGGCAAGCAAAGTACTGGAGGCTTCCAGACAGGGTTAAGAGCTGCCGTAAGAAAAACAAAACAGAACAAAACAATAGTCCTTGTTTGTGTGAATGCTGTTGTTTGTTACCTGACTGAGTGCAGGACTTCATGTGTTCTGGCCAGTGGGCTTGCTGACAGGGGTAATCGCAGTAGCTGGTGTTCCAGCAGCAGTAGAAGATGGCCTCCTTCCTGCAGTTAGCGCACCACTGTTTCTTCTTTGTCTCATCCACTGCTTGCTGCTTCTCCAGCTCCATCTGTTTCTTCACCTCAGTCACCAACCTCTCTCTCTCCTGTTCCAGACTTTGCCTCATCTCTGCCATGGTCAGCTCTAAATAACACAATCACGAATATGATCAAATGCATGTAAAACTCATAACACAGTTCTGGAAAAAGAAGACCACATGCATGGCATTTTGCTGATCGATTGATCAAGTTCTCACCAAGATTGTGCTTCATTTCTGACAACTCTTGTTGATGCAGCCACTGTAACTTTTCTATTTCGATTCTCAGTCTTCTTATCTGAATTAAAAACCCATGGTTGGGATTAGGGTACACAAGTATTATATACAAAGCCACTGTTATGATCTGAATAGTATTCAGTCTCTAAAAGGCCAAGTGCAAACTCTTACCTCTGCTATTGTATTCCCTGAAGAACTCTTAGAAAGGTCATTGTAGATTTCAGTCATTGTACCTTTGATTGCATCCATTATCTGAAAAAGAATGGACCATAATATTGTGATGTGTTCAGATTGAAAAATGAACTACAAACATCTCTGTGGTCCTTTGTCTTGTCATCTTCAAGTCCCATTTTATGTAGAAAGCTAATAAGAACCAATATATACTGTATCTCAGTGTATTGGACACAAGAAATTACAAAGCAAATGTAAACGAAAAAATGTAACTAACTTTATTTGTGTACTTGGCTATGTCTGCAGCCACGTCTGCTGAGGCAGTGGGAATATACAGGTCTGTTGCCACTGGTGAAGATGTAGCAGCTGTGCCTAAACTCGATGCTGCCATCATGGCAACAGAAGCTGGACTACTGGATACCAGGGTGACAGCCGACGTGGATGTGCTGACTGGAGTGTCTTTTTGTTGAACAGCTAGAATTAAAAAACACTATTACTCAGAAACATCATTGTAGACAAACTGAATATTCAGCAAGCACGTTTGTTGCTGTAGAGGGTAAATTGTAATATTCCAACTGAAGATTTATTAATATATAGATACCATATATATTAAACATTTCTATACAATACTTTCTAGTCACTATCACATGAAGGAGTTTTGATAATCACACACACTGTGTAAAGTCATATTTGAGCACTATCATGAATATGAATATGGTCACGTTATCTACCTTTAACAGCCTGCCTGGTCTGATAGCGTGTGCTTTGTGAAGACTGCTGTGCTGAAGATGAGGATACCGCCGTCGAGCCATTCCCGGTGGCCTGTGTTTGGGTCAGCACTTGAGCCTGGCCTTGCCTGGGAGAAGACGCCTGCATCTGCGTGGTCGCCACAGGTTGCTGGCTCTGTTGCTGACGCTGCACCTTCTGCATGTGCCACTTCTGAGAGGAGGTCTGAAACTTGGCAGTGGGATTCCACACCACAGCTCTCTGCACCACTGGGACCGTCTCTCTGGGCAGCAGAGGGCGCTGTTTTTTCAAAGCTGGTGTGGTGGATGTTGAGGAGGAGGAAGAGGGGGGTGTTGCGGTGGCACTGGACACAGGTGCAAGGCTTATGGTTGCAGGAGAGGGAGTAGTGAAGGAGACCATGGTGACAGGAATGGCCATAGGGGACTGCGTGGAAGCACTGGAGGGTGTGGAAGGAGCTGTACTGTTTTGAGACGGGAGTGTCGATGGGGTCAGAGCTTTACCTACAAGGGAAAGAACCTACTGTTAATTTACCAGTTCCACCTGTGCAAAATTGCAGATGTTTCCTCATGTTAGAAACAGACTTTACATTCACCGTGTGTTTGATTATTTGTTGTGGGATCAGCAGAGAAAAGTACAACTCTCACCTTCAGGTTTACCAGCAGATGACTCTTTAGCAGCGGCGTTGTCTTTCCTGCTCCTCTTCCTGTCCCTGCCTGCCTGTTCCTCTCCGAGGTCAATAACCAGCTCTCTCTCCGAGTCAGAGTCTTCCGCTGGCACAGGCTTCTTTGACTCTTCTTTCACCTGAGCCTTCTCTCTGGGACCAGGTGATGCTGGAGGTGCTTTGGTCTTCTCTGGGCTCTCTTTTTCCGAATCTTTGCTCATTTTCTCTTTAGTGGGAGCATCTGATGTTGTTGCAGTGGCGTCACCTGCTGCAGACTCGGATGCCACGAGCGTGTCAGCTTTACCCTCCTTGTCTTGGCTCGGGGAAGGCTGGTCTTTGACTTTACTTTTAGTACACTCCTTCTGGGCTTCATCACTGGGAGCTGCATCCTGACCATCTTTGGTCTTTTGCTCCTCATCGCTGGCATACTCACTGTCACTGGAGTCAGATTTATCAGAGTCTTCTGAGTCACTGTGTTCCACACCTTTATACACATCAACAGAGATCTCATCTATACCTGCAGAACAAAGGAATAGGAGGGAAAACGTGTTTCGTAAGAAACTTCTCAGTTAGGACAATGATTCTGCCAACTATCAACAACAGATATGTTTTCTATGTGAACTCTACTGACCCAGCTGTGCCTTGCAACTCTCTATGGTTTTGTCCAAGTTCAGCTGGAAACGGCTCTTGATCTGTCTTTTTGGAGAGGTGAGGACTGGTGTGGCTCCTTGTTTCTGCTGAACCGTTTCACTAAGTTCCTTTAGGTCCATCTCTGCTTTACTCCGATCTGAAAAACATATTTACACAGCGTAAAATATTTCCATACAAAAATATCTGCACAAGAGAAGACTTAATTTCTAGCAGGAACATGTACAGTGGTGACCTGTATTTGCTCACAGAGAATAGACATTTTAAACATTGTCATGCATATTCCCGTCATTGGCACATAAGACTCACCTAGATTGAGGTTCAGAATGCTTCCTGTCGGCGGTGTCTTCTCCTGTTTGGGGATGCCAGGAGCTTGAGAGTGGAATGGTTTAGGGCTGTCCAAGGAACTGCCTGCAGGACCAGGTCGTGGATGGGCAGGTGATGCTGTTAAGAAATATTTACCGTTAAATTCTCATCCCGTTAGACACAACACACTTGTTGCCGAACTGAAATGCACCAGGTGAAATACCTGTACAGTCCATGGACTCGTCCCCCGTACTGTACTGGCTGTTTGTAGCTTTAGTCTGGGACTTGTCCGCTGGCTCCTGTTCACCATCCGAACCAGTATGGGCAGAGGAGTTGGTGCTCATGGGGGACCGAGGCATGTCACTGAGAGGGAGTCGCCGGCCTGCTGTGCTCCCTCCCACCCCAGCCCCAGACAACATGGTCCTGGCCAGAGGGATCTTGGGTGATGCCGTCATATCAAAGCTCAGCTTGATCTTCTCCTGTTTCTCAGGTTTGATCGGTGTGGATGAGGGGTTGGAGGGATCCAGCAGCATCTGGAAGTTGTTGTCAGGGGTGTAGGGCGTCCTGAAGGGGGCATAGTTAAAGACTCCAAACTTCTTCCTCATGTTCTCTACGTAGACCTCCATCTCTTGCATGGCACTGTTGAAGATGCTTTTGGTCTTCTTCACAGAGAATGGAATCTCTTTGGACATGAGGTAGCAATTGTTTAAAGGAACCCAAGCCCTGAAGGGTAAAGATTCACATCATTAACCAATTCTCAAATGAGCTACTAGTCCAAGTTAGTGAAGCACCGAGGGCTGATACCTGTCATGCTGACCAAAAAAGCGAGCGTCCACCTGTCCATCTTTGTCGCGCAGAGCTTTGGCAGGCCAGAATGGAAATCCTTTCAGTTTGGCCCACACTAGAGGGTGCGGGTTACTCTGCAGACATACAGTAAAACACTGGAACTAAGTGGTTGTATTCCAGTGATCTATGTTTGAATGGGTAAACAATCTGGTGGAACCATCAACAGAAACTTCAAGTTACTCAACTAGCTTACACAAGGCTCACAGAACCAGTTGTCTCTCTTTTGGCAAGCAGACAGATAACACTCGGGACAAACTTCAATCTCGTTCATCTGGAATTAAAGAATCAAAAGACAGTTGTCAAGTTAAGTGTTTTAAATCAATCAACAAATCAAAATTCAGCTTCAACATCTTTTCTGACCCAAACCACATACCCACCTCATGCTCACAGATTTTTACTATCACTTTAGCAGTAGCAGTGAGTTTGTGATTGCCTGAAAGAAGAAAATACATTTATGTTAAAATTTAAAATACATACTAGATTATACAATAAACTGACAAATAAGTTATTTACATCTGACAATCAACATTGGAACACAGCTGATTGCATTGAACATCAATTAGACAATTTCATGACATAGAACATAGTATATTCTTATTGATAGCATGATAGTGATTTAATCCATGTCATCCAGACCTTCTGGATTATTCTTAAATATGGTTTACAAACAACACAACATACCTCCATTGTATATAATACAGTTGTGCAAAATCCATTTTGCATCTGCCAAGAAGGCCTCTGTGCAGCCATACATTTTCTTTTTAATATTCTGTGGTGCAAAAAAAATAGATGGTGCCCAACTGACAAACGTTTTAACATTTCGACATTCATATTATCAAGGAAAAATACGTGACAGTTTGTGCTTTACCTTCTCAAGTGTGCAAAGATCCATAGGGTGAAAAATATACTCTGCATAATCTGGGTGCTGCTCAAGAGAGACAGGTTTCTGGAAGGGTTCAGTCTATAAAATTGAGTAGACAGAAAAGAAAGTGAAGGTAGACAAACTCTCAGGCCAAACTTAACTGCACAACCTTCCCTCCTACCATACATGAACATGCTACCACCATGCTACTACTAAAAAGTCTAAAAGCCGCTTCAAACAAAAGGAGGAAAACCAGTGGAGGAAGAAATCATGACGGGGACTTGTTAGTGTTGTAATTGATTACCCAATTAAAAGTCTTTCTCTGCGTGGAAGCTGCATGGGGGGGGCGAGATGACAAGCGGGGATGATCCTGAAAGAGAGTGAAAGGGGCAGCTGTATCCTCACCACCAGCTAGCATGTTTACCTTCATGGTTTCCAGTCATGAGAGGCCATTATAGTACAATGACTATGATTGTTAGTTCTGTTATTAGAAATCATTTGCACATGCAAATCAATAACATATCATGCTGATATGTGGACAGGTAATACTTCAGGGTGCAGATCTTAACATCTGGCACAGCTGATGGGAATATGATGACCAGAAAAAAAGCGTGTCTTTTAGTTGCATAAGCAATCTAAAAATTAATACTGGCCAGAAAAGAACACATGCCAATATCAAAGTGAAATTAAAATGACAATAAACAGAGTACCCCATCTGTAATTAGACTGCCTCAACACAATATAATCAGTTTGGTAGCATGAATTACCAAGAAATACTTACACCTGGTTGTTTCATCTTCTGAAGGGCAAACTTTAGTAGGTAAGACAGCTGGTCTATAGTTAGCATCATCATGGCTTTGCTTTGAGTCTCTATACACTCAGCAACTGTTATTTTCTGGAAAACATCAAGAGGAAAATAGTTGGAAACTTGGTTCCTATCCCGTTACTGCACAGAATGTATGTAGGCTCACTTGCGTCTCAACTCACTAACACGTCCTCCGTAATTAAATAAACATTACAACAGATTATGACTACAGACTTTGGTTTTTCAACACCCATACACTCTACAAACTCCTGGGTGAGTACCTCACACTCCGGACAGAACCAGTCGCCCTCGGGCTCGGCTGGTAGTTTGAGGCACTTGGCGTGGTACACCCTGGGGCAGAGCTCACAGCAGAGCACCTGACCCTCGCGGTGGCACAGCCAGCAGTAGAAGTCATTCCTGCCGTCCTGCGGTACAACATCAACAGGGTCTGTGGTGAGTGCTGGCTGCTTCACATAGTAAAAGGGACCATGTCTTAGTTCTGACTGGAATGCGGGCAAAAGAAAGACAAAGTTGGGGAAGGTCAAAGTCAGGCCAGAGATTAGAGAAGCCAAGCAGACATGCACAGCACCAACAAAAGGCACAATTAAATCACAAAACACAGACAGCTTTGAGCCCCAATGAGTGTGACAAGTGTTACACACTAACGGCTGGTTGATGAAAATGTGTAAAAGTCAACATCAAATTTTTTCATTGTGATGAAGTTGACCTCAATAGGTCTGGATATTTATTTTGACCCATGTGGCTGTGCTCAGTTCTCTGATTTGAGTCTGTGATTCAGAACATAACCATCAACAATGTGCACAAGGGTAAACTGTGTGGACAGCCTTGATTAATCCGGAAAAACCTCAGACAGCTACAGTGGATATAAATCATTTACAAAGGTCAACCTAATGTGCCAAGTGTAAGATACTAGCAATCATTTACCTACTGTGCATTTGTGAACTGCTTGAGGCACAAAGGCAACAAAGCATGCACATAAAAAACGCAAGCTACACAATAAGCCACGAATAATCATATGATTTTACTTTACTAAAATAGTGGCAGCTGAAAAAGCTTTTGTTAAAATTAGAAGTGCACAAATAGCATTTTATCACAACTCAGAACTCTAGCAGAGTATAAAGCAATGGAAAGGCCAATGCTATGTAAAGATCTGAACACTTATTAAAATTTTTGTTGTCACTAGTACCCAATGACATTAAACAATTACATAGAAGTGAACATCAGACCTATTCATATAGCAGATATTCCTAACTGTAAAATACAGTGACATAAAACGCTTATAGACTATAATGCGTGACATAGTGTTATACTGGAAATAAGAGTTTATCGTAACTTATGATATAACGCAATCTTGTAAAAGTCTGATCTACCACAAGACAGAACAGTTCAGACGTTAAATGTCTGCAAAAAGGAAATAAATACCTCTGCCAGAGTATCACAAGAAAACATTTTGTGCCACTGATGCCAGTTTAGCAATATTATAAAGCAGGACACAGTTTCACTTTGTCCCCTAGAGCAAACCGAAGAGCACTGATGAAAGTGGTTATACTGGGCAGCTTCCAGGTGTGGAGGTGCATATTTACTTTGCATATTGTGTGTTCAACAGGGCGTTTCCGCAAAACAGCATTCATGCTCAGTGAACCTACCACGAATACATACAGGCCTTAAAATATTAACTGAACATATATTGCTGATCAGAACCAACCACTTCTACCCCACACCAAAAACCTTGTGACATCAAAAGTATCTGTAATGGTATCTGAGACAGTTAAATGTTTTTACCGACACTGTACATGAGCTCTATCGGCACCTACACCCACGTTATAAGTCTTATCAGTGCACCTGCAATCATGATTGACTGAATTTGAGGTGCTGAATGTGGCAGCATGTGATCTTTTTATTTTATTGCTGAATATTGCAGTTATAAGAATAACAATATATAAGCAGTTTATTTTAAGCTGATTTTTTTTTACAGAACTTTGTATCCAAATGCATCCAAAATGTTATACAGAAAGAAGGCAGCGTTCACTGTAGTTTAGAGTAAACAAAGTCCTTATTCAGCAACTACAGTTCATAAAAACAAAGTGGAGACAAAATTAAAACTAGCATCAGATTATGTACTAATGTTCTTCAGAGTAAGTAAATCAAATTAAAATACAAAACTGCAAATGTATTCTCGATAAAAAGATTTTCACACAACCTTAACCTGACAACTAAAATATAAAGGAAAACTGAAAAAATATTTACAAATATGAAACCTAATGTTCAGTTGGTGCAAAATCTATTTGGGGTTAAACAAACCCAAGAAAAACAACAAATAATAGTTCACTATATTTCATAGTAGTTAATATTAATTCAGTTGTAGTCACTAAAGTGCTAGATACCACTGGGGGTTTGAGGCAAAATATGTTTTAGGGATTTGGGTGAACAGACCCTTTAAGAGATTATTGTATAAATGTACATTTTATTCACTTCTTTCATTAGAGAGTTTGACCTCTTGATAATTAAAAAATCTCAGAAGTTGTTGTCTAGTGTAAATCTGAATATCAAAACACAATAAATCAGTTTGGGAGTGACAGCAGGTTTAAATCCTGTTTTCTGGTGATGGTTACCTGTTCTTTGCTGCTGCTAAGAGCCCCTGGTTTCTTCTTCTTTTTCACTGGGCAGGGGGAGGTTTCAGCAGGGGAGTGACCATTGGATGAGTGAGAGGGACTCGGCATCTTTCGTTTTTGGGTCACCCGCTCTGTTGACCCCGTGTCTGAAACTGCAGACAAAGGTCAAAGATTACACAAGCCAGCAATGGCACAGTGATGGCCTCCTTCAAGCAAGAAAAATACCAGAAGTTTCCTGCACTCACATTCAGTTGAACCCCATAAACATGCTGAGATTTATAATATTATATGTAATATATAATATAAAATCAAAACAAACAAAACCACTTTTCATATCCCAGAAATGGGTTTAGAAATGGAGCTTTCTAAAAACAAACTTGTATAGTATGTTCTTACCTTTGGACCGTGTTGAAATCTCCATTGCTTCTGTTGTAATCTCAGTTTTTCCCTCGTCCTCTGCCGCACTGAGGCAGAAAAGAGCATCGTCAAAGGTTTTGCCAGTCAAACGCAATCTACAGCTGAAGATTTCTCACATATGATATTTCCTATCATTAAGTTTAAAAAGTTATTTGAAATTGTTCTTTAGAGGTATTTGGGGCATCCTGGTGGCTTAAGATGTTGGCCCCTCATTTCCTGTCGACTCTCAACTGCACTTTCTTATAAAAGCAGAAAACAGCCCCTCCAAAAAAAGATGTGCACTATGGTGTGTATATCTTAGAGCATGCAACATCATCATTGCTCTAGATTATTAGTCTAGCAAGTCTCTGAAGGCCAACTGAAGGATGCCGGGATTGGATCAATATTTTAACCCAGTTTAAAAGTAACAAATAGTGGCAAGTTTGCCAACTAATTGGTTCAGAAGCAAAGTATCAATGAAATCCAAACAATCTTGATTATGAGTGACTCCCAGTCGTATGCTACACTGGTGGAAATTAAAATAGTCACAATTTCCGTGTTATGACTGTAATACATTCCTGCAGAGGTCGGTTATTTAACACCAGTCTAACCTACCTCTCAATACATCCCCTCATCCTACTACAACAGGGTTATTGTAGACAAGAAAGGTCAATTTTGCCAGCAGGCTCTCTATTGACATAATTCTGGTTAGATTTGGGATACTCAGTTGGGAACAGAAGCATCATAAATCTTCTGCAAAAAAATCCCAGCTACAGACCACCACTTTTAGCACAGTGTTAAGCTAAAAACAGACATTTCAAAGGCTTAGAGTGGTACGATGGATGGAGTCAGTAAATGCAGTTATCACCAGTAACAGGCTGCTAAATTGTGTCTGTGAATGGTTACATTTTTCACCAACTATTCATTTCAAGAATCTTTTTTTTGTTGTTGTTGTTCTTGTCTGGGATGGTGAAATACTAAAAAATGACTTCTGATTTCAGCAGTTGACAAGAACATTAGTTTTTTACTCTGCTGAAGGTTACATGGCATCAATAAACACATAAAAACAATTACAACAAAATAAATCAACGTAGGACTACACTGCATGAAAACAAATGGGCGCTGAAAACAGTCAGCATAATGCCTAAAGCAAGACATACTGCCTATGATACAGGTACTGTATTATACAGACGTACAAAAACAAACTGCAACTTTCAAGGCCCAGCATGAAAATACTGATAATTTTCCAATTATATCATTCAAACCACACAACATTAGCTTAAAGAGACATACAAACAATAATGTTAAACACTGAAGAAGAATTAGACAACAACTTGGTGACCAAATGTTTAAAATATCTTAAACTCAATTATAGCAAAAGTTAACCGATACTGAAGCAAAGGCAACTGTGTAGGGTCTTCCTCCAATTATAAATAGCAGGCACCTTTCTCCACTGACCACAGGTCTATAAATAGTAAACACGAAAACACAGAACAGTAGAATCTGTAGTGTCTGAACCTTCTGACATCCAACAAGTGAAACGCAGGTAAATAGACTCTGCTGTTTTAATACAACCATGTAATATTCGTTGATCAAGTGACCTAATAACAGACAGCATATCATAATGGATTGCATAATCACAGCCCCAGTTCTGTTGAGAAACATTTCCTTGACATGCAACCTACAATTTGCTGAGAACCACCTTCTATTCAAAATCTGCCCAACAGGTTTTTCTCAGTATCAGTTCAACAAGATTCACCTTGGTTTGCAGGCGCCCTGTTGTCGATCCTATTATTGTTGCCATTTTGTCTGACGCCACAGTAGATGCATCGGCCTCACTGTTCAGATGGCTTCAGTTTTGCCAATTTTTACTTCACCTATTCCCGAGGAAAGCACCATTTGAATGTTTTGTGTGACAAATGGAAATGAATACTGCCTCCATTCCAATAATCTTGTTCACCAACCCCCCACCCCTCGTCCTCCCAACACTAAACAAGGATGAAATGACAGACAGGAACACTGCACATCTGCAGAGACAGACAGGAGTGCAGTGAAATGGTTTTACCGGCCTCTTCGTCTAACCTGTCTGGACAGCCTCAGACAATCTACCCCAGCAACATCCTGTCCTGTCCAGGGCAGGAAATACAGCAGCAAGAGACAAAGAGAAAGACATGGACAGGCACAAGGAGGAAAATCAATGCTGCCCAGCCTGACAAAAACATTTTTTTAAATCAAAGACCACAGAGCACACGACACAGCCTATTGTAACCTACTGAAACAATCCTTTCCACACCCACCATTGCCATAACATCCATGCTTCAATGTAGGAAATCAACAGCATACCTTTTTCCTTTCTCACATACAGATTCTTCAGCCTATTCTTTAATCTTTTTCAATTATTGAGGGCGTTGGGGGATGAGGGAAAAGATGGGTCCAGGTTTCCCAGAAGGCCTTCTCTCCCTGCTGCTCTCTCCTGCAATTGTCAATCTTTAACCTCGGCTGCAGGCTGCCGATTGGCTTGAGCACCACACGGAGGTGCCTGATTGGGTGCTCAGCTTGGTGTGCCACACAGGCTCTCTTCTCCCCGCTCTCCTCAGCCACAGTGCTGCAATGCAGAGAGAGAACTGCTCCTCACTGTTGCTAAAAACCTCCTGAAAACCAAGTCCCTCACTCCCTTTAAACCCATGCCGGCATATACTGGCCGTGTGCCTTTTATCAGACATGTAAGATGCAGCTCTTCAGGCTTGACAGGGATAGGATCAGATTCCCTCCCTCGCTGTGCTCTCAGACAGTGTATGTGTATGGCATCCATTTTGAACACACTCTCTCTCTTTCTCTCTCTCTCTCTCTCTCTCTCTCTCTGACCACTGTGCGCACCGCACACACAGCACGTACACACGGCACCAGTAAAATCTGCTGTAAAGGACCACATGCAGCTTATTATGTGCCCCAGCATGTTGATATGCAGCATGGGCCCTAATACTGGACAACAAAGACAGGATTGAATATGTCACAGGCCTCTCAGACGGCATAAGCCCCCAACCTCCCTCCATCTCCAATGCTTCTTCAGCATATACTGTCTCATAATCAGTATCTGCCTGGAAATATGAGGGTGAGAAACAGTAAGCTGAAGAAAACAATTAACAATAAGTAACTGACAGCAAAGCTTTACATTTTTCCATCCATTCTGTGGAAGTTATTTCTAAATATATGCATTTCATTTAACCAATATAGAACTTGAAACCATGAATACAACCAATGCACCCAATTTAAACATATTGGTACATACACTGTGCAACACAACTATAAACCCTCCGTCAGAACAGAAACACATCCAGGCCAAGATGTTAAGGCCGACTAGATCATGTACGCAGGTACGAAAAGGTCAACTGGTGGACATTTTAAAGAAAGACACCAAACTGAATGGGCTGTGGTGTGTCAGTGTAATGCAGATTTAAGTGTGCCCACACCAATCCTCACACCATAATGGAATGAAGGGATTAGACGAATTACCGAGCACCATTCACAAAACCCTGAAGGGGGGGATTTGCTGTTTCAGTCAATGCAAACTGCTCCTGAACCCCGGTCAAGCAACATTATGTGCGCCATTATATCCAGGCCATGGTTCCCCTGGTTATATTTAAAACAGAGCCTTTGTCAGACATCATCCACTAATAATTATAAAAACACATATCACATATTCCACCTTGAATGCATCAAATGTTCAAGAATATAATAACAGTGTTGATAAACTGGCAGAAACAGACACAATCATGAACTAAATTTAATCTTTTTTTTTTGTATCAGATTCATGCATACGTAAAACCAACACCAACAACATTATATATAAACAGAATTCAATCTAACCTGGTCGACTTCAAACAGGTTTTAAAGCCTCTCTGGATGAGATGAGGTTTGTATGCAGAGCCTTTTCAGAGGAAGTCCTTCCCTTCTCCTTTCCTTCTCTCTTACATACAAATACTCAGTGTGCTTGGAGCAGAGGGACAGAAAGGGGAAGCTCTCTAAAATGGCTGACACTCGGCAGCAGAGAACAACACTGGGAGGCAGTGCACACCATTAGGCTCAGGCAATTCCTCAAACCCTGTGATAAATAAGCTGCTATGGCATATTTAGTCTGTAGATAATTGGTATTTTAGAAAACTGGTGAGCAGCTTACAGGATTAGGCCTGTTAAAAGCATGTTTTTTTTTTATTCACCAAGTAAAAAAGGGCATAATGGTGAGGTGAACTGGGTTTTGGGTCAAGTGTAGAAAAAAAAAAGCAAGTAGACAATTTACAGTCTGTTCTTTATTGCCATGTTAGTCTGGCAAACAATTAACAACGGTGCCCTGCTGCCTTGCTCTCTTGCCAGTTTGAGGCCTAAATTAAACTTGCTGTGCTGTCAGTTTACCATCTGTTAATTCCTCTGGGGACTTCCCTTTGCACTGCTCCCTGTCTTTCCCATCCTGGATCCCTCACCAGGCCTGCCATCTTGACAGCACAGGCCAGGGGCAGCCACAAAAACTCCTTTCTCTTTTGATCTTGAAAAAAGAAAGCAGGTTTCCTCAGTCAGTACACTATGAATACACAAATGGCCTCACACTTGACCTGTGGCCCCCTGCTGCATGTCTCCAGACAGCCATCCAGTTAGCAGAGGTGGTCTTTTATACTGTACCATGCTATGCTCTCCCTCCAAGCTCCACTCCTCTGCTGTTGGGTGACAAATACTCTTCCCCCTCCCCCAGTCTGTCAGACAAACCTGTATTATTACTCAGGCACGGATCACACACAGTGGCTGGTGCCTTATCAACAGAGTAGTATATGTGAAAGAATTAAAATAAGGCTTACCTCTGTGGATGCATGGCTAAAAACTCTGTGTGATATGTCAATGCTTATTAAAACATGGAGGACAGCCCTGTCAGCCCTCACCCTGCTCAGAGCACAGCCACGGCTCTCCAAGCTGTCCGACTCACTGCTCTGATATAAGGCACACTGAGACTGGCCACGCGTGATGGCAAAATGTTAGGCAGCAGCTGATTGGCTAGTGCATTTCCTGGCTGCTTGTCTTTTGTTTAGCACGGGCAAGCTGAAACGCAGTGCTCGGAGCCAGAGGAGCCAGGCCCAGATCAAAATAACCAGCCCCTGCACACCTATCAGCTACCAAGAAGACTGCATACAGCTGTTGTTGTTTCATAAACTTAGTAGAAAGTAGGCTTTTGGTGTAGCTGTGAAGGGTAGTCAGCAGATGTGTGCATAAAGAACAGGCCTGTGGTTGTGTTCTTAAGGAGGAATTTGTCTCACTAGTTCCCACCCTGAAGGTAAACCAACCATCATGGAAAATAAAAACTGCTGTATAAAAGCTATGGGTAAACAGGCACTAAAAACAATGTTCTCTGTTCCTTTGACCTATAAATGTTTAACAACAATGCTAAAAATGCAGGCTAAATGACAATGATGTGCCAGGGAGCACATGTAAACAATGTGGCTCCAGATAAGCCGAGATTATACAGTTAAAGAAACAATGACTTTCAGTTTCACCGTGGAGAAGGATTCAACAAGATTTTCACTAACTTACAAGAAAAAGTATGGTACCTAACAATACATTGTAAGCAGTTATCTCGCATTCATTGCAATTTTTACATTGTAAGAGCTTCTTGTTTTCTTCATTATTCCTAATGAATATCTTAAGAGACACATGAGCTTATATTAACGTTATAAAAACATGTTAAAGCTTAGACTTTGTTTTTAAAAATAAAAGCCTCATGAGTCGAGGAGGAAGCGTCATGTTGCCAAATGTCAGCACAGCTTTTAAAATATTTTCTATCATTTTTCCACCTAATCTGTTTTTCTTATTTTTAGTTCCACCATTTTGTCAAAAATGTACTATTGAAGAAAAATCTGTCTAATTTTGACAGACAGAAGTTATTTCTTACATATCTCAGAGTGTTATAAATAATTTGTGACTTTAGTTATACACTTTGCATAAGCACATATACAATGTGTGTGCAGCTCCCAGACACACAGTGCACGAACCAGCTTATTCAAACTTCATAACCATAACTTAATAAACCATACAACCATCCTGTAATTTGTGCAATGTTTAAATATCACATTTAAACTGTGAATAAATAGCAAAGCAAATTACTTGGCAATAGCAACACTAGTTTAAATGTACATAAATCTATGAAGTCCTTACCAAAGACATTTGGATGATGCTACCTGTAAGTACATTTAGATCTAACATCTATTGGTAACTTCTTTGGTAAGTACTTGTCTCCAGATTTTCCCCCAGCCTGTATAGTGAGGGTTTATGCACTGATAGGCTCAGTGCTCACTGTCAATACTAAAATGGAATCGGTGACTTAGTGGTCAGTAAAACTATTTACTGGACCTTCCACTGCATAATAGGTCATCCGCCACTTTCGGCTCACATGAATCATTCTGCTCGTTCGTTTGTTTTAGGGAGGAAACAAATGATTGCTTTTCTGTAAAAAGAAAGAAGTAAAAGAGGAATTCAGTGTTTGTTTCAGCTGATGGTTGCTGGTGATAAAGTGTAATTGTACTTCCTGTAATTTATAAGATTTGGCTGCTAAGAAGCACCTGCCTGCACTGTTCAGTTGACTGTGGCCTGGAAGACAGCAGCGACCTCTTGTGGGAAAACTTTACACCAGCACAGAGATTCTCAAACATACTCATGCCATATACCACCAAATAAAAAGGAGCCCATTCGACTTCGAACTTTTGTCCAAAGAGGCCATCTGATTTGTTGCCACCATAAAGCAGGGAATACATAGGAGTATATACTGTATTGTGGATAATAATTGAGCGAGGCCTATATCAATGTAGTCATCACATATTTAACTCAATGGGATAACAGTTTGAGCAATCTGTTAAGTATGAAATGTTATTCAAACAAACAAATCCTCATTTCGCTTTGGACTCCTGGACATGGTTAGATTAAACTACAAAAGGGCCCAGGGGCATAAGTTAGCTGTAGGACCCCACCGGCCCCCCATTCCTCCCACTCGCTGCCTGATGTATGTATGTATCACATCACGTACAGTGCCCACAACAGGCTGCAAAGAGCATCTTAATCATATCGCCAATGCTAGAATACGACCTGCCCTCAGATTTTATGTGTATGGTAAATTGAACACCACATTTAATGAGGCCGGATATATGTCCTAAGTAAGCAAAGCGTTAACAAGACATAATAAATGTCTAAAAAAAACAACAGATTTTGTAACAGGATCTCTGCAGGAAACAGTCCTCCACTTACAATTACAGAGACCAGCTGACCGGCTGTGATCCTGGGGTGTTCAGGGCCAGTGTTTGGGGATCCAGCTTTGCTTTAGGACATCACTGTTAGGGTTTATTAAGAGTTTAAATCCTTTATAGTTTCAGTGCAGGAAGAGATGCAAACACACTGAAACATGGCAGCTAAATACTGAAACAAGCATACAGGGCCTCTATAACAAAAAAATCTAAATTTTGTGCAAAATGTCTTTTAAAATAGTCAGTGTGGTCTGTGTCTGCAAAGTGAGGACACCATATTATTGGTACAATAAATGTTAAAAAGATTAAATAAAAAAGTTAAGGTAGTCCCACTTGGTGTCTCTGCTCCATAATTACTCTGCCAAGTCACCAAACTTAGTAATAAATGTGTGTACACGACACAGACTAAACTGGGATAGTTTTTCCTACTTTAAATGTATTTTCTATGTAATTTATAAGCTAACATCCGCATATTTAACACGTAGTTATCGCTACTTAGCCGCACATTAAGCTGCTAACGACGCCATTTAGACGTTTTAACGATAAAACATAATTTACTCAAGTGACACCCCACAAAAAACTGACCCTATATGTTAAACACGTGTTATATATATATTCTGTCACCTTGGTCTGAACCGTTTGGTGTCCGGGCTTCACCGGCTGGTAACGAGGCCTGCAGGCCCCAAGATGGCGCCCGAGCCAGGCTTTCAGTCTGACGGTCCTGGAGCAGCCGCCAGGTCTGCCTTGGATTCAAGGCCTGGGATATAATACACGGGGACGTGGGTTTAGCAGACCCTCTTTCGTGTTTTTACCTCTGGATTTAAACATCCCTGGCGACTGTGCTGTGCTGTATTCTCATTCACCAGCATCATTATTTATCTGAACTGCCATTTAACCCAAAAAGGATTAAAGTGTGTGTGCTGAAAGTTATATAAGGCAGAATCTAAAGTTTTTTAATCCACTGCTCCATACTTTTTGTGATCAATCACAAGGAACCACTGACACTTGGGTATAAATAATAATTAGACATGGGCCTTACTGACTTGTGGTTTCTGATGTAATAATCTCCAACGGTTATAAAAACAGATTATTTTAATTTAGCCATTTAGGGCTTTTTAAGAGAAATGTCAAATAGTTTTTCCTTTTCCCAGTTGCAAAATATATATTACATGCCATGGATCAGATCTATTTATTATTCCTGCACTATATATATATAATAAATAAATGAATTAAAATACACTAGCAACGATATGACAATCAGTATGTTTTACTGAACATTTTAGATACTCAGTATCATGTAATGTATTCAGTGCTGGTGGTTAAATTATCTGGACATGTGTTTTGTGCTTTATTGCATCTGCATAGTGTGGAGAAGTTGGGGGATGGGGATGAGTGTGGAGCAGAGAATGGCATGCTGTTAGCTGTTTGCAGGTAAACCAATCTTAATACATTAATGATTATGGGGCTATCTCCTGTCCTTTCAAACTGTTATCTCCTGTCCTTTCAAAGTAGAGAGGCCGAGTAGGGAGGGGGGTTGGGATAAAGTGTCTCACACTCACTGAGGGGGGAGGTCAGTTTGCCATGTTTTGTGGGGGAAGGGGCACAAACAGAGGGCCACTGGGCCCCTCTTTGGGTCTCCATGGAATGTAATTGAGGCTCTGTCACTCATACAGACATACAAACAGACCAAAAACACACACAACAGAAAAAAGCACAAGGCTTTTTACTTTACTTTTCATCATGTCATGAACCATTAAGAACCCTCTAACAATAGCAGACGATCTGCAGAGATCTGGATTGATCTATGTGTAATCATGTTTTGCATCAAAATTCTGAATAATTGTATGAATTACTTATTATCAATGTTTACTAGTTGTGTAACACGTCAGGGAGTACTGTTTGTCTTGTCAACAATAGCTAAGTCTGAGTGCATTTTGTGAACTGGTCACATAACATAAAATGCTTTGACAGTGGTAATGAACTTCAGTGCCGCTATGCTTTAAATAAGTTGTGTGGATATTTCCGTCCTGCATACACACCCTTTAATTTATTCCACCTCAAAGTTTTGATGCTGATTGCACAGAAAATTATGTTCAGACAGGAAAGAGCAAGTTAGGAGCTAATTACTTTTTTTGTTTAAAGCAGCCTCTTCTCTTCTTTACTCTCTTCTCCTCCCCTGTCCCGCTGCTCTCCCTCCATCTTTGGCCCTCACTCTCTCCCATGTAGTATAAATTAAAAACTAGTGTTTACCTGAGAGATCATCAGGGGGACTTTTTCTTCCATCGTCTGCAGCTCCACGCTCACTCCACCTCGCTGAGCTGACACTGGACCCAGAATCTGTGAAGAATTAGGCTGCACATGTTGGCAGTCACTTTATGACTGACATAAATACAAGGCATTAAAGGCCAAATGTGATGCAGCGGTAGAGACCATAAATCATGATTGTGAATTAATATTTGCAATTATATTTATTCTTGCTTAATTCAGGTCATATTATATATATCATCTAGTCTCAGAGAAACAGCATTGGAAAAAAGTCCAGTGCTTCGTTAGAACCTCATACAATAAGTTACATGTTTCCCTGTAATAAGTTTCAATTGCCCATGAATGAATATTTATAAAAATCTATAATTCTTCACATTTTGATAACAAATATTTTTTATAATTGTAATAGTGAATAACAGTAATAATGTAACACTCTGTGGGTATGATAAGTCATTTGCATAAGGCTGCTTTTCTGCCAGCCTATAAATACATTTTTAAATCTCTCCCCTAATAATATCAGTGACTGCTGCTCATAGCACCTACGGGTATGGGTGTACGTGTAGTTCCCCCGCGGAACGTAGTCCAGCAGTTCGATGCGTCCCCACACGGCGGCGCGACTACATTACCCAGAACCGCCCGCTTCTCGCTCTGCTACAAGCTGGCTCCCTCCGCTCTGGGAGTGTTTCGCATTTAAACAAACACGGTCCTGCCGAAGATGGCGGAGAGTTTGTAGAGGCGTAAAGAAAAAAAAAAAAAAGAAACTGCTCCACTCAATGAAAGCGTCGAAGCCGGTGAGTTCCCCGCATTTGGTTCACGTTTCCGCTAAACCCAAGTTTTTAACTTAATGCTTGCGTGTGTTTTGAAGGCGCAAATCTTGTCACAGCGGCAGTTGGTGTCGCTCCGCTTCCGAGCAGGCTGGGGTTTTTTTTTTTCTTCTCTTCTTTAAGCTACCGTGATACAATGAACCACCTCGCCGCTGTCGGTCTTTACGTGTCGCGGACTGTTAGTTTTCATCACATCGGCCTCCGAAACTGCCCGTAGCCCGGCCGTGGAGCTCGCGCCCGGATCGATAGTGTCCCGGTCGCCGTTTCCATTATCCGCTAGCTTCAAAGTTTACGAGGCGCAGGCTCTCCGGTCCGCCGGCTGCTGCAGCCCCGCGGCTCCGCACACAGCGCTGCCGCTGTGAGTTTATACCCCTTAACTTTCTGCACTTGTGTTCAATGTGCGTGAGAGTAGCTTTCAGTCACTGTTTTTTTTTTTTTTTTTTTAAAAAAGGTTTTATTTTATTTTTTTAAAGCTCACTTGCTGTGCAGTTTCGGTGCTGATGTGTGTCTCCCCGTCTGTGCTCGCAGCTAATGTTAGTTACAGCACAGTAGTTGTCTTGTGTACGGGGGTAAATTGTTTATTGCTCGTTTGTTACGGTTGTCCTGCGTCTTTAAACACACTTTTAACGCAGTGTAGTGCATCTACATGTTGTTTGTGTAGTAGTTTTCTTGCCTTTTTAATGTGACACACAGCATCTGCTCAATCAGCTGATGTTGAGTTATATGTAATTAGATAGAAAAAAAAAAACACAACTTGACACTTTGCTGAAAATGCTGTTGTTGAATTTGATCATGATTAACCACCATCACTGCTGACAGCCTAACTTGAGCTGACTGGCTGCAGTTGTGCCTGCTCTACAGCATCTGTTATTTATTTGCAGGGCTGTTGTGAAATTACGTATCCGTGATTGCAATGGTGGGTATAATGGCCCATCACACTATGATCAACGTTGGTTTTTGCCGCTGTTGAATCATATTTAGGTGCACGTGCATGTGTGTGTGTGAGACAGACCTACAGAGTTGCAGAGGGAGATGGATGTGTTTCAGTGCAGGGGGAGGATGAACAACACTCTCGGGGTTCAGGTGTGCTCCCCCCCTCATCAAGGTGTGTGCTGAGCTCTCAGTTTTTGGAGGTGGCAAGAGGCCATTCTTGGAGAGCGTGCTCATGTGTAAGATAGTCAGGTGAGTCATTCCACTGAAACGGTTGCGATCTAGGTGTGCTGTTGCTCTCTTCGCCTGGGGCCATCCCTGCCAATACTTGCAGGTATTTACAGCTCTGTGCTTATTTCCACGTGAGAGTTTCTGAAATCACGTCTAGGAATCTGCAGCATGGTCTATCCTTTCGGCTTGTGATTTCATTTTGCCGCGATATCTCAATAATGTGGACATTTAAGTGGCGTGTAGCTGGGAATGAACAAGTGGAGAATGGTGCTGCTGGTCGTCTTCAGCCGTCAGATGAGATAACTTGTCTTTATTTTGAGTCTGGTGGAATGTCATTACTCAACGCGTATGTGGTATTTTTGTAAGTGGCAGAATGACCACTGTGGGAACCTGTCCAATGAACGGCTTCTGCTCATATTCTTGGCAAATGGAGCCCCCTGTCCCCCATTCTCTGTCCCTTTATCTACCACTTTCTTTCTCCCTCACACAGGGTGTCAGGCTGCGTTAACAATGAATCAATCTTTGGGGGGATTCTTTGACTGCAGATGGGGTGAAGAAGTGACTGGGATGCATGGCTTTCGCTCTTTGTCTGCCGGGCCCTGTGCTCTCAATAATTCATTAACTTATCACTTTTTCTCATGGGACTGGGAGAAGTCTCTGTGTGGTGGCAGATTCTGTGGTTACATCAGATCGCCTGATTGATAATCGAATGAGCATAATTTAGTGGCGTTGCTGACATTTAGTTAATACTCACAGAGGTTAGTTTGGATGTTGAATGTTTTAGCATCCTCTCAACAATACAATATAAATGCAAAATACATTTTCTGTGAGATACCAAACAGACTTGGTAAACTGATAAATATGGGAAGCAGGTCTTGCACATAAAAATAAGCTGGATTTGGCTGTTCCAGTGTATTCAGTGACATCTGCAGCTGCTCAGTAAGGTTGGGTAATGCTTGGCTGTAGTTGATTTTGATGATCATATATTGATTCGGGCTCTCCTTTTGAGCACTACCTCCAGCCCACTGTATTGTTATTATTAACACATACATATGTGTAGCTGTGGATGTATATGGAAGGACAGTAGGTTCAAATTGCACTTACAAAATCCAGTTTCTCAATAAAGTTCTTATAAATGTGGACTGGAGTTCAAAATTTAATTTTTTAAATAATTAAAAACACCACGACATCAATTTGATTTTATGCTACTTTATACTACTTTACTACTACTTTATGCTACATGATCTCCTTTTTAAGAGTTTTGGGTAAATATTTCTGCTATATGGTGGCACTGACTTCTAAATTTTTGTTGGTATCAGAGAAAAAGAGGAAAAATAAGTAGAGAACCTCTAATCTGTCTTTGTCAAGCTGCATTTTTGCATTGTTGATGTCTGAATAGATGGCATTCTTTTAGTGTTTCGTCACTGTGTTTGCCATAAGAGAGACACAGATAATAAGTTTCGTTTCAAATAAGTCCTAGACGATCATATGGTATGTGTTCAATTTAAGATTAATAGCTGTGTGGGTGAGCAGTGGCTCTGAGAGGACTCTGAAAGGAAAGCCTGATTGTTTCCCCTAATTGAAATATGACTCCTTGGTCTTTGTACCCTTTTTTTGTTAGGCAGCAGTACAGGTAGTGCAGAGTTAGTCAAGGAGAACACCAGAGTTGCTGCCTCTGACTGACTAATACTTGTCATTCGGAGAAAGAGTACGCTATAAAATGTTCCAGTATTAATTTCTTCTTTAATGTTAATGGGATTTACCTTGGCCTGTGTCCAAGTAAAGTTATAGTATACAGGATTCTCTGAAACTCTACTCTCTACTTGTTATTGGAAGCCGTTTTACAACCAAGTTTTAAGAATACACAAGTTTCCTGTGGCCAGCTCAAGCTGTGTAAAACATCCTGTTTAGTCCCCGCATCTCAAGGTCACTCATGCAGTGACAGTGATCTGTATTTGTGTGTGCACATACCACACACTGGTGCATTGGTGTGGTGGTACTCAACAGGTAGGTTTGCTTTTCCTGCCTACCTCTGTAGAGCTAAATATAGAAAACTCTGCTCAACAAGACAGTCGTGTTTCCACTGCTAAAATATTTACAGCTACTTCGCCCAAACAAGTAAGGGTGAGAGTATGAGACGAGAGCTGCCGAAACCAGATTTTTATTCACTATTCAGAGGAAGCCAGACAGCCATCCTGCCGAGTCCTAAGTCAAGCGGTGCAGTTTTCACTCTGACTCTATTTGAAGTCACATCTCATTCATCCCCTCGGTCCCCTCTTCTTCAACTCTGAGGTAATACCCAAGTGTTAGGCTAGCCGAGCCATATGTGAGCCATGCACACTTCTACAAGCCAAACGGGCAGCCTGAAGCAATCATTGCACCCAATTCCACTTTATAACCAGCAAGGATTTGGAACAGTTCGCTCTCTGTAGTCCTCGTTGATTGGACGAAGGCAAGAGTTTATTAGGGGAGGGGGTGCCAAGAGCTTTGTCCCCCCCTCCCCTCCTTGCCCTTCCTCTTTAACTTCAACTCCCCCTTTAACTTTCGCTCCCCCAGCTGAAGAATGCTCGTAAAACGGGTTCACCTGAACAAGCCAGTGGGAGGGTAGCTCGCTGGCCTAGTTTTGTTACCATTGTAAAATGTTAGCAAGACCTTGTTTGTGTTTTGTTTAGGGCCCCCTTTTATAAAAAAAAAAAAATGCTTTGGGGGAGAGACAGCACGGGTGAAAAAAAGTTTGGTTTGTGAGATAACTGTTACCAGATGCTCTTTCTGTCTGTTATTCAGTGTAAAGAGAAGGAGAAAGAGAGGCTGGTAAAGAGGGGAAGAGAAAAGACACAATGTCACTGCTGGATGAACTCAACTACTAGAAGGACACTCTCCATCTTCCCCCTGTCTCCAGTTTTCCTGTCCCATGTATACGCTGCCTCCGTCAAGTACACAAGAATTGAAAAAGGTGTGTACGCACTGGAAAAATAGTTAGTTTGCAACAAAAACAACAAGGGACTTTGGCCTCGACCACTGCAAAGTTCTCCGTCCCAGATTTGCACAAAGCGTACATTTACTGTCCTCAATACTCCATCCCCTGTAATTCAACAGTGTCAAATGGTTGGTTGCGTTTATTTCCCGTGTTTACATTGTGTTCCTTTTCCTCTCTCTGCACATCTCCAAGATGAAACAGTGTGATGTTGGACTTATGTGGCAGTGGGGTGGGGTTCCCGGCTCTGTGTCTGGATTGAGAGGCAGCTGTGGCGGGCATGGCCTTGCAGTTGTAAATGGATATGTGCACGTATGTGAGACATGCAAACAGGGACTTTAAGGGTACTCCCACATCCCACAGTTCACCTGCAATTTAAGAGCTCCTTTTTAATTAAAAGAAATCTTCACCGCAAGTTGCAGTGAGTGTGCAGACATTTGCTCACAATACTGTGCTAGACGGCATTTAGATTTTCCACTCTACTTTATTGCAGCCTTGAGTTCAAAGAAAAGTCAAGTTGTGAATGACAGACTTCCACGCCATCGTTAAAGGCTCCAGACTTACTATAGCATGTCAACACTGGCAAGGCATGTGTCAGATAATTTATTATTATACCTTTTTTCAACAACCCTCATTCCTTAATTGGACTGGGGTTTTTTTCCTCTCCTTTCTGGATAAAATGGAAAATGTTCTTCCACCATTACTGCTTTGCCTGCTGACGTCACCCCTGTGCATGTGGCTTGTTGTTAAGGCAACACTCCAATCAAAATGTTGCTGCTCTGGAGCTTACCGTTGTCCCCACAATATCCAAGCCAACACTAGCCTCCTGACATTGCCACATCACATCAAGCGTTGCACTGATGCAGTAGTGTAGATACCAAACAACACTCAACAAAAGTTGGCCATTAGTCCCATCCAGTCTTAATATGGAGGTGGTTCTACGTTTGGCAAGTGATCATCCTTTCTTTCCATTCGGCTTTTTTCTTGTGGTGGTCATATATGCTCATCTGATTGCTATTGCCAACCTGGAACAAGTGATTGTATATGACTGCGGTGTGACTAAATTAGGAAAAGTAAAGGTTCCCATTCAATTAGCGCCACCATAACAGTCTCTACTACTCTTTTGCATGTGGCCACTCCAAGAAATTGGATGAAAGTTAAACATTATTTAGAGAAATTTATGAGTTTGGCTTTTAGTAGAGATGGCAGCGTTTTGACAGTTGCGGGGGCCAAAAACACTGTCAGTGGGGCAGATCAGAATAAGTGTGTATTGGAGCAACGTGGATGAAGTCAGCCCACATAGTTTTGGAAGCTTCAATAAATTATCTTTGATAGCCATGCAAATATAGTAATCACTATAGTAGTGTCACAAGACAGTCAGTACAGGATACAAGGTTCACAGTTCAATACACACCACAGTGTTTAAAATTAAACAAATTAAATTAAATTAAATAGAAGAGTCCTTATGCCTACTACTTTAGATGTGAAATTCATAGCAAAACAACAGACAATTTAATCCGGTAAAATATATCTTTTGCAATCAGTTCCTTATCTACATTAAATGTAAGAGAGCAATAGTTCCAGTCATAATGCATGTTTCATTTCAAGTATGGTGGCGTTTGGATGTGTAGTTGTCAGTACTAGTTGAGCAGTCCAGCCTACAAACTTTATGATTTTCCTCGCAGATAATCAGGACATAGTCATCTCCCATGCAAATTTCGTACTAAAGCCAGTACACAACCAAAGGTAAGAATCCATCATCGGGGTGAACTTCACACATGAGCTTGCTTGACAACAGTTCACACTGAGCAGACCGTTTTAAGAATTTAGACCTTGGTAAATGCAGGTTTTGTGTTGTGAATAAGGATGTCGATCCAAATGAGTTTAGGTTTCGATTGTCAAACAAAAGCAGGTTCAAGATTCTTCCAGTATTTTTTTTTCCTTCTTGTTTTCCAGTTCTGTTTTATGAATGGTGCACAATTCATCGTGTTTTTTTTTTTTTTTTTTTTTTTTTTAACCCTGAATTGGAAGAATAATGGTGATCATCTCAACACTGCAGAAAATAATTAATCATCAGTCATTTCATTGTTCAGCCATATGTTTTACTCACCAAAGCATACGTGATCTGCTGTATAGATGCACAGTAATGATTATGATCAAAGACTCTCAAGGCTTTAGGAAACTAACCAATAGAAATGTTGGCTATATCTTTTAAAGCCCAAGAACAGTGAGGCAGGAGTTTTTCATTCGGGTAGTAATGGGTATCGTTACCACTGAAGCTTATCAATATTAATACTTTATGTTGCTCTTACTGCTGCTCTTCAATGATTTAGTAAAACAAGAGGGACATGTTCTAAAAGCAGTTAACCTTTTGGACTTCCGTGAAAAACATAAAACGTAAATACATGTTTGCAAGTAGCTGCTTTACGACAAATAAACTAAGCTTAAATAAAACTATACAAGAGATGTAGTTACTAGGATTGAGTAGATTCAATACATTTGAAAAGCCTCCACACTGGAGCCATCTGTGGCCCCAAAATCCAAACCCAAAATAACAAAATGAAAGGACTACAGTGTATTTTCTTTTGGTCATTCTTTTGGTTTGACAGTTTTCTAAACCCCATCAAATTTGATTTTATCCGGAGCAGTGTGTGCACGTCTGCAGGAACATTGACCCCAAACTTTTTTCCTTTCTTTTTTGTTTTTCGCGTGGGTGAAAAACCAAGCAGGCAGTTTGAAACAGAGGCCGACGTGTGTCAGCTCGATCAGTGTGTGTCGTCCTTTGCCCCGCTCCCTTACAGTGAGAGGGACTTGATTAGCAGTGTAGGCTTAATCACTCAGCAGATGGGAACAGAGTGCAGTGTCACCAAGACAAAAACAAACCCAGAGTTGGATTATGACTGTGTGTGTGTTGTGTGTGTTGTGTTGTGTGTGTGTCTGTGTGAGTCCAGTCAGAATGACCAACTCTGATTTGATTCCTAAACAGATTCCTGAGTTTTGTGAAACAAGCCCGGCATAGCTTCTCGTTCCTTTTCCCCGCATTTGCCCCCTCTGTCTGTCTTTCAACACTTGGTCCTTGTGACCCCCGGTATCCCGCCTGTCCTCATAAGTCATTTAAACACACTTTTAATAGTGTTAACCTGAAACTGAGCGGCATGTGGTGGGAAGAATGTGTGGCAGGCTCTGTAAAGCATCGCACGCTAAGGAACATAAAGAAAAAAGTTAAAGAGGAGAGTAGTAGACTTTATCATGTGCATCACTTTTTATAATCCATAATTCTGAGGGTTTTTATTGCACCAGGATTAAAGCAAAGCAAACTAAAAAGGTCTTTACTTGTGTGTGAGAGTGTAAAACGATCCTCGTGCTTCTCAGATTTTTAGGTAAATGGCGTAAATTTGTTTGTTATTTTGCCGTGGTCAGCTGTTCATCACTCTGGTAGATAAAAGAAAGCAGACAGTGATAGTTTTCTAACAAAGCATGGCTGTGGGGATTAGAAACCCCACTTCTGCTCCTGCTCGCCGTTACCCCTCGTACCTCATTTCTGGAATCTTTTTCACCTAGGCTCTGTCAACACATGAAACCGGCCAGTTGAAAGAAAGGAAAAGGAGTAGTAAGAGGAAAAATGGGAGACGGGAGGGGGTGCAGTTGTGAAACTGGCGTCAGACCATCTTTTGAGTGGAATTCTTTGCAGGGGTCAGAGTTCAGACGCTGCAGTGTGGCGCTGTGATTGGCTGAGGAAAGGTGAAATGAAAACCACAGTAAACTTTTGACCCCGGTGCAGGAGCTCTGCAGGAACGCCCAGCCCCAGCTCTGGCGTGGTGGAACAGAGCCCGCTCTCTTCCTGTGTTTACTCCACCAATCCAACAGGGACGGTGGGGAGAGGAGGAGGAGGAGGAGGAGGACGAGAGGGGGGAGGGAGGGAGCACAGAGAGGGAGGAGAGAAAGACACAAGAGCAAGAGGGAGGGAGGGAAGAGAGAAAAAATCGTCAGAGCTGCGCTGCGGTCTGAAAATGAATATCTGCTTTTTTACTGAGTGGCTCTGTTGAAACGTGTACACAAACACACACGCTGCTTTTGCAAAGCAAAGTTAAAACCAAGCACAGTCTTTTCTTTTTTATATACCAACCTAAGGTCATTTAAACAATATTGACAAAAGTGATAACAATAGTTGACAATGTCTTCACATTGAATTATCTGAAGCTGCGTGAGATTCCCCTCTCACTGCATCTGCATCAGTTGCTAGTGAAGATGTGTGTGTTATCAGACAGGGCAGCATGGAGGCTGATCAGGCCCCGGCGCTCTGGCTCTCCAGATAAAAGGCTGTTTAGCCATTGATTAATGAACTCATTTCCATAATATTAGCCTTGTGTGATCACAAACCACCTGCGTTTTGTTTGGTCGCCGCAGTCTCCTCTGGACGATGTTGTGTCCTCACTCTTATCACCTCGCCATAAACACCAAACATGTCAAGCTTATAGAAAATGAAAGGGGTTGTTGGAGACGCGGCGTTAACAGTGGCGCTGTGCGAAAAGGTATCTGGTCGAATCCGTGGCCGCGTGGGTCCGATCCTGTTCCTTTCTGTTCTTTGTCCGTATCAATGATGGATAGTTGCAGGAGATGCATGTGTCACACACACACACACACACACGCACACAGTGGAATCTGCCATCTCTTTGTTTCCACCTTCATTTATTTTCTCTGGTTTTTCTACACGTTGCAGTTTGTGTGAGAAAAATGGGGAGATGCACACACACCACTGAGCTGTGTGTGTTGTGTTGTGTTGTGTTGTGTGTGTGCGCGGGTGGGGGATGTTTCTTCTCAGAGAAAAAGCAATCCTGTGAAGGCAGTTTCTCTCTGCTTTGAACTACCTACTCTGCCTCGCCATATTCATCTACGGGCATCACGCACACTACAAGTTTGAGGAAGAATTCACTAGGACAAGTAGCTGTTTTGTGTTGTCGTACATCTACTGTTTTTTAAGCGCCCTTGTGAATTTGTTTTAGGAGAACATTTCTAATATAATTTACGTCAACAGTAAATGTTGTTTTGCAGTCAGTGCAAATGAGTCGCAGATGGGCTAAGCAGTGTTTAATTTATTGATAATTCACCCCACTTTTTTTTTTCCTTCTCATCTGCAATGTTTGTCTCTGACATAAAATTATTAGATTTGTAAACGGTTTGAATGTATAGAAAACAGCTGGCTTTACACTGTGTTTTTCACATATTTTAGGCCTTGATTGGTTAATCAAATTGAACCGTCAAGTTGGATTCCTCCAAAACTTCTTAATGATGTTTTTCTGAAATGCTTCACAGACTCCAGTAAGCTTCTGCGAGGGTGTGTTTCTGTCTGCTTTCCCAGCTCCACCTCCCCGTCCTCTTCTCTCACATTTGCATCATTACCTTGGTTTTGAAAGGTGCGCTTTATTCCACTGTGAGCTCCTCCTTGTGTGACTTTAATATTAACTCTAGATCAGTCACGCTTGTTGAGGCTTTTCATTTTAAAGACTTATCTAAGTGAATGAATTTAGTTAGGCAAAAATGAAACAAATTGGGCTTTGTATTTGTTTTATTTTGGTGCAAATTCATAACTCAGACATAGTTTGAATAGGCCTTCACATTAGAGACAGAAACATCTTGCTCCACCACCAGACACACTACAGACAAAGAAAGGGACATAGTCTGTGTTTTCCTGTCTGGTTTTTAAGCCTTGCTGGAATTTCACAGCTGCCTCTGCACCAAAATGAAAGCTTTCGCTGAACAATTTAGCTTCACTTTTTTTTTAAATTCACACTTGTACACACATGCCTGACATATGTCCTCCTCATCCCCATCCCCAAATCTCATTGTGTGGCAGAACTCTTCGTCTTGCCGTCAAACCCTCTGGCTCCAGTTTAGTCCCACTAGCCCATGTTTCATTAAAATCATGTGTAATGTTGGCAGGAAAACAGCTATTAAGCGATATTCACCAACAACAAGGGTGCATTCAACTCCACGAAAAATGTTTGCTTCTGGAAGTTATCTTGCCTCAAAATTAAGGGGGAATCCCCAAAATGTCAAGATGATAGATGGCTGCAAAACAAAGTGAAATTTGGTTCTTAATTATATGAAGCAAGAGCAATAATGTCGTCCATGGTGCCCTTGTTCTTCCTGCAGTCTAGTAAGGGTAGAAAATGATTGGTTCCAGCGTTGAAAGTTCACTGGTGTCAGACACTTTTAGAGAAAAAAAAAGTGCAAAGAAGGGTGCGTGCAACCCCCCAATTTCTAGTGTATTGTCCTTTTTTTTTATATAAAAAATAAAACCATAAATAACATATCATTTTTATAACATTGCTGGCTCAGCGCCCACACTTTTCAGAGCACTTTATTTATGTTCATGCTGTCATCCACTCACACGGATAAAGGTTTGCTGTGATGGCAACACCTCTCTTTCTTGGTTTGGAATGGCCATTTGATTTCGACTTAAGTTGCTTCCTTGTCCTTTTTGCCTTCCTGAGGGCCAGATGGACTCAGTACTTTTGGTGCATTCATATGTGTCACATATCTCACCATTAGAGGGCTCACTGAAGTGAAGACAAAAAGCTAATGACCCCTCCCCTCATCATTGATTGTCCAATCACAGCTTTTTTTGTTTTTTTGCTTCTTTGAAAACACAAGGGCAAAGATGTAAAGAACAGATTTAACGCCACGTTTGTCTGCTCTAACTTAAGCTGCTACCATGTGATTATCTGACATCTCATAAAAAACGTGTTTGTTTCTCTCTCTTTGTCTTGGCCTTAGAGCTGAGTCATGACAACTTTGCTACCTACAGTACTAACCTATGGTCAGACATTACGCAGTACGCTACGGACTCATAAATCCATTGTGAAAACAGTTGTGATTTATTTGGATTCATTTAGTGGCACAGGTTTAATTCGGTTGTTAATGAGCTTAGTTAAAGGCGTTCCTCGTTAATGTCTCATGGACAATATTTAATTTAGCACAAAATTACAACAGGTTGGTTGTAATAGACCACACGTCCCTCAGCCTGTTATACCATTATCAGATCAGTTATAAAGGCAGCCCATCCTATAGCTTGGACAGAGAGCTTAGCTGTAGATCACATTACTACAGTCTGTTTAGGTCACGGGGCTTCACATCAGGACTGTGTTGGTGTAAAAGGATTTCTATCTTTCAGGCTGGCCAAAAACTTTTTAGTTTTGCAATCACATTAAAACTCGTGATGTTTTCCCTCTCTTCCAAAGCAACACCCTGTTTGATCCAAATGTCATGTATACTATAATCTCTATTGTAAGATATTTCTAATTTGTTCATTTTTGTTTTAACTATTATTTAATTGTATTCATGACTGAAGTCTAAGAGGCCCCAGTACACAAGTCTAATTTAGCAAAACATGGCTTTGAAATTGCCCAGGATCTGTTCCTTGAATAAAGACACTAAGTTTGGGGTTGTTGTGAGCCCCAATTGCACTTAACCCAGTATATAGCTGGTTGTCTGCTCAGCAGGAGGTGGAGAAGTTCTTTGAAGGAAAACAGGAAGTCATTCTGTCTTTTTTGTTTCCTTTTGCTCTTGATGTCCCAAACTCAAGTAGACACCTTTTGTTGCTTTATTACCATGCCTCTTTAGTAATGATACTAAAAGCTTCTAGTAGCTCATGTCTGCCATGATTTTGAAAAGTAGGATTGTAATATTTTTATAATTCTACATTGTTTGTTTCCACATCCTCACCACTCTCTTTCACACACACATATATAATAAAGACAGTTTGAGCACATGTTCTTTGGGTGTGTTTTTTTGGGGTATATAATAGTGTGTATGTGCGCTCCGCTTTGTCTGATCTTTGTTTTGGGTGGGCCAGTGTTTATTGTTGGGCCTGCCACTCATTGTCTCAGGGAGCTCAGATTGCAGGCTTTATTTCAGGCTGAGCAGGAATGTCCTCCTCACTATTCTGGTCCTGACTGACTGACTGACACTGCTGCCATTCTGGCTTTTAGCCAAACGCCTGAGTATCTTCATAGTGAATTTTTATTTTTGTAGTACAAACTAAAGTGTGGAAAAAGTCAGCGTCTGGTTTACCTAAATCATTATCAGCATCTTATGTGTAAAGCCCCTTTCACACTAGACAAAAAACCCACTAACATCTGGCTTTTGTCTTCAGTGGGAAAGGCTACAATCAGCACTCATTCCTGGGTTAAATGAGTCTGCAGTAGTTACGGGTATTTATCAGCTCCATCGGCAGTGACAGTAACATGACACCCGCGATGCTATAACGATTTGTCGCCTCCATCGGTAATTTCTGCGACTCTTTGTCATCTCATCCACAAATTCCATCCGTCTTGGTTCCACCAACGCTCGGACATCGTTCCAAATCGCTCAGCGTTAAGTTTGAAAAAGACTGAAGTCTCTGAACCGCTGGCCTCCATACTGCTTTCTGCTGTAACTGGTTGTTTTCCTGCGCATTCATGATGTCGAATGTGACAGACTGGGGAAAAAACTGAAAGGCAAACTCGTCTACTGGCAATGGGAAGGAGTCAACCGCCTATTTTTAGCCTGCATATACGCGTTCATTTTGGTAATAAAAAGGTATAAGAGAATAGGCATTTTTCTTTAGAGAGCAACAAGGGTAATTGGCTCTCTTGCAAACACATTTAATGATGAATGTTATCATCTGAAAAGCAGTGCGTTGTTTCAATCTGATTGATCTATTGGTTTCAATACCTCTTTTAGTGTATCAAACTAATTTAGCGATATAACATTAGTTGCCTTGCATGTCAGTACATCCCCAACTCCCCAATTACTCACTGAGGCTGCACAGCAGGGGACAAATACAGGGCTGAACAATTAATCTAAATATTATCGATATCACAATGTGGCCAAGTGCAATATCCTTTTCGACAAAGGTAAAATGTGTCAACATACCATTATAAATGAAGCATTGTGGTGCCACAGAGACGCCTCGGCCTACAAGTCATATTGTCCAGACGTAAGGGAACATGCTTGTTTGGTACAGAGATTTTTCAGTGAAAAAATTTAAATGCACAAATTACCATTCCCACTAAAATCGTGACTGATATTAACGTCATTTGTTTTGCATATCGCTTAGCTCGAGACAGTCTACAGCTTGTCTTTGGAGATGCTCCCTGAGCTCCCTTCATATACTCAGTATCAGTGAAGTCATGCTTGATACCAAAGCTTTGAGGCATGCATGGCTTGTGTCCTTGTAAGATAATCATGATGACATTTCAATACTGGTTTTGTGACACATGATTGGTACAGGAGTGGTTGCAATGTGAGTGAGTAGTTTTGATAAAGATATGAGGAAGCAAAACCCCTCACACACAATAAGGTTTGTAGTACAAGAGACTGTGTCCGTCCCTTCACTGACCACTGTCACTTCTGATCAGCTGAACAAGCAAATTCACTGTCAAAGCTCAATCAGTGCCCATTTATTCAGAAGTCCTGTCACTATTTAGTCATGTTACATGACTATTTTATAATTTTCAAGACTAATTTTAAGCAATATAGTGTATATAGTAATAATGGAGTGAGTTTGGAAGCAGAGCTTTACCTGTAAGGTTTGCAGATACCTTTTCAGGCTGGGTGCTCTTTCAAAACAGACCTGACGGCAACCACAACCCATAACTTCACTTCAATCACTCCACTCAGCTGCAGTCAGCATTACGCACATGCAACTTTCAGTTTTGCACTTAACTATTTGCGCTTTTGTAGCTTTAGTATTTTATTCCTTTGCAGTCTGACTTGCTTGTTTTTATTGGTTCTGTGTTGAAGTTGAGAACTTTGAATACTGGTTAAATATTAAGTAAGCAAGTATTAAAAGCAGATGTTTTTGTTTTAAAGCCGTGTATGACAAGTTTAGTTTAGGAAATGTGTCGAATACCTAGTATTGCTACCAGTATTTACATTTTCTGAATGATACCCAGCACCATTCGTCTCAGTGCAGTGTCTCCTCTCTTCTCCCCATCCCCCTCCCTCCCTGATCCCCTTCCTCCTCCTCCTCCTCGTCTTTATTCTACTGAATCTGCCTTGACTCCTCCTCCTGCTGTCCATATTCACAGTGCTTATATCTCCTGGTTTGAACGACCTTTCACTTCCAGAAGTTACTCCTGCACAAGTGTTTGTACCTGTGTCTATAAACGAGGACAGAAAACACATAGATCAACAAAGTTTACCGATAACAATGGACCTGAATTACAGTTGAGGATGCAACAAACATAAAATGTCCAAAAAAAATAAAAATAAAAAATGCTCAATATTCACACATTTCTTTCTCCCTCTAGTCGACTCAGAATCATTAAACCGTGTTTGGACAGTTGACGGAAAGGGAACGCTTTTCTCTATTTCTCTTGAGTTAAATTATTCAGCTGCAGCATTAGCTCAGTAGCAGCCGGGCGTTTAGGACTGATGTGATCAGTGGTCTGTGGTGGAGGATCACACACACACACACACACACACACACACACACACACACACACACACTGTGGGGTAGGCTTCAGGCTTGTAACTGCTCCCTATGTATCGCTGTGATGATTGTGAGACGTATGACTAATAAGAATAAACTGAAATGAAGGCATCATGAGTTATTTTTCAATTAATCTTAAAGTCACACACTCAGAAATTAAGGTACATTTTTGTTCTTTAAGGTACAAATTTCACAAATGTACCCTCAAAGGTAAAATCATGTTCCCGTGGAGTACTAACAAGTTCCTTTTACGAACAAAAAAAAACACATATGTACCCTTCACAGAGATACAGTGAACTCTTATCTGGGGGCTCATTAAGGCTTACAGTTCATGACCCAAAGCACACACAAAAATGAACTAGTTACAAATTTCAATTTTTTTATTTTTATATATATATATATATATATATATATATATATATATATATATATATATATATATAAATATATATTCGATTATATATAGTATTATTAATATGATTATGGTGGTTATTATTGTAATTATCATTATAAACAGATAACAGCTATTTGGTCTTTCCCTGTCTCAAGAAAAGGATAAATATTACTTAGCTTTTATACCTTTGTTTGTACCTTTTAGGGTGCCACCCCAGTGACAAGCACTTGTACCCTTTATAGGGCCTTTTCATTCCCTTTTTTCCCTGAGAGTTTATTATTGTGGCTGTATGGTGAGGAATTTGTGTTTAGAGCAGTGTGATTATTATTATTATTCATGAAGGAAAGAACATCTGACGGGCTTATCTGTGGCAGTAGGATGGTGGTGCTAAAGGTCAGTGGTTTTGGGAGCAGTTTGTACCCAAACACTGAAGACCTGGCCCTCCCAGTTTATGTGTTAGGGCCCCATGATAAATCCAAAGCAAACCAAAAGTTATTATATCCGAGTGTAATATTGTAACTGCTATTTTGAAATGGAAAGCTGTACACAGATGTTGGTGACCAGCTCAAGAGAGATTCATTTCTGTTGCTTTGATGAGAGCTTATCCAATTCTCTGATGAGGAAAACACAAACCCCAAGAGGGCCCTCTTTACTGTGAGTATGAGTAGGATTGCAAAGTACTGGAGGTTATGGATGCTTTGACAGAAAGGTTACTAGCACATGTATAGAGTCTGACAAATGTTTTTCTTAAAGCAGCCTCATCATTGAATATTATAAAAGGAGAGAAAGGTGACACAGCAGCAAATGAACACTACTTGCTTCCTTGTGTGTTTCTGACCTTTTGTGAGAATGGGGTCATTTGCACACTGTTTTGTTCTCTTAATGCTGATTTTGGAAAGCCTCTCAAGGCCAGACGCAATCATCCAAGGTGTGAGTAGGAACCAGGACAACAGGGAACCAGCCTGATAAACAGAATATGTAAATAGGGTGGATGAGTGGCCACATTTCCAGGAAAGGGAAGTGATGACGCAGTGGAACGGGCTGAGGGGAGGACGCAAACAGGATGCTATCTGCTGTGGCTTCCTGTGCAATTTTAGAAATCAGATTTTCCCATGAATTTCTGTGAAAGCAAAACATATAAAGAGCTTTTTTCTACACTAATAGGAAGCAGAGCAGTGCCACTATCAAGTCATGTTGAGACATCCTGATATTCAGGGAACACTGCAGTTCATGATGTTTTATTTTCTCTCTCTGTTTTCAGGAGATGTTGAGACATTGAAAGGCCACTAGACCCTGAATGGAGCTTGACTGGGGCTTGTACTGGTCAAGGTGAGCATGTGGTACATGTACAGACACACACACACACACACTTGTACACACACCCCAGGTGGACATTAAAGATTCAGACCATTTAATTTTTAACTATAAGATGTTGTATTTCTCACATTGGCAGCTGCTGTTTGTTGACCTGATGGTTTGTGCAACTTATCTCATTTTGTCCCTGAGCAAGTCTCACATTGTCAAATGAAGCTGATTCAGGTCAGTGGCATACTGCCAGGCCTGTTGAGACTCATCTGTGGTTTTGGTGCTGCTCGCAATCTCTCACTCTGCTCTAGAGGTGTTGTCTACTTGGTTTGTCAGTTTTCAGATTTCAGTCATGTCAAACTTTTAGAAAGTGCAAAATGTCTGCGGGGGTGAATTAATGAATACTAGCACAGTAAATTGTGCCATGCAGTTGTCTAAATCCCATGAGAACATAGTTGTTTTGGTGCAGTTTTACGTAACAAAGAAGCTTTTTTTTCTTTTAAAGAAAATCGTATTTCTGTGTTTAAACCTTCACTCAGGTTTTCAGCAGAGCTTCCCCATGACCAGAGTAGAAACTATACTACACCACTATTCCCTCTTTTCAGAACGACCCCCAGCAGCCCTCAGCTCTGCTGTTTGTCTGTTTCAGGATGTAAGGCTGACTGAGGGCTGATGTCATCTTTCTCCACTGCTGCAGAGGTGAGCCTTAGGACAGAAACCAGGAAGGAAGGAAGAAAGAGAGAAGGGGGGCCAGTGAGAGTCACAGCCGGAGCGGGACAGGCAGATTTAGAGAGGGGTGGTGAAAGGTACACAGACACGAAGCATGCGATGCAGATTTATGGCATGGAGTGCGTGTCTGAGACTTGGTGTTCTTCTGGTGGTAGTAGTAGTGGTGGTGGTGGTGGTGGTGGTTGGTGACTGGGCTGCATGTCCTAGCCTGCAGTTGCAGAGCAGGAGTTGCATAATGGCTCCCATCCGTTCTACACTTTTCCACTCTGGAATGAGCTCACTCTGTGTTTAAGAGCGTTTATATGCACACGTACACAGACACGCAGACACAAAGTCCAGGTTGCAGTTGAACAATCTGGCTGTGCAGCCGCACGCTACGGCTTTGTGTGTGTCTCTGGGCGGGAATAGGAAAGAGCAGTGACCTTAGAGGCTGGCTGCAGAGGTTTCCTCTAACGTGAACTCTGAGGGGGTCAGACACGGGGCAATGCCAGAGCAAGAAAACAAGGGCAGGGTCCGTAGCCCAGTACTGCTACACCCAGGGAGGGAGGGAGAGAAGGGAGGGGTTGTCTTAGGATGGTATGGGGGGGAAACAGCAGTTAAAACCCATTGGAAGAAAGAACGGATGTGGCCTAGTATGGAGAATGCAGAGTAAAGAGAATGCGGAAGAGCGATAATTCGTACTGCTCCCTGAAATCCACTGTGGACCCTCGCCTGGATTGTTTCTAGGCTCCACAAGCCTAAGCAGAGTGTATTTTTTGCTCGTGCAGTTCATTGCAGTTAGACAAAGAGGCAGGCTGGTGAATATGTGCCTTGCTGGGACAGTAGCTGCTAGCAATCATCTCTCTTACAGGCTGTGCTGAGACGTGCCTCAACATGCAAGTGTACTGGAAACCGTTTTTTATATGCAGTGTGTACATGTGTTGCCGCTGCTAGCAGAGTGGTATCCTTCTAGCGGGCAGGCTCGCTGAACGCAGGATGACCCACCTCCCCCGAGGCTTCAAATCACTACATCATCATCAGTCGCTCCTCGCAGTGGAACAGATGAGATTTCACTCCCATCAAGCACTAAGCAGGAACCAAGGCTGCTTTACTAACTGGATAGTCTACCCTCATAAATCTGTAGGAATCTACTCTTCCCTCGGAAGTCACTTCATTTATAAACTCAGCTTGGGGATTTTGTTGAATTTCCCATAGTTTGACACAAAGCTTTTTAAGGTTTGTCTGAATTTGGCATAATTTCTGAGTGGACTAGGCAAAGAAACGACAGCTGAAGGCACTTTCCACTCCACACTTATCCTTTGATTAGATTGCACCACGCACATATAAGCATATAAAACCACCCTCTCAGTTCATTCCATCTGATCACGATGCACTGCCTGCATGTGTGTGTGTGCGTATACATGTATGCAGTATATGATGTGTGTGCTTTCAGGTGCTGATATGCGCTGAAGATGAGTGGCGTAGGAGACAACTCGTTGGAGCCGCTGTGCCCCGACCGCAAACGTAAACTGTCCACCTGTGACACACCGGGCTTCGGGTGAGTGCTGTAACTTGTGTTAAGTGTCCATCACACGCCAGTCCACCTTGTCTGCTGCCGCTTTTGGTGTGAATGTCAGCAACCACATGAGGTCACTTCCCTCCTCCTTTTGTGTGACGTACACATCCTTACACCCTGGTCTAAACGTGTGTCTGCTGCTTGCAAAAACATCTGAAGCATCTGAGCCCCGGCCGCATGCGGGCCATACGGCCGGGGCATGGGGAGGTGAGGTTGTCATGGTAACGTGTCTAATCCCTCTGGCGCCCCGGCAGGTGTGACAAGCGTCGGAGGGAACAGGAGAGCAAGTACATCGAGGAGCTAGCTGAGCTCATCTCTGCCAACCTCTCCAACATCGACAGCTTCAACGTCAAGCCTGACAAATGTGCCATCCTCAAGGAGACCGTGAGACAGATCAGACAAATCAAAGAGCAAGGTACCGCCCCTGTGCGAATTACACCCATACACTCATGGTCACAAGCCAAGCCACGTTCAAGACATATGGTTTGTCTTTCTGTATTTGTTTTGGGGAGTAAACAGTGAATACAGTTGGGTTGAATCTTGTCAAGTGCCCTGCTGCAGGACAGATGATGCCAGTGATGAAGTGATGTGTTTGGTTCGTGGCCAGGCTGCTTCAGACCGACAGCCACTTTGGCTGTTTGTATTGCTGGGGGTAAATGAACACCAGTAACTGAGACCAATCCTTGGTGGTCATGGCTCATGGCTGTCAGTGACAGTGTGTATCTGTTAGTGCCAAACCCTGCTCCTCGCTGGGAGACTGGTGGGAGACACTGGTGACTCAGAAACCTTTTTTTTTTTTTTTTAGAGAGAGAGAGAAGCGCTCCTATCCCTGGGCCTTTTTTCCAATCATTTTGCAGATTTTACATGATTGGATAAACAAAGGAGGATATTTTCTTCCACCTGTTTTAGCTTGGTTGAGATTAGATCTGTGAGGTTAAGTGGGTAAGGAAGAGAGAGAGCAATCACGTTGGAATCTACCCAGAGGGTCACAGCTGGCTACTGCTGGCCCGGGTGTTATGCAGTCAGGTTTCCATAGTTACAGGATGAGAATGATGGAGGGCCTCTCTTTTTTTTCTTCCCTTTTCTGTCTGTTGTCTGTTTAACACACCTTCCCCCCTCCCCTTGTTTACACCTCTTTGCATCAGTTTGTCAGGTGTCTGCATTTTTATGTCAATCACTGCTTCGCTGTTTGCTAGTTTGGTAAGAAATGGAATGAAATCCAGCGTCGTACTATTTGTCGTGTTGCTTAACGCCACAGATGACCCTTCTATATAGAGTGGTATCTAACAAAGCCTCAGACACATGCTGATTTTAAAAATAGAAAGGCATGCTAACCATGCATCCATAACTCATGCTGCCACCTGCTGGCCAGAAAAGGCATTTTATTTCATTGTATAAGAGCTGCAGCTCCCACAGCCAACTGGAAATCAAGGAATGGTTGCCATGAAATTATGACAAACTAAAATACTATACAATAACATCTATTATACTGTGGACAAAAACATGCAGGTCCTCAAAATTAAGTTCACTGGTACCAGGTTTTGCCTTCTGAAGAACAGCTACTCTTGTTGAGTTACAAGTTGGAAATGATATGCAACATGTAGAGTACAAAATAAAAGCTCCCAAGGCATAGATAGCTGTTATAAAATGACAATTCTCTTCATCAGCTTTGTGATGTGCTTCATCCGTCCTCAGGAAAGAGCTCTTGCAGTGATGACGATGTCCAGAAGGCGGATGTGTCCTCCACTGGTCAAGGGGTCATTGACAAGGACCATCTGGGACCGCTGCTCCTACAGGTCAGCGTGGGGACAATCACTGGGGGCAAAAGACCAACACCAATTAGCTGCTGTTCCATATGTCGGACCAGTGCTTTGCTGTCATTGCTCACTTGAAGTTAATAGAAATGTCTCAGCTGGTTTCCAGAGGGGCTAAATAGTAACCAAATAAGGAATATCTAATGTTATTTGCATTGATTGTTCCTCCATTCAACTCTCCATTTTTGTGGCGCTGCTGTTCTCAGGCCTTGGACGGCTTTCTGTTTGTGGTTAACCGAGAGGGCAGCATTGTATTCGTGTCGGACAACGTGACGCAGTACCTGCAGTACAAGCAGGAGGAGCTGATCAACACCAGCGTGTACAACATCATCCATGATGAGGACAGGGAGGAGTTTCACAAGAATCTACCCAAGTCCAACGGTGAGTCAAGGGTTTATACTGTGTGGGTGCAAACACGTTGAAATTCATGCATATCTAAATTTTAGCTCAAACGTGGTCACTTACTCAAACTCACGTGAATAAATTATTACACATCTGAATGCTTTTACACACACACACACACACACACACACACACACACACACACACACACACAGTCGTGGTCACCTGTTCCCTGTTTCCCTCCAAAGCACCAAATGGGGCATCGTGGGGTGGAGAGGCACCCCGGCAGAAGAGCCACACCTTCAACTGTCGAATGCTGGTGAACTTTGTTCATGGTCAGAGTCACGGGTTGTCAGAAGAGAGGTCCGGGGGCCAACAACGCTACGAGACAATGCAGTGTTTCGCCCTCACTCAGCCCCGGGCCATGATGGAGGAGGGAGAAGGTAAAAGTCATTGTAAACAGCTTTGAAAGTTTTTGTTTTGTTTTTGGATTGCAAAAAGGGAAAATAATTGTCTTAAACATAGTGTGTCATTAAAACTTCGGCATATATTATATCAGTTTGTATTTAAATGTTGCAAATAATACTATACTGACAAGTACGATTTTGAATGTCCAGTTTCTCCTCTTGAGTAGTCAAATGAAGACTTAACATAGCGATGTCTCTTTACTCAGATTTGCAGTCATGTATGATCTGTGTGGCGCGACGCATCATCGCAGTAGAGAGGACAGAGAGGTTTAGCACTCGCCATGAACTGTCTGGTAAGTTTATGTTATTTACGATAGATGCAAGTACTTTCCCAAGGGTATTAATTGTGAATACATGTGATATATGTGTTTGTAAGGCACACCAGCTTACAAAGACCGTAGTCAAACTAGGTTATGTTTTAAATGCTGTGTGAGGCAGCATTAGTTGATGCTGTGTACTTGTCCCTTTAAAACATTAAAATTTAAAATTCCCCACTTATACCTTGATTACTTGTGCTGATGTGATCTTTCAAGAGACGTACACTATAGATTCTTAGTACACTGTATTAGAAATATACACTCACTAAGGTTATTGTTTCCTTTTCCTTTACCTACACTAGCAATTGTCTTTTGTGTAATCCCAATGGTTCATCTTCTGTTGCAGGTAAACTGATTGAAATTGAGCAGCAGAGCTCTCTTCACACCACTATGCGTCCAGGCTGGGAGGACCTGGTGAGGCGCTGCATGCAGATGTTTCTCCATCGAAGTGAGGGACAACCGTGGTCCTACAAACGCCACTATCAGGATGGTATGTAATTGTTGCTTCCCTGCCATCTAACCTCCCTTCACCATCTCTCAGTCACTATCAAAAGAAATTACATTAACATTACGAAGATTGAAATTGACAAAGGCATGATCCATTATTATCTGCGTCAGGAGGGCAGGGTTGAGCATTGTCAAGAAAGCAGCAATCACAAAAGTATACAAGGAATGTTCCAGAGTGCAAGTCACCTCCATTAATACGTTTGGTATGTGGAACACGGCTCATGCTAGATGAATAAAAGGCTCAAACCATTGATGAGTAATCTCCAGTACAACAGGAGATACGACCAGATTTGTAAGACACAATGAGTAACACTTTGGAATTTATAATGGTGTAACAGAAGATGACGACACAGGGTTATTATCCTTTCCACAATAAATAGTGAATGATAACTGCGCTGGCCTATAATATTAATGGTGCCATGACAGTTTCTGCCTTAAATTGAGCTGTTGTTGCACTGAAGTGATTGTCTCACTTGAAAGAAAAAGCGGAATCTCTATATTCAACTGTCAGTACTGTTGTAATGTGTAATGCAAGAGTCTCTGTAGTTTAGTGTTTCGTTCCACTCTGTCTTGTTCTTACCCGTCTAACAGACAGCAGCCTCTGATCCTCTGATCTGGTCTTCTTTGTCAAACTATCACAGCTGTAATTTCTGAGTTAATTCAGTCAGCTCCACAATAAAAGCTTTCAGACAGTGAACACTGGAAGACTTTTGATTGCGGAGCAGCTACATGGCAGCTTTATTTGTTCCATTGATAGCAACTGAAAGTTAACTCCTTGATGTGCGGATTGTCAGCCATTCTTAGAGGGGCTTTAATTCTCTTCTCTTATTTCATTCTCCTTTTGTTTTCTCCAGCTTTCCATAATAGCCATGCGGAGACCCCACTCTACCGCTTCTCGCTCTCTGATGGCACCCCAGTCACAGCCCAGACCAGGAGTGACCTCTGCAGGAATCCCAACACCAATGAACCGCACTCTTTCCTCTCTACACACTTGCTACAAAGGTGCAAATGCTCTATCAAACACAGCTGGCAAGAATGATGTCTCCTAAACTGGACGATTGTCTCACTGTGTTGTATTTGCTTAAACTTTGTTCTGTTTTCAATTTTTGTAGGGAGCAAAATGGTTATCGTGGAAACCAGGGTGGAGGCATGAGGCCTCAAAACATGGGTGTGAACAATCCCAACCAACAGATGAGCATGGGCCCAGGAGGGGGTATGGGTATGAACAGGGGCTACAGCATGGCTGAACAGGGCAACATGCCACAAAGAGGGGTGCCTCCGTACACTGGGGGCAACCGCATGAATCCCATGAATCAAATGAATCAGATGAATCCCATGCATCAGATGAATCAAATAAATTCCATGCATCAGATGAACAACATGGGTCAAATGAATCAGATGAATTCCATGCATCCAATGAACTCCCCCATGAACTCGATGAACCAGATGGGGCCCATGAATCAGATGGGCCACCACGGCATGCATCAGCAGCAGCACCAACATCAGCAGATGGGTCAGTTCCATGGAAGTGGACCTGGAGGTGGAGGGTACGGGATGGGAATGACCAGTCCCCCCCAAGCCAGCCCAGGGATTAATGGCCCTCCACACAACGTCATGGGGTCACCCAGGGTCCGAGGAAGCCCCAAGATGGGTGCCAGCCCCTTCTCTCCCGGAGGTATGAACCAAACCTTTCTACAACTCTTGAGAACTATCGGCAACTTTTAATCTGCAGGTTGATTAAATATAGAAAATCGCAATATTTAACATGTTCTGTTATTCTGTTATTCTGTTATTAACTTTATGGATTGATGACACGTCTCTGGTTGTGTCCTTTTGCAGGTATGAATTCTCCCATGAGCTCCAGTCACCCAGGTAACTCTGGAGGAGGCACCACCTTCTCCAGTAGCTCCTTGAATGCCCTCCAAGCCATAAGTGAGGGAGTGGGCAATCCGATGCCCTCCCCCCTCACCTCTCCTCCCCCTCACAAGCCTGACAGCTCTCCGAGTATCAACTCCACCAACCAGGCATCAGGGGGACCCTGTAAACCAGGCCTCCCAGCCTACTCCGACTCCAAGAGCCCGGGCAGCTCACTGGGGGCTGGAGGAGAGCAGCAGTCTCAGCAGCACCCACACACCCCCACCAGCGAGGGCCCTCCTGACAAGCCTGACAGCCAGGCCAACAGAGAGGCGGGTCCGGCCGGGGGGGAATCCAACCGACGGGTCCCTGACAACAAGTGCCACAAGAAGCTTTTGCAGCTGCTCACCTCCCCTACAGATGAGCTGGTGCCACCTAATCTCACACCGAGCTCAGGGCCCGGCTCCACGCCTGAGGCTAAAGACGGAACAGCCGGGGTCACCAGCCCCTCGTCCTCAACAGGCGTGTCCTCCTCTACGGGCGGGAATCACGGCACCGTGTCCTCCTCTGGCGGCACAGGACATTTAACGAGTCAGTCACTGCAGGAGAAGCACAAGATCCTCCACAAGCTCCTGCAGAATGGGAACACGCCCGACGAGGTGGCTCGCATCACAGCCGAGGCCACAGGGAAGAGCAGCCTGGATTCAGGGGCGGCGGAGCCTGGGCCTGCAGCCACTGGAGGGGCTAGGGGACCTGAATCAAAGCAGGAGCAGCACAGCCCTAAGAAGGAGAAGCCCCACGCCCTCCTCCACTACCTCCTCAATAAGGACGACTCTAAAGAAGGTGGTGATATCAAGCCAAAGCTGGAGGAGCTGGAGGGGAGAGGAGCTCAGGGGGCAGGGGTCACCAGCTCTGACCCCCACTGCATGGATGGGAAGGTCAAGTTGGAGCCATCTGATGAGGTAAGCCTTTTGCCCAATATACCGGTTTGTTAGATGTAGTTTAAAATACCCAGTAGAACATTGTTTTCTAATTATTCATGTGTCTCGATGAATTAGACGGAGACCCTGGAGACTATTCTGGGCGTCCCAAGGAGCAACTCGGGCTTCTACCCTGAACCAGACTCCAGAGCAGGGAAGGAAGTTGGAAACAAACAGGGAAATATGCCCGACAGTTTACGTGGTAAGTCAGTCAGTCAGTCTAATTGAGATTTGATCATGTGATCAAATCAAACACTGGACAGCAAAAAGTTTATGCTTAGTGTGTAAAAACACAGAAGAGTATCAACTGTGGATGATTACAGTGGCAGTCTTGATCTTAGTGTAATCTGACTTTGGTATTGTGTGTGTTTCAGATGGGGAGAGAGGCCCCATGCCTCCTGCTCAGCGTGGTGCCTATCAAAGAGCCTTGTCCATGGATGCCAAGCCCATGGCTGGAGAGGGAGCAGTAGGAGGTGGACTGGCTGGGAGAAGGAATGTCCCCTGTCCCACGTTGGTCAAACAGGAGAACATAGATGCTCCGATCCGACCCGGGCCTGTTCCCAATGGTTTTCCGGGAGGCATGGGCGTGTGTCCTCCACGAGGCCATCCGACAAGTAACTTGAACACATATTTCTCAGCATGACCCAGACTTCTTTGAAAGTACAGAAGCTTAGTATCCATTACTCACTATGTTGCTAAGCTTACTGATGAAACCTTAAATGTTTATGGTCTTTGTTGTTCAGGAGGTATGGGCAGAGGAATGGGAATGCCCCAGCGCCCTCCCGTTTCCGGGCCAGGTGACTGGGGGATGCAGAGGTCCAGTGGCAGCCCTGTGGCCGGACCAGGACACCCTGGGATGACTCGATCTGGCCCAATGGGAGGACCCATGATCAACCGCTCCAACAGTGTACCCGGAAACACCAGGTCTATGCTGCAGCAGCAACTCATGGATATGGGTATGTCACATGTCTCTGTTGTTTCTTTCTGCGATTTGACTGTTGGATAATTAGATTGTTTCCACTCTGTATTGATCATACACTACCCATTATCACCTCTGCAGGTACCAATGAACCCAATATAGGCATGAGCCGGTTTGGTGGACATGGGCCCCCACCTCAGTCCCCCTCCTGGCCAGACTCTGCCATGGGAATGGACAGACCACAGAGTAACACAAATAGGTAAACCTTTAGCAATGCCCAATCCCATTTTTTTCCATTGCAGTCTCCTTTATTGATGTGACTTAACCTCTCCTTTGTCATTTGCTGTGTTAGGGAACAGTTTGGTCAGCACCCCCTGGAAGAGCTGCTGGGGCCCCTGGCCAACAGTGAGGGCCCGAGTGATGAACGGGCACTTCTTGACCAGCTGGACTCTCTGCTCAATACCGCTGATGTCATTGCTCTGCAGGAGATAGACAGAGCCCTAGGCATCCCTGAAATTGTAGGCCAGGTATAAGAAACACTGCAGTATACTTCATGTAACCACACACTCATTTTGTGTAAATCCTCAACTTGACTTTTAGTTTGTACTAAATGTTATTGAGCAGGGGACCTATACGTTTTGTGGTTCTCGTGCAGTTGTTTTATGTGTATATGTGTTTTATGTCTGTGCTCTGGCAGTAGTTTAACTATGTAAATACCCACATCCACCTTTGTGTTGATACTGCAGTAAAGTTAACTTTGTCCAAACTAACATGACCTGCAACTTCTCTGTACCCCAGACCCAGGGACCTGAAGGCCACCAGCAGGGCCAGGATCGAGGCCAGGGTCACTGCCCGCCATCAGAGCCTTTCACAGGGCCGGACTCCTCCTTAGGCTTGGACCAAAAACCCATGTATAACCAAGGCTACCCCGGCCCCCCAGTCCCCCCCTCTATGGGCATGCAGCCCGGTTATGGTGGCAACACGATGCAAAGCCAGTCTCCTGGAGGCTTTAACCCCATGGTAAATCAAATGGGCCAGACCGGGGGTTTCCCTGGCATGGCAGGCATGGGAAACCCCCGCGCCAACATGATGCGACCTCGCATGATGATGGCCACCAAACCTCTCCGACTGCAGCTGCAGCAGAGACTGCAGGGACAACAGGTGATCACACAGACACACACAGATAATATTAACCCCTAAAGGTGACCTACCATATTGTGATATTGACAATACATCCGGTCAACTTGTGTCTAAGGAAAAGTTGGTGGCTTCTTGGATGCTACATTAATAGTGAATATAAAAAGAAAAAACAAACTGGCATATTGACCTGGCTTTATGTTGTCTCATTTGGCAGTTTATGAACCAGACCCGACAAGGCATAAAGATGGAACATGCCCCAGGAGGAAACCCTGCAATGCATCCAGGCATGCAGCCTGGCATGCAACCTGGCATGCAACCTGGAATGCAACCTGGAATGCAACCTGGGATGCAACCTGGGATGCAACCTGGGATACAGCCTGGGATACAGCCTGGGATACAGCCTGGGATACAGCCTGGGATACAGCCTGCAGGCATGGCTGGTCAGGTATGTAGTCAGCACTTCCTTGCATCGCATATAGTGTGCATTCACTTGGCACTTCTAGTATAGCCGGTCAAGTCACCGTTTGTAGAGTTAAAGTCAAAGTATTGATGTTTATCTGCAGCCGGGTTTCCTGAATGCCCAGATGATGGCTCAGCGCAGCAGGGAGATAATGACTATGCAGATGAGGAGGCAGAGGATGATGATGCTGATGCAGCAGCAGCAGCAGCAGCAACAGCAGCAGCAGCAGCAGCAGGGTCAGGGAGCAGTGAGAGGCTTCAGCCCTCCTCCAAATGTCACCGCACCAGGAGGCATGGAGAGCCCTATGGGAGGCCCCCCCATGAACCAGCCTGGACAGCAGAGCTTCAACTATGGAGGTAACTATGGTGAGTTGACCGAGACAGAGCTGTGCATCATTACCTCCTGAATCTTCAACTTTCACACTCGTTCTCGTTATTGTTGTTGTTGTACTTGCAGGGATGAACCAGCAGGGGGACCCATCATTCATGGCTCCAGTTAACAGCCCGCCAGGAAACATAATGCAAGGTCGGATGGCAGGTCCTCCTCAGACCACCATGATGCCAGGGATGCAGGGCAATCCACAAGGAGGGTCCATGTACCCGTCAGGAGACGTGAAAAGCTGGCCACAGGGCAGCGTGCCACGTAACAAGTATGTAAGGTCAGGCTTACATGAGCAACATTACTTGGAGTGCTTAGTGTGATATTTCTATAAGTTTCAGGGGTAACTTATTTTATTTTTCTGGTTTTCCAGCTCTTACCCCCAGCAGCAGTTCCCCCAGCAGGGAAACCAGGGCCAGTTTGGACCCATGATTATGAACAACTCCATGGGTGGACCTGGGCCAGTCAGCAGGGCCGGTGCAGGACAGATGGGCCAAATGCCAGGACCGAGGCAGAGCCAGATGCAGGGCCAAATGCCAGGCCAGATGCCGGGCCAAATGCCGGGCCAGATGCCAGGCCAGATGGGCATGAACCCCATGGGAATGGGCAGAATGCCAATGGGACCCGATCAGGTATGTGATAGTCTGACCCACGTAAGTTAAGTGGCCTTACATGAAATATCATAGACATGTAGAGGAAAATTACGTTCTTTCAACCCCTTATGAACACATCTCCCTCTGTTTCTGTCTCTGCAGAAGTATTGCTGAAGACACGTGGCTGACAGAAGAACCTGGAACCTTTCAACTGTGGCAGAGTGGCCTGAGCCCCGAGGAGTGCTGGACCTACACACACACACACACACACACACACACACACACACAGAAAACACACACAACATTAAACATGACCCAGGAGACTCAGCACAACACGCTGCTCATCCTGGAGGAAGTGGGCTGCAGGGACAAACTTGCGCTGGGCTTCATCTCCAACTGGAGCCTCACATGCTGTAGCTCTGTTGAGGTGATGCACAAACACAAAACACCAGTGTGTATGGTGTGTGTGTGTGTGTGTGTGTGCGTGTGTGCGTGCGTGTGTGTTCATGTGACTGACCTGGAGTTGTCGGGCAGTATTCAGTGTCACGGCCAGGCTGCAGAAACGGGACTACGGTACAACTGGCTGTGGCGGCACTTTACCTGGAGGCCTCTGTGTGGAATAAAGATTGATGCAATATTTCTTCATCATTACAGCCTTACTAGAGATTCGATGCCTTCACAACAATGGGTTTCTGTTTTCTTTCTTATCCTTTGGATGCGCCTCATTCTTTTAAGTCATTGGAAGCTATAAGCACACAGTTTACTACGTTATGCAGATTGGAGCAATAACTCTTGCCACTATGCTTTAGACTGTAACTGAGCATCATAACCCCTGTTATAAGCAAACAAATGGTACTGCAGTATTAGATGTCTCAAATGTCCTCTGTGAATATGAATTGTAAATATTCTACAAAATATATCAAACATGCTTTTTAAAGGCCAATTATTGCACAAAGTATGAGACCTGGTTGTATTTTTGTGTCCCATAGGTCAATACTGATTTGGTTGATTTGCTTTTTTTTTTTATGCCTTTGCAAATATTGCAGGCGTGTTTGGTTTTCCTTCCCTTGTTTGTCATTTTCTGAATGCTGTATTTTTTTTTTTTTTCCCTAAAAAGCCATGTTTTTCATGTTTTAGCCAGGCACTTTTACTTGCGACGAGTATCTGATGAGTTGAAGGTTTAAGGCTTTCTCCCGGTCAGAGGTTTTATTGGGAGGTGGCGGAGGTGGATCCTGTCGGGACAGTCGATTACATGAAATGAAAAGGTTTCGTGGGGTGTGTGCGGGGTGAGCTGTGTATGTTTTGTCTGCAGTACAGTGAAGACAGGAACACGTACTCCTCAGTTTACCAACAAGTCGGGTCCTCGCAGTGTTCTCCCCTCCCTGCCAGCTCTGTCGAGAGTATTTTTATTCACAGCATCTTCTTCTGACTTATTCTCAACTCGCTGAATCTACCTTTTCAACATGCGCAATCCAAAGATATTTTTCCACATCTCTGTATAGTTTCTGAGGTTTCTGGTGTACATTTTTTTTTTTTATGATATGTGTTATATTAGTCTGTTGGTAAATGGGTACATATCATGGATCTTTAAAAGCTTATGATGGTTATGTACTGTAAGCATAAAGGGCCGTGGGGCTCAGTTGTTCCTGCAGGGGGAAGCTCTCCGTGCAGCGCGAAGAGGACTGGAAACTCCACGACAGAACATTTTTACATCCAGAAAAAAAAACGAAGCATGTTTTGCTGTGAAAGAGAAATACCAATGGAATGAAATCCACTTTGAGACATATCAATATCTCTCCTATTTTTCAGGAAACAACTTCATTTTTTGTCCAGATTTTGTTACTTCAGGAAAAAGGAACTTTGTAGAGTTTTTGAATGAAGTGCAAAAAGAGGCGAGAGCATTTGGTTTGTTTTTGTTTTTCTTTGTTTGGAGGTAAGATAAGCTGTCATTTTACAGGATGTATATTACAGATGTTTTCTGTTGATGTTGATATTGATGTAAATACAAATTTCTATTTAAACACACGCGACTCTGGATCTCTCATTATCTTCTTACTCCGATTAGGAGCGATGACGCATCCATGCAATTTACTCAGTCTGACACTAGTAACGGTAAATATCAGCCGACAGAATAATCACTCTGATCAAACAGAACTGATGAGGGCTCCTGCTGCTGCTGCCATGTTAGTGGAAGAAACTAACGGAGGATTATTTCATTCCCATTTTTAGATCTAATATTCTTCTGTCAGAGGAAAAGATGCTTTGATTTTCAATTAAACACCCCGCTAAGTACTGTGATGTAGAAAACTTGGATACAGTTTCCGTTCAGTATGACGCACTAACACTGTGTGAAGCATTCAAATAAATCAAGGTAGAACCAAATATAAATACCTGAGAAGTCTAGAATCAGATTTATTGCCATGTAGGTTTTCACATATAAGGAATTTGTCTTTCAAATATTGGTGCAACAATAAAAGTTTAAGTATAAAATATAGAAATATATATAGAAAGAGAAATATAAGAAAGATAAAGCAAGAAGTGTAAGTGTAAAATAGGAAATTGACAATAAAATATGGAAGAATATTATAAATAAAGGAAAAATAAGGTGATGTAAGAAATATTTTGGGATCTTTTACTAAAGTAAAAGTAGCAGTCCTTCAAAGTGAAAATACTCTGTTGCAAGTACGAGTTCTGTATTTAAAATTATACATAAGTAAAAATACAGAAGTATTATCAGCAAATATACTTAAAATAAAGTAGAAGAGTCTAATCTGCAGAAGAAATGGCCCCTGTGGTTGATATATGTAGACATTATTAGATCGTTAACCAGTTTAACTACTTTATTTACACTTTGATACTTCAATCCAGTGGTTCCCACCCCAGCGGTCGGGGCCCCTCTTAAGGGTCACAAGAAAAATCTGGAGGGTCGTGAGATGATTAATACAGTTGGAAAGAAGAAAAACAAAGTTCTGCTACACAAATTTGTATTTGGTGGTTGAACCTCTCTGATGTATTTGTTTTTTTTAAATAAACTTTTGTATACTTACTTATTAAAACTGTTATTTAAATTAAACCATCTGACAAGTTCAATGGGAAATCATGACAAGGAGCCACAACAGTTTTTTTGAGCGGGGTCACAAGGCTTAAAGGTTGGTTTAATCTTTAACATCACTTTGTGTCTTAAAAGATTAACGTGTTTTTTTCTATGTATAATCCTAATGAACAAGTAACAAGTAAGTGTAGCTGTCAGACAAATGTAGCAGATTAAAAAGTACAATATTTATCCCTGAAATGTAGCACAGTATGAGTATAAATGCAGTAGTCCAGAGGAGGAATATAAAGTGACAAGTTCAGCAGAATTATACTAAAGTAAATAAGTTACTTCCCTTAGTAGGATTCAAGAATAAACAAAAAAACTGAAATATGTAGTGGAGTACAAGTACAACGAGACATTAACTGAAATACTTTCATTCTATCAGCAGGAGAAATGACACCATGTAAACTGATGTTTTTGGTGCCTTCGTGTCACCAGAAGGCGGCGCTGTTGTCCACTAACATCTTCTCTGACCTCCAGGCGCCAACAGGCTTCTCACCCCGCAGAACCCGCAGAACCCCGCAGTTCTCTTCGTGCTCACAAGATGGCGCAACCTGCAAGAGCGTGGAAGGAAGAGACACGAGGTTTGATTCATGTTTACAGACTGAGGGGTTAAATTAATAAAAATTATTATTATAATTAAGAATAAGGCCAACATTTAATCAGGCCTAATTGGATTTAATGGTAATAAAATACCGAGTGTTTACTTATTATGGAGACCACAATAACCTGGTCTTCATTTTCTCCACAGCCCAACCAGATTACGTAAAAGGGGTTTATAGATAGATAATTATAAGTGATTATTAATTCACAGAGTAAAAGCTGTAAACGATTTTTCTCTATAAAGGAACACATTAAGGAATTGTATGCGTTAAACCATCCTGCTAAGCTACTTGTGGGCACTTCTCTCACAGCTCAAGCAGTGTAGAAAAAAAAAAAAGCAGTGTATATATTAATAGCAAATGTATAACACAGGACTGTGACTGTACTGTGGGAATCTCTACCCGAGAGCAGCTCCCTCTCTCCGAGCCTTGGCGCGGTTCCCGGCCCATCTGCGGCCTGGCCCGTGGATTACTGTTTGTTAATGTTTCAATCAGCTGTGTGTTGAGGAATGTGGAGCTATTTAACCTGAACTTCCCCAGGTGTGCCGAGGCGCCGCTCAGTCTGGGCCCCGCCGCCCTCCCCTGCCCTTGGCACAAAGCTATCACACAAACACAATCACACACTGGCCACGCCGGGCTGCAGCTGTGCGCATCGCACCGCAGGGAAATGGGAAAAACATTGCACCAGGGAGACAGAATAAATCTTAGGACGGATCGCCTCGCCAAAGCCAGTTTAACCCCCGCAGTGCCGGGAGAGACTGCTGATTTACACGATAACATATTGAAACACCATATTTAAATGGATGTTTTATGGAGTGAAACAAACTTTTATCTCGTGTATTTTATTTTCCGCTCTTCTTTATTCCATTTTCTCTATTACATCACTTTATTTTTTGCCAGTAATTTGGTAAATGGGCTGCGTGTAGACTCTTAAATTAAAAATTAAAAAATCTCCTGACTGCGATTATTTTATTTTTAACTTTATTCCTTTATTTCGAACTCTGCCTCTATTTGTCAAGATCTTTAGATTTGACGATTTAAAGTGAGACTTCCTCTTGTAATGTGATACGCTAATGACCCATAGAGAGGCAAATTACCGATTTAACTGGCTATGAGACATTATGTTGGCCACCGGCTCTGGGTTTATGTTACCTGAATGACTTAACAGCTTCTTCTAGGTGTACAACTTTTTTTACTGACAACCACTTTACACTCCCCCAGTCTTCCAGTCTTCAGTGAGATTAGTTGTCCAGATGACTAAGAGTAGGCCTGCTCTTTATCAAACGTGCCATGCAGCCCATAATAACCACCCCATGTGTGATGTTACACAACTGTGGGTCTAGTTTTTGTATAGAAATCAACCCTGAAACTCCCTTATGTAAATGATGTGACTCAGCACCTTATATCTTTCTCTCTCACACACACACACACCAACACACAACACAGAAGAATTCTTGTTCAAAAATAATTGTCTTGTTTTAATAAAAACACCAATAAAGTACATTGTAAGAAAACAATATCTTTCACATAATGTGGCATTGTAATATACAATACAGTTTGTCGCTCAGGAATCTGAGAAATTTACTTTTTTCCTTTTACAAAATGTTGAATTCTCTATATGATTTACACAAGATACAAAGAGCGTAACAGAAACATTAGCTTTCTTTAGAAACTCTACAAGCAACAAGCGATGCCAGTTGCACTGAACGTGTCTTGGTCCCCCGGCTAACCCAGTCTATGTCTGGACCCCGCCGGTCTTCTTCTCTCAGGGCCCTCTGATGAATCGAGAGCCTTGAGTGATAGAGATCCTCGCCGCCGGAGGATTTCCACACAACGTTATTTTTCTAGCATTGGGAGTTTGAAACGTCCCTACACAGTTCAAGGTTTTTTAATGACGTGTTCACATCAGGTAGCCTTGTTCGTTTTTTTCTCGCGGTGCTCGCTGTGGGGTGGTGGTGCGATGCTCCACGAGCTCTTAACGGCACATAATCCTGTCATCTGCGCATCCATTCTGCGGGGAGAGAGAAGAAGATGGTCGATTAGTACATCTGCGTCACAAGGATGCAAGGCAAGCAGACCGGTGCGCAAAAGCAACTTTTTACGCACGGACATGGCAACTTTACGCACGCGTACTAACGTTCAAAAAACATATGTTAGAGGTGCACGCAGCTCTGCAGGAGGCTGAGCTGGACTGATTTATTCCGCAGGATATGTGAACAGATATTTACCTCAACTGCGATGCTCGCGAGCTCTGCGTTCAGGGTGGTCAGCGGCGTGCGCGGGACGCTGCCGGCGGCGAGCTGGCGGCTCTTCTCCGGCTCGTCCAGCTCGACCTGCAGGTCCCAGATGTAGTCGATGACGTGCTGCAGGATCTCTACTTTGCTGGCCTTCTTGTTGGTGGGCAGGGTGGGCACCAGCTCCTTCAGCTTGCTGTAGCAGCTGTTCATGTCCTGGAGAAACACGCTCATCTGCTCGTCCAGCAGCGGGATCTTGCACTTGGAGATGGCCAGGCTCTGTTCGGACAGGCAGCGCACCATTTCCTCGCCGCCGACTTTGCTCTTCAGGGCGCAGGTAGATCCGACAACCTTCATCTCGATTAGTTTCAGAGGGTGTAGTTTCCAAAGATGACGAGGGAAAAAGATTAGTTCAGCGATGAGGCTTCTCCTCCTCTAACAGACGTTGGCAAGGTAATGTTGACAGTTTTGCAACATCCACATGGGCAAACCTCCTCGGCTTTATAGCGGAGCAGGAGCCGGGGGCGGGCCGGAGTCGTCCTGTTTGAAGACACTAATCCAATGAGACGGCTGCGTTTGTATTGATGGGTCGGTCCACAACAGCACTCTCATCCAATGGCAGCGCTCGCCTGGTTATCGGGATTTACAATCTGTTTGAGGGATGGCGTTACAAATGGAAACAAATGTGTGTCTTTTATGGGTAATATGTGGGAATCCAGCTGTCCATGGCTTGGGGACTCTGCAGGTGTAGATTGCCTGGGGACAGTCAAGGGGTGTTGAATGCCTTGAGTATGTAGACTGTGAGAATGTGTGTGGGATGGGACAGGATGAATAGGATGAATGGTTAATGATAATTAGGCTGCCACAGTGCCCCAGATTTGCCTCTCACAGTTGCCGATGGCACTGCAGATGTGGATGACAATAGTACAGTAAAGTAAGACAATTGATGACACAGAGGGGCCAAACAATCCTGGGAAAAGATTCACTTTTTGTTCACTTTAATTAGTTCAGGATGGTGAGCTTTGTTTGGGAAAAAAAAAAACTGTTTTCTGTGGAACTGTGTGGAATGCAGCCACTAAGTAGATTAGTAGATTACTTTATCTGCTCATTAGTTTAAAATCACAGATATAAAATATGCTGCGCAGTCATCCCCCCCCCCTCCCTGGACAAAATCTCTCAAAGCTCCTCTTTATGCTCACAAACGGCCCCCTTTCCCCCGCAGGACCGGACCCTGTTTTCCCTGCGTCCTGCGCGCTGAAGGCGGCCCAGTGTGCGCGGCGGCTCGGCGGATTCCTTCACATGTGTCCGCGGTGTGTGCTCAGCCTTGTGTGCACACTCGCGTCGCGTCGCTCTGCTCTGAATCTTCCCCCCGGTTTGTCCAAACAAGCCCGAGCAGACTGGCAGGCGCCAGCGCGCTGACGTCACCCATTCATCGGAGCCTTGACGCCTGTCAGCCTGGCGCCGCTCGGGCGGTGTCCATGGAGACGCCAAACAAGAGGGCGCGCACGGCTCCATTCACCTGCGGGGCGCGCGGAGCCCCGAGAACAAACCGGGCCCGGAGCCTTTGTGCTTCATTTGTCACCTTAAAGCGGCGGGTGGAGATTAGGGCCCGGCGCACCTGCAGAGCCGCCGGTCAGCGAGGAGGAGGAGGAGGAGGAGGAGGAAGGCTCGGCATTATGTCGTTACCGCATTTCAACACAAACAACTGTTGCATTCCTCCACACAGCCCACTCTGACTACTGTATTGTCCCTGTGGTTACTAGAAAAACTTTTTTTTTAAACTCGATTTGATGTATTTTATTTTATTCGCAGTCTTGGTGGTGACAGTTTATTATGTCAAAAAGTACAATATCAAATTATTATAATCAAACTAACTTGGGTTATATAAAGATACACTTTAAGGAATAACAAGGAAAGAGTCAATGCATGTCCAAGAAATATATATATTTTACTTTATAAAAAACTATAGTATTGCAGAAACTACTGTAGTAGCACAATACCAGTAGTTGAAGTATTCAGATCCAAAGCCTAAAATTATGCATTCAAAAATTTACTGAAGTCAAAGTACTTAAGTATTATCAGCAAAATGTACTTAAAGTATCAGAAGTACTTAAGCAGGACAATGGACCCTGTCAGTGTTATTGTGTATATATAATTGGGGTTATCATTAGTGATCTATCAACATGTAACATGTATTATAATATTGTAGCAGTGTGAATCTAGTTTTCCTCGTTTAGTCTTTAACAATGCATAAAATTATATAAGCAGATAATGTTTTATATGGAAAGTCAGAATATGTAAAGTAACTCGTAACTATAACTGTGAAATACATTTTGTGGAGTAAAAGTAGAATATTTACTCACTAAAATGTAATGAATTACAAGCATAAAGTAGAAGAAAAAAAGGAATTATCAAGTAAAGTACCTCAAAATTGAGTTAACGTACTTAGTTACATTCCAGCACTGTATTATACAATATGTTATGCTTACTAATGAGGCTCTTATATTTGTCTAGGATCTGCAACATTTAATTGTTCATAAATGCATGCATGTTGTTTAGAATATTATTAATATCCTGGTCATTGCACAGACTGATGCAACGCAATCAAAAGTTTTTACATCAAGTCCTAAATGAATTTGCAGAGTCTTAAAGGAGTTAAAAACAGCTGGCTGTTCTCTTCAGATTTTAATACAAACGCTATTTAAAGAGCCTCTGCTTATATCTGCACAGATGTTGTAGCAGACCAAAGATAACGTCAGTATTGCTGTGCTGTCTTGTAACAAAAGTTAACTACAACCAGGGCCCTTTCTTCTAGCTGTTGCAGTAGCCTGTAAAAACTTTTTAAAAAACTTTCTTTTTTTCCCTTTTCTTTTTTTGCCCTCTGTCCTAGGTCGCAGCTGACAGGGCGGAGGGAGGGCCGGGTGGGCAGAACAATGGGAGTGCGGTGCAGGGATTGTGGGAGAGAATCTAGGCTGGAGCCACAGTGTCTGGAGCGCCCCTCCACTCCCCTCATCCAGCTTTTGTTCAGCTGCAAAAGCTATCAGCACTTCCTACTGACACCAACAATAACTCCACACAGCTGGGCCCTTTTTAGCCTGTTTACAGCACATCAAGGCGAGGGGAGAGAGAAGACAGAGGGAAGAGGCAGAGGAGGGGAAAGAAAAGTGAAACATATTAGCTCCTGATTTTAACTGACAGAATGGCAGTGCCCTCTCCCAGCTCCCCTTCCCTCCCTAATCGCTGACACAGAATTCATTTCCCAGAGGACTCTTTACATGTGAGCCGCTTATCACTTGGTATTTTATTTTCTGCGACCGGCTACTGTTTACGTTGTAACATCCTGCATCCATCAAACGGCAGAAAGGCAACACTGGTCCTTTTTTTTTTTTTCGGGACATTGTGTATCTTGGCTATATTTGTACCAGCACACAAACCGTTTCCCAGTAGCGTTTTTCAGGATAAATTGTTCCATTTGGTGGAGGGGAAACGTATTGGCCAACACGCCCTCTTTATCGCTACGGCAAATAGATCTACAAAAGCACACTACAGGAAGCCACAAGGGGAAAAGTTAGTGCAGGAATTCACTCAGAGGAAATAGGACATTCCAGCAATGCTTTCACACTTTTGCTGCTGTTATTATTGCTGTGGGGACAATAAGTAGTGCGTGTACTACTTCCTGAAACATGAAAGTGACAAAACCACAATAAGGGCAGAGGAGAATCAATGGTTTCTTAGACAGAGGGTTTTACTTCAGTCTGATTATTGAGATACACTGTTGAAAAGAAATGTGCAGGAATTTGATTATGAGAGGAGAGCGCCACATGCAAGTTTTCAACAATTTTTACTCACACACACACACACACACTCACACACACACACACACACACACACACAGGCCATCTCCTTGCAGCTGTGGGATTAGTTTCCAGTTCCCAGTCTCGCTCTTCCTGTTTGCTTGATAATGATCACACCTGTGTGCAGGTGTGTGGAGAGGCTCACATGGGACTGGGAGGGGTGAGTGTGGTGTCAGATACAAAAAAACTTTTACCACACCACAACGACACATCTTTCCCCAGCTGAGTGATGATTGACTGGTGACACACATCAATCACAGGTACAAGTGGGGGAAGTATGTGCTGAATGTGAGAGTTTGCACTACTGTGTGTCACGGCTTTCCCAGGGTGTGCGTTATGTATGTTTCCGCCTGGATTCCTGGTGTGTCCCGGCGTGGCCTGGCACCTCCCTGGGCAGCCCAGCCTCTGTAATGACTGAGGACCCGTGGTTGGGAGTCACTTCCTGTGGGAGTCCTGGTTCAGAGATGTGTCATCCGCAGGGCAGACCGGCTGGAGCCTCACTGCCTGTCGGGTGTTTTTCCTGTGTGCAGGCAACAGGCTGGGCGGGTGGGTGGATGGATGCCCTTCCCTGAGAGCCAGGGGCAGGTTACGGGAACACTAGACTCTCTTATAGCTGGTGTGCGGAGAAGCCTCGTGGAGATCCTTGAAGCCCCACAGGTGTCCTCTGCTCTGCGTCCTTGGTCTCTGGAGGACTCGCAGCTTGGTCTCCCTCTCTCTATCTCTTTCCCTCTCTTGTGTACATGTGTATGTGTGCGCATTCACCGGACCCGAGGCTCACCCCTCCTTTACGCCCCTGTGGCCATCTCCCTCCGCCTGGTTCCCACACACACTATCAAAGCCCTTTAATGGCTTCTAATTAGCTCCCCATCTGCTGGTGACAGCGCACTGGTGGCATGCTAAAGCACCCATTGAGAGCAAAGGCATTGTGCTCTGGAATACTTTCCACTCCAGTGGCAATTGCCTGGAGAGAGAGCTTTAGTTGGGGTTGTGGGGGGTGCTGGGGTGGGGCTGGGTGAGGAGGGGGTGAGAAGGAGGAGGAGGGGGGGGATGCTGGGTAGTGTTCTCTACAGTCAGGGGCTTGGAGGAGGGCAGGGGTGGAGGGATACACAATGGGAGACAGTGTTACGGCTTGTTGCAAATCTAATAACGCCAGAGTCCCTTTTCCGTCCACTGGTCATCACCCCCCCCCCAACCACCAACCACCAACACCAGCAACTATTTAAAAATCCCGCCTCACCCCTCCCTCTGCTTCGTTCACTTTAGCAACAGTTTGCCGCTGACATCTCACAGTGGACGGTCGGGTGAGTTAAATCTGACTTTTCTGCAGAGGCCACAGTGAAACTGGCAACGCAACCTGATGAGGTGCTCTATTGTCCCGAGGAGCCCCATGGCTACAGCTCCCCTCTTGGACCGAACAATAGACGCACCTCTATAGAAACTGTAAATGTAGCCTAATGAGGCCTCTTCATTAGCAGAACCTGTCTATGGGTGAATGCGGCCTGTTTGTCAGATCCTATGAGGGCTTCTCCTATCCAGGACTTCCAGCAGGGCCCAGGTCTACTGGTAGCAGAAGGGGGGGACCAGCTGTTCCCAGCTGGGAGCCAGAGGATGCCTATGGGGGACAGGCCTCATTGCTGCTGGCCAGCTGCCCCCTGCTATATGAGGGAGTTGGAGAACAAACAAATAACAGCTTCTGGGAAACCATGAAATCAGCTCCACCATTTGGCTATTTACACCTCAGACAGCATATACATACACTGAACAGATATTTTAATTAAGACATTTACCTGACTGATCTAGAGTGGGAAATCAGATCCTATAGGCCATCATCAACACCCAACAGAGAAAAGGTGAAATGTCGTCAATAAATTGCCCTGAGAGCATTCCTGTTATTTTATCAAATCAATATGAAGATCAATGAAGAGCCATAAAAGGAGGATATTTCTAAATACATAGTTTTTAACCATACAAGAATATATTCCCCTAATGAGGTTCCAATAAGAAACTGAGCTCAGTAACTTCTGGTGTTTTTGAGATTCCATGACAACTGACTGCACCACTTTGAAATGACAAGTAAAACCCGATCTAAAGCCACGTATTTGTGTGTGTCTGTGTGTGTATGAGATGAATAGTCTGTCACCTAACCTCTCTGTCCATCCCACACACACACACACACACACACACACACACACACACACAAACCCGCACATCCCCACAGCTGCACAGAGGCGTCCAGTCAGCACGGCCAGGGGACATGGGAGCCAAAGCCCAAAGATGGAGCATGGACAGTGGCAGCTGGGGAGCTGACAAAGCCCCATTCAGAGGGCCCAGGCCTGGGGACAATGGCTGGGCCAGGCTGAGCCCTCTCCTCCACTCTTCCACCCAAAGATTAATACTTCAGATGGGCTTCCCGGTGGCAGGCAGGGCTAAAAGGAGAGCCCTCCTGTTTGTCACTGGGCATTGTGCGAGTCGCCTGAGAACCAACCTCTTGGATGAGCTTGACAAATGAGAGCCGCCATTGACAGTGAACAGATTGGGCCTGCCACTTTTGTTTTGATTGTGGAGCGGGTATAATCAAGTTATTTGGGCCTCGGGGAGTTTTTGTTTCTCTCTCCTGATGCTCTTGACACTAAAGTCCCACCTTAACAGTCTCTGCTGGCTCAGCTGTGAGTTGAGCCTGCTCAAGTTTCCCCTCCTGTTTGCTGTTTCTATTTATCAAAGCCGTATAGAGGCCACAACGGCAAGAGGAAGTTAATTTACTTGGGTGTGGGAATCTGGCTCTATCTATTCATGAGCCCTACAGAAGGCAGTGCAGGTGCAACAGGTGTAGGTGTGTGTATTTGTGTCACAGTCAATAGGGCTACAGTAGAGTTATTGTTATGTTTTCTATGCAGATGTCCGTCTGTACACCTGACCTGAGTAATGTTAAAAGAATAGCTCAGCCAGGGGACTACAGTAACCAGAGACCCTGTTAGGTAAGGGTTTGTGATAAACACAAGCAGCTCGGGTGTATCTCCCCCCTCCCTAAGCTTTTTTCAGCAACTCTGTGCGGCGCAGGTGTTTAGCCCCCAGCGAGCCAGCATTTCAGGTTAAACTGTAGGAACGCTGCCCCGCCTTTTCCCGGGAAACTAGAAGAGCACACAGCGTCACACCCGCACACCTGTGCACCCAGTGTGTGTTTTGCTGCTGCGATCACATCACACAATTTCACAACAGGAAACATTCTACTTCATAATCTTGTCGGACAAGTGAGCGCTCATTCATGCAGCATTTTATATGCAAATAAGCCCCATAGCGAAATCACACTGACCTAAAATTCATTCTCCCTCACCACTCAGCCTTTGACTGTTTGATAAAGCAACTAGTAAGAATTGAACATTTGTTTTCATGTCAGCGAGGCCTGGGGCCATCTGCCCTGTCGGTCCCCGTGTTATTGCTGTGCATCGACCAGCCATTCTCACGATAAAGGAATGTGCCCTTCTTGTAAACATACATCGACCCCCTTGAAGTGCCACAAATGCCATTCCCTTTCCCCGTTCCCTCCCGTCCCTCCTCTCACGCCCGGTTGTCCCCTCATCCACCCTGGTCTCCATCGCCCTCGCATCCAGCCCCCCCCCCCCCCCCCCCCCCCCCCCCCCCCCCCCACAGGTCTACTTCTACTGCCAGTCCACCAGTCCCCTCATCCGCCCAGGAAAGATCCTCCCTTGGTTCCCACGTAGAATTGAGAGACACACTAAGACAAGCGCCCTGCTTTTCACCCAGGGCCCACTTCCAGGAATCTGCTTGTGTGAAACCTCGATGCAGCAGAAGGTGCCCTACTTTTAAACTTCATTCTTCTCCCTGGGATTGTTTCAGTGGGTTTAACAAAAGGGGAAAGAGCCTGTGTGCGACGGGTCAGCAGGGGTGTGTGCGTATGTGCATCTAGGTTATCCTCGGGTGCATGCGTTCGTGTGCACGCCCGTGTTTATGCGACAGTGTGTATGTGTGTGTGCACGTGAGGGGAGGGCTGCAGGATTATAAAGAGGAAGTGAATGGGAAGTACACACTCAGTGACAAAATAAGAGGGAGACATTCCTTTGCTGTCCCTCCCCTCCTCCTCCCCCCTGCTCCCCTCTTTCTCTCCTCTCCCTCCACTGTGGCAGGGCCCTGGGAAAATCAAACAGGTGGTTTGGGCCTGGCAGGAAAGCTGGCTGGGCCCGGGGTGGGCAGGCCTACAGGCTGCTGGGGGCTATCAAAAGCTCTTAGGCCCAGCTTTAGGCCAGCACTCTGAATGGCCCCGGGCTTCATTATCATGTGAATTCTGGGAACTGCCCCGGGCCCCCAGTAACACCAGTGAGCTGCCCATATGGCGTTCGCTTGGCAACTAGGGAGCCCCCACCTCCCCTCTCCCTCCCAGTGCTACTCCTCCATTCCAGCACTCCTGATATCAAAGGAGGACAAGGAGGAGAGGGAGACAGAGGCCCAGAGCCCCCCACAGCCCCAGCCCCAGCCCTCTCCTGGGGGGGCTGGACCACACAGAGCAGCACTGGACAGTCCTTAGGGACCCTGGATAACACCACTGCCCTACAGGGCACTACAGCTCGCCCGGCGCCGGGTGGATTTAGCCCTTGAATTTGCATTAAAGACACATTCTAAAGCTGTCAATTTAGCATCAGAGCCAAAGCTTTGACTGATAAAGATGTCGGCAGCCTCTCCACTTCACGTTGGGGGCTCCTCCCTCCGTCATACCATCTTTCACTGAGGATTTCAAAGGGTGAATTCTCTAAAATCACTTTTGAGGCCCAGTCACACCAGAAATCGGCGCAGCAAAATTCATCCGTGTGCTGTTTCAGGAAAATATGTTTGGCGATGTAGCGACTCCTCACAGGGTTGACTGGAACTACTGGGGCTGGCAAAGCCAACCACGCCTCTAGCTGGGTAACATGATAGTTCAAGTCACTGTCAATGACTCTTCAAGTTTCTTCCTTTCGATTCATTTTCACTGATATTTTGGTAAACATTAAATATTGTAGTAATTTGGCAATAAAAATAATCAAAGGGGGATAAAAGTTATTTTTAAGGGGACAATAAGTTGACAAAGGTTATTCAAAAGATGGATTTGTACCATCAACTCCTGTCTTTTATTTGTCTGCAAACCATTCCTTTTTTGCGGAAGAGTTTATACTCCGACAGGACGGTTTAATAAAGCTGATGGTGCTACACATCGGATAAGCTACGATAGCTTCCTCCTAGGTCAGCACATTTGTTTTTTGCAAAGTCATGTGAAAACTTTGGAAATAATGGAATTTGCTACAAAATGTTTCCATTTTAAATGCTGGTGTGACCGGCCCTTCTCTGAGCCGTAGAAGCCAAAACGCTCACAATAGAATTATCTTTCATTATTATCTCCGATGCATCTGCAGCATCGCCCCCCCCCCCCCCCCCCCCCCCCCCCAACACCCAATAAGCATCCTAGATACATTAGCATTGACCCCAATGAGATCCATCTGAGGTAAATAACTTTGTGAGTCATCTGATTTTCCTGGATGAGGACACTTCTACAGAGGAGATGTCACTTAACAACAGAGCAGGAATGCTGCTCCGGCTGCTGCAGTCAGCCACCTGCGTTACAGTGCAGCGGGGGGGGGGGGGGGGGGGAGGCGGAGGAGGAAGTGTGTGAGCAATGTGTGTTATATGTGCCACATGATCTCATGCTGATGAAGAGACTTTGGATGGCCCCGGCATTGTTCATTGTGATTACTGAAGTGTGTGTATTTATACAGTTGTGTGTGTGAGATTGGGGAGTTGCTCATATATAGCATATGTGGATAATCTAGTCATCTTACTTCACTGCTTGCACCTGTGATAAAGAAGGCGAGGTATGGAAAACAGAAGAGAGAAAAACAGGGAGTGAGGGAGGGGTGTGTGAGAGGGAGAGCGAGGTAGGGAAAGAATCAGAGAGAAAGCTGAAAGTGTGATCTGACTTCTGAGGAACTCTACTGGTGATTCATGCTGTTACACATGGAGCGATTCACTCCCTCTGCAGCTGTGCGGGCCACATGCGCAATATGATTTCACAACATCTTTCCTGTCCTTGGAAATTCCTTTTTTTTTTCAGACAGCCCGCTCACCCCCTTCCCTCCTGTCAGTGTGCTGGCGGTGTTACCCTGACAGAGAGGCAGGTGCACGACTTAGTCATTCTTCTCTTCCCCGAATGGGTTTGTGTGCTTCGCTTTAGGCTTCAGTAAGCGAGGAGTGCTTGACCAAGAAAGCCCCGTCAGAGTCATGTGTTTCTCAGACAGTAGGCTTCACAGTGCTGCTGTGATGGTGTTGTTGTTATCACCCAGCTCATCCCTTCTCCCTCCCCTGTCAACAGCCAGCTGGGAACATAACAGTCCAAGAAACTTGAGTGACTCAGCACTGCTGGGTTTCGGTTCCTGCTTCTTCTCCACTGTGAGTGTGTGTGTGTGTGTGTGTGTGTGTGTGTGTTTATCTTTACAGTATCACTCTTGCTCTTTCTAGGGTTCGATCCCCTCCATGTCCAGTTGTGACCCAGCGGTGGGATCACACCCGGGATGACGTGTGTGTGTGTTGGGGCTGTAATTCATCCCACAGCTGACCCCCCCCACCCCCCCACCCCCGACTGGCTCCAGCTCTGCAGGAGCAGCGGAGCCAATGTTCAGGCTGTTGACAACAAGCCCGAGCTCATGGTGGAGAGGAAACTAAAGCTGCTTTCACACTTGGAAGTTGCAACGACGCCATGTTCAATTATCCAGGTAACATGATTGTTCGGGATCGGTTAAGTTGCGCTCACGTGACACTTGTCATCTGCACGGCTTGATTGTGCCAAAGCTTTGTTGTCATTCCCTGGTAACGCCCTATAGTGCAGAAACTAAATATTTTACAGATTGGATAAGCGACTCTCCCAATATTTCATACCATTTTTAATTTAAGAGGTTAATAAATTTACATTAAGTTTTCCATGTCATCCATGTTTATGTACATATTGTGAATGCAGTAGGGATGCACCCATTAGTATCGACCATAAACTATAGTGTCTTTACAGAAATGTGTGTTTCATTCATTCAGTCACAGCTGACCACCGGCTGAGTTTTTAGTACAATAGAAATCCCTGGACTCATGTTACCTTAAATAAAATACATTCCAACGAGTGCAGTGAGGTACATGGACAAAGAGACCGTAAGGTATCGGATCAGTGCTCGGTTTTGGCAGATACATTAAAGTTGAAGCATCAGAATCAGTACTGGAATGCAAAGCTGTTTTTCATCTGACTCCCACCAACACGGGAAGCTTTTGAGTTTCATCCGAAGGTCTCATTTGTAAAAAACATTATATCAAAGAACACAGTGCTTTAAAGAGGAACATTGCATGTTTTTGGTTTGGGAAATCTCACCCACATCTTTAAACCACCTGAAATAAACACTGAAAACTAAGGTTGAGTTGTATATGTGGGAACACAGCTTATACTGGAAACCATCACCTGTGTAACGGTTGAATGCCGCTGACCTCCAAATAGGTTACAAACCCTGATGTTTTCACTTTTGACAAAGCAAAATCTAAAGAGAATTGATGAGCACTTGAACTGCGTGACTGACTACACAGAAGATAATAAGATCTCCAAGATAGATACGACAACAGTGGTGATAGGGAAGTCTATGATATGATTGTTAAGCTTGTTATCCTCATTTATTAATGAATGACAAACAATAGAAATGATAGAAACTGAGTGAGGGACACTTTAGACTTTGACCACCCCTTAGACTTTGACCACTGCTGATTCACAGGAAAGATAGTCAAATGTTTACCAGTGTTGCAGGCTGGGTATTTTTAACCTCAGTACTTTTCTGGTATTGCCTGCATGCGTCCGTGTCACTGAGTATCAATTATAATCTTGTTTGATTATTCACTGATCTGATACTTGATTTGGATTGTAGACTATTCTGTTTAGGCAAAGTTCTTGCACGGTGCTTTTGTTTAGACAATTCTGTAACATTAGGGAACATTTGAGTCTTTTTTTTAATCTCATATAACAAAGGACTCTGTAGCAACATGTTTGTATTCGTCAAAGTGAGGTATCGGTATAGTTTTGGTGTCAGTATTGAAACTCAGGTAACGCGTTGACACCAGTATTGAAAATGTCAAATAATATGCAGCCCTTGTCATGACATAATAATAAGTTAAATATACTGTAAACTTTAAATAACATCTTCAGGTAACCTCACATCCACAGAGAGGTGGATGATGTCTTTATAACTAGATGCTGGCCTTTAATGAATATAACCTGTTTGATGATGATACATATTGTCCGTTAAGAGCTATATTTATTGTTTCATGAAGCATTTCAATTCCTAATCCCTATCTTCACCCACCCACACACACACATATATACACCTCTTATCCCTCTTCGCGCCAAAAGAGCCAGCAGGAGGAACTGAAAGAAAAGAGAATAGCAAGGAATGAGAGTTGAGTTGAGGAACAAGTGAGTGAGTTAGAGAATGAGAAAATGAGAGGGAGAGACAGCATGGATTCTTTTCTTTGGGGCCTTAAAGACATGTTTCCCTCAGATGTTGGCTCTTCTTCAGATGCAAATGGTTCACTCTTATTCCCAAGCTGGGCCTTAGCATAACAATGCAGTGGAAGTGAAAGAGCTAAACCTCTGCTTTCTTTAAGAAGCCAAAGCTGGGCTTTTCTTGTGGACTAATGCCCCTCTCTCTCTTTGTGCTCCCAATGAAAGGCCTGTGGAACGCAAAGGCAAGGTGATCACAGAGTTTACTGAAAATGAGACTGAAACAACACACGGGCCCGGGCTGAAATTGCATTGGTGAAGTCATTGCAGGCCGAGAGAAATGACCAAATATAGAACAGTGAGATGGCTGGCCCCGAGCCAGAGTGCTCACTTTCTCGTGTATGATGACAGCAGTGATTTTGAATATTATCAGCTCTTGCTTTTAAAGCTGTGCTGAATTATGTCTGTTGGAAGACTCCAATCCAAATGTTATGACTGTGTGTACCGTGCTGACTCCAAGACGCCAGAGTCCCATCTGAAAATCAGTTACGAGCCTGAAGGGTTTTTGGATGAACTGCGGTCTGACCTTGATGGGGCCTTAGCAGATACAGTGGTGAGGCCCTGATAGCCCCTGATAGCTAAAGGAGAACATATGGTTTTCTGCTTTATCATTCACGTAGGAAAAATGAACAGGATGGGAGGTAGAGGACACAAAGACACTGTACAGCTGACACTGGCGGTGTCAACTTATCCGTGTTTGTGCAAAGTCAAACTGTTCTTTCTTCTTGCACGTCATTCAACGCTCTGCCCTTCTGCAAAAGTGGTTCTTAGAGATTTGGAGAGAACTCATAGGGCACATTTTGAGATGTGGTTTCAAGACTGGCTGCCATTTTACGACTGTATGTTTATGACATAGACGCACATAAAAATATTGTATGCCGAAAATATATGTACACAGCATCCAGAGAGAATTCACACTTTTAAAAGGAGCAGGCTGCAATTTTTTTTAAAATTACTACTATATTGGAAACTAGTTATGATGGAAAGCAGATGTATGATAAAGAAAACAACATAAAAAATGTGAAACCAAATACAACGTGAAGCACAAACAATAAAGGTACCACATACGCCGTACATGATTAGTAACTGCAAGCGTGTAGTTAACAATACATCAAAAGAAACAGTCATGACAAAAAAATACTAGAGGACAGTAACTGATATAAGTTAAAAAGGCATCGCCACTTAAAGTGGCGTGTGAACTCTAAGAAATCCAAATGAGGCTTCATCTGTTGTCCCTCAGGCCTCACGATGACAATAGTCGACTAAGTACCCCCCAATTACCAGGTTTTAACCCATTAACACCTCTGATGCTCTCTATCTCTGTCCTTGCAGCTCTCCTTCACTTCCCCTGTCTCTTCATGCAGATGAGCAGCCGGCCCAGGTGCAACACAGAATAAGTTAGCACCTCCTCAGCACATCGACACACTCTATTTACATGCAAAACGCTGGGCTTAGTCAGAAAGATGTGTGAACACAGGTGTGTGTGAGTGGGACGTGGTGGGGATGTTGTCACCGGAGCTACTAATCTGTTTGTCCTGACGTACTCTGTGTTTTCTCTGATACAGTTGAATGTCAGTATTGTGTAATTAGATGCTTTGTGCAAACACATTTCAGTTTTCTATTGTAGGAAATTGCAGGAGGAGGATAGAAGAAGCTGAAAATATGCCTCTCACAAACACAAGCCTGCATTTACTTGTGCTGAATTGAGCTTTTTGTGCTCTTTCATTTGTGTGTGTATACATATATGTGTGTGTGTGTTTGTGTGTGTGTGTGTAGGTTGAGAGGAAGTTGGTGGTGGCACCCAATGTCATTTGAAGCGGAGCGCCTGGCGCCACAGCATCAGGAACATCACTCCCTGGTGCCAGGCTCATTTTTATAAGCACTCACTAAATGACACACAGCTGGATGCATGGAGACAGCTGTCACTGCCGTCACTACGCCCTAATCTGTCTCTCCCTCTCTCTCTCTGTCTTTCCCTCTCTTTTCCTCCTCTCTCACACTCTGGTGTTCAGCTGGGCTGCCTCCCTTCCTCCTCCCCCCTCCCTTCCTTCAGGGTCCAGACTTCGTGGAGCCGAAGCTGCAAAAACTCACTTCCTGGAGCTGGAGCTCACTTCCTTTTCTTTTTGTGGGACTTCCTGTGCTGCCTCTGTGATCAGGCCGGCCAGAGCTGACTCTCTGGGAGAGACTTCCTGATGCACAGACAGCTGGGGAGATAATCCTCTCTTTCTGCTTTTGTCAGGGTTTTTTTTTTTATCTTTGTTTCTGTCTCCAGAGGTCTTCTTTTCCCTCTGTACTGTTTTTCCATTTACTCTGCTAAGCGGCAGGTTTATTTTGATACGAAGCAAAACGAATCTGAACCCCCAGAGATGGATCATCTTCTGAAAAAGCAGACCTATGAAAGGAAACATCACAGGAAAATGAGCATACCAGATATCATACAGCCTAATGATATCAGACCGAGGCACAAAGCGTGCTTCATACCTGCTGATCTGGAGAACATATCCTGCAATATCGCGCCAGGCTGTCCCATCCATTAGGACTGATGTTCACCTCACGCAGCACCTCGCCCTCCCCTCTGGCTGCCAGCAGAGGAATGTGCTGGGTGTGGGTGTGCGGGCCCCGGTAGCGAGCAGAGACTGGCTCTAGTGGGTACGCCAAGCCTGAGAACAGGCTCCTGTGACGGCTCAGGCGGGACAGAGCACAGGCTATCCTGCAAGGAGGAGGCCTCAGTGGGGGAGCAAGCACAGGCCTACAGAGAGAAAGTGGGAACGATATCTGAAGAGTGTGTAGGAGGTGAATGAGAGAATATGGTTTGATTTTAAACACCTTTCTGTCTGAGCTTTTGGTGTATCCCATCCTGCAACACATCACCCGTCATCCATAAATGTTACTTTATGCTTGCAACATTTTTATCTCTCATTCTGAGTGTGTTGCCATGATAGGAACACATGAACCTCCTGGCAAAAGCATCCATCTCCTTTTCAGCAGCATATGTTCACCTTATGCTGCTTCCCCTCTTGTGTGTCCATCCGGCCACCTGGGCCACCGGTGACAGCAGGGTGGCAGGTCCAGGGTCAGGCCAGAGGAGAAAGGGCAGCAGGGAGCAGCACTAGCCTGGGGATAGAGGGTAAGATCCTGGGGTGCTGGCCAACACAACCCAAAGTGAGGCTATGGGCCACTAAGAGCCAGTATGCCACCTCAGCGTCCCCCTGCACAGAGGCCAAACTGTGAGAGCCTCCTTTGAGGGATGTGGCTCACACATGGGCTCCTCACAGACATAACACGGTGTGTGTGTGTCAGCAGGCTCTATGCTTTGTGCGATGGACAAATGGGTTTAGTGTGTTGCTCCTCTGTTTGCACGGCTGCTCTCATATGTTTGAGGTTCTCTGAGGGGAACGACCTGGCAGGGGCAATAAATAGTTGGACTGGATAACTAGTGTTGTTTCACCTGAACACTCTTTGGTCAAATAAGCCCAAGGGATACCTATTGAAGCGTACGGCTGCCTAAGGCTTCTATTGCCTCAGTTGACATCTTCACAGATAGTATCAAGGTGTCTAGAATCTGAACTATGCTAAAACAGTGATACTAAACAAGTGATGGTGCCATGGAGATATAGGGGTGTGTTGAAGCAAAACATCTGGCAGATTCATTTTCCTACACAACAAAAATTACAACAGCGGACATACAATCTCAAGCTCGATCCGTCATAATTAAGGCGATGTAGTTTTTGGGACTCATCCTCAGGGATTCAGGGATGAAGGTTTGGAGGGAGGGAGGGCTGAGCAGTGGCTCCTGCCCAGGACGAGGCCTGTGCTCTGGGCATGTTCTGACGGGATCCCCCAGCTCCGCCGTGCCCTGGCCCTGGTCCGCCTGGCTATAGGCCTGGCTGGCCGTTCCCTGGAGTGCTGAGTGACAGGAGAACACGGCGGCCCCTCCACACGTCCTCCACTTCCTGAGCTACTGCTGGGCTCGGCAGTCCTCGGGAGCTCCACATGGCAGCGGGCTAAGTACACACACAGGAAGAGGTGACATCTGAAACAGCAAATGCTGCAACAGTTTGTTTGTCGTCTCTTTAAATTGGTGAAAGTTTTGAGTGTGCATTGTATCCCCAGGCCGTCTCATCACACTGGAGCTTCTGCCAAATAACAATATCCAACATTCAAATTCAACATGAACTAAACTTTTCTCATGAATCTGCAGTAAAACACTTGCAAGTTCCATTTGTTCATAATTTCTTGAACACTGCATGAGAAAACAGATTGCTGTCTATGAAAAACATGTCATTTTTTTTTAAACAATATAAAGTATTACCAGCTGGACTAACTATCTAAAAATGACAAATAAGTCACATCATTCAGCTGGGGAAACAAATGTGTCAGCAGATGTGCTCATACCTTGGAACATGTATCACAACAAGAAAGCTACAATTTGATTATCTGCTGGGCAAGGCTTTTATTATTTTTTTGCTTCAAATCATTTAAACTTGCTCAATAATTCCTTAAAAAAAACCCAATAATGAATTCCAACATGTCGTAGGTATTAACCAGCTTAGCCCAGAATGTTTTTTTCATATAAAAGGAGATGCTTTAGGAGAGCTCAGGGATGAATGTGTAATGAGCTCGAAATAACCTAAAGCCCTTTTTTCTCTCTTTTTCTCTTCTCTGTGTCCTCCCTCCCTCCTCCCCTCCCTGTCTTTTTTTCTCCTCTTTTGGGAAACATGCCTTTCCCAGCTGCACAGCCCCCACAGCGCGAGGCCAGGCCAGGAGCACAGCTGGCCAGACTTGGTGGAGCCAGTCGACAGGCGCATGGAGCGCAGCCCGCCCAGGGCCCGCTTCCTCCGCAAACATGCCCAGGTGTGGGGCCTCCGAGCTGGGCTTCTGATCTCCACCAAACAGCACTGTGTGTGTGTGTGAGTGAGTGTGTGTGTGTGTGTGTGTGTGTGTGTGTGTAGGGAGGGACGGTGGGATGAGGGATCAAGAAGGCAAAAGGGGGGAGGAGGAGGAGGAGGGGGAGGGGGGGTGTCATGGTGTAGGGGGGGTGTCCCTGCTGAAGCTGTGTCAACATTGTGTGTTAATGTGTGTGAGTATGTGCATCTGTATCTGTATGTGTTTGTGTTTCGGGAAGCGAGGGGTCACCCCTGGGGGAGACAGTGGGCAACAACAATTACTTCAGCATTGTAGCTAAATTGTGTCTGAATTGTTCGTCCCTGCCCACAGCCAGCCGGTGCCAGGAGAGAAAAAGCTTAGAGTGGGTACGTAATTACTGTGCAGTGGCTCATTTGAAAGATGCAACACTGCTTATTAGCATATAATGGAAAATAAATGATCACCTGCAGGATGAGTACACACTCATGCAAGGCTCAGAGGGCGGTTTGAAGAATGTAATTCCGTACAGATTGCTGATTATCTTCCACATATAACAATATCTGTCTGCTTTCCGTTAACTCTTGGTTTCTGTAAGTTCTGCTGCACTGGTTGAGCTGCGGTCTTAACACACTTAAACAGAAACACACTTCTGAACGTATCCAGCTCAGGCCACAGAGCTCGCCTGAGTAACTTTCCCGTAAATCACTTCATAAATCACTGCAAAAATGTACGCTTAAATGATTTCAGATTGCTTCGTAACAGTGACATTACCTGTGGCTGATTTGATATGCAACCCCCTCCTCTACCACCCCCCTCTTTAATTTTTTTACTGTGTTACAACCGACGGTGACCTCACACTGGCCTGGTTGACATCCAATCCAAGCATTTAACATCATAACCAGATTCCAACACACACACACACCCAGGCCTTGAAATGCATGCGCACACATACACACACAGGAACCAATTCCACACTCTGCACCAGATGAAACATAGTGTAACAGGAGGCGTATGAGCTGGGGTCAGATCAGATAAGGCGAGGCCAGACAGCCTGAGATAAGCTCTTTGAACGGCTCTATCTGCAGCGTCAGGGAGACGTTCTCCCCTCCAGCCGTTTCACATGATGACCGCCGGCCAGGCGGATGCTGCTGGCCTGTTTGTGGCCTATCCCTGCTACTAATTAACTGGGAGAGCCCAGGGCCCTCTGACTGACTGCCTTGTCTCCTGCAATCCCCCCACTCAGGATTGCTCATGCATGCATACTAACAGACACTCACGCAAATACAAGCACAGACTCACAGACTCCTATCTGTTGTGGACCCCAGGAGGATCTTAGATGGTGTAGGTGGCCCTCTTGTGGTACAAAATGGAGGCTGTTGAGGATAATAAGTGAGTGTTGAGTCCCTTTCCCACATGCCCTGCGACCCTGAACTTATCTAGCTATCACCCAGAGGAGCTGTATGTGAGAACAGCTGGAGCGGACTTTAAACTGACTTCACCCTGCCAGCTCCCCAGTACAAAGTCTGTGTAATGTCCGATTGAGCCCATGTGTGAATAGAGCAGGTCATTGTGAAGACGAAGGGTCATTTGCACAAAGGCGGCAAACTAAAGTGTCTGCTAACTGCAGAGATGATGCGATTTGAGAACTTGGCCATCTTCGATGTGCTGTAAACAAAAAAAACTGTGATTTTCTGCAGCGTACTTTTTGCGTCACGTGCTGCGTGCTCCACACAGGCGCCACCAGTCTTTCCGGGAGGTGAGAACAATCTGACACAATGGACTTTGTCCCGAGTCCCGAAAAGTTTCCCTAAACCTAAAAAGTAATTTAACATTAAAACACATTTAGGCTCAGTATGTGTTGCATGTGCTACATGCTAAACTGCTATCCAGGGCTGCAACTAAGATAGATAGATAGATAGATAGATAGATAGATTACTTTATTCATCCCCGAAGGGAAATTAGGTCATCATAGCAGCCGGTATATTTAAATACAATAAAATACAATACAACAATAGAATACAATACAATACAATAGAATAAAATAGAATAAAATAGAATAAAATAGAATAAAATTAAATGTTCCAGTATATGGAGTGTTGTACAGGGTACACAGTGCTATTTCATTGTCCATTAATCCGTCAGTTATTTTTAAGATAAACAATTCATTGTGTAATCCAGTGATTCCCAACCAGGGGGTACTTGTACTCCAGGAGGGACTTCTGCTGTTGCCAGGTTGTGTAGAAAGTTTTGAGGAGCTCAACAAATTTGAAAAAATAGAAATTGTGAAAATAAATCCACGTATGAGTCAGCTGTTACACCTCTGTGTTGCAACTGAGAGCATGTTAAAACCAGTTAGCAAACAAGCACAGAAGTCTCAACTGTTAGATAAGAGTAATGGATAAATGGTGGTTGAAATATTCAGCTTCTGTTTGATCGAACTGTATGGGGAAAAAAGTAAGGGGTGGTTCATCTCGGCTGTGGGGACACATCGGACATTTTCACAGTTTCCCAGAGAGAAAAAGTCTTCAAGTCATTCTTCTGTCCGACTAACAGCCCCAAACCACTCAAAGATGCTCCGTTTAAAGTTATATAAACAAGAAAGAGCAACATTCTCATATTAGATAAGCTGCGATCAGTGAACGTTTGACATTCTTTTCTTGATAAACAACGTAAAAAGATCAGCGAATCACTTCAGCACTCCTACTAACTCACAATCACCCCCTCTCTTTATCTCTGTCTGTTTCATCATGTGAGGGCACACTGTAGATCTTAAATAAACAACGCTGACTACAAATCTCACAGTACTCATATTGTTGAGTGCACTTCATTGTCTAATGTAAGCTTCTGATGACAGTCCAGTCGGAGGTCGGTGCTGTGTTTTCTGCAGCGCTCTCCTCCCACGGTGCAGAGGTTGAAGCCCAGTTAACCTCGTATGTCCAGGAGCATTCCAGAGGCTGTCAGCTGTTTCTTCCTGCAGCGTCCTCCATGCAGGGTCAGCGCCTTCATGCTGGGAAACCTCCGTCTGAATCCCTACAACAAGGAACAACACAATCAGGGTGTTTGAACAACCACAAAGTGCACACACACACATAAACACACACACACAGACACTCACATATGGAGGCAGGGGGAGGCTGTGTGAGTGCTGCTGCCTCTGGAGTCTCACCAGCAGCCGTGGGTATGTTTAGGAGGATCCGCTGGGATTTGTGTGTGTGTGAATAGGTGTGTTTGTGTGTTTCAGTCACTGTGTTTGTGTCTACCGGTTGGACTGAAATGGTGGCTTGCTCACCTGTTCACACACGGCGGACAGAAGGGGAAGCGGCCTCTTTTCACAGGGCCACAGTCACGGCTGAGTGCACACACACACACACACACACACACACATAGATACACATACACAAACAGACACACACACTCACTGACCTCCATTTTTTTTTTTCTCTCCCAGCGCTCACCTGTTTGTTCAGAGGATGTCTGCAGCCTGATCAACTTAAACACAGCTCTAATGTTTCCACGCTACCTGTTTGAACAGCTGAGTGAAGCGTTGACTTTAGCACTTTGCACAATAGATCGGGGTTGGTTTGGAAACACACACAGGCCTCCTCCTCCTCCTGGGTTCCTTCTGCTTGCATGGACTTGGATCTGTTAAATGCTGCCCGGTGACCCATTGAAAGCCCCCCCCCCCCCCTCTTAAAATTGCTCACTCTGGTCTGATGGAGTACAATAAGAAATCTGGTTTTAAGTGCATGTTTGTGGTCTGCATTGCTTACTATATATGGGCCGGGCCTCCCAGTCCAACATCTAATTATGTGTTGAGCGCTGATGGGAAAGGATTACACACACACTCACATCCAGCAGGAATCTGTAATTGTGTGAATGCGCTCTGTGGATGTTGGAGTGGATGTGAAGTATGGGAAGCAGTGTGCTATTGAAGGAATGCCCTGGTGCCAGTGAGACTAGGGAGCAGAGCTGCAGACGAGCTGCGGTGGAGCTAAATGAGGAGAGATGGCGGCGTTTATGACACCGAGCTGCATTCCTCTCTGATCTATGGGCAGCGGTGCCTTGGTGGGCATCATCTGCACGTAAAGGGAACACCTACACATGCATGCAAACACACACTCAAGAAAAAAACAAGAGGCGAAAAAAGGTGTACATGGAAAAGGGTGGTAACTTTTAAAACTTGGAGCCCAGTCTATCTCGTATATGCAGGGAGGGAGACTATTACAGGCTTAACACGGCACAGTGGGCTCATCGGCGTCCGTCTGTCGCTGGCCGGCCCGTTTTGGGGGTCCGGGCGGAGGGGTTTTGTGGCTGCGGTGCTGCCTCAGGCCTGGCTGGGCTGATTTACAGGCGGCGTGGGGACATGTGCCGGGGATACTCCCAGAGCAGCCTGGTGGGGGCCAAAACAGCCACACTGCTGCTGCCTGCACATCTGGAGTCTAGACTGAGTGGCTCTGCCGAGCGCCTCGCTCCCTCCCTTCTTCCCTCTCCACATCCACATCCATCCATCCATCCCTCTGCCTCAGCTGCTGTATCTCCCCCCCCCCTCCATCCACTGTTTGTGTAGCTGCCGGGGCTCAATTGAAATTTAAGATCAGCTCTCACTTTTTCCTCTCTCCCACTCACTTTCCTTTACCCCTTGTCTTTTTCTCTCTCCTCTCTCCCCTTCTTGCCCAACCTCCAACACATCTGATGAGGGACAAAATAGTCAGGAAAAAAACGAGTAGGCGTCATGGAGCGCATGTGGAAGACATCATAGAGGGGATTGTTATTCCTCTCCCTCTGAACGTCAGGGCCTAAGTGTTCACAGGGGGACCCTCCAGTGATCTTTCAAGAAACTGAGGATCAGGCTCTTGAGCCAAGGAGCGGTCATATAAACATATTGGCTCTGACATACATAATAAACAGCAGTGCGATAAACATGATACCTCACATACTCTCACACACACACACACACACACACACACACACACACACACACTGCCTTTGTTTTAATGGTTGCTCCTGTTAGTCGCTGTCAGGACAAATGTTCCTTGTTTTGCTGAAGACCTTGTAAAGATAAAGACTTCTGTCTGCTCCTCATCCTCCCTTCCTTTACCTCCAAACATACACACACACACACACACACACACACACACACACACACACATCTTCTTCATTCATTTGTTCTCACCATGTTATCTCTCCTCTGTCTCACACACAAAGATATAAAGCTTTCAATGCTGATGTTGTTTTTCTTTGCTTTCTCACATATACACCGCATACGGGAGCGCTCATTAGCTTTGTATGGGAGCCCATAACGTGTAAACAGAGACATATGTTATCTCCCATTGCACCGACGTGTTGGGTGAAGCTCTCAGCTTCATAAAATAATATGTTTTGGTAGGTCGGGTGGTTTTGGGAGGCAGTTAGGAACTTCTACTTTATAGCTGAGACATGAATTGTTATGCAAATGATCCATTGTGTCTGACAGCGGCTGTTTTAAATTTGCTGCTCCTCCAGTAAACAGTACGCATCAGGGTTTCCCTTTGGCACAAGAGCACAATCACAATAGTGTCTCCCTTTTAAACGGTGGAAAGTTGTTGTAGAACCAACTTGTGAGTGTGGATCCAAAGGGGCAGGCGTCACTGTAATTTACTGCAGACAAACAGGGACCTCTCTTTCTTTCCATGTAGCCTGATTTCCTCTCCCAGAAATGAACACGCTTTTTCTTTTTCTTTTTTTTTTCTTTTTTACTGCCGTGTTCACCCTATCGCATTCACACCGTGTCACACACCGCGGGATAAATGGCTGTGTTCAGCTCTCTGGTGTTAAACAGGTCGTAAAAGGCAGCTACATGATACCCTTCCAACAAGGCCTGAACCTGTGAGGCTGCTCGCCTGACTGTCGCCTGCCTGCCTCCCCCCTCTCCCCCTCAAATGGAACAAATTATCCAGCTACTTGGGTAAAACAAGGTAATATTCATTTTAGAAAAGAAAGAAGCAAAGAAAGAAAACATCTGGATAGTGCGGGTTGCTGTTTGCCTTTTCTGGAAGCAATTAGAACAAACAGTGTTCCTGGTCTATCTGAACGGTCTCCTCTCACTCTCACGTTTCAGCCCTCGCACATCCTCGCACCACCTGCATCAGCTCTGGTTCCCACCCTTGTTTTCTGTCACAGGACAGATACCGAGGGTGAGAGAAGGGAGAAAGACACCAGATACAACAGAAAGAGGGAGTTTTTCGGCGAAGTCAAAGAGAACAAGTAGTCCCAGGTGATAGAGCTGACCTGAGCTCTTCAGATTACAGGTGCAAACCGTCGACGCGGGTCTCACCTGCGGCTCGAGTGTCACACGTGACAAAGGTCGAGGGGACAGGTTTTCCCAACTGTGCTGCACTGTGAGAGCAGCACATCTGAAAAGGTTCTCCTGAAGCGCCCGTTTAAGTGCCTCGCTGACCCCGGCTGACGTGAGAACAAAAGGTGCTTTCCCCCAACGTCCTAAAATACCTCCTGTTATTCAGGGGAGAATCATAAAGACTTTTTTTTTACCTTTCCAAACACTACAGCTGTGGTAAAAACGCTGCTCACGTACCTATTTTTTCCCCACTGACAGCCACAAATAGACCTTAATACCAAGCAATTTACTGTAAACCAGACTGAGAGGCAGCTGCATGGATTTTGTTATTTCAAGACTAAGTGCTGAATCATATTGTCCTAGTGAGACTCATATATTGCTCAATAAATAGTGTCCAAGAGAGAGAGAGCACATTTCGACTCATGAGTCTGCAGAGCTAAAGAAAGTTCTTGGTGTCCTGTTGTTGCACAATAAGCCACCGGCTGGCTATAGGCGTGTGCGCCCGTTGGTGTGTGTTGAGACCCGCAGATTGGCACAATGCCGTGTGTGAATCATCAGGCTCAGTGGGGCAACACCACTGTCAACACAGGCCTGCCCAACGCCCCACTGGGAGAGGCTCAACAGCAGTGGTGGTGCACCCGGACTGGTATTAGCTGTGTTTGTGCTCAGAGAGTTAGGTAAACACAGGCTTAACGTTATCCAGAGGCTTAAAATAAATTCTGCCTGGTGATGAAGTCAGGTATGAATAAAAGCAATGAGGCTGCTGCAGTAGGTGAGAAGTGTTGCGTGTATGATCTGACCGCTGATAAAGTGGTGATAAAGTTATAAAATGAGGTGTGAGGAAAAGCAATTTCACGGCCCACAGTGGGTGAGAATTGTTGCGTGTTTCATCTGCCTGGTTTGATAAAATCAACAAACACTGATTAATCCTAATGTTTTCCGGATAAAGGAAGTCACTTTATGACTTCACAGATGAACATTTAACACCTTTAAATTGTTTTTATCATGAAAGCCAAAAAAGATTTAATCGCTCCAAAGCTTCCCGTGTTTGTTGTTTCAAAGGATGTATTAAGAGAACAGGATACAAGATGCAAAATGGCATCAAACATATCTTTAAACAGTTTACTCTGCCTAATGCGTCCCACTGCGTGTGCACATTCATTTCTCTTTCCCTGAGCCCATTCATAGACTTTACATCGATATAACGACACACTCATAAAAATATCTGTTCTTGACTTTCATGACTTGATAAGATGAAGAGTAATAAAGAGTTTCATTTGTAGTTTGAGTTGCATTGTGAACAGTTTTACTGTCTTTTTTATGATGCTGCACTGCAGGGAAAAGGCTGCCGGGCCGCAGTACCTCGAGTGGCCACCGGAGCCAACTGGCAGCACCTTATTCAGCTCTCTCACAGTCAGACATCCACTGTTGTTTCCTGCTTGTGGACCAGTTCTAACTTCTTTAAATCAAACGACTAAAGAGAATCTTGTAAGATGAAAAGAAATTCAGTGTGCTTTTATCTCGTCTTTACTACTTGTGGCCACGGTGGCTGATAAAGTTACATAGTGTTGCTTTGATGTTACATCACAGTATAATCTGTATCTTCATGTTCCAGCGCTTCACTGAAGCCGTGTCCCTCTTTGATGAGTGAAAACTCAAAGAATTCAAATCCAAGTTACAGTATTTTTATGACCGCAGTCTTACATCCAATGGAAATGTGGGAAATTTTAAAATTCAGTGAATGTAGACCGTGCTTTACATAATTACACACAAGCCTACCAAAAGGTTTGTATCTGTGGGGGATAAAAAGAACGTCCGAATAACGTTCATCAAAGGCTGTCTTGGGATTGAATGTGGGAGTTGGTTGAAAACTGAAAGAGTGCCGTCTGTTCTGTCAGGTAAAACCAGGGCAGAACCGTCTCAATGACAGGTGACATGTTATTGTAGCACTCGCTCACCTTTATCATATCAACATAGGGATCATTGTTCCAAACTCTGTGTCTGTGCATGCATGAGTGTGTGTGTGTGTGTGTGTGTGTTAAACCCGTCAGTCACAGCGACTGTGTAAAGTGCTTTACTGTGCATCAGCTCCAGTTGTAAACCGCTCCAGTGTGTTAACCTGGTTTGTAACAAACTGCCTTAAGAGGTTTTTTTATGGCTGTGTTATGACGTCCTGAACGGCCACTGTCTGCAGGTGGCAGTTAACCTCTCACTCAACTTCTCTCCCACCAACTGTATCTGTCTCTTTCAGTCACGGTTGGTCTCTCCTCACGTTTGATTCGCTCAGTTCAGCTGAAATGATGCATCTATCACCCGTCCTCCAGGTCTTGTTGTCATCAGTGATCTCAGCCTGCCTGTGACTGTGAGCCATTGTTGGGAGATACTTGTCAAGCCCGCGGTAATGCCTGTAATAACAGCTCTATTGGTAGAAACAACAACAATTCTCAGAGACATATTTAAACAGATTATGGGCTCCTCTCCCTGGGCGCAGGCTGTTGTTTCGTCTGCAAAGGCTCCGCCATCAGCCGGGGAAAACACGCAAACACGCAGAGTGAAGCCATCGCCCGGCCTTCATGGTTACAGTAGTTTTCAGGAGTGAAAATGGGCCTGTTGAGGTTGAGCTTGTAGTCTGGATGAGACGCTGCTCGTGTGCGCGAGGCCTCTCTTCCAAGAGCTCGGTGCCTTTGGGAAATAATGAAAAGTAAACACGGAGCCTTGATGTTGACTCAGAGAGAAGTGATCCACAGGTTATTGCTGCACTCCTCTCTCTCCTGCTCTCCCGTGGCTCTTGGATGAGTTTATGTAATCTAATCATATTGCTTCCCTCCCCTCCACAAACACACATAAACACACACACACACACACACACACACACACACCCTCTGGCCTTCAGGGCAATGGATGTCAGATGCTGCTGTCATGTCTCATTTACACCTATTGCTTTGCAGCTGTACTGGATAGATGCAGGGTGTTTGTGATGTTAATCTTCTTGAGCTGCTCACCCAAGGTTAGGGTCAGTTCAGTTAATCTGATCAATACACATCGTAAACGGAAGCAGCAATTCACTCTCCAGCGGTGCAGCATCTGTTCATCGTGGTTACAGACTATTTGAACCTATAGCTGTAACTTTACACCTCTCAAACTGAGAAATAAATCAACCTCCTGATGGTTTGATCTTGGTTTCTGTTGCACCAGATGGACCAAAGAAGTCATAATGTTTTCTTTATCTTCTACCTTATGATTTAGGTGTTTAACTGCTTCATGTATATGATGCATCACATAACCTAGGAAAGAAATTTGAGCCTTAAGGCCTTTTTAAGCCGTTCTGTAAAGTATATGTGGCCAAAGCCACAGTTTATCAAGTTTTCCTTCCAATAAAAGAAGAAAAATATATATTGATACCCAGAGTAAATCTACATCGGGGTATTCAGCCGTGCAGAAGAAGACAAGTTCTTGATTGATGTAAAGTTCAAATCGGATGCCTCAAATCCATAAATCCACCCAGCACCTCAACAAAGCACAAACAGGCTTGAAACTGAAAACCAGTCAACCAGTCTGGTTTACTCTACTTGTAAAAATAATCCAAGCTGGTGGCGCCCTCTTGTGTGTCAAATAGGTAAGTAAGAAACAATAGAAATAGTCTTTTTATTTGTATGTAAGATTGTTATCTGATATCTTATTACAGATAAGGGGTGACTTGGTCAGTGTTGTAGCCTAGACAGACATTTTTAAAATACAGGAATGAATTGTTGACTCTGGAGACACAGGAGGAGCTGCTGCGTCCTCACTGTGATGGTCAGACTGTAATCAACTGTAGTGTTTCCCGTGTGTTTCTGCAGCTCTCAACCTGTTAAACCAGACACTGACTGACCACAGCTCACCTGCGACCTCATCACGGTTCAATCAATGCGCGGACTCAAAGCTTGGCCTAGTTTTTAAGACAAGACCTCGCGTTTGAAATCAGATAAATTACAGATTTTTTCTCGAACTAAACAAAAATTAAATAAATAATAGTAATTAAAAATATATTTTCAGTATCAGGAACTTTATTACCACATGAGAGTAAACATCGTTAATAATCGGTAGAGGTCGCTGTGAAACAATGAGAGAGGTTTGGTGACACACACACACACACACACACACACACACGGCAGGTAAGATATGGCACAGGTGAGTGAATGTGTCTTATCTGGCACCAGGTGCGTCAGAAACGTTTAAACATGTCCACAGTGCCAAAGAAAGTGTAGGGCCAAAGGTAAAATCATCTGTCACAGGGCCTGTGAAGAAAACGTGTCCTGAATGGACTGAAGCTGACATGAAAGGTCAGACACAGTGACATGAGCACAGTGTCAGATCAGTCTGAACCTCTGTTACACTGACAAACACTCAGTTCAAGTGTTTGCAGGCAGAGGGACTCTTTCATCACACGGCAGGTCTGTGAGTTTGATATTAATAGACTGTGAGTGATGTTTGGCGATTCAATAGACTGAATGAATTATAGATGATACGTCCTGGAAAATATTTCCCTAATCTCTGAACAAAAACATCAGAGACCTGGAGAGCTGTTTTAGCCCGAGCTCCTTCCGGTCTGCCTCGAGACATCCGGCCAAGGAGGCCGAGACAGACGGGTGTCCCAACATCCTCCACCGTATAGATCCTGTCACACAGACTCATGCACGCACCCGGCCAGTTGTTGGGTGTATTTGGGACATCTGGGTCTCAGTGTGGCTGTCACAGTAAGGTCATTCACTCACTGAATTGTGCTGTTGTTCTTTTTATAGAAGTCCTGCAGGGAAGCCAGAGGGAGCGGCTGAAGCTGTGCTGCAAAGGTCGTCCACGAGCAAGGTAGGAAAGTACTGATTATTGGTTACAACCGCTGGAGGAGGAATTCAGATCTATAGTACCTAAGGAAAAAGTACAGGTGCATTAGCAGGACGGCGTGAAAGCAATGAGCAGTGATTCTTTCAGAGTGTGAAAATCGAAGCAGCAGTTTAATGTTAAAGCTGGTCCAGGCTGTTTTAATCTAAGGCGATGCATCACATTTTCGTGTTTTCCCATATGTTTTATAAGTAAAGTTTTCATCTGCAAACTTACCTGGAACTACTACTGTCAGATTAATTGGTTTAAAAAGAAATGCAGTAGAAAGTATTAAACTGTGCAATCTAAAAACGCTCCAGTACCTTTACTACAGTCCTCAGAGGAGTGCACTTACTTTCCACTACCTGTGTATAAAATCATTATCTGTTATGTAACAGAAGTTCTTTGTACACATGCACTCATTCCCCTTATTGTCAACATGTCAGAATCAGTGTGTGTGTGTGTGTATACATACGAGGAATTTGACTGGTTTTAAGTTGCTCTCAGTGTATTTTCACTCAGATCCAAGAACAGTTTACAAGAAAGATAGTTTACCCATGGGATGTTAATGAAATTGCAGTTGTACCATCACCAGTACATTAAAACCTGACTGTGTTTAGTACGAGTACTGTCTGGTTTGAGTACAGTATGTAATACAGACTGGGACACGCTATGTAACAATTAACTTTAACAAGTAACTCATCTGACATGTCGCAGGTGAAAATAATAAAACGGACGTTGGCTGAATTCCATTTAGTTTGTGCACGCTGGCTCACTGCCTCGACTTATCGGGACACCTGAAAATAACAGATCCTTTGTTAATGTCAATACTAACTCCTGTGCTTCTCCCTTTTATGATACGTAACGTTGCTGTGAAGGACTTCCATTTTGACTGATTTGTAGACTTAAAAAATGTTGCCGTCCTCTATAAATATCTTGTTTTTAAGATGTGTTTGAACTCAGCCTAAATGCTCTGTTCCTCTTTGAGTACATACACAAAGAGTATTAAGGAGTAAAATGTGCAATTGTTCCTTTGCAGTAAACTTGTTAGAAGCAGACGGTACTTTGTTGCAGGAACTACAAATCGCTGTTCAGCCTCTTCATGTGCAGGAGTGTTATAAATTCATGTCTGCCGTAGATTCCTCTTGTGCACACTGAGCGCACCGTGTGTTGAACACAAGGTTTGTTTCCTTCTGTTTGTGTTGCCTTTGTCTCGCCTCCCCCCCCCGCCCAGTCCCTCCTATCCATCCATCTGTGCTCTTCACTCGCTGACTTTGTCTCTCCTCTGAGTGTGTTCCAGCCATATTGTGGTTTGAAGTGTTTCTGCTTCTAATGAGCCAATTGTTCTTGTGTTTTGTTCCCCCTCGGGGAGCGTTGTGCAGCTAACAACATTCTGCTCACAACCGCTTTAAAACATATTCACTGCACCGGGGAGGGATCGGGGCCAACAAAACAATAATGCCTCGGAGCTTGTACAAAATGAAAAATGTGTTAATGACACTCGCACTTGCGAAGTGACAGCACATTCTTTTCCTGTCAATTAGACCTTGGTTATTCAAAAGCAATTTGCAACTCCCCGCAGAGTAAAATGTGTGCCATCTCCCAGGCCTTATCTATGATTGTGTAAGTGATGTATTCATTCCATTTCACCGTGTGCGTCCTAGTTTGAGACACAGAAAGTGATTTTAAGGTTGGAGACGAACAACATTGTGCTCTTGCCATGAAAACAGAGAAAAGTGTTGGTCTCTTCCGAGGTGTGTGTGTGTGTGTGTGTGTGTGTGTGTGTGTTTCTTTATTTCTGTCTGCACAAGTGCGACCGTGACCATGTACAAGGGGTATTGATACAGCTGGCATTCAACGCCCTGATTAATTGCCATGGCATTTGGCTGTTCTCGGTAAATGCCATATCCCATGCTGAGTGCTTGGTTAATGGATGTCTGCCCATTGCAGGCCCAGCATCGGCCCTTCCTTTCTTTGCTCTCCCTCTTTTCTTCTCTCTTCCTCCTCTTTCCTCTCCTCTTCTCTCCCTCCTCCTCCTCCTCCTCCTGTGCTTCATAAAAGGTTAGCTGTGCTTTATCAGCAGGAATAGACACACGAGTGGAATGATCCCATGCAGCTCAGATGTCCGTGCTTTTTGACAGTTTAGTCCGGAGTGGGCTCAGCCTCCTCTGTGTTTCTTAAAGCACCAGTTCAAAGGTAGCTTAAGGTTACGTCCTCTCCCTCCTTCTCTTTAATCTACAGTAAATGTGTTGCGATAAGAGCTGGGAAAGAGCTCTACCTTCAAGTGTGTATACCCCTAAGACCTAATTTCGGGTTGTCTCTATATCTTTAAGAAGAAGAAGGAAAAAAAAAAGATATGAGGAATTAGCTTTGGTCCTCAAGTGAATTAGTTTGCTCTATCTTAATGAGGTTTGCCATGTCAGAGGGAACAGTTCAGAGCCTGCATGCTAAACAGACTGAAATTGGAATAGAGTATTAGCTCCTTAACTGCAAAAATACCTTCTCTCTGCCGCTTTAATTTTAAACTCCTCCACGCAATTACCCCTATACACAATTTTATCTTGTCACTTCCAAATGGAAATAGAAAGCCAAGACGAGGAGGAATCATCTTGTGTTTTTCTTTTTTTCTTTTTGGAAAAACTAATTCCAAAATCTAATTAACTGCAGAAAAACATGTCACCAGTTTGGCTGAAAACATCGAACGTAGTTAATGCAAATGGGCCCAAGGATTGTAGAATGTGATTTGACAGAATCTCATTCTGGATGGTGCGAAGCCAGATAGAAAGATTACTCAGCCGTATCTGAGCGGAGGCAAACAGGAAGCGATGAGCCTGGTAATTTATTGTGTTGGTATTTCTCCTGTTTGACTTCAGACAGCTCATTAAGGGCCGAGGTGTCACCCAGCCGGACAGAAAGACAGACAGGAGCTTTTCTCTAATGGGCCCTCCTCTGCTCTGCCTGCATCAGCTCTTTTCTGCCTTTTTGCGTCGCTGGCTTAATCTCTGACTTTTTTAATATGAGGTGCCAAATAAGATTTTACACAATTCATCATTTTGCTCCTCACGGGGGAGAAGGAGATGCTATTTCATCCTCCCACTTGTCTTTAGTCTGCTTACAGGGCGGTTTCAGGGCAGCCATTGAGAGATGGCTAGAGGGCTGAGATAAGGAGAGGATGTCTGTCTTACATTTTTTAGGACATGATGGAGGGACGGTGTAGTGTGCAGTGTTGTGACAGCCTGCTGCACCGGCGTCATTCTGCTGTAGCTGGCTGGTGTGTGATAGTGGGCCATATGCTGCAAGAGTTCTGAAACTCAACTAACATTTGTTTCACACACAGAGAGGACTTTGCACAGCGTGTTCAAGGCGGGAATGTCGCGCCGTTATTCCGCCTCTCCTTCTGTATAAAAAGCACAAACACGGATTGAGGGAGGGCAAAGTTGTTCTGCCTTTAAGCCGACAGTGGAGGAAGTAACAAAGCCGGATTTTCATGACGTGTTATGTGTGCGACCGTTAGCTGGTAAATCAAAGGAAAAAAGACAAACAGTAAAACCGGCGAAATAACGGGACTTCTTTAAAGCATTATAGTGCGATCTCTGTGTAAAAAGGGTAACAGACTATCCTGACCATAACCCATTTATTCATTTACCTGAACCTGTTCTAATCTCAAACCACAAACCTAAAGTCAAACACTAAACCGGCCTCCTGAAGAAGTACAGACAAGCAAAATGTCCTTCTTGTTGTAATCTTTCAGGACATTCAGTCGTCACAAGTATAAAAATAAACAGACACACACATTATGAAAATTCCCACCTGCAGCGGTGACCTTTGTTTGCGATGTCAGTCTGTACACCGGACTCTTCAGGAGCCCTCCTCACACCCTGACAGCTCCTGATTGCATGCCAGTAAGTGTTTGCAGAGAGCCACACAAAAAAGAAGCAAGGTCCACTCTGGTACAAAACAAGTAATTAATTATAGAAGACACCAAACACGACCGCTTGCTAATCTACATAGCAGTTTAAAGCCCCTTGAATTATAATTCAAGCTGACTCTTTCACTCTGGTGAGCGCTGAGATTGGAAGTCTGCACTCGAGGGCCCTTGAAACTTCACTGGGGCAAGGTGTGTCTTTTCAGTGAGGGTCCCGTGTGACCGTGTGCACGCATACTTATGTGCTGTCTGCATAACTGCAGGCATGCTTGTGGTGATCAATGTTAAAAAACAAAAAAACAAAAAAAAGTTGAACATGTGCACCAAGCAAGTTCATTTAATTATATTGTAAAATTCACCCATTTCAGAGTAATTCAACTCCTCTGTGTAGCCGCCCTCACAACGTTTTAAAGTGATTACAAATGTATTTGTGCTAAAAACACTGGGGTGCCTTGTTAGACAAACCCACAAGTGCTTCCTATTTAATATGTGTGGCAGATATTACACTGAGTGTTGTGCATTAGGAATGCAAATAACACGTCAAAGGGGTTTTAGTTAATTAGCCGTAGATGTGATGCTGGCTGTGGCCCATAGCGGCTCGTGTTCCCCGGGACTGCAGAGCTCTACGGGGGGCCGCTCTTTGATCTGTGGATCCCACGGTCTGGTAACGGTTCCCCAACCTCTGCAGTGCCTGCTGCACACGGACAGATGGGAGCGAAGTGTGTGCGAGAGTGTGCACCTTTGTGCATGTGACTGATCCAATCTGTTCTGATCGTTTCCTTTTTATATCTTCCTTTACTGTGAATTCATGAAGCTGAATAAACTTTTGACTATAGTTGGTTCATGTGATAGAGATATGCTTTCTCCTTTACAACATAGGAAACATAAATAAGCCTGCACTATATTAAATGGAATCAGCAGCATTTTTTTATTTTGTTTCATTTATTTGAGCAAATATTCAAATTTACCACAAAATGTCCCATTCTCCTTGATTTGATCTGAACCAATTTTCAATTTTGTTTCTTCCTAAAGTATAAGAGGGAAAAAAGATATTTGAACTGATTCTTTCAACAATAACTATTTCAAAGGCCGACGTTTATCTCAAAGGCCAAACTCAAGAGACAACAACTCGCGCAGCAACATGAGGGAACAGAACCACGTCAAAGGCAGCAGATAGTTCTCAGTGTTACTTTTTCGGTGAAAACAATGAGATATTCAGCAGGTAATAATCAACTTTTCAAATCAGTGCAGTCGTCGTTCTCACCTCAAAGTGACGCCTCAGGGTTTTTTACACCCCTGATGCACAGTGGAAGATATGTTCCTTCCAGACCAGCGTACACCTCCCCCTGCTGGCTGATCATCAAACAACAAGGGCTCCATCAGTGAGACTGGCAGCGTGTCCCAATTCTACTTACTATGTGCTAATACACCGTGTTGTTGACAGCACGCTGGTTTGGCAGACAGAGTACACAAGAAATCAATGTAGTGTACTGTTTTGTACTAACAAGGAAGGATCCCGTGTGGGATGTCAGTGAAGCTGCGGCTCGGGAACCACATTTTCAAAAGGAAAACTGGAACTTTGCAGCTGAAAACTATGTTTTTCCAAATATATTTTTACATGTCCAACGCAGGTGTAACTAATAACGTCGCTAATCGCTGTTTCATTCAGCTGTTTCAGTTCCACGACCCTGTTACTGGGCTCACAATATAGCTACTGTGCTTATCCTACTATGACAATCAGAATGTGCTCTGTATAGTGTGAATGCACTATATATACACACACACACACACACACACACACACACACACACGCATGCATGCAACTGGGACACCGTATCTGTCTTTGTTTTTATTTGTCCTTCCAGAGTTGCTGTATAAGAAGCAGGAAAACGTCCACACACTGCAAACTGTCTCAGGAAGGTGCTGCAGGGAAATCTACAGTCTGCAGTACAGTAATGAGGATAAAAGCTTTCCTACAGTTGCTCTATGGACGATTTCACATTATATTGGAAAGTTTTCTTCAGTCTGAAAAATGTCTATGACCAAAAGCTTAGCAATTAAATTTGAAATCTACAATGGAGGGAACTTTGCTGAAGCCTCTATTCTTTTTAATTGTGCCATTCAGAGTTGTGGGACAGTCATAAATGAATTATATCACCCCCTCAGGATATGGAACCAACTGCTGGAAAACGATGGTCGCTCATAACTGACTTATTAACTATTTATATTTTCAATGGGAGTGCGTGACGTGACGGTGACAGGAGGGATGAAATAAATAAGAGGAGAATACATTAGACATGACAGGGTGATGTGTGTGGCGAGCACCGTTGCCGGCATGTAATGATGTCGGGGTATTCAGCTAATCTATGTCTGGCATTCTGACGACCTTCTGCACCACGGGAACTCGAGGAAACGCAGTCCAGGAGCAATCAGCACCGCTGCAGAACCCATTCAACTATTTGCATTTGTAATCAGCCAAGAAAGCTGTTCTCTGGGTGTATGTTTAATTCTCTGTTTGTGTCCGGGCGTTGTATTCTAACACATACCGGAGACATGTTTATATCATGTTTGAGTCCATACAGGCTGAGGAGGATGGGGTAGTTATAAAGCCACGTGCTCAGTGGTGAGAGGCCCGTTCACTATTCTACCTGCAGTCGCCGCTGTGCTATTTTCAGGAGAATTGTTTCACGGTGCCAGGGACTTCTCTCGTCCTCAGTTCTGTCAATCCTGTGTCCTTGAGTCCCCACATTGTCAGCTCCTGGATTCTTCTTCTCTGTTTCTCTTCATAATGTAGCCATGGTGATTTGGAGCTGTCTCAATGCACAGGATCCACTTGCACACTCACACACATAAAGCACCGGGAGTGTGTGGTGGTGCAGGGAAGTCAGCCTTGAACCAACCAGCCCAAACCAAGAGAATAATCTCAGAGATAGAGAGAGCTGGCGAGGAGGAGAAGACAGTGAGGGGGTCTGCCTCATTTGCACTGGAGTCCTCCCCTCTTCACACAGCCAGCTGACAGGGGATATTTTTATCAGCCTGGCACACACAGTGCAAAAAAAAAAAAAAGGAACAAATTCATTTGTAAAAGCACTCTCCCAGCCAAGGACGAGATCCCAGCAGGATAGAGCGTAGCTGCCTTTCTGCGCTATCAGAATAGAAATCCTTCATTCTTATTTATGCACCTGCCTCGGCAATATCATGCAAAGGCGACGCACAAGGCCTCGTCCACTTTTTGTCCAATGAGGCACAGCACAGAAGAGGTGTTCCCTAAGGTCTGCATGCTTCCTGTGGTTTTAAAGTGCAGATGTTTTTTTCTCTGACATGCAAACATTTGTATCCTGTTTTTTTTTTTTTTTTTTTTTTGCATCTTGTCTTGTCATTCTTTCCGTTTCTTTTCCCGACCCTCTGTGGGAATTTCCTGGAGGCCAGTAGAGTTGGAAGATATCAACCTGTAGTTTGCAGAGAGTTATACACTGGTTTGATGGGAGGATACATCTGTTGATAAAAACCCAATTAGAGGTCACCTGGACGACACAGCTTAAGTGTGCGTGAGAGCGAGCGAGCAAGAGTGGGAGCATGAATAAACCATGTCCTAAAGTGGTGTCACTGGGCTGCTGTGTTGGCATGTCGGCAGCGCTCAGGAAAAACATGGCCGTCCCTGGGGCATTGCCTGTAATCCAGCATGTTAGAGCAGCTAGATGGCTCCTTTATGTAAGCAGTCCCAGAGTCTCAGACATCATCTGATATGCATACAGCGGAGAAATAAATAATTTCCCAGCAGTATATTTTGTTTTAAGATGATTATGAATAGTGTTAGAGCAGGCTAATCCATTCTTACAAAGGGCTCATGGTCCCAATTGGCTTGAATGACAATGTTTTTAATGTTTTTATTTTTTATACCAGGATTAGTGTTGAATGCACCTGATGTTAAAGCAGGAAATGTCATTTTGTTTATCCTCAAACGCCATGCAAATCCCCTGCTCTGAATAGTTTGTTTTGCATCTGCAAGGGACAGTCATGGTCAGAAAAATACTGTTTGATTTTCTCAAAGCAGCATGGTTTCATCTCTTTTTCAGTGACACAAATACTGTAGCGTGCCAAGCCGACAGATAGATGATCCATTGCACACGTTGTAATTGAAAACACTGAGAGGGGGGTGACAATTAATCTCTCTTTCTCTGTGTGCTTCACATTTCCATGGAGAAATACCTCAAAATGCAGATAATAGATAAGAGTGTTATTGATTAGATGGGGTGGGAGGAGAGGCGAGGAGGTGCAGAGGTTCTCCATCACTAATCTCTCTGGCTGTGACTGCATCTAAATAACCTGCAGAGAGGGATAAACAGGTGCATCCATCACAGGACGGCTGGTGCGGACAGTGATGGATGCCTCCGCCCTCCGCCACCCTCCGCTGCACCTCTCCCCCGCGGTCAGGGATAGGAAGTGACACCGGCACTCAGGAGAAATACCTGGCTTAAACTGGGCAGGAAAATGCCTACTTTAGCTCTGCTGTGATGGAGGGATTCAGGGCAGGCTTGGTGTGAGTTTGTAGAATTGTCCCCTGTCCTCCGTCCACTTGTCTCTTTGAGTTTGTAGGATTATCCGTCTTGATAGATCCTGTTTGTTTTGTCAAAGAGGAAATTGGTTTTGTGGATTTGTGAGCGCTTGTGTGTGAGATCACCCATATATATTTGCCTTTTGTGCCCTTGTGTATAAATTGATTTGGGTGTGCGTTTCTTCTCTGTCTGCATGCCCATGCACTGTGAGCCAAATCCCCTGTGATGCCTGGACTCTTAGAGCAGGCGTGCCCACGCCAGCTCGCCTCAGAGGTGCCAGCCTGATAGATATAGTTTGTGTGCCAGGCTGTGCCTTCCCTCCCCACCGCTGCAGCATTAAGATTGATCCTTCGTTCCCTCCCATTCCTTTCTCTCTCACTCCTCTGTGTGCCTCTGCCTTTATGAGACTGTGAATAGGTGAAGCTCACAAGCGCCAACAGATGGCCAGAGCTGCCCTGCTTCACTGTCAGACACACACACACACACACACACACACACACACACACACACACATACACACACACACTACTGCCCCATGAATGAGAGCCTAGAGAGAAAGAGGGGAAGAGGCAGAGTTAAATTGTGACAGGAGAAAGAGGAAAAACCAGAAAACAACACAGGAGAAGGACTAAAACTAAGGGAGAGCCAGTGAGGAATAACACGCAGGGAGGAAGATGGAAAAGGAGCGATAGAATAACAGCAAGAATATGCTGAAAGAAGAGAAAAAGACAAGAGGACAGGAACGCTGCTGAAAAAGGGAGTGAGGGCAAAATTGAATTGTAGATTGAGGGAGCCTCTCTCCTCCCTCTTACCCTCCCTCCTTTTATTTATCTCATGTGAAACCACGCCTCCCTCCTTTCACTTGTCAGTGCATCTATAACAGTGAGCTGTCTGCACCGGGCTGCGTGGGGGGTGAGACGATCTCCTCACTCTGCCAGCACAGGGGGACCGGATCTGATCGGACCGGACAGGACTGGATGGTACCGGACTGCCCTGAACAGGTGTGTGAATTCTCGTGCATGCGCGTGCATTTGTGATAGATGGCAGAGAGCAGCATGTGTATCCCTCGGCGTGTGATCGCTTGTTCCTCCACAGGACTTGCTTCCAGAGTAGCGTATGCAGAAGGTACAGTGCTGGAGCTTTGCCCTAGTTTACACTTGAATGCTCTGATCCGTTCTGTTTGCCTTCTGAGATTTATGCATGGAGTCTCTAACGGCGCTGCTCATCAGGGTAAGGGAGATAAGACCTCTTGTTCACCGGATGCACTGGACTCTTTTCACTGAGTATGTGGCTTAGAATCAGAGCAGCGTGGAGACGTGGAGGAGCTGCTGCTCCTGTGGTGGAACAAGTTGGTAGTTTTTTTGGGCTGGACGCTGTCGACATGTGCTTTGTCTCCATGAGTCTTTTAAGTGATCATGTTTCTGCACAATAGTAAACTCTAGTAGGACAATTATTACATTACAATTATGTTCAGAATCTGCGAGAATCCGCTTTGAAACAAGTCAGTGCCTTTCACAGTTCTTTGCTCAGTCTTGGTGTTGAATCCAATTTGTGATTAGTTCTCTTTGTCTTCCTGCTTCACAGTCTGTGGTGTTTTGAAATATGGAACATTCATTGTCTCAGCATTGCTTTGTAGTTACTCAGCCAAATAATCCTCACTGTTGCTGACTAGAGTGTGGGGGTTTAAAATTAGAGCAAAAACAACAACTGCAAGAGTGAAAATATTTATTTTTCCAAAAGACCTGGTCCTGTTATTTGGGATCATCACCTTAGGGGAACCTTTTTTAGAAACCAGGGAGGTATCCGCCATGTAGCGTTCACTCAAGAGTCGCCATTTCAACAGTTCCAGCCGCAGCCTCTCCTATAGAAACCTGCACGGATTCAATCTACGAGGCAGGTCCCAGTGAATGTACTCACTATCAGTGTTTTGTCAATATCTTTATGGGTCAAAAGGCTGTGTCATCACCAAGTGGTGGCAGTTAAGAGCAGTGAGTGGAGGGGGGGCGAGCAAAGACCCAGAGGCTGAAATATTTATTATAGAGACAGTTGAACACCCTATGCTGTATGTAGCGATATGGGCGGATGGGTGAACGAATGCAAGGGTGGAGGGATGGATGGAAAGTAAAGCAGCTTCAGAGATCTGTTCTTTAGGCATTCATTATTTATCACAACGCACTCTGCCACGGAAGCTCTAACCCCCACATCAACTGGCCTCCTTTCTCACCGAGATGCCAGTGGACTGAAGGAGGATGCTCCTGCTTAGTCTACCTGTCAGCCAGTCCCCAGGCATGTGAAGACTGCAGCCGCATGCTACACACTCTGCTCACACACACACACACACACACACACACCGACGCACCCAGATGTACATAACATTTTGTTCAGATTTACATTTCCTCACCCTAAGCTGTATTTGCATGGTTACACTCACTAATGTAATAGGAAGTGCACACAAAATCACAGTCACTTATTTGCACTGCATTAACCCAAACACACAGTGGGTGCACATGTTCACACAACACACACACACACACACACACACACACACACACACACACACACGCTTAACCATTTCATTTTATTCACATTTTTCTCCCATTCCTGTTTTTTCTTCTTCAGTCGTTCACACATTCTTTCTGAGACACACACACACACACAAACACTCAGTGTTGGTGACGACCTTGAGACCTGTTGATGCTGTTTGCCACGGCCGTGCTGTGAATACATAAGAGGCCATGTGGGACTCCCGGCGAAAAAACGGGGCGCTTGACATGCCATTTGTAAAAAATGACTGGAAAATGTGCAGGAGGCCTAGCGATGCAGTTGAAGGGAGACACCGGCATGAATATGTATTGTATGCTAATGCCGCACGCCGAGGCTGTTGATGAAAGCAGAGGACATGTTCCCCTATCGCCACTTAGGAGGTAGTGCTATCGACAAACCCATTGTCAACGCAGACGCATCCCCTGGCCACGGGGGCGGATATCAGTGACAGCAGCCAAGGTGACACTGCTCGACGGTCTCTGCGGGCCCTTGGGCGTCCAGGGCAGCGCCGGTGTCTGCTCGTTTCACCGCCGCCTTGACCTTTTCTGTGGTCAGACACACGAGGTTAGATTAGAGGGTCGTGAAGTTAATGTCTCCCATTAGCTGCATTCAGCCCTCTCAGAGCCACAGCTTGTTCAGGCTGCTGTAGACGAGGCATCCAAATCATTGTGCCACACACCTTTACATGGCCTCACCCCAGCAGAAAGACCCAAAACAAAAAGAATAAAGAGAACAGGGTTTCGGGATTGTACCTAACTGTAATGTCATGATATATTCAGTTACCAGTGCCTGATTAATTATGCAATCTTGCTGCTTGAATAGATGCATATTGAAAATATATTTGCATACATTTAGTTAATGGACACATAGTAATTCACTTTTTCTTTTGCAGAAGTTTCCGCTTAAATCTTGGAAACATAACTAGTGGTTCATCACTCATTCACTCACACACAGGGCTCCTTTTTAGAATGAAATACAAGTAGCCTGACAGTAAGTAGCACTCACGTGTTTCCTCTCTGAGTTGCTGTTCATCTGTATGTATGAGCTGCTGTAAACAGGTCCTGCGATGAGGCTGCGTCGGAAGATCAGTGCGTAAACCCCGGTGCTGCCGCTGCTCCTCTCAGCTCTAATGATAGAGAGACGGAAGGGCTCTTTGACGCCGCTGCTCAAACACTCCTCTCAACAGTGCGTCGAGAGCGGCAGAAGGGTAGTCTACGGCTGATAAGAGCAAATAAGGAGAAGCACGTTCTGGTGTCGTTTATGCGTGTATGTGTTTCTGCGTTTGCTTCTATGTCTTGTTTCTATGTGTTTGTGTTTGTTTGTGCACAAAATTCTGGACATAGGCATTCTCTATGGGCCCCTCCCCGCATCCAAGGCTATTTATTCTAGTATCTTTGCGGGCCCTCCTCACATGAGGGCCCTGTATACTCAGTCCCCCCCCCCGCAGTCCTACGCTCCTGGTTCATGCCTGTGTCAGATCAGCACAGTGTGTGCACGTATGATTCCCAATGTTAACGTGTGGACAGCCGTTCGACTGCCGTGTGCGAGTGCAATCAGATTACAATCTCGCCCCTCTGCGTGGCTGAGCTGCTGCGGCGGAGGGGCCCCACGGGGAAATGTAATTATACCCTGCTGGCCACCGAGTACAGGCTTCACTGCCCTATCTGTCTCAGGAGAGGCAGCGGCCAGAGGCCCCTTCTCACTTGCAATATCAAACAGCAGAGACGTCACTAAAGCCCTGCGATATCTCCGAAATTTGTGTTAAATCCTTGCTCCAATCTCCTCCTCTAATCAGCTTTTAGATCCCGGAGGTTATCGGTGGCCTTTTGCTACAGTTTTGTTACAGTTGTGAATAATTTATGACAGAATTAACTGCGGTTGCTAAGAGCAGTGATTGGGGAGATTTTGGATCACAGCCAAAATCTGACTCAAATTCAAAGCCACTTTTCTCAACCGTTTTTACCGTCTGATAAGCAGAGTCTCATCACAGTAGATGTAATTATCACCGTAATTATTTTCCTCACCACCTGAGTCCCTCACGCACAGATTTGAAGAGTTTTTTTATCGATCAGTCTGCCGTATATTCCTCTCATCTCGTCTGTGTTAGTTTCTTTTATGGCCACGTCTCCTCCACTGCTTGCTATTGGCTCTGCTCGCGCTGAGGTGTGTATGCTGAGATGGTGTCCATTAGTAAGACAAAACAAACAGACACACCCCACTCTCCTGGATTTGGGCAAACAATCAATGAGAGCACTCACATAACAGCAGTCTAAGTGGCCCATTGATGTTACAATTAAATGAATGCAGGATGCAGTGGTGATGGAAGGACACACTAACCCCGACCAAATTAAATAGATTATTTTTCTATTCTGGAATTCTATTCATGTATACAAAACACCACCTTCTGTCCTGTTCAGGCTTTTAAAGCAAAGGAGGGATTAAATGGTAAATAAAAGAATTAATGGCAGGAAACAAAAAACGAAGAGCCATGACAAATTTCAGACATTATGTGAGACGCGGGTGAAGCGGGGACGACAAATTCACCCGCAGTGAGGACACCGACTGCAAATGGTGACTGGCAAGTTGAAAATTTTGCCCCGTGAGTCGTGCATCACCCATTTCATCATGTTGTACCTTAGTCATGGTAACTTAGTGGAAGTGCATCTGTGCCAGAACACCTCTGTCTTCTTCACTTCCCTGATTTGCCACACTCCCGACTCTACCTTAATCTCCATTTCTGTGTTCGTCACCCTCTCTCCGTCCCTGTGTTTAGCCTGGTCACAACTTCAGCTACCCACCCCTCCCTCGTGCCTCTCCCTCAGGGTGTAGCAGCCATTGTTGTGCCTAATAAGGTTTATGGAATTACAGATCTCTGAAATTGGATTTTCTCACTCCACCAAAGCAGTGGGATTACGGGTTTAAGGCCGGGCGCATCGGGGCACAACTGACCTGTGACTGAACTGCTTTTTTCTGACTGCACCCTCAAGGTGGGCAGGCAGATCAACAGATTGATGTGCCAACAGCTCTGGAGGAAGATGGAAAGACAGGCAGATTCCTTGTATCTGTGTATGTACCTGGCAATTAAATGGATTCTTTTGAGTCAGACGGCGTTTTGGCTCCTACGTCTGGATTTCTCTCTCTCATGTCGACCACTCTCACACGCTCCTCCTCCATCTGTCCTCACAACTTTTGACTGTGTTTGATCTAAATCTAATCTAATGAATCTTTTGATCTTCCTCGCCTGACACCCAGACGCATCCCAGATTTCTACATCCAAAGTAGCTCAATTCTTTCAAATCCTTAAAATCTGGCCGCTGGTGAAGCAATTGATTCTCAGTGATGTACAGAGATTTGGACTGTCTACCCCATGTTTATGTTAAATGAACTGTGGGATTCCTTGATCCCCCAACCCCATCCAAAAAACAGCAGCCTCCTCGCAAATCCAGATCAATTCCACCGTTATTGTTAAGATACGACTGAGCATTAACTGCGAGTGGAGTGGAGGAGTAGCCGAGCAATGTGAGAAACGAAGTGAGAAAGCACCAGAGACAGGCTGCGTAGTGAATGCAACATTGAGATGCTGGCAGGAAGGTGGTATTCATTAGGAGTGGTCCACAGTGGCGGCTTAGTGAACTCTTAATTGGAGAAGAGACAGGGCTGGGGATGAGGGATGAGGGATCGATAGGGGCAGAGCCGGGGTTCCAGCCTCCTGAAATCAATCAGCCTCCTGCCCGACAGGGAGAATGCAGCCAATCAAAAAAATAAAACCCACAGAAACACGGCCTCCGGATCCCGCTCGTTTACCCTCTCGGTCAAACTTCATCAGGATCAACAGACAGACGGCTCATTCCAGCTGATCTCAGTCAGAAGAGGACGGAGTCGCCTCATTGCTTTTATTTGTTAACGCGAGTGTTTGATCTCATCGCCGGAAAGCTTCGAAATGCCATTTTAGCTTCAGTGTAACTCTGCCAGGAACGGGAGATTATTGCAACTAATAAAACATGATTCATTAACACAGGAGCTCTTTATGGAAAGGAATATTAAATGAACCCCTGGCGTATTTTTACTCCACTGCTAAAAATAGTCACTTTCTCCTCTTCTTCCTCTTCATCTTCCTCTCCGCCTGGGTAATAGCCATCTTTCTGCCCTGTCACTTTTTGATGTATCATCCTCTTATTCACATCAAGGACAAGGCCAGGTGTCGCATTTTCTCTCAGTTGCCACGCTTGTCACACTGCCTTGTCACCCACAGCCTGTTCCAATCCCCTCCCTCCTTCCTCCCCCTCTCTGCTTATTTATATTAAATCTGTCACTCCTTTATTTTAGCGAGTGAAAAGGAAAGTAAATCACTTTTGCCATTTGCAGCCTGCGGTGTCTGCTGAGTGCTGCAAGTTTATGTGGATGCCATCTTTGGCCAAATAAAATCCTGTCGTAATAAATGATGTCTCTGCTGTTTTGTATTGTTGTCGCACAGCTGAAATTCCTCCTCCCTGTCGTGTCCTTGGCTTCAAATGTCAGTTATGTGTTATCTGCTATCTAGGAATATGCGTCACAGTGCAAATCAAGCCTTGACAGAGGTCTTAGGCTTTTTTTTTTTTTTGCTGCAGATGAACAGACAGGCAGATAGACAGGCACAGGTGTTCAGCCTCACCTCTCTTTGATGCCCATGAGTGGCTGGCCGAGCTGGCTCGGGCAGTGAGCAGCTGGGGTCAGAAACGTGCCTTGGCGGTGAGATACATGCAGGCTTATAAGGTTCTCAAGTTTATTCTTAGCCCTGCAGCACATAGACGGGCGTGTGTGTGTGTGTGTGTGTGTGTGTGTGTGTGCGTGCATCTCCACATTGTTTGTGGTGCAAAGCATTTCACCAAAGACTACGTTTGAAACCGTAGAGGCTCCATGAGTCGAGCGAGATTAAGGCCAAGGCTTCACAGACTGGTTATGGAGATGTCAAAGCTGGTTTGGCTCGGCTCAGATGTTTACATGCTGGACACTGACACCTGTCCAATCAGAACATGGATCAGACAGCTCCACTCCTGTCAACACGTCTTCACAGGCAGACACAGAACAAGGCCTTGTAGCTTACGAGATCACAACTAGAGGCTGTTGGAGATGTGGAGACAGTGTTAGACGGCAGCTTGATGGAAAGAGCTGAGTGAAAACAGCTATCTTTCTGTGCCTCAGCTGCTTCTACCTAGTTTAAAGCAGTATAATGATTTATATGTGTACCTGACTGAAATTGAGCATTACAAACAGAAACTAATTATTACCACTAATGCTAAAAATGTCCTGGAGGGTTAGAGGTATTTATGTTAATAATTTGACCTTTTGTACACTATTATATCTGGCACAAGTCTAATTAAACCACCTCCTGAACTGTTGCCTGCTTCCACAGCATCAGTCAAATATGGATAATATCTTGTGCAAATATGTATGATATACATATGTTTGTTCATCTCCATATCCTACAGTTTCTCACCGGGTTTTCGTCTAAAACAGATGTGTCACCATCCTCGGTATGTGTGAGGGAGGAGTGGTGACCGGGAGTGGCATCTGGACTAACTTATGTTAGGGAGGACAGAGACTACACAGGCCAGCCTCAGGCATGGGAGAACCAGGATTCATAGATTTTAAGACACGATTTTAAAAAAAAAAAACAAGACAGAATGACGTAGATATACGAGATAGTCTGGCTCTGGTTGAGCTCCCTAAGAAGAAAGTTGCATATGTTCCAAGTATTCATCCACTCTGGACTTTGTGTTTGCTTGCAGAACTTGGCAGTCAGAGGCTGGTTACAGTGGGAGAGCAGAACATCAGAGACAGCTTGTTTAGAAAGGAAGGTAAGGTTTCTCACCTCTTACACACTGTGAATTTCTCTCTCACAAACACACACAGAGAGGGTTGACTTGTGTGCGTGTGTGTGTGGCTGCAGGTTTTTGTTATGTTGTTATAGCTACTGTAGGTTTCTGTATTATTTTCTTGCACACAGATGCGGGTCAGTGCGTGCAAGGCTGTGTGTGCACGTTTCATCATCGAAATGTAATCACAGTGCCCATCTGTGCAAGGTTCCCTCTCTCCAGTGCAGCCTCCTTATATATCTCTATCTTTTCCACCTATCTGGGTACCACTCCCTCCACCTGAGCAGACAGATTTCAGGTTCTGATTATTGTTCCTGTTACCATGGATTCTGCAGCTCTTGGGAAACAAACAACACAACGGGCCAAGGTTACCGTCAACCCTTTATTTTCTGTGGGGGATAGATTCGTCGCCTCCAGAAGCGACTCATGCATCACGCTGCTTCAGTCAGTCTCAAAAATCCCATCACCTCATTTGATCTCCCTGCCAGCGATTAGCATTTCATTCTGCATGAATAAGAGGAAGGTTACTGTTGGCCCCACTGAGATGGAATCGATGATCAAAGAGTGCTGTGGGTGTTGTGGTTGTGTTTTGGCCACAGCAGATGCCCCCTCTGTGGCTGTCAGTCCGAATGGTAATTATGAAGAGAAGACAAAAGAGATGGAAATGAAAGAGGCAGAGAGTGGGGATGAGGTGAGGCTGAGGGAAATAGTCATGAGAATTAATGAGCGAGCTACAAAGCTCAGAATTATCAAATCAATAGCTGAAAAATCGCCTCCACCGCCTGTGGCTTCGGGCTGTAAACTAGCCTTCATGTCTTTACTAAACAAGCAGTCATAACTTAAGCCATGTTTTATGCTTTAAATCAGTAGTTGGAGGCACTGAGTTAAAAAAAAGAGGAATTTATGCAAACACTGTTTTAAAGAGGCAATAAATCTGCATGACCTGGACACATCAGCACTGCAGTGCAACACCGTCCTGTTGGCTGTGTACCAGTAACATGCTTGTGCTGCCGCTGTTATCAGAGTCATTCTGTGCGAACAGTTGGACAGCAGCAGAGGAAGCAGCTCCCAGCACATGTGGGCACATTATGTACACAGCTGTGCACAGCTGACTCATTATCACTTGCAAAAAACATCAGTACGTGACTGTAATCAGCTCTTCTTTTTGATTAACAAACGACTCGCTACAAACAGCTTCCGGATATAGCCGTGGTAGTTTAGTGTTTGTGAACACAACATGGCTTGCTGTGTCACTCTTCCTCACCGAGCATTTGAGGGAGCTGAACTTTGATTTTCCATCTTGTCTCTGTGAAACTACCAACAGCAGACAGGTGAATGATGTGCCTTTGGTAAGCTATTCTGTTTGAGGACTGATCTCCACTTCAAAACCCCAGCGTGAGGACAGCATTCACCTCTCTCTTTTCTTCCTCCTCTTCTTTCTGGCAGAGGGGGCCTTCGGCAATGCAGGATTTAAAACCAAAAGTCTTCAAGAGAAACTCTTCAAAGGTGCAGTTCATCTGCCGAGTGAAGACCTCATCAATTCAGCTTTCTTCTCTTAAACCACTGTCCCTTCCACAGAGCTCTGGTTATTTACGAACCCAGTTATGTGATATCTGTCCTCCGTTCTTTGCAGTTGCGTAAGGTTGCTTTTGATATCTTGTGAGTGACGAAGGGATATTTTCCCTCAACACTTTGGGGGATTAGCCTGTTGTTGCCGGCAATTTCTCCTCACACTCATTCCTCACATCCTCCCTGGGGTATGCGATGCACACTGCGGGGCCCTGGGAGCATTTTCCTGACCCTCATTTTCCACATCAGCAAGATGTGAACTGCCAGCTTGCTTCCATGCCCCGGCCTGCCTTCTGCCCGCTGATTAAAAGTCAAATATTAAAGTGCTCTGTTGTGAGCTTGGCCTAATTGATTCTTTCCGCCGGGTGCACACAGAATGGGCTGACAGCAGGCGATACCAGGCTTTGTCAACATCGGGCATGCTGCCTGAGGCTCAGGACGGCACCCCAATAAAGCCCCCTGTGAGTGTGCCAACCTGCGGCGCCACACACAGAGAGGCCACTCGGCGCTCTGGCCAAGCTTTATAGTAACAACGCAGAAGCAGCTCATTCTTCTGCTGTGTGTCAGCTCCCATCGGCCGGCCCGGGAAGTTGGCTCTCTATTTGTAAGGAAGTGGCTGGCTGTGAAGAAAGCGTGAGTGTGTGTGTGTGTGCAACTCTTGAATAAAAAATCTCTCCTGCCCACTTGCATAACCACTCAGCTAACTTAAGCTATCTGGGGCGATGGAGCTGAAAGGAGGTTTCATCTGAATTCCACAAAAGGCTCTCTTCTTCTTTTCCGATCCCCAGCTCTCCTGCCGTCAAGATAATTGCTTTAATAGCTTTTAATCACAGCCGTGTTAAACAAGGAGCTTACCAAACACAGGATGACACCGGGTATGTCATCGCTGCCCACCCTTTTTACATGATGACATACTTGGTGTCATTATGCAGGACATTTGTTGGAGATATGGGGCTTCTGGCTGAAGCTTGTAGTGTTTTACCCTCCCTCAACTACAGTGTAGGGATAATTAATTGAATCTCTGCAGCAGTAAAACAGTGTCCCTGTCTCCTCCATGCAGTGGGAGGCAGTGTATCCCTGTCCCTCTCTTGTCTGCTTACCCTATAAATTTACAGGCCATTTTATGTGCGTCTTGAATTGGCTGTACCCCCCATTTATTTTTAATGCTTTTTCTACTTCACATGTAGGAGAGTGCAACAGCAATCTTGGCCCTATACAACTGCTCATTAAGCGCAGACATTCATCCACAACGCTTTTCTCATGAATCTGATTGACCTTTTCGCTCAGTGTGAACCACAGTAAAAGGTTATAGGCTCCTATTAATCCTCCCCCCTCCTCCTCCCGGTTGAAAAGCTGGGTCTATCTCCTGTCCTGTCTGATGCTTTATGTTCCATCTGAGCTGATAGGAAGGTGTGATAGGAAGGTTTGAAGGTGTGTGTGCGGGGGTGGGGTGATGGAGGTCAGAGAGCCGGGCGATGGTGCAGTAATTACTCTATTAGTGAAATGGGGCCGTGCTCGGCGCTCTGACACAGCACTAATTACAACACAAGGGTGATGAACTTGATCGAGGCGCTGCTAATTCATGTTTGATAGAAGAGAGAGGGAGAGAACTTGGAAAGAGGGTGAGCACGTTGCCATCGGGCATGTGTGGGGAACATTTTGAGGAGGAGATGTACCTTTTTCGCCCGTGCAAAATTCACATTTCAGCGTGACCAATCTGGCAGCGCAGTCGTGAGATAGTCTCCCCGCTGCTTCATTCGGAAAGGCCACTGAAAAGTAATCACAATGTCCGCTCCCCAGGGTACTGAGGTGGGTTTCATTTCTGCCTCCATCCTGTTACTTCCCTGCTGTAGATCCCTGGGGGGTGGGGGGGGGGGGTCATGATCACGACCACAGGGGGCTGCCTCTCTGACAGGAGCCTAATGGAGGGCTAATAGGAGAGTGTCGAATAGGAGACCACTGCTGTGACCTTGACATGAGGCTTTGGAGGCAGGTAGAGAGGAGGAGGAAGAGGAGGAAGAGGAAGAGGAGGGCCAGAAAGGTGAAGTACCATAGAGGCTGACAGGCAGGTGGTTTGGAGATCTCTCTCTATCTTCGCCTTCCTCTCACTGACTCTGTTTATTTGATCTTTGCTAACCTCTGTCGTCGAGTTAGTGACCCCACAGAGAATTTCAGCATAAAGGAAGGAGATTTCATTTTCTGTGTGTGTGTGTGTGTGTGTGTGTGTGTGTGTGGGTGTGTGTGTGTTTGTGTGTGTGTGTGTGTGTGTTTGTGTGTGTGTTTGTGTGTGTGTTTGTGTGTGTGTTTGTGTGGCTGGGTGGGTGAGTCAGTCAGTTAAGTGTGTAAGTGCGTGGGTGTTGGTTTGTGTCAGAATAAATTGTTAAAGTTTTACTTTCCTATCTTAAGTATTTTTTGAATACTTTACTGAGAAAAAGTATTTTTTCTGTCTAAGTGCTGATAAAATATTCTTGTAATTATTGAGATTACAGCTACTTTATCTATTTAACACTTACATGCAGATTGAAACTGAACAGATTTTTCATTTTAGAAGTCGATTTCAAGTTTCAATTATGTTCTTGTGAAGTTTTCTGTCAGTAGTATTTTGAATTCATGACTTTGGCGACCGATTGAGTCCCTCAACAGTTACATTTTGTTTCACTGCCACCTCAACCTTTATGATGCTCCAACACGGCGTGTGTTTGTAATTGAAGCAACAACTTTTGCCCAGAACTTTTTTAGTTACAACTAGTTGTAACTACCAACTAAGAACATTATTCCTGACATCATTAGCGTTTCTACATTTCTACATTATAAACGTGTGCTAACGTACGTGTGTGTGTGTGTGACTTTGCACTGTGGGTATGAGTGTGTTTGTCTCCCTCCTCAGTCAGTGATACCGATCAGAGGGAGGTCAGGCCTGCAGGGACAGCCAATGAGCATCTTCCACAGTAAAGGGAGAGCCACTACCGCCTGATCAATCTGAGCTCTCATTAAAAGGCTGCCAAGCCCTTTTGCAACCTGATACAATATCAATACTCTAGCACCACAGAGGAGACCTCCAGAGCTGTTAGGCAAGCCGCTGGCAGCCTAACTGTCATTACCGAGTGGGCAGCATGCCAGAGACCCCCTTCATGGGCCACTTAGGCTCCCCCCATGGTCCCAAACACAGGTCAGCGCAGACAGATGGGCTGTCTGGGCAGCTGTCCCGGGGACGAGGCAGAGAGAGATGGATACCGACTTGTAGAGGAGGAGACAGCCTGTGCTCTCTCACAATATGGCCTGATGATGTGGGCTGTGTGTGTTGTTACACAGTGCTGCGGTTCACCTGAGGCGCGTTTGTTTGCCGTGGGTATTTTCTGCGTTGGTTGTTTACAGTGGACGATTACAAGGAGCATCGCGCATGTTCAGGTTTAAACTGAACAAAAGACAAAGAGTTTGGTTACAAAAACACACTCGCTGAACTTTTTGGGTGTTGTGACAGATAAAAAAAAAAAAAAGTCTGCTCTAGGTTTTGGCATACATCCCAAGATTCCTGCTGGGAAAACCACAAGCACTGAATAGCGCTCTGTGGTGATTTCTGAGTAGAGCAAATGGGGGGAATATAAGTGGCCATACATAGAAAGCCTCTGTAATTCAGATCATTGTGTGGAGGTCTCCCCTCTGTGCTCCAGTCTTAACCCCCTGTGTGGTTCCGATAGGGGAGGGAGGGATCAGTGTGTGCGTCTCTAAACCCCCAGTAATCCGCCGACAAAAGGGCCAGGAGAAAGCAAGCTAGCGAAGGTGGAGGGGGGTTATGACAGAGAATGGGAGGAGTGAAGAAGTAAAGAAGTGGTCGTCGTCCCCCCCCCCCCCCCCCCCCCACCAAGGGTATTCTTAACACCAGAGAAGATGGTCCTCACGGCGCCTACAGACCCCCGCCACCATCCCTCTGCTGTGCAGGGCCTCTTTGAGTAGTCAAGACCCATTGTTTATCGGCCGAGTAAAAAGAGTCCAGAGTCTATAGAAGTGATCACATCTGCAGCGGCTGAACTGTAACTTCAGCCAGCGTATTGATTTATCTGGGCTGTCTGTAATTTATTCAGCGGGGCGGGCGGCAGTTGTTTACTGAAAGTTGAAACCGATATTGTCTGTAATCATCATTAAGTCAGGGCCATTAGGAGCGGTCCCTACTGCAGGTGCTAATTTGATGATGAGAGAGAAATGGCATGTAATTAAAACACAATAAATGGCAGCTTAAAATCTATGAGTGCAGCGGAACATGATCTAATTTTACCAACACGTGTGCATCTTATAAACGAGAGGCAGGCGGCATTGTTTAGAGGGATAATTGCATTATCCCGGGCAGATAAATACCACTGTGTGCATCCCAGTAATGTTCCTCTCATCAATCTTATTTAGTGTTATAAAGTTCTCAGCAGATCATATTATGAGTGATGTTTGATTCCAAATCGGTGCTGCAGTTACACAATGTCATGCAGAAGTCACTCGGCTGCACTGAGGTCTCAGTGAGGTAGTTAGGCCGCTGGAACAATTGGCCCCGGCTGATTTGTCTGTAATCCATTTAGCTGAGATGTGACACACTGTAGGGGGGCTTTGCCTCTGGTCAATAAGTGCCAATAAGAAACAGCCATCACTCAGCGGGCTGCCCTGTCCACCAGCTTGCTCACTTGTTTCAGCTGTCAACCCCTGTCTCAAAGGAGCTGGCAATTGTGCCGCTCCTTCGGACGCCCCACAAATGGCTTTCCCATACAAACCTCAATAGGACAGGAAAGGCAAGGACACTCGCGGACTGCAAAGCAGGCGCATTTCCCTCCGACATCTGAATAAACCCATCTGAAGTGAAAACAGCTACGTATTTACAAAACACCATTGACAGTTGCTCATTCTCTCGGTCTTAAACCCCTGGAGGCTGGGCTGTGGGGGGGTTGAACCCAAGTCAGGGACAATCGGGGCTCTGTTTGTGTTTTCTCTAACACCTCCGTGTTCTTTTGGGGCTCTCTTGGAGCGTACCGCAAGGGCGCAGAGGAGGAGGGGTAAATGCCGTGACCCTGCCGTGGACTCTGACTGAAGCCCCCCTAAAAAATAAAAAAAACCTGCAGACCACCACGCTAGCCCTACATACCCCCGGTTGCTGCTGGAAACAGAGAGCGAGAGCGAAGTGGACATGTGTGGATGAAAGAGAAACTCTTCCTCATCAGAGAGGAAGACTGAATTCAGTCACTGCAGCAGGTTTCGACGTTGTTATTTGTGGCGTGGCTGCAATCCGAGCTCGTTATGAGGAACATCTTCATTAAATTAGCATGTTAAACATGTAGGAGACAAAAAGGCAGACAGTAGCTGTGTGACGTCCTTCTAGAGCTGCCGAGGCCAAACACTTTCAGAACAACGCAACAATACGACGCTGTTCATTTCCTCCAGATTCAGAGATAATTAGCCTAACTGTTGTTCTCTCGTTTTATGTCCCCTTGTTGGAGAGAGAAGTTTGAAGTCAGATACGCAGAGTGGGTGTGTTTGTGTATCCGTCGCTCTGCTTGCATATGTGTGTGTGTGTGGTGTACATTTATAGTCAACAGAGCAGACACAGGGAGTCTGTCAGAGCTCTTTGTTCTCCAGCGAGAACACATCATGACTGGGCCTTTTGTCTGAACTGACACCATCATACAGTCTCCTTCTTATCCTGCCTCTCTCTCTCTCACCCTCTTATTTTTTTTCCACCAAACTATTCAACCCGGCATCCCATCACTCTCACTCTCTCGCGATGAAACCATTAAAAAAATAATGGGCCCTGTGGATTATGGAGTTGCAGGGATGGAGAGGATTTTTTTTCTCCCTGTGTCTGGGTGTGGACTGAGAGGAAGTCTCCCAAAGTATAGCGTGACTACCAGAAGATGACTTCTGAGGACAGTTTCTTAGTGCGTGTCTCTGTTTGCATCTATAATTTATCAGTTTGTTTGTTTATTCACCCCACTTTCATGTAATTTTCACTTACATGCTACCTCATGAATATTATTTACACCATAAATCTTAAATTCGCCAATTAAAAAAACTACATCACACGGCCAAAAGTGTGTGGAGATGCAGAAATGTCACCAAAATGTGATTGGTGAACGTCTCATTCGCAAACCATGGGCATGAATATGCTGCACTCTTCTGGTTTCAGGCTTTCCACAAGATTTTGGAACCTGGCTTTTCTCCTGTCACAGATGCTGAGTGATGAGGCTGACTCAGTCCTCCAGTTCATCCCAAAGGTGTTGGATGGGGTTGAGTTCAGGGCTCTGTGCAGACGAGGCAAGTTCTTCCAAAACACACTGGGAAAACCATTTCTTTATGGACCTGGCTAAAATATCATTGTATGCTGTAGCATTAAGATTTCACTTGCTTGGGACTTATGTGCTTAGCCCAAATCATAAAAAATAACCCCATACACGTCTGTGTCCATGTACTTTTGGCCATATAGTGTAGATCAACTAAATCTAGGTGGGTGTACCCAGGAAAAATCATCCTTTCACTGCTGGAAAAAAATATATATATAAACAAATGGAAAGTACATGTAAGATAAGATGGTGTGTGTGTGTGTGTGTGTGTGTGTGTGTGTGTGTGTGTGTGAGAGCTTTCCAGCCAGAACACATCACGGCTTCACTCTTTTTTTCTCAGGGCAGCAGACTAACTGCAGGATTAATGATGTGTTAAGTACTAAAATTACACTCATTCATATTTCACTGTCTGGGCAGCACATTCCACATGGTCTTAAAGGTTAGGGAAGAATATAACGTATAAACAAGAAAAGAAACACACAAATTGTTGAGGCAAACTGTTTAACAGTAACTGCAGAAAGTAATGTTTCACACTCGAGTCTCCTCATCGCAGCAGAAATCTCATTTTCCCTCTTTTAAAGTCTAACCACTGCTCTTTGTGTCGGAGTATTCAAACAGAAAATTGCTGTGCAGGTTCTGACTGTCATCTTAAAATGTCTGCGGAGTGCCGAGCTTATCGGAACCTGAGGGAAATCTAAATTAAATCTTCCCGGTGAATGGGATCAGCCTCCGCATTATCTCTTGTCATTCTCGACTATTAAAGTTAGTTATTAGGAAGTAAAGGCACATTTGTCAAAAGAATGTGCAGGCACTACTTTAAATCAAAGAGCAGCTGAAGAGTTATTGAATATGATTTCAGGGTTATCACCCAGGGACTGGAGAGTCTGGACGGACCGCGCTGACCTGCTAAAGGAGCCGTTGTTTTAGATGTCATCCCACGAGCATTAATATTAAATTATAAGCCGTTAGTTTAGAGGTCATCGGTCAAACAGATCCTGTGGGACGCAGCTGTACTACCATGACCGGACTGTCAGTTTAAAACCAGCCATGTTTACATTCGGTATCAAAGCAGGAGTGTTCTTACAGCACAGAGAAAGTAAAGAGGGAGGTGTTGAGATGGTTGAAAGTTCACATGGACACCCTTTAGCCATGAAGGCAGTCTTTCCACATGCTTAACCAAGTGTTTTAGTTGTCTAACTTTACCTATACTGTGTCATGACCAAAATCTTACCCTAACCAACTATGTTGTTTAAGTTGCCTAAACTTAAAATTATATTTTAATGTATTGAATTTTAATAATAACAATGTGTCAAATGACAATGTGAAGACAGTGCGGCAGCTGTTTTTAGTGAAAAACCTGTAAAAACTTACTGTACACGACCTGCTCAGCATCAAACAGCAGACACACACAGTTGGAGACCAGCTGGTGGACGTATAGTGCAGCATTGAGCAGCTAACGAGCCAGATATTTCTTTCATGAGTTGGTGGAGACCAAAAACAGAGTTAAAAGAGAGTGAATATTAGACTCATTATTCATCAGGTGGCCAGAAACACAACTCCAAACAAATGCTCATGTTGCTCCATAACTGTGTGATTAACTGTGTAAAAGTTGATGTTCACATCATGTTTCAAATGGCCAAGTTACTGCGTTTTAACCATACCTCAACTCAGGGTCAAATAAGCAGAAAATGCTCAACAGTACACTGTTTCACATTTAGTCATTCGGGTGTTGGATTGACGAGCCTGATTGAAAAACTGTGTTTTTGCAGATTCTGATTGTGGAGCAAAGATCCGCACGCAGAGAATCATAGATGAAGGATGGCAACAAACTATGTCTTCTTATTATCATGAAAAAAGCATTCCATACTGTATTGAGGATAGCAAACCCCTCCTTCCACTGACACACACACACACCCACACACACACACACACACACACACATAAACTTGTCTGAGGGAAAGTTACTCTCACATAGATGCATGCCGTTGCAGAATTTGCATCTGAATGCTAACTTTTGTTGGTAAATTCAAGGGTCCTTGGAGATTTTGCACATTCTGTTCAGAGCGAGGCAGGCCAATGGGAACAAAGTCACACATCAGCAAAGCCCTGCCAGCCTCAATTATGACCAAAGGGATTGGCTTGATAGTGCTGCAGCAGGCCACATTCAGAACTGGATGTGTCTATTTAAACTTTCCTGGCCACTTCCTTTATGTTTTCCAGCACTAGATTACAGCGGATGGCAAATTCCTGCATCGGGAACGACGCAGATGAGATTTGGATGTTCCCTGCTAGCGCATTCTGTTTTATTCTCTTCTATTTCATATGGAAGCCTTGGTCTGTGAATCTAGTTTTCATGTTTTGGAAAAATCCATCTGCAATGGAAGTGCTCAGGCTTTGTTCTCTCCAGACTCTGTGCCTTGAGGTTTTTTCCCTTTCTCACACTTTCTCCGTCTTTTTCTCTCCATCTCTTACTGTCTCAGAACATTCAAGATAGAGAATCCAGGAGTCTGGCTTCGAGCTTGTGGGCTTTCGCCTCCATATTTCATATGCATTATGAGACACAGCTGATTAAATTGCAAGTGTACGCCATGACTCGTCCTCCTTCAATATGTAATAAATGTCTGTTTTTTTCCTTGGTTTTCTCATATTCTCTCTGTGCTTCTTGCCTTCTCGGGGGGCTGCAGATTGGATGAATCAGACTTTATGCCTGTTTCAAAGCCCAAGGTGTTTTATTTATAGGGGAAAAAGTACATTAACGCCCCTGCAAGGTCTTTGGAAGATTTATCAAGCACTCTCTCAGCTTCCTCACTGCCTCACTTGAACTGTGATACTTGAAGTACAGATGTGCGTTGTTGGGCAGTGTAACTTATCTGTTTTCATCACTCCACTCTTGCCACCGTCTTACCATCATGCCCATGCTGTGACATGGCCGGCTCTGTTGTCACGGCATTTACGATTCAGTCTTATCAATAAAAGATGGAGGGCATTAAGTTTTTATCTGGTGATGCGGTGCTGCTGTCTCTTAGAGCCTCTTTACAAGCGAATGAATGAAGAGCAAAACTTTACTCCTCTGTTCTGACTTCCAGGCATCACTTGGCATTAGTATAACCCTAGATGATCCTTGTTCCTCAAACATGCTTTTAGAAGCTTATTCCCTATGATCTCATATTCTGCTATCTTACTCCCCAGCCCTTCCTCTCCAAGCCCCCCAGCCTTTAATGAGTTTTGCTGAGAGTTATATTTACTCACGTTGTCTTGTGCTTCTGTCTAAATGGCAAAAATTCCTCTTTCATTCTGTGTTGTCGGGCTGAATCAGCATGGTCGTTTCGCAGTTCACTTAGTGCAAAGAGCTGATGTGGGCAGAGCTCTGTCAGGAAACGAGCTCTAAATCATCCCAGTTTACAGAAACAACATGGCCTGCCTTGCATTATGGATGCATACAAACCATCACATTGGTCATGTTGTTGGAGACTGAGAAATGCTTGGCTGTGTACTGCTGTTTTTCAACGGTTGTCCATCTCTGTTTCTCCACATATCTTGTATAATAATGGCTTCTGTCTGTTTGGACGTTATGGTTTCCTCTGCTTTTTTTCTCTGCGGTTTCATGTAGCATCTGCCACCTGGAGAGATAAACAATACGGGTAGATAAAAGAGAGAGGGAGAGAGCGAACTGGAAAGAAAGGACTGTATGTGTCAGTTAGAGCTGATAAAAGCCTGAAAATCCAATTAGTCCTCAGTATCAGGGGGAAGAAGAGGCCTCATGGGAGTAAAATATCCACCACTGTAGCAAGTCAATAACACAACATTTACATACTTGGCTATTGATAGATAAGCGTGTAAAATCGAGCTGGATGTTTTCTTGTAAATCAGGACTATATTTGGTTCCCTTCCCTGACGGGTTTTGCCCACATCAGCTTTTTGAACAGACAAACAACTATCAAAGGGAAGCACTGTACCTTCCACACCACAAACCACTCTAAAAGAGGATCCAATGGCAGAAGACCATCTTAATTTGAGCACACTGAATAATTTCTTTATTCACTGTGGCTGTCCTGGAATCCATTTTGGTCACAAGGTGTTCACTGCTGGTTGCAGACAAAGCTGGTAAAATGTGTCTTTCTTTCACCAGCTTTTTTTTTTCTTGTGGATTTCCTTGTTGCTTGTTTTCATCTCATGCCAGAAATGAAGGAGGTATGCAGGCAGGAGAAAAGGAGCAAGGACAATTTCAAACAGCACGGCGCCCTGGGTCAGAGCTCATGTGTTCCTCTGGGGAAGAACCACATGCCCCGGGAGTAGGAAACCAGAGCAAACACAGCTGCCGTTGCACAGATTTATTTGTGTCTGCGTATATGCACGTACTCACATGCACGTGGCGTGTCTTCGTGTGTGTAGGTTTGTGCATTTTGTGCAAAGCAAGACCGGGGAGGAGGATGGAGGACGTGTGGGTGTTTGGGAAGACCTTAACGAGCACAATCTGGACAACGGCGTAGACCAGAGAGGAACAGGCAGCTTTGTGTTAGACAGAGGAGCTCTCCTACATTCAGCTCACACTTACTTCATCTCCTGTGACTCTTTGCATAGAGATAAAGAGCAAAGTCCTGTAATCATCTCGTCCATTAAATGTTTAATAAGTTGTACATTTTTGCTTTAGAGGGCTTCATCCTGTCTCTGATGAGTGCGCGTGCATCCAGACACAGCTGCATGCGCGGTATCTGTTCATTTGATCCTTCTTATCCCCCATGTCGAACTGTATTCCAGTCAGGTAGGTGTTAAGGAGGAGTCGCAGTCCCAGCAGAGAGATGCTGCCGTCGTGTTGTTGTTATTGTCTACATCTTCAAACAGCTCTGGCCACATACTCCTTGTGGACTCACAAACACATGCACACACATGCGCCCAAACCCCCGCCTTACTCTTGCAGTGGAACATCACAGTGGGCACACTGATGCTGCTGCTTGTAAACTGCTCATCTATGATTGTGGTCACTGGCTTGTGTTGCTGCTCTGATTATGTGTCAAGATAAAATAGCCACAAAAGTCCAGCTCTTCTCTCTCTTCTCACCCTCTGATTTTCATTGAATGATAAATAAATGACAAATAACAGCTTAATGAAAGGTCTGTTGAATAAAATGTTTATTATAAGTAAAATTATTAATACAAATGTTCACTTGTGCAATAAAACATATTTTTAAGAGATTTAATATGTAGTGAAGCACAAGTAGCCATCTGTAAGTAAGAATGCTCTAGTTTCTAGTGCTTTGTTTGCTATAAACTCTACAGTCATTGCAGATACCAGATAGGTACTAATGCTACATGTTTTTAAGGAAGTATAACCAACCGTTGCCATGGTAAACTCAGAGGGCATATACTGTTAATGAGAGAGTTATTAGAGAGCAAATAGGATTATAGTGTAGATTTGGTGAACTGCATGTGGGGATTAATTAAGGAAAAAGCTCTATTTAACACATACTTGACTCTGATTATGTTAAACTTAGCAGAATATTTAATTTTCTGCACATCTAGAGGCAGTTTTCTTGTATTAACCTTGGTGATATTGCCACATAAATATTGCCTGCTTTCATTTTCACAGGTACTTCAGTATGTTTCTGTTCCATGTTGTGTGCTAACTTGGTATAATTTGAAGTCAGTGTTTTCTGATCTGTGGAACTGGAGTCTTCCTCTCTCTTCACATTGTCACTCTGCTCGTTGACCCCTGTCTTCATTTTCCACCTCTCATCCCCTCCTCTTCTGTCCCTCTCCTTCACCTCTGCCCCCTCCCACCCCCACATCCCTCACATCCACCCTAACCCTCTCAGGGGGGAGGTGAGGCCTGAGCTGGCCCTGGGCCCAGGCCCATTAGCCCCGGCCTGGCAGCCATGTGCTCATCACCAGAGATCATTACACCCAGCCAATGACACCACTCTAATGCATCATTAATGATTGATTAACGAGCTGAGCTCAGCCCAAACGGGTGCATTTGTACGGAAGAGCACCCTGTAATGGCTGCGCGAGGCTTGCATCTGCTATATTTTTTACCGTGTTTTGTGTGTGTGCACATGTGTGTGTATTTTATTCTTATCAGTCTCTGTCTCTCAGGTTTAGTGAGGGAGCTGCAGACTCCTGCCTGTGAAACGAAGGACTGAGGCGGTGACTGCAGGGTAGCAGGATGGCAGGGCGGGCGCTCTCCGCCCCTCTCCGCCTTCTTCTATTCCTTATCCTGGTGGAAATCCTCCCTGTGACCCAGGGCTCCGGGTACCTGTCTGGGTATCGCCTCAGGTCTCGCCTGCAGAGGGACCGCCACGTTCGCAACATCCGACCCAACATCATCCTCATCCTCACTGATGATCAGGACATAGAGCTGGGTAAGACATTTTTACCCCATTAGTCCTTTCCTGTGTGTGTGTGTTTACTGTGTGTTTGTGCATCTGTCTCTCTCTGTTTGCTTTGTGTCCATGTCCCATGGGTATGGGTATTCTCTCCATGTGTATCCAACAGCATCAACAAGGGAAAGTCAGCCTAATGCTGCCTCTTGGCACCACAACAACTGGCCCACTCAGAGTCATGTGCTCCCCTTGCCAACTCCTCCATTGCTGGCATGAAATGAGGGCGGCCTATGGCTTCCATTGTCTGAGTGCCAAACTCTGGCCATCTCCCTTCCCGCTTAAGTCCTTTAGCGGCGTATTGGACTGGAGTGGCTGCATAATGGCCTCAGTGACATCTTTTGTCCTCCTGTGATCGCTAGTGAGAAGACTCCCATTGAAAAGCAGGAATTTATGGTCAAGCATCTGTTTTCCCAAACAATCACCATCAGCATGAAAAGCTTTTAGTACACAGGAATCCAAATGGGTTACACTTTACCAAAAAGATGTGTTCCCTCATTTACTTCCCCCCCTTCTTTTTCTCTTACCATGTCCATAATGGTTTTTGCTTTTCGCTCCTCGTCCCCTGCATTTATATTTTTCACTCTTTACCCTCTCTATTTGCCTCAATCTCACTCTTATTTTCTTGTCCAACTGTTTTATGTCCCTCCGCGTCCCTTTCCCCCTTTGCAATCCTCGGCCTTTGAATCTCCTCACACCCTCCCCCCTTCTCTCTTTCTCCCAGGCTCAATGCAGGCCATGAACAAAACTCGGCACATCATGGAGAAGGGCGGCACGCATTTCTCCAACGCTTTCTCCACCACGCCCATGTGCTGCCCGTCCCGCTCCTCCATCTTGACCGGGAAGTACGTGCACAACCACCACACCTACACCAACAACGAGAACTGCTCCTCGCCGTCATGGCAGGCCCACCACGAGCCGCACACCTTCGCTGTACACCTCAATAACTCTGGCTACAGGACAGGTGAGTACCGCGAGCCAAAATAGATTCAAACAGGTACTTTCACAGATGCATCGAGCTCGAGGACCCAAATTAACATACTGCTCGCCTGTTTCTCACTCAGCCTTCTTTGGAAAGTATCTGAATGAGTACAATGGCTCCTATGTGCCCCCTGGCTGGAAGGAATGGGTAGCACTTGTGAAGAACTCACGCTTCTACAATTACACCCTCTGCAGGAACGGAGTACGAGAGAAACACAGCAGCAGCTACCCGAAGGTATTTACACTTCACCTGTGAGAGAGCACATATCTCTACATTTTAAATATAAGTAACTATATGTTGCCTATAATTACTAAATAGTTTGGCTGACTTTTTGGGTAAATGTGTATGGTGGGATGTACAATAAATCTACAGTATTTCAATTTGATGGAATGAAACATGGGGACTTAAGTTTTAATATTTCCCTCTGCGTAAGGAATTTAATACAATGCAATACAATTCTGACTAAAAAGCAACTTTGATAAGACAAAAGACAAAAATCAGGGTACAGACCATAGATGAAATCAATGTGGGTAATCTTTTAGACACAGTAGTTATACAGAAGTGCTTGGGAATCTTTTTTGACTCACACCAGGTCAGCAGTGGGCGCTGACCTAACATAGTACAGTGACCTCTGTTCTTTCACTCACTGAGTGCCTGATGGACGATGTCTGCTCGCTCCACAGGACTACCTGACAGACGTCATTACCAACGACAGCATCAACTACTTCCGTATGTCGAAGAGGATGTACCCTCACCGTCCTGTCATGATGGTCCTGAGCCACGTTGCTCCGCACGGCCCGGAGGACTCCGCCCCGCAGTACAGCTTGGCCTTCCCCAACGCGTCACAGCACATGTAAGACAATGAGTCAGGCAGCTGTATGACTGACCAAGCTGTCAGCCCATCACATTGTTACAGGTTTTTTGGGATATTGAACTGGACTGGCTTTGCACATTTAATATACATTGATTTGGTTCATTTCGGATAAAGCAGACGCACACAAGGGTACATTTTCACATGTTTACATCCACAGCTATTTTCTTGCACGAGTCTTCCACACATTCACACTCCCTTTCATTTGACCCAGAATGACACAAATTCCATAATCTCAGCTCGATCTTATCTTCCTCTGCCTGCAGTGTGCTCTTGGCAGCTGATCCCTTTTCCGCACACAGCCAGTGTTTTCGCTCTAGTTTATTTGGCTCATATGTTGTTCACATTAGTGTTACTACAGTAATGAGCCCTGATAATTTGTACCATTTTGTCAGCCATGATCAAAGAGAGGCATGAATGATGTATGTTTAATGCATAGGAAATTATTGAGCGTGCACACACACACACACACACACACACACACACATACGCATACACAACATTTCAGCCTTTGTCTTCCTGACCCTCCATGCTCCTGACTGGCTGTCTAGTGCTTCTGGCTAATGGCAGACCTGCTATTGGCCTCCAGAGACACATCCAAGGCCAGTAATGAGACTGCAGTTTCTGCCCCCTCGTTCCAACTCCCTCACACCCTTCTCCTGCTTCATCTAATCCCTCCAGCATCATTAACCTGTGCCACGCAGGCTTTATACACAGAATATTCTGAAAATTTAGCCCCAGTGTCTTTGTACAAACTTTTAATTGCTCTTTCTCCATAAATTTGCTCTCCCCCGGGTGATGTTTTCGGAGAGCGCTTCTCTGGCTATTTTTCTCACTCCATCTCCCTCTGCCCTTATCAACCACATGAAGAGAGAGAGAGAGAGGCAGTAAAAGTCCTGTGCTCCTCTGGTGATAAATGTTCTTCTCACCTTGGCACCTTGCAGACACATCTTCACACTACATTAGAGTTGCTGCTGTGGACCAGGCTGTGGGGCATTAGCATTTTTTAAAAGTTAAATCGATCCACTTTAAACGTTAAATATATTTTCTTCTAGGATCCCATTAGCTATTTAGCAGTGTTTATTCTCAAATAATTAAAGTTCCATATGCCTCGGAGTTAATTATTGATCAAACCGTGCTTGCTGCGTACAGGCCTATCGATTGCAGCACTTTGCATTTTACATGGTTTATGTAACTTCCAGTTTAGCATTGCATAAACAGTTTTCTGGCTACTTTGGAAAGAAAAGGATAGGAGACATCAGCAGGCAGACAGAGAATATTGCTGTGAATGCAAATTGTAACTGTTCACATGTTGGTACATTTTCTATAATCCAATTTACAGCTATAGAATATGACGTGTAGAGATGGATGTTGATGTTTTGGATGTTTGATGTTTTTCTGTCTTTTGCCTCTTCCAGAACCCCAAGCTACAACTATGCCCCTAACCCAGACAAACACTGGATCCTACGCTACACGGGACCCATGAAGCCCGTCCACATGCAGTTCACCAACATGCTGCAGCGCAGGAGGATGCAGACCCTGCTGTCTGTGGATGACAGTGTGGAGAAGGTAGGCGGACATGCAGACAGACAGACAGACATATGCTTAAACATAGAGACTTAAACACAGACACGCCACACACACATTTCATCTGACAGTCTCAAGTCCTGAGAGATCTGTGCTTGTTCTGACTGGGACTGCATAATGTATTCACTGACACACTTGGTAAATTGTTCTGTCCCTTTTCCTTGAAACTGGCACAGGAGACTTGAGCTATCAAACATGATGTATAACTTTTTACACTGTGTGAGTGTTCAATGGATTATATGCTCCTCTGTAGGTGTACAACGTGTTGGTGGAGACGGGGGAACTGGACAACACCTACCTCATTTACACCTCAGACCACGGCTACCATATCGGCCAGTTTGGTCTTGTCAAGGGCAAATCAATGCCTTACGAGTTTGATATCCGCGTTCCCTTTTATGTACGAGGACCTAATGTGGAGCAAGGTGCCAAGTGAGTGACACAGACCTTCTGTTAATAATTCAATATCCAGATATCCAGAGATTAATAACGTTAACGTCATTTTTTCCTTCCAAATTCCAATGAAAAATACCACCTCATTCTTGCCTCCCTGCAGTAATCCTCATATAGTGTTGAACGTCGACTTGGCACCGACCATGCTGGACATGGCCGGTGTTGATATCCCTGCAGAAATGGACGGCAAGTCCATCCTCAAGCTGCTGGACACAGAAAGGCCAGTCAATAGGTGAACACACACATCAGTTATTTTGCTCAGCGTCCTGGCATTCAACAGACATTTCAAGAATGGCATTTCAAATGTTGCAGATTAGGTGGCTACGTGCCAAAAAAGTAATTTGCCTGGACTTGGTAAAGTTTTACTAAATCTCAGTTCTTGGCATTTTCTCGGATATAATGAAATCTACAATCCAAATGTAAACGTGTAACACCACTTTCCTTTCACTGCTGCACAAGGATGACATTTAAAAATTGAGTGCATGTTTGTTCAGTGCAAATATCACAGAGTGGCCTGACAGGATTCTTTATTTCTTTTAACTCATTTTGCAGGTTCCAGTTGAACAAGAAGGGTAAAACATGGAGAGATTCTTTCCTGGTGGAGAGAGGGTATGTGTTATTCATTGACCTTTTTAAAGGACATTTTCTCATTCCAGTCATTGTCTTCTGGTGACATCAGACTCCTTGTCTTTGGTTGGTTGAAAAAAAAACTCCTGTTTTTTCAGGAAGCCTCTGCACAAGAGAGGGGATGGGAAGGAAATGGCCCAGGAGGAGAACTTCCTGCCAAAATACCAGCGAGTGAAGGACCTTTGCCAGAAAGCAGAGTACCAGACCTCCTGCCAGCAACCAGGACAGGTACCTGACCAGCAAGAGCTAAGAAGGAGAGGTCATTAAAGTTTCAGGAAAACAACATGGAGTGTAGCTCATGCAGGGTGATAATTTGGTTGATGGCTGACAATTTACTGAGTATAATGTGCAGTCATTTTACTGTCAGGGCTCCATTTAACATCAAAGTCTTTTTTAATCCTTTAAAATGAAGTGCGCTGAGTATGACGTTTATACATAAGTGTGTGTGTGTGTGTGGCTGTGTGTGCGTGTGTGTGTATAAAGAGCACTCTGTTAAAAAATCTGAATAAAATGACTGAACCTTTTAAGAATACTCTTATACTGTTGATCAGGAATATGTCTTGCATTTTAAGGGTAAACACCATTAGTGTTGAGTAATTTGAGCATAACGCCATAAAGAACATTTTCAATCAATGGGTTTTTATGCATCAGAGACGATACTATGCTATAGGACAAGCCTAAACATCATGCAATTCCCCTCTGCCTTGTTTCAGAAGTGGCAGTGTGTGGAGGACCCGACTGGCAAGCTGAGGCTGTATAAGTGCAAGGGCATGGCCAGTCTCTTTGCCCCACGTATGCAGGCTCTGATGGCCGGCGGTGCCTCTCAGCTGTCTGCAACGTCCAACTCCGACAGCTGTAACTGTGGCGAGATGGGCTTCAAAACATCCGTCCTGAAGAGGAAGAGGCTGCTTACCAAGAAGAGTAAGTTCTTCCTGTTGCTCACACGTACCATTGTTTTGGTAGTTATTAATAGATCAGATTTTGTTCAGAAAGACACTTGTGCTTTACTTTGAAATGCCCTTGCTGTAGCCTGCAAAAGCCTTGCCAAACAGGGCCAGTAATCTCCAGCTAAAATAACAAGCTTTTGAAGTATTCATGGATGAGGAGTATGTGTCTGTGCTGCCATCAAGTGGCCGACTGGAGTAAACTTACAAAAGATTGCAAATGATTCATGGAATATGAAATTGTGTGGCCTGCAGTGATTCATATCATCAATATTTTATTTTTTTTGTCATATGCTGGTCTTCACTTGTCTACATCATCATAGATCTTCAGTATCAAAAACACATCCCTCTTTTTCATCTTATTCAGGTTCTTCTGTCTCGTCTTATTCAGAGATGAAATCCAGTAAGACTGTCGCTAGGAAGCGCTGGGCCCGCTCTGTATCGTTTGAGCTGGACGGAGACCTGTATGCCGTAGACCTAGAGGAGGGCTACCAGCCCCTGGGCTCCAGCAGGAACAGCAGCTGGGCCAGAGACAGGAGGAGAGGAGCAGGGAACGAGGAGGACAATGAAGAGTTCAGTGGCATGGGGGTCACAGCCAAACCCACCCCCAGCAATTCACTCACCCCGGCTGCTGCTCTTAAAGTCACCTACAGGTGCTGCTGTGTACATCTGTCTGCATTAATGTGTAATGTTTTTGGTGATAAAAGAGATAAATAAAATGTTAGGAAATAATTTAGACTGCATATACATGACTGTTAGTGGTTCTATTGTGTTTTTTGTATCCTACAGGTGCTCTATTCTCATGAATGACACAGTAAAATGTGATGGAGGCCTTTACAAGTCTCTTCAAGCATGGAAAGACCACAAACTGCACATTGAGCATGAGGTACTGCTACATTATCTTCCTTTTTAATCTACCCGATGGAGCCCGTTTCACAGGTTGTTAGTTGCTTGTGGTGTACAATGAGCTTTGTGTGGCTGTTTGTTTGTTCCTGCTGCGTTTAGATTGAAACCTTGCAGACCAAAATCAAGAACCTGCGTGAGGTCAAAGGTCACCTGAAAAAGGTGCGGCCAGAGGAATGTCAGTGTGACACCCCCAGGTGAGAATGTGTCTGATGCACACTGTCGCCTGCATATAGATCTAATTACATATGTGACAGCTGTTTCTTGTCTTTGCAGTTATCTCCTCAAAAATAAAGAGACGTTCAGGCTCAATGAGGGGCGCATGCACTCACTCAGGTAAGAATTTACATAGTTTGACAATGAATAAATTATTTTTTATTTCCTTCTTGCAGTCTCACTGTATCGAATGTGTTTGTTTTCTTTAATCAGAATGCCCTCAAAGCAAAAGAATCAGTGGCTGCAGAAGGAGCAGAAGCGCAGAAAGAAGCTACGTAAATTCCTCAAGAGGCTCCAAAACAATGACACCTGCAGCATGCCTGGCCTCACCTGCTTCACCCATGACAACCACCACTGGCAGACAGCCCCCTTCTGGACAAGTGAGGAATAACATATGGCTGTATAAAGAAATTCGAAGAATTCTGTTGTTGAACTTTTCAATATGTTCCAAGGCAGGTATGGTGAAAATAATTTTTTGGAACACTGTTGTGACATGCCTTGTTTTCCACCCTCACCCCTCCCTTCCTCACCTGCTCCCTCCCTCTCTCAGTGGGTCCATTCTGTGCATGCACCAGTGCCAACAATAACACGTACTGGTGCCTAAGGACCATCAATGACACACACAACTTCCTGTTCTGTGAATTTGCTACTGGTTTCCTGGAGTATTTTGACCTCAACACTGACCCATACCAGGTATTTCATTTGTACAGATACACTGTATTATCTGACAGATACATAAATAACTTACCAACAATAACCATAAAATAATCCCACGACATGATTCACAGTGCATTCCTGTGAGCACAGGGGTTACAGTTTTTCCAATGTTATCCAGAGATTTTCCACAGTTTCCAAAGCCCTTGCTGACATTTTGTCCTTATTATTCCTGTAGATAATAAATGCTGTCAACACCCTCGACCGCAATGCTCTGAATTCATTGCATCAACAGCTCATGGACTTACGGGGCTGCAAGGGACATAAGCAGTGCAACCCGGAGAAGGGTGAGTAAAGAGCCTCAAAGGCAAACATGATTGATTATAGTGTTTCCAGTAATTCCAGACTGAGACTAATGTTACCTCAACTTCCTTTCAGGAGGAAAAGAGCGAAATTACTTCAGTGAATACAGGTATTTTCTTCTTCCTCTTACAGCACAGCTGATTACTTTCACAAACACTGCAGATGGAATATATGTTACAATTTGAACTCTGTGAGGTTACAGCCTCCCTAGTGTTTCCTTGGCTATGTTTCCTCTCATTGCGGGTAATCTGGGGAGTCAAGAAAATAAATACAGTGGTGATGTGCTGAAATTGAACCTCTTCAAACAGTCATGGTTCCTTACTGTTGTGATCAAAGCCTTTTTAGCATGCAGGAGCAGAAGCCAAAGAGGGCCAGAATGCAAGCCTGCTACTCAGCTTCTGTGGTTCCCTTTTTGTAATGAAGCCTAATTGCTTGTCTTTGCTGTGTGTGTGGGTGTGTGTGTGTGTGTGTGTGTGTGTACCTGCCTGTGTGTGTGTGTGTGTGTGTGTGTGCGTGTTTTGTGTTTATATATCTGTGTGTTTGTCTCCATGCACGTGCATTTGCCCTGCGCGTGTATACGTGCTGTGCATGCTTCAGGCCAGTTCATCGTCGAAAGAGGCCAAAAGTGAAGAAGCCTTCCTCCAAATCGCTGTGAGTTTGTCATAACCCATCTGCTCCTTTGTAGTCAGCCAAGCTCTCTACTCCTATCTCTATCCAGACTTTTTTTTTAGCTTGGTCAGATGACCCAGCAGCATGCGCCCCTCTTTCCTATTTACTGTAATTCTGTACTCCTTTACTTACAGTAACTTTCATTTACCTGCATTGCAAAGCTGCAGCATCTTCTTTTTCATTCACTCACTCCAGTCAAATTCAATAAAGCAATGCAGATGTGACATTGTCTCATTATGTTGTGTTCTCAGTCTTGTTACTGTCATTTCTTACTTTTCCTCGCAGTGTTGGTAGGAAAAGACCACAACTGGAGCCATGGTTTCCAGTGAACGCCTTGAGTGGCACATTTTAACTTACAGTATTTGTTTCTCCTGCACAGAGGGCAGATTTGGGAAGGGTGGGTTGGTTAACCACCTGCATCCCAAAACCTACCACATCGGCCTCCTCCAGCAAAGGAAGGAGAAGGGGGAGTGCAGGCAAACCCAAGGACCTTGACCACACTTCGATGGACCGTAACCTGAGATACTACTTTACTCTAATCTGGGTTTTAATTTTTGAGAGAGCTGCTCTTCGTAACTCTCAGCCCAGGCAGAGAAGATCCAGAGACTGAGAGGAAGCTTAAAGACTCTCCAATTGTCAATCCTACCTTCGCACACATTTCATTCTCATTTACATCTGCTGTTACCCCCCCACCGGCCAGGACCATTAACATTAACAGGATGCTGTGAATCAGGTGGGACAGTTCGGTGTCCACAAGCCATTCAGTCTAACAGTACTGCTTGTACATAATATATATCAGCTTTAATCAGCTTTCTTTCATGTCATATGGGACTGGGTGGAAACATGATGAGTTACATGTCACCTCTGCTGCTACACAATGATGTCATTGCCTCATGATGTCTCTGTAGCACATGCTGATTAAATCATTAGCACCTGGAGTAACAACAAGACATCTTTTCTTTCTGCACATGTCTGCACATGGAAGTTGTACGGACTTTTAAACGAACAAACAGCAACAAACTCTTCGCCATAATCTTTTGTATTATAGTCGATCTTAACGCTGATGAATGTCCTTTTACGATGCATCATCTTCCTCAAGGCTGTGAGATGTGAGGTGACTAGAGATCACCTGCCTTGATCCAACCCTATCCAGTGTCAACCACACCTTAACCACTATCTCACAGCGATAGAATCCAAAATCTCCAGAATATTTGACCACTGGCGATGCGTCATCAGTGAATGCCATTTTACTCCTTTGTATTGTCAGTACAACACTGTAGAAGTATCCAAATAGTTTGTTCAGCTTGCTATACATGGTGCTACAGGATAACAATACAGAAGTAAAATCTTGCTGTACAGTACAGTATGTATTTGAATGTATGTTGTGCAATTAATATAAATGTTTACAATATTTTTTATAATACTGAAGAGGCAGACCTCATTGTATGATATGAGTTGACAAAAATGAACTTATAGGGAGAAATGTAGCTTGAGAAATTTCATTGCTCGCAATTTGTATGTTTGTCCTTTCCTTATTTACATCGGAAAAGCACTTAAAGGGTTCACTGTGAACAGATGCGCCATGTACATTGTAATGGATATATAGTTTACTCTGTGCCAGAGGAACAACACAACAGTGTAATACTTATTGATGTGAGTTTAAGCTACCTGCCTTTGTTAGCTTCTTTGAGTTTTTTTAGCGAATATTTCCATAGACCTGAGTGATGATAGTGATTGTGAATAAAGTGTTGTTTGACCATAAGTGACCCGACTTTTATTCTGAAATTGCCCGGCAGGTGTCTCTGTCTGCTCGCCCACAGGCTGACAGCGGGGCTACATGGCGCCTGCAGCTCGCCACAATTACAATAGTGGAAATATATCATAAAAAAGCGATAGTTAAAGTCCTCGGCTCTCAGACTGGCTGAGTCGAGTGAGAACAGGTTGTAAAATAAGCACAAATATGCAAATATAATCATGTTGAGTATCTCTCGCGCCGGTGTGTCGCTAAGCAACCGCAGTGTTCTGGAACGTTGGCCGACTGTTCGAATGGAACGTAAAACAAACAGAACAGTTTAAACAACAACAACAACAACAACAACATGGCGTCCGCCGTTAGTGAAAACAAGCTTTCATTCACACAAACACGGACGTTTGGTCGCCTGGAAGTTATTTGTTTTTGCTCCAGCTAAGAAGAAAAGTTGACAGTTGAGGGACAGCGTCGTTGCCTCGGAGCATGGCGGGATGCTCCTGGTCACATGAGTTTAAACATGTTAACACTCCGCCAACTGAACCGCTAAATGTTGTGTTTACGGTTCGGGCTCCACTCTCTCCAGCCAGCGGGTGGAGGGGACAGAGGGGGGAGAGGGGGGGAGAGAGGGGGGAGGGCCGGGGTGCAGACCGGGTGACCCCCATCCCAACCTATGACTCACGTGCGGAGGCGGAGACTCCATATCGGATTCACCACCGGAGGACCGTCCCGGACTCACTCCACGGACCGCTCCGTACGCTCCGAAAACCAGCCTTCACCCCCGATACCTGCGAGACGTCCTTTTCCTGTTGTTTACGCCTTGTTTACGATGTGAAGAAAATGGCCGGGACAAGGTAAGTTAACAATTCAAATAATTCCAAAGTGATACAAACTTAACTGGAGGAAGTTTAGAAGCGAAAGCCGCCGACAGCTTTCTGAGGGCAGCCAACAGGCAGTGGACGAGAGCACGCCGCTCAGCGGGTAGTTACACTGATACCGGACAGTGTTTTCACGTTGTTTTAAAGCTTAAATGTGAGCTGGGGTTTGTGAAAATGAAGCACAGAAAAAGAAAATTCAGTAATGTGGAGAGAATGAGTTGAAAGTTCTTTTCAAACTTAAATTCAACTAGTGGTGTTACTGTTGTACTCACAGCACATATAATGTTGGGCAGTTGTAAACAGTTGAATTATTTTTGTGGCTTTCTAGCACCCAGCTTTAGAAACTATGAGAGAAGTTTGACAGTTAAATTTAAGTTTTGCCTCCATTTAGTATATATTAATTTAAAATAATAATAAAAGTAGTAGACTTAAATTTGATATAGCTATGAGGGATATTTAGCCTACTTTCTAACTTAAGTTATTATTTATTGATTTCTCCTAAACTAGTCCACAAATTGTCTGAGCTAACTTAAGTCTTTGCTGTGGTTAAGGGGACCTAAATAACCTAACCGGAAGGCAAATGTTCCACAGCCCATTTGTTGCTCCAGTTTTTACTGGTGGAGGGGAACTGGGGCTCTGAGATTTAGCTACTGGTTTGATCTCCACATGCTGAATTTCTTCAGCATCTGCTTTGACTGCAGATGTGCATTAAAACTTTGTTTAGCTTTCATCAGTTTCTTGGGACAGATGGTTTGCTTTAGACCTCACAGTCTTATTTAAAGCTACTGAGATGTATGGGATAAGCTACTTTGGTTCCTTTCAAATTTTCCTTCAACAGTTTTGGCATGATACACATTAGTGCTATGACTTTGTATAGTCTGAATGGCATTTAATGGCTAAAGCTGAAGTTATGAGAATCTTTGATGTTTTAATATTCCTCCTCTGATGCGTGTACATCCTGTTGAATACTATGCCATGGACATTGTTTGACAACCAACCCGCCCAGATGTCATTTATATAGCCCATGGCTATTAGTTTGGCACGCCATGCCAACCTGACATCCTGGGTGCAGCAGTTTTACCATCCCCCTTCCAGCTGGTGCTCGTCTAATGACTGCGTGGTGTTCGTTTCTGCAGACGTGTTAACTTCTCTATCTGTCCGGCACTACATCTTCATCTGTCAAGCGCTACATCATAGACAGAGAAGCCAGGATGGTGGGACAATTGGTGTTGCTCCCTCCTAAAACCTCTCTTCCGTTCATTTGGGCTTGTCAGTGTGAGGAGCAGAAGTTACACTAAGAAGTTGTCTTACTGACAGACATAAGGGAGCAAACAAAAATGCACCCCCTAACAAAATGACATTTCCTTTTGACAAGGAAAAGGCAGGATGTCCATCCTATAGAGGATCTGACAGCGGACAAGTTTGTTTGCCTGTTGAGAGGAAGGGATTTTGAAGCGTGTGCTGCAGTGACAACGGCTTGTTAATAATATGACAGTGGATGATATTTTTCTTTTAGGATGATTTTATTTTTAGACTTAAAGCTTCAAATCATATTTTCCAGCTTTCATTGCCCTTTTCTTGCTTTTCCTGGTCACATTCCTGTGGATGAGTGATCCTAACAGCCTACACACACTTTTCATCTGACTTTGATTCTGTGTGGCCAGCCACAGTGACACTGTAATAGGGTTAATGTGATTTGCCCAAACACATTTATCTGTACCTGTACAACTGCTCACATTTCTTTCCTCTGTAGGGATTAAAGGCTGGGTTAACTTCCTGGCCCACACTTAGCTCAACCTGATGCTAAGAGTGCTGATCATCACTTACTAGCATTAGCGGGGATAATAACTTGTGGGATGATCATACGCTCAGATAGGCTGTAAGGATGAATGAGTCATCTGCTTTCTATATAATCTTACTGAGCTGTCACAGTGCAAAATTTAAATGAGCTCTACACAAAAGCACGTAAAACACAATCATTACACACAAGTATATTCCTGTGTAAGTTCATTGGGAGCAATGAAAAAAGTCAAATTCCTTGTATATGTACACATACTTGGCCAATAAAGCTGATTCTGAAATGTAACCCTGATAATGACAGTTTTCGCCCCTGAAATGCAGAATCACATTTGTTTTTCTCTATCACAACCTAAAACTCTGCTGTTATAGAAAATATAAATCTGTCCCTACACTGTTGATCCCCAGCGATGGCCTCTTAAATCATAATCCACCCCACTCCTCCCCTCGGGCCCACACAGGCCCAGCGTTAACATCTTCACCAGGCTCCTCTGCATTTCTAAGCCTGGAGGGCCTGCCGTCTGCACCTTCACTTCCTCCAGAGGACAATCCGGACGTTCCTTTCCTGTGTGGCTCCTCTGCCAGCCACTGACCCCCCACTCACCCTGCGACTCTGCTCTGGGATTAGACTCTGGCCTCGTTTGTCATGTCAGCAGGGGAGGATTCGGGGGGATGGTGCGGTCCAGCTCTAAATGAAGTTACAAACTGCTCCTGGTCGTAGGCAGGCGGGTCAGAAACTAATAGAAAATGTTATTTTGGCAGCACGCAGATGGCAGAGGTTGAACGCTTGGGGTTGTTTTTTAAAAAGGCTGTGCAGAACATGTCCTCATTTATAACATGTATGATTTGACAAGATGAAGTTTGGACAATGCATGTGTAGGGTTATTAAGCACAATTACATCCTAATAGGTTCATTCATTTCTCTTGTTTGGACAAGTCACCCCATTGTTCCCGGTTCGACAGCTGGTGTACTGGACAGAAAGGCCGGCCTATATGTGGTTAACACACTGATCTTGTCCTCAGCCTCTCCTGCACATGTTCCTTCTCGTCCAGAGTCTTGTCTGACCTGAAAAATCCCCCCATGCTCTTCAGATAAGGAAAGGGGTGGATTTTAGGAAGGACAGGGACTTCTGTTTGGTCAGGCTTACCCATATAAAAGGGAATTTATTGACCCTGTTGCTGAGTAGTGTCTCAGACAGACAGTGACTGTTCAGCAGAGCAGTAAGGGGGCCGGAAGTTCCCAGCATTTCTGCTGAAAGCTGCAGCATTCGTGGGAGAGGAGAGGATGGCGGGACAAGACAATACTCTCCATACAGAAATCACAGAGCGCTGCTTCTCTGCGGTTAGTTTGTAGGTGGATTACAGCGAGGGTTTTTGAAGTAACATTCAAGACTGCCAACACAAAAATGTTTGCTGGAACTGGTGGCGAGGTAGGCATTATTATCTTACTTCTCATGAAGAATCAGTTTGTTGCAGTTGGGGTGAACATTTTGGCAGCTATGGGGAATGAATTCACTCAGGCCATGTAAAATCGCTAGTTGGAAAGCAGCATGGGAAAGACTGGTCTTGCTGAAGGTGGCTGAACGACCTTGTGAGATCCAGTCTAATCCAGTGCCAATGGAGAGGGGAAACTGTCTCTAGTTCTGGATTAGGGCAGCTGTTGAAGGAGGTCACCCCAGACCTCGTATACATGTCCCAAGCTCCTCCCCGCCGTGGCTCTCATTGGTCGGGCTCCCCTGTGTGGAGGCAACACAGAGAGTTCTCGTTGAATGAAGTCTGACAATAGTCTGCATTGTTCTGTACCATCACAGGCTTCAGAAAAGAGGCTTTGTAATGCATGAGCGTGAGTCTTCATAGGACATTCCTGTCAGCTAGGTAACCCTTTTATTTCTACGCCCAGAGAGCCCACGGGTTTATGTATAACAAGAAACCGTTGGCGAATGCAGCATAAAGGAATATTTTTCTTACTTCTCAGTCATATCAGTGTGCAAGCAGTCAACATAGTCCTTTTGTATTCCTTTGTGCTGAAGACAGAGCACAGGTTACTATTGTGCAGGAAGCTTCAGAATTCGAAAGTCCACTTTGCATTTTTTGCACCATGCAATTGTTTTAAAACAGACCCCATATCCAACAGTGGCGCACATTCGTGGGGTGGCCTTGGCTCAGTGGTAGAGCAGGGTCGTGGTGGCAGCCCACCTACTTGCCACGGCCGAGGTGCCCTTGAGCAAGGCACCGCACCCCCAATTGCTCCCCGGGCGCTGTGAACTGCTGCCCACCGCTCCAGTGTGAATATGGCACCTGTCTCTTTGTGTGACATGTGCAGGTGTGTTTTCGTACAGGTGTCACTGGATGGGTTAAATGCGGAGAAATAATTTCACTTGTGTGAGTGATAAAGTTTAAAAAAAAAAAGAAAGAAAAAGAAAAAAGGTGATCATATAGCACACAGACCAAACCGGACCATCTGGTTCTTGCAGTTTTAGGCGTGTACGCTCGAGTGACTCAGAACTGCCAATCATGCTGTTCTCAGGCGATACTAGACTAGATGAAAGAGTTCAGTGGAAGTATATTTACTCGTCTTCACTGAGTGATAATGACATTTTTTGTCAACAATTACAGCGTTCGACTTCACAGAAATTGGCAGAAAGGCAGCGTTTGTCTCAAATGTGCTAAATCTACTGTTGAATTCTTTCACCCATACTACTGCAGCGAGAGACAAACTCCAGTGTGTCAGGGAGGCAACACTTCACGTTAATATCTGGCACATCATAGGACCGTACAGTATCCTCAGATCAGAACTGTCACACCCAGCATCAACAGCTTGTTAGCCTCTTATCCGTGCAGGCCTTTTGGAGGTGAATCAGGTGACAGAGTGAGCTCAGGACTCTCCCCCTCTGTTCAGATGTATCCTCCCATCCTAGCCTTGTTCTCTCTGCCAAGCATGTGGATGCCCGGCTGTTAGGTCTTAAAGTGCTTTACCTCTCTTCCCCTGCTTGGCAACCTGTCGCCCTGTTGCCTGGGTCGGCTCACATGAGGCCGGCTCTATCATGCCTGACGTGACTTGCAGTGAAAGACGACCCCCGAACTTGTTTGCCAATGTCAGCACACGACGAGTGAGGAATGGACACTGACAACTGCTGCTGATGGGTGGGAGGAAAAGGGGAGGAGGGGTGAAGTAGGTCAAAAAAGGTCTGTTTGAGGCCATGTGTCCATTAACGTGGTTCAATTTGAAAATGCTGTTCATTTATCTTTTTTTCCTTTTTTACCTTTTTTTTTGTTTCTTTTGACAGTAGAAACAAAAAAAAAGTGTTTTTTTTTTGGCCAGAGACCCTTGATCAAATCACTATTTCATTCTTCCAAGTTGAGAACACTGAATAATTGGCTTATTGAAAATGCACAATAAAAGCTCTCACAAACATTTGTGGGGAGGGAACTTAATTCCAGCAAAGCTGGAGAATTTCAATAATTTAAGTGAACAGCTGGCAATCATATGTCAGTGTTTTCAAAAAGCTCAATTTTACCTTCCCACAACACAACAGGAGCCCGCTGTTTTTAAATGTATTTAGCTACTTCATTCAAAAACAGTTGTTCAAAAGCTCTGTTTTTTGTGGTGGAAAATGCTGTAGGCTTTTGAAAGTCACATCAGTAGGACAGATGTGCATATATTCATCCATTCAAAGTCTCACTGAAGTTTTTGTCCATTGATTTTTCACACACTTTTGATCATCTGAACTCTTCAGGGGCTGTACAGAAGAAAAGTAAGGCAAACCCACAAGAGGCACAGATGAAAACCGTAACCTGCAGAAGAAGACATTTAACTGAGTATATATCATTAGCATAGAGTCAATACAATGATAAATAAACCTGTAGAAAGTACGGCAAAAGACAGGCAGCGTGCAGCCCTGTGGGTCTGGTTTACAGAGCACTGTTTAAGTCAGAGAACAAGATAAATATACAGCTTCCTAACTCCGAGCATTAACTTTATGAGGGTTTTTGTGGGGATGAATGCCAGTTTGCTTCTCAGAAGTCCATTACTCTATAACAGACTCAGCAGTCTTTATCCTGGTGTGTTTGTTGTTAAATTAAGTGCAACACACACACACACACACAGGGAACAATTGTGCCATTGGTTTTACCGACCTCTAACCTTGGTGACACGGCGGGAACGGGAGGTGTTAAACAAAAGGGCCAAGGAATGTGAGTATGACAGGTGCAGGGCTTTTTTCTGTCATCTGAAACATGCGCACTTTCCCCCCTCCCTCCGATTGTTCGGGACACATGGGTGGAGTGTAGGACGACCCACATGCACCTTGTCCCAGCTCTGTTTCCAACAGAAACATTTGGTTCAGTGGAGACTTCCAGGAAAGAAGCATGTGCCTTTTGCAAAGAGGTGCAAAATTAGCCTCTCTTAAACCTGATTCATGTCTTCACTATCAACAAACACCTACTGGCAAAGGAAACATGTAGGAGCAGCCCAAGCTGACCTATCACTTCTTGCCATGTCCTGTAGATTTTTTTGGGAGATGCATGTCACCTATGTCGAAATAATAACCGCAGCAACCAAATATCCATAATGGGCCTCTTCATTAGTTTCAGTGCAGTCATGTCTTGCACTGCTGCTGATGGGGTTACACTTGCTAAAGCTGCTGCCCTCTTCACTCCAGTAAACGGGACTGTGGCCACAGCACTCAACATGCCAGGCTTACGATTACGCTCTTCGTTAGTCACAGCTACTGGAGCTGCTGCCAAGCACTCAGTAGTCGGTCCGTGTCCCTGCTCTTGTTTTACAATATTTAGATAAGCAGGTTGCCTAGCAGCTGTGCTGAATAGACTTTGTACATGGTTTATACATAATCAAACAGAAATCTGCTTTTGGCGGATCTCTCCTTGTATTATATTAAGGGACAGGTCCCTGCTTGCTCTGTGAGAGAGAATTACCAGTTTTACCTACATTTTTAATAGTTTGTTACCTGTGCTTTAGGTGAGTTTAAATTCCAGCCTCCTCCCTGAGCGCTGGCTTATTTTAAGGCCAGTATCTGAGGAGAAAGAATGCTTTATGTCTCTAAATAGGAAATGGCAGATCTGTAAATATACCAGCCGGGGTGGACCTTGGCACTTGTTGCTGTGCCTGGTGAACAGAGCGCTAAGGTTTCCTAGATGAATGGCAGGCCCTGTGTGAGAACTCAGCCTGCGTTGGTGCACAAAGGACAGTCGCAAGCAACAGCTCAGAATAGTCTGTTGTTGGAAAAGGTTAGAGGTTACCGTACAAGAGTCCTAATTGGTAAATGCAAGCTTAGCCGGCTCGCTGATTTTGTCTATTATCTCACCTTAACAAGTTCACGGACAAATAAATGCTGTAATACCCCTATTTGGCTCAGTTTCTGAAGGTGGACTATCCGTCCATCAGAAATGCCACAATGGCACTGAAGCATAAAACTGCATTTCAGCCATTACTAGATTATCTGATGAAACACTGCTGCCATTGCTTGGTCAAAACTCTATGGTACACAAAGAAAACAATCTTTTTTCTCTCGGTATTGTTTATCTTTTGGATGAAATCAACATCCACATTGGTATATGAGTTTGTTTGAAATTCAAAGCTGGACAATGACACAAGGCTGCTTGTTGCCCCAGTCCTAGTGAATGTATTGTCCAGTCCTCTATGTTTACCGCTGCTGGGAAAAGTGCCATTTACACTTTGCCGTTGCCTTCGAACAATGGGGCAGATTCCATGAGCTATATTCTGTTGTTTCCCTCACTCTGGGAAACCGCTCTCAGTTCCAGTTATTTTTGGAGCTGACTATAAATTGTGGATGATAGATGAAGTATTTCTCCTCCAGAAGAAGACCTCTGGCACGTTGGGATTGGGAGTAACAGGATGGTGAAGAAGGTGTGCTCGACTTTCTGTGTGTGCGTGTGTCAGTTTTTGCTTCTTGGTCTCAGTGGCAGGCTCCGTTTATAGAGATTTTTTTTTTTTTACAATTTGACAAGCTTTATTTTTAGTTGCTGTGGAATAACCATAGGCTGCTGAAGCGTCTCCTTGACCCAAATGGGAGACAAAAGATCCTGTGTGCCATGGGAGAGCACAGTGTGTTTTTACAAGAGTATAAGAGTGTGTGTGTATATATATATATATATATATATATATATATATATATATATATATACACAAGAGTAAAAAGGACATTGGGTTTCATGCTTTGGACAGTTTTTTGACACAGATTTGCCTAATTTCTCAAGTCCAATGATAACCCAGACAACAAGAGTTCAACTAAACAATAGATGAAAAATGAAACCAGTAAGGGATACTGTTTGAAAAATACGTTCCACATAAAAAAATCCAGTTTATATTTGAAAAAGTCTAAAAGTTACTATTT